>JAUKTV010000003.1:2400000-3000000 GCA_030549205.1 Apiosordaria backusii
GGCCCTCCAACGGGATGGAAAGGTGTTTCCCTGCGAAGACCGAAGTCGAATCCTGGCTGTAACACACACAGAAGTCAGATCAAGCAAAGGATGACCAGGTTGGATTGTTCTCGAATCCTGACTTGGCGATTGAGGTTTGACAACTGCAAAGATGCGATCCTGGCAGGCATAGCAAGCCTCAAGCGTGCGGGGCACCGTCGGCGGAGGGTGTGGCTTGACAGCAAGTTTTGACCCACCTCGGCCCCGGTTGGGTGATGGGGCTACCAGGGAGCGTCCCCTGCTCAAACATTTTTTTGGTGAAGCTCGATTGGAGAAAGTGTCGAATGTCCACCTGGCTCCAGCTTGCTCCAGACCGCGAGGCCCCGTTTCTGAGCAACTTCACTTGGTTGCTTGTCTGGCCTTTTCTCTGTGCTGCCCTCCACACGGCCGTCGCACTGCTCGTTCCATCCCGCCCTCCTGTATAGCCGCTGAACAGCAATTGCGTCAATTCCTGCGCATGATGCTCTAAACCCCATCATCGTCGCCCGCCGTTTTAATATTCGTTTCCGCTGTTTCCCCTGACGCAGCACACTGTCATCACGACTTCCGAAGCAGTCCTTCTCCGTGAGACCGGCTGCCATTAACCTTGCCGACTCTCGCTGGCTACGGCTTTTAATAGCTCTTTTCTCTAACGACTTATCCGCTAATCCAGGCGTAAGTAGCATGCCGTGTGATGCCCCCGCTCCCTCGCTGCCACAGGCTTTTGGGGCGCTGAGTGAATGAGTGAACGTCGTATTGGAGTCAGGATTCTCTAACTTTTCCAGACTTAGCCAGGCTCTCCCATTGGTCTTCCCGAAAGGCTTCTTTCCAACTTCCCGTTACACACATCGATAGCCGTCCCGCCATCATGGCCGATAACGTTGCTGCTGAGCCCTCAGCTGCTAGCCAGCTGTTGCAACAACATGCCACGCACCACGTAACGGTCGAGGACGTCGTTGACGAAGAGCTTCAGCCCAAGTCTGCTGCCAGTACTGAGGCTACTACCACGGAGTCTGCTCCGCCATCAGCAGCACCGGCACCAGCGAAGGCGGCCGGCATCGCTACCCAGTCCCGTGAGCTTTTCCCGGAACTCGGTACCGCACCCGCCCCGGTAGCCCGTCCCACCGGTATCTGGGCCAAGAGGACCGGTGCCAATGGCACAAGCGAAAGCAATGGCACTCCTCCAACATCCGCACCACCCTCCGGTGCCGCGACGCCTACTCCCCCGGCAGTCCGGGGCCCGGCCAACATCTCTATCCCGGGCCGCAATGTTGAGTACACGCTCCTGGAGCCTCAACACGTGCTTCCTCGTGCTCAGCTGAAGAAGCCGCTGCCAGACATCGCCAAGGACTTTAACCGTAGGTCGCGGGCGCCTATCAAGGTTAGCACCATGGCGGATGGCAAGGTCAGAGTTGAGGCTACGGGTGCCCAGGATATTGCGACCCAGGCCCTGAAGGACTTCATCAACCAGATCGGCACTAAGCTGTCCATCAAGGTGTCGATTCCTCGTTCTACAAGGGCCCATGTCATCGGCAAGGGCGGTTCCACCATCAAGGCCCTGCAGGAGAAGACCGGCGCAAGAATTCAGATGCCCAGGGTGGAGGATGCTCCTGCTGCCGCTGATGATGAGGATGACGACAGCACGATTGACGTTTTGATCGAGGGCAACTCCCAGCAGGCTGCCGCTGCCCGTAATGCTATTCTCAAGATCGCCGGTGAGCGGACTGCTAACGTCAACACACGGCTCAAGGGCATCCCTGCCGAGTTCTTTCCTTTCATTGCCAAGAACGGCCTGATCAGCAATCTGGAGCAGGGTAGAGACCTTCAAGTGCAGGTGCCTTCGCACCCCATTCGGACGGCTCACCCACCAGTGGCACCCCAGGGCGGGCAGCCTCCAGTCTTCTATCCCGCTGCTGACAGCTTCATCCAGCTTGCCGGCGAGCGCGATGCCGTCAGGGCTGCCAAGGAGCAGATTGAGAGACGCGCCGAGGAGCTCCGCCAACAACTCGCGGTTGAGCAGTTCTCTCTCAACAAGGGGCGTCATCAGTTCATTGTTGGTGATAAGGGTATTCCTCAGGATCAGTTCTTCGACCAGACCGGATGCATTGTTGTCTTGCCTGCCGATGATGAAGATGAAACTGTAACCATCATCGGTCCCTCCGAAAAAATCACACCCGCCTCTGACGTCGCTATGGATCTGGCTATGAACATGCAGAGCTCCAACCTCGACATTACTCGGTACTTCCGCCAAGTTCCTTCCGCTGCTGCTCATGCTCGCAATGTCACCCGCTATCTCCGTGAGAGGAAAGAGATTGAGCGGCTGGAGAAGTTGCACCATGTGCACTTCAACACCCCTTTTAATGCGAATGGCGCTCTTCCGTGGGAGCTCTACGCCCGTGATGGTAAGAATGCCATTCGGGCTTCGAACGAAGTGAAGGGCATCGTTGAGGGGCACCCTCCGGCCCGCATTGCGACAGCAGCTGTCGACCCCTTTTTCCACGCCTACCTGCAGAAGGAAGCAAGACCTAAGGTTAGACAAGATTACGGTGTTCACATCGTGATCCCTCAAAGCTCTGAGGCGGATGCTCCTCTCCTTCTTGTCTACGAGGGCCGCTCCAGCCCCGATTCCTACGAGATCCCCCGGGCTCAGCCTAGCCAGGCTGATCTCCTTGAAATGCAGAAGTGGCTGAACGAGGCACAAGCCTATATTACCGGCTTGATCGCCCAGCAAGATCCCTTGACTGCCACTACTTTGGAGGTCCCAACAAAGTATCATGAGAAGTTGCGTCGATTCATCAAGAAGGAGCAAGAGAACCGTCCTGCCGACCAGATTCCCGTTCGTGTGTCCAACACCGGGTCGATCATCAACATTCGGGGTCCTAGCTCTGCTGTAGAATCTCTTGCGGCGAAGTGCCAGGCTTTCGTTGAGCAGGAGAAGGAAGACGAGAAGGAGCGTGGTTTCATCCTGGAATTCGAGTTTCCCCAGAAGTTCGCCAACCACCTCATTGGCAAGGGCGGAAGCAACATCCGGGAACTCCGCGACAAGTTCGACGTTGATATCCAGGTCAATGATGGCAAGGTTCAGCTCAAGGGTCCTAAGGCCAAGGCTGAGGCTGCCAAAGCCCATATCTCTGCACTCGGCCGACAGCTCCAGGATGAGGCTACTCATGTTTTGAAGATCGAGCCCAAGTTTCACCGCGAGCTTATCGGCGCCCAAGGTGCCCAGATCAACCGTCTCCAGACTCGTTACAAGGTCATCATCAACTTCCCTCGCACTGCTAAGCCCGCCAAGGATGATGAATCCGTCGCGGACTCTAGTGATGCTGGGAAGCCCCGCCGCCAACAGGCTGCTGATGAGGTCATCGTCAGAGGACCCAAGCGCGGAGCCGACGAAGCCCGTGATGAGATTCTGTCGCTCTTGCAGTGGCTCAAGGATAACTCGTACACTGATACCATCACCTTCCAGCAGAAGCAGCTTCCTTCGCTGATTGGGTCTGGAGGTGCTGTATTGGACCAGCTCCGCCAGTCCACTGGTGCCAGAATAGACATTCCCAGTGCCAAGGAATCTGCTGATGCTGAGGTTGAGATCCAGATCAAGGGTACCAAGGCCCAAGTTGCGGCTGCGAAGAAGGCTCTTCAGGAGAAGAAGGCTGTCTTTGATGACACCGTGGTGAAGACCATTGATATCGACCGCAAGTATCACAAGGCTCTTATCGGAACCGGCGGTAAGTTTTGACTCATGGAATGCTCCGATTACACAGCGTTTACTGACAATTGCAGGTGCCAATCTGCGCGATATTGTTGTCAAGGCTGGCGGATCTGATGACCGCCGCGAACTCGCGCGCGCCATTCAGTTCCCTAAGCAGGATACCGACGGAAACACTATCAAGGTCGAGGGTCGCACTGAAGTTGTCGACAAGATCATTGCGCAGATCCAAGCTATCGTGTCCGAGCGCGAGAGCCAGGTTACTGAGGTTCTCGAGGTGCCTGTTGAGAAGCACAGATCTTTGATTGGCCGTGGCGGTGACATCAAGCGTGGTCTTGAGAACCAGTTCAAGGTCTCGATCGATATCCCCCGCCAGGGAAGCGGTCAAACTGGTGTCAAGATCGTCGGCCAGGCTCCCGATGTTGAGAAGGCCAAGGCTCACATTGAGTCTCTAGTCAAGGAGCAGCAGGGCGAGACCGTACAGGTCCCATGTGCTCTTCACCACGCTATTTCCAACAATGGCCAAATCTTCCGCAAGTTCAGGAACGATTTCGGTGTTACTGTCGACCATGCTGGACAGGCTGTTCCACCTAGGCCCGCGGCTCCAGACGCCCGGTCCAATGGCGCCCTGCCTCTGATCACTGACGACGAAGAAACCACGGCCGATGCTCACTCGTGGAAGGTTGTCGAGAGCGGATCGACCGAGGAGGGCGATATCCCTTGGGTGCTTCGCGGCTCCCCCGAAAGCATTGAGAAGGCCAAGAAGGCCATTGAAACTGCGTTGGAGCAGGCCAAGAAGCAGGATGCCACTGGCTACCTGATCCTGCCCGACCCCAGGACATACCGCTTTGTCATTGGCCAGGGCGGTAGCAAGGTCAATTCTATCCGCAAGCAGAGCGGTTGCAAGATCACCGTTCCTCGTGACCAGGCTAAGGGCGAGGCCATCGAGGTTGTTGGTACAAAGGAGGGTGTTGAGAAGGCCAAGGATCTGATTCTGGCTGCCGTTAAGGAGGGCATTGCCAGCAGGTCTGCGCCGCGGGAACAGTAAGCTGTTTCTGATGGACACTAATGAATGGGCGTGGATTGGGGAGGCAAAAGTGGCTATAAAAGTTGATTGGGAAGGGGATCGGGGAGGTCGAAGGCAAAAATGGGGATATTTTTCTTGATAATTTTTGATGTGTTTCTTTTTCTTGTTGAAAAGTTACTGGGGCGGGATGATTTGTTTGATCCTGTTCTGGCGATGCGATGTGTCATATAAATCTTTAGTCACCTATACTATGCCTATGTTTGTATGTTTGAAGAAGAAAATGGGTTTATGTGATTTGGGCAAAGGTGTTGTGTATATCTATTAAAATCCATACTCTTTCAACTTGCATTGGCCTGGTCCCTTCTGCTTTCCTGTTCAGCTAGGTTGTTGGCGTTGATGCTAAACAGTAGGGAACAGGCGAACAACGAGATGAAAACGACAGCATGTAGTGTATGTCCCTCTTCCCACAGACAACAGCATATCTCTCTCTCTCTGCTTCCAGATGACCAGCTTTTTTGCTCCTGGTTGGGTATGTCCACGATGTGGTTCATATGCCTGGCTCACCTTGTAGACGTT
Source organism: Apiosordaria backusii (assembly GCA_030549205.1). NCBI lineage: Eukaryota > Fungi > Ascomycota > Sordariomycetes > Sordariales > Lasiosphaeriaceae > Apiosordaria > Apiosordaria backusii. The sequence continues at coordinate 2,405,328 of JAUKTV010000003.1, forward strand.
TGCTAGTTAATTTCGTTGTCTTTGGGCTTGTGATTCTTTGAGTGTCAAATCGCGGGTCTCTACAAGAAGGAAGTGTCTCCGGGTTTGGTAGTTTGTTAGGTAGATTTCGAAGTCAATTCCGCCTAGAATGGTTAATTTGGGTTTTTGGTTCTGCAGAATCTTTTTCATCTTTGTTTGAGGACGGGGCTGGTTGGTGGCGGTGGTTGTTTCTCGCTGGCTGTTATGCCCCGTCTACCTTACGTAAGTATGTGGTGGTTTATGGAAATCATTTTCATCTTGTTGAGTACGGGGCTGGTGGTGGTGGTCGTCGTCGTTTCTTCGCTGTTTGTGCCCCATCTACCTTAGTACGTGGCGGTTTAGGGCTGTGTTTGTGGCAGCTGGGGCGGCTTCTTGAGGGGGTATGTGGATGGGGGTGGTGTTGATCTGGATGTGCCTAGGTAGGTAAGTAAAGAGAGTGGCTGTTTGGGTGTGTGGCTTGGTTGGGTGTGGTTATCTACCTAGGTACTTTCTGCTTCTGCTTCTCTCTTTGAGGCGGTTTGTTTGATGAGAATTAGAGGCTGTGCTTTTCTGTGTTGTTGTGGTTTACCCTGGGCAGATAAGGGAGGTAGGGGTTTGGATGCCTTGGTTGTGTGAGGTGGCTTGATGAAGTGCTCTAGTCAAGAAAGATGGGTAGTAGGTAAAGTGAGGATGTATCCTATCCTGCCTCGTGTTGAGCGTTGTGGGGGCTTGGTGTGTTGAGCGTTGTAAGGGGGCCTGGTGCTTGATGGTGTTGGGAAAGTACCTACCTAGATAGGTAGGTAGGTATGCTGAGCCTTACAGGAGTACAAAAGTGAGGCTTGAAAGAGTTTGATCAATCTCGCTTGGGGATTTACCTACGTACCTTTCTTGTCCTTTGTTGAGATGAGACTTTCGTCTACATGTCGACATGTGTGCCCGGTTGGGGGGAGTTATGGCTGTGCTCCAAGCTGATGTAATTGGGCTTTATACGTGGCTAGTGAAGTTGTGTTCATGAAAGAGTGGTCGAAACCCTTGGTCAGCCTATCTACTCGGAAGTAGTCTTTTCGATTGGTGATATCGTATGGTGATGATCTACGTCTACGTCTACGTTTGCCTTAGGTTGCTGCTGGGCGTGAACTAAGAGTCGGGGCTGTGTTTGCATATGTAGGTTTTGATGCCGTAGGCAAGATACTGGCCTGTGGATGGACTTGTGGCTGCCCAAGGAGAGGTGCAAGTAACTGAGCGGTGTGTGGTGTGCGGTTCTTGATTTGATGATCTGCTAGGAAGATATGTATCTCTTGCTTACCTATTCACCTGTGTTTGGACTGTCTCGGAGGACTATGGCTGTGCCAACATAAGTCCCCTGTCTTCCCACCTGCCTGCTTCCCCCCCTGCCGTACTTTCTTCTTCCCCCTTTTCCTTGTGTTACTAGTGGTTCATCATGGAGTTCAATTGCCCAGAACGGGTCGTGAAGTCCAGGGAGAGGCCTCATGTAGTCCATCAGACTTTGTAGTCTCTTCGGTCCCGGCTCCCTCCATTGACAGCTACCCGGCACCATTGTGCGTCGTCAATCATGGCTGTGTTTTGCATACCATCCACTCATTTCCCACCTTATTTTCCGTATAAACCCCAATTCCTATTCGCCCGTTGCCGTTCTAACTTTCGCATCCCCTACACCCTATTGGTCGATAGCCTGATGTAAGTCTTTTGGAATGGTTTGGTCTGGCCCCCCGTTTCAATGTGCATTGAAATCATGGCTGAGTGTTTGCATAACCTCTCCGCACGTTAGGCAAGCGAGCTAGCTAGGTAAGGTAGTTTGATAGCCTTGTGTAGGTGTGTGTCTGGTGTGGCCTTTGAAAGCGGCCGCACACCTCTTTGCTCACCGCCAAATCTTACCTACCTAATTCCATAGGCCAATATGGACGAATAAAAGCTCCTTAATGTGCTGACTTACATAAAATGTGGTTTGCGGGGTGGGCAGGCCGTTTTAGGGAGGCCCAGCTCAATGAAACGGCGGTTGATGCTATCATTTGTCCATGACCAAAACCTCATCTTGGTTATTCGGTGTTGCTTTGGGTTTAGTTAACTGAGGCTCTGAAAAAAGTGTTGAATTGTTATTGGCTTTTGAGGGAAGAAAGCGGTCAGTATCCGAGAATGAATTGGGGATATTTGGCGGTTAACGTGATCGAGGCTCGTGTAGTAGAAATAGAGTTGAGACTAGAAATGTTTGCCTCAAGTAGACCCTTCTCAAAAGGGAAATCCGGTGAGATGAGCTGTGGTTGTCCATAATTTACGATCCGGCAAATAAGCAGTGTTGTGTTTACTTGCCAAAGGGACCCCCTGAATCGGTACGAGTTACGAACGGGCAACGGATGGCGGATAGGGGGCGATGAATGTGCATCTTTTCTTCTGTTCTAGAAGAAAAGAAATCAAGATCTATCTTGGTGCCCTGAAGGTGTCGATTTCGAAAACTGCCTTCTTGTCGTCTATTGACCAAGTAAGGTATTTCGTTGCCCCCTGGGTCAACCTTTCTTTGTCTTCGGTGCAGTACCTTAAAGATGTCCTCACCATTCTGTTCCAAGCCCTAGCATCACAACTGGCCACGAACATACTCCCGATGCCTGGATGAAGAGGCAGCGCAGGGCAAAACTGCAAAGAGAAGGCATCCAAGAAGGCATCCAGATAAAACTTCGAAAATGTGGGCTTTTTGATCCTGTAGGGCCGGCTTCCCCGCCGCCCAGTCCCATCTCACCTCGTGTCATCTCATCTTCTTCCATAAGGCAGCGTGCAGATCAACGGCGCAGCGAATATGCTTAAACTCTCGGCGTTGGGGGCGTCGGATCTTGCGAAACAAAAAGCTGCGAAAATTGCAACGGGATACCCAATCCGCGGGATCCGGCCTGCTCAGCTCATAAAACGAGCACTGGAATGAATCCCCAGCTGTGCATCCCAGGCAGTCGTCGTACGAGAAAAAGTGCAGCTATTCCGGCACGCCCGGGGCACAGCTTGGGTAAAAGGAGGGTGCGTCTCAGGCGGTTTGAAGCAATCGAGATAGGCCTGTTTCTGGAGATGATCTCCATCGGGAAGGTAATACAGTAAAAATGGGTTGCCTGCTGTCTCGTTGTGGCTGTAAAATAAGGTGAGGACGTTACAGGTGATGGTGAGGACAGAATGTGGTGATGAGATGGAGGAAAAAAAGGGCGAGCTCGCTTGGTAGTTGGTCGGTTCGAACGAAGCTACGCCCGCCAAGGTTAACTCCTGGTCCCTTTCGAATGCGAGTTCGCCCTTTGAGTGCGGCAAGTGAGGAAGGCATCATGACGTCGATGAGGTTCAAAGCCACACCTTATTAGACTGCATCTCACCCGGATGACAGTTTCGGATGTGTGAAACGGTTGATTGTCAACTGTCGATCGTTTGAAACCTAAAGGCATGAAACGCCACTGAGATGGACTTGCTCCTGTAAATCATGTTGATGACTTGACAGAAATGGAAGTGGTGTGTCTGTGTGACGGTGAGGTGAAGGGACACCTTCAAGGTGAAATGATGTCTTTGCTTTAGCTAAGCTTTCCAGCTTCCATCGACGTTAACTATGTCTTCCATGTGCGTTGTCATACGCCCGGCATTTAAGGGGACGGCTTTCGAGCTGGGTTGGGTATCAATCAGGTACAACGGCATATGCACCCCTTTTAATGACAGCATAGGCGGCCCAGCTCACCGGTCCGAAGCTGCCTGAGAATACGGGCAGTTCACCGAGGAATTACGTTGTGTTGCGGGTTCCCACATGTCGAGTCCCGAGCGCGCATGGCTGCTTCTTATCGATTCGTTCGATTGAGGCGGAAAGGGTAGCAGTAAACAACGGTACCGGTGTCACGTTTCGATATTGAAGCAGCCAATCCGGGGATATGAGGGGTTCCCCAATTGAGGCTGGCAGTGGGACGTGTTCACTGGGACTCTGAGGCCTCGATCCTGATTCGCCGCCAGTTGAAAAGGGGGTGCTGTTGTCACTGCGGCAGTATGCCACTCAGACCTGTGCCGGGACGAAACACTCAAGTCGATTCAGATCCCAGATGGGCATTTGACTGTTCGAGAGCCTCATCCAGCCTCGTCCGAGTGGTCTGGCTTCCGTCTCCCGCTGGCCCTTTTCGGCCCGCGCTTGGTACCTTTCCGACCCTCCTTCTCCAGCTCTGGCGCCATTTCGCTGGCCATGGCACGGTCTTGGTAGACAAGCTAGCAAATTGCTCGCAGCCACCCCGAAATGCCTCGACGTGCCTTTTGTGAGTGCGTTGAAAGGCTCTCTGTCTGAGCCTCATGGTTTCCATGGTGTCAGAAAGGACTTGTGGACTTGTTGAAAGGCAAGTAAAAGCGTCAAGGTGAATGTACCCTTTAAGATGTTGATGCGTGCCGCCACCGTCCTACCAGCATTTTACACACCACCACAGCCTTGTAATCTGAGCCCCGATGATTTGATTCCCTGAGAGAGCGGCCAAGTGGCCACCTGCACAGCTCTCGTGGATTTGCTATTGGTCGCCTTGATGTTTACTAGGACCCCCAACGTATCTGCACGACCTCTGTTGAGCCTAGGTGAAAATGCCGGCCTACAGACAAACTGTCCACGTCAATCCTCCAATGTGCAGAGAGCAGCAGCTGGCCGGTCTATATCACATCATGATTAGCCGCCATTGAGCAAGGGAACCAGAAATAAGATAACTAGCTCAGTATCATCGTCTTCTCGTCCAACCGAACCAACACGTTCCTCCTTCAACAGCCTCGCCAGTGTGGTGTGTTTGAGTCTAGCAGCTTGACAACGCTTCGTGTCAAATCACCACCCATCCCCGTGTCAACCAGACCCGCCACTTGCTGCCCACCATGACGAAAGCGTGGGAACAATACCGTGAGGTCATCATTGCTGAGTACCGGGACAACAAAAAGCCACTTCACGAAGTCCAGCGGCTTATGAAGGAGAGGTACCGTTTCATCGCGTCGTATGTCATCCCCCCCTCGTTTATGGAGATGTGGCGGTCGTCCCAGCGAATCATTGTCCCAAGTGTTGCGTTTAGGGTGTCATCCATGTTAGCGGACAAGAGTATTCTAACCATTTCTTGGCAGTACCCGGGCCTATCGTTCACGCTTTGACAAATGGGGGATCCAGAAGTACTCTCGTCGCAACCGTGGGAATTCCATGGGTGAGGATGCGGAGGCAGACGAAGATCGATATCTCTCACCCCATCAAAGTCCAGAGGCCGACGACAACAGATACCAGGCAAGTTCACCGGCAATGACTCCAGGCGACCTTTTTCATCCGGGGACCAGCGCGACAGCACAATCGAATCAATATGGAGGGTGAGTCTTTTTGGTTATTGGAAGCTCCAAGCTCCAAGATTCTTCGGCCATCTTGCCCACATTTGGATAGCTGATCTTCCTATGTCAGCCCTTTCGTCAGGTCAGAACCGCCAGTTCAGTACCACCAATACAACATGATGCCCGTCCATTCAGGTGCTGAAACAAATACCCACCTGTCGCCCATTCCATACAACACATATTCGCACCACCAGAGCATTGTCTACTCCCCTGATCAAATGTCACCTTATCATCATCGAGGGAGCAATGTGTTGGCTTCCGCCCCAGCTTCGCCAAATCACCAAAGCTTCCAGGAGACGCCTGCCAACATGGGTTATGGGTATTCGTACGAATACGTCAGGCGTTGAAGTCGAAGACCGCTCACCACCTCTGCTTGTTCTGCACCATCCCCCACTGCACTTCCATTTTCCTTTGAGTAAGGTGTGTGTCTGGTTTCATTGGGGTGTGTCAAGATTTCTTGTATTATTAAGACCGGCATTTTCACAGCCAAGCGGCTCGGGGTAAGGTGATCCGCGGAAACAGGACGCGAGAAATAATCCGACAGAAGCGACAGAAAGTTGTGAAATGGTATATGTACGGTGTCCAGTGGACAAAATTATTTTCTTTCCGACGGTTGGGAAGGCGCTGAATGGTTTCTGGTGCAAACCGAGTCTGGGGTGATTCCGTAGTAGAGCTATAATCTAGATTCGATCATTCTGTTCTTAGTCCTCTTCAATGTCTTCCATCTGGCGGTTGTTCCTCTCTTTCTTGATGTTGTTGGTGCGTCCAACGATCATGCTAGCATCAGGGTCGACATCCTCCTCCGCATCTGAGGTGGCGTCGACATTCTGTCTCGCAGCCTCGGCTGCCCGCTTTATTTTTCGAAGCATGACATCGTCAGGGTACAGATCGGTAATCTTCAACTCCTATCGGTTCAGCACGGGTTAGTGTCTGGTAGCACATCCTCAACTAACACAAATACTCGATCCATACCTTTGAGCAGCCTGGAACGGGGCACTGTGCCTTGCCACCGTTGGAAGATCGGATGAACTCCATGATGGCATCTTTCTCAAATGTATGTTTACACTTGTGATTGCTGTATGGTGCTTTGAAGGTCTGTAATGACAGGGGACACTTGAGGTCAACGATCTCGCGCTCCACGACAAGATCATCATCCTCATCGACACCCGCGGCATTTTTGACTGGGTTTCCCTGCTCGTCGAACCAAGTGGAGGGGTCTGGAAGTGGGATCTCGTTGTCAGGATGCATCGCATCATGCCACGTCCTCTTGAAAGGAATGTAGTCGTTGTTGACGGCATATCGATCGAACGCAGATAGTCTCGAGTACTCTTCGATCTTGGCCATTCGGGCTGACTTCAAGGCATCGACGACACCAACAATTGGAGGGACATCCTCAACTTCCTCCATCTCGTCGTCCTCGGCACCAGCATCATCATCTTCGTCCTCGTCCTCGTCATCATTTGCAGCGCGCCGAGGCTGCCGTCTCTCCTTCTTTGGCTTGGGCTCAGGCCGAGGTCGCTGGGCCCGCACTGTTTCCAGCACTGACTCAAGGACCGGCCTCGTGTCATCGAGCTCGGCACGACAGTCTATCACTCGTCGTAATGCCTTCTCTGACCGGTCGGTCAGTTCCCCGACGGCTGCCTCAAGCTCTGCCACGCGTTCTTCCAGCTCTATTTCTGCATCGCTCTTCTCCTCCAGTCCCTCGGTGCGACGCCTTTCGACCAGCCGAGCCAACTGTTTTCGGCGCTGAAAAAGCACGTCGTTGATATGGCCCACAGCTTTGATCAGGTGCTTTGATGACTCATTCAGGTGCTTCTCATATTGCCTCGCATCACTGTCAGTTCGTTGGGATGTGACCATCCTTGCCAGCTTCGCTTGGTTCTCCTCATTCATCGGAAACGATGGCGGCTCGTACGGGGGCAGTGCGATGTCGTCGGATGCCGACGGCCTGGCTACCGTCGACTCGGAGGGCCGCGAGCGTTGGAGTAGACGTGGCATGGTGAGGTTGGAGGTTGTGGACTCCGATTGACAAGCTCACCGGGCTGTGGTATCCTAGAGCGCTGAATCGCGGCAAAGTAAGTCGACGGACTTTGGTTCAATCACGATCGTGTAGCCCGAAATTGTTTGGCCGTATTCTGTCGGGTAGAACCTGACGGATGACTGCGTTTGCCCGGCCAAGGAAGCCAGATAGATAGGCTTTTCGCGAAGGGATGGCGATCGGCGGAATCTGCGGGAAATGTGAGAAGGGGGAAGTGATCTAATTTGACGGCTTCTGGAAGAATCGGTGCTTCTCGTTTGACTGAGTGAGGGGCAGGAGAATCCTGCGGCTTGTCGAAAACGCGTGTGCAACAATGTCAGACGCGTCTGCCCCTCTCCCTGCCAAAGTATTTCTTGGCTAAGATAAGGTTGGAAGCTAAGAGTTATGGCCGCAAGCCACCTTACCAGATGTGGCTTAACTCCAATAAATCGAGAGGTGTGATTGGTGTTACAGACCGGTAGCCCGGAACTGACCGAGAGCTGGGGGCACTCCCTGTTGGCCGACATGATCGCTCGCTGCCAGAATCCCATGTCCTTCTTCAGCCTCACGTCGATGGAAGGCCGAGACCACCGAGTGCTTTTGACGACATCGGCTTGATTCCACGAGCTGCAACGGCGTCTCTGCTGGAAGCTCTAATCCCTACCCGTGCTTCACAAGCCATGTTCTACCGGGAACCGGGTGTACGGAAAAGGAACTCCATCTGTCCTTCCGGCGATTGTCTCAGCCCATTTGATTCTGAGAGGCCCAAGACACACCATACGCCGCCATCACCAAAAGGCAAGGGCGCGGCAAGGTCGGTCGATTCTTCCATTCCTTTCGTTCCCGTTCCCGTCATTTTCCTGTCGCTTCATCAATCGAGAATGCGATCCCCTCGCCCGTTGCGCGACCCACGGCACACCGGCAGCTCGCCGTCATCTCTTTGTGTACACTACTCACAACCCGTCCCCGCTCGCCAACAGTGTCGGCCCGACCAAGTATCCTGTGGGTGTTGTCGCTTTGATAGACGCCCGGTGTGTAACGGCCAGGCTGACCCGTGCGTCGTGATACTCTGCGCTGTGGAAAGGGACGACAAACCTCTTGCTGATGTCGCCGATTCTATCAAACGGGAACCCAGAATGCAGTCAAGTCAGACTGCCATCAGCTTACCTCTGGGCCATGTGGCATTACGATGCACGTCGCCTGCCTTCATGCACCTCATATTCACGAAACAAGGAACAAAATCCAAACTTCGTGTATCATGGCGGTCAATGCCCCCGTCTGTCATGCGGCTTGTTCCGCCATGTTTTCCTGCTAGAGAAACGAGTTCTATGAAGGCTGACCTGTCTGAATTGATCAGGCTCGTATCAGTGCCAATGCCAGAGCCAGTGAAGGGTTGGGTTGGCACGAGCTTCCAAGTTGAGAGCTTTTTTTCTCTTACCAAACACTGCGCGGCCAACTGCGGCACGAACCTGGAAGCGATGTGGGCCGATGCTGGCTGTCCATAGGGCCATATGGATAGTTTGCGGCGGTGGAGCACTGGGCGTTGCGAGCGTTGCCCTTGGGGAAGCGTGCAACCGATTCCTTGGGCCGATCTTAAAGCTAAAGCTCGATGGTCCCAGATCTGGGAGAGAACCGTTTTGCTCAGCGATCGCCGAGCCCGTCAGCGCAACCCTTACCGTCATTCCCGCAGCACCCTCCCATTCCACCCTGCCGATTGTCTGGTTGTTCATGCAGGCCGGTGCTGACAGTTGCCCAGATTCGTGGTTTTCCGCTTCTTGTCACTTCGCGCGCTTCCGTGACCCGAGAGCAAAGGAAAGCAAGGCCTGGGGTGCAGATGCTGTATTTTGTTTCAAGAATCTGAACTGTTGGGAAACAACGGTATGGATAACTAGTCCATATCGGGTCTCCATTTCTGGCGTCCTGGGGCAGGGGTCTGGGGCGGGAGGGTTCATTGGGTCCAGATCGCCCACCACCCGCATGGCTGGGGCTGTTAGACCGTCCTTTGAGATCACTCCGATCACAACAGCTGCCGATGCATCCAGCGATCAGAACCATGCACCGAGACCACCAAAACCGCATCCCGTGGCCTGCTGGCCCCTCCAACGACTGCCAAAATGCCACCCTGGGCCACGTAGGGGAACACAGCGACTCGGTCAGCTCTGTATGGGTTTTTGGGCTCGTGATTCAACTGTGTCGGCCATGGGAGTTGGCAGACACCGCTGGCCCCCTCTGCCTTGCGGCCTTGGCCCTGGACTGTTCTTCGGTCTGTGCCTGGCGATATGCTTTGGTTCTTTGTCTCCTTGCGGTCTGCCCCATCTGAAGCTCGGGAAGCTTTGGCCGCCTTGTCACAAATCTTCCGTCATCCCGTCCGATTTCACACGGTCCCGTCCCTGCCAACAAAACTCCGTGGATCTCGATTCAACACAGACTTTGTGGCCGCCTTACCCAGACCACTGGACCATGCTTCGTGTCGGAGGACCGTATTGACCTTTGAATTAAATATCCTCATGTTCCGTTCCTCAGGATATTCCCTTCCTCTCCTTTGTTTGCCACCCCGCTATCGAAACCACCACCCCGTCCTGGAACCCATCTGAGCCGTCCCTCAAGCCAATTCCCATTCACATCAGTCATCAGGACCAAGTAACGGCGCAGGTTACACAGCGGGTTCCCTAACCCACTGTCAAGCCATCCGATTACCCCCCAGCCCAAAGCGCAAACCTCGGACAAATACCAGTGACCGGCCTTACCTGGATGTCTTGTTAGTGAAGGGGATTTCTACTCGTTCCAGAACTGCTCTGGTACACCACAGTGCCGTTAGCTCTCAAATCCACCGTGACGCCCATCATGAGCAACCAGGTTAATACGTGGGAGGGTCAGGCTTTGGAGGTAGACAGCATTCATCCTCCCCATGATGATCGTCCGCCCTGCTTACCCAGAATTATAGTATTATGGTGGTCGGCAGTTGGACACGCAAACATACGATCCCATCATCTATCCGGGTCTGTACTCGAGCAGTGGTCTTGACATCATGACGGTGCTCGTCCGTACTCCCTCGCCATACGTCTAGACCCGTCTCAAATTGTTAACATTGTGCGACAGATCTTCCTCCATCAAAGACCAAACCCCCAGGTTAACATCGGAGCTGTCGACATGTCGTGTCCCATCATCGTCTGCGACCTTTTGCGGCCTGATCAGCCCATCATCTACGCATCAGACTCCTTCCTGGAACTGACAGGCTACAACCGACCAGAGGTTCTCGAACGAAATTGCCGGTTCTTGCAGGCCCCTGGTGGACAAGTCAAGTCCAAATCCGTACGAAAGTATGTCGACGAAAAGACGATCAAGAAGATGTGCAAGTCAGTGGATCGGAATTCTGAGCTCCAAATCCCAGTTACCAACTTCAAGAAAGATGGTCGAAAATTCACCAACTACCTGACCATGATCCCATTGCAGTTCAACAGCCACCAATTCAACATTTCGGTCGGGTTTCAGTGCGAGATGGACGGATGAATGAATCGAGATTTCGAAATCGAGCGATGGGGCTATGAGGCACTGGGCGGCAACAATCACATCGAGATGCTGAGCATTGTTGCGTTTCTTTTTCAATCTGTGTTACGCAGCAGGGATAGGCGTTCCGGGTGCATTGAGCGACAATTTGCTTTTTTCTTCGCTTGTCTTTCTCCGCGATTACCCTGGTGCTATTAGGCATTATGATACCCTACTGACGGGGCCGATATTACACGACCCTTTTCTCTCCAGTTTCGATCGATCTGCAGGGCTTTTGGCTTCAATGAGAGGAGGGATTTTGGTTTTCTACTACATTTTTATTGTTCGGCATATACATACCACTTGTCTTTCTTGCAGCAAAGATCTGGAGAGTACAAACAGAGCAATGGAGCACACACATGGGCGAGGCGTTACGGCTTGAATGGAATGATACGACTCCTAGAATATGGAAGCCGGACATGGAATATTTTCTTGGAAACTGTCAGAGAACGTTTTAGCATATGGAATGGGAAATACGTTTCAACAGTCAAGACAGACGGATGAGTTGATGGTAAAGGGATGCCGGAATCAGATATTCTCACGGATATGATGGGAGGGAACGTTGTTGGTGCATGTATAACAAAACTATCAATCTGAACTGTCGTTACCGGCATCATTGCCAGCCTCAATTCTGAGTGATTGAACCTTATCCGAGACCTGTGTTCAAGAATGAACGACAGCGTTCCATATTTCATTGAGAGTCTACCCAAACACGGCAAGGACCGAGACGATGCTCAGCACATCTTGCAATGCAACTCATCATGTGATGCGCTCTTGATAATGAGTTCGAGAAACCACAGGAAAAAGAAACAAAAACACGGAAAAAGAAACAAAAACACCTAACTACCGAACGCCGCACTTACGCCAGCAGCGGAAAAAACAGTCCGCTCAAGATTTCCCCCCTTGTCCACCCCCCCTGATCATGTACTCACCCCAGTCAGTCAGGATCGCGCCCTCGACATCCCCACTTGAGATCAGTCACATACTACTGGATATACCACGGAAAAGCCAGGCCGAGCAAAGCCGTTTCTTCCCCCATCCTTCTTCCCCTTTCTTTTTCTGATCTAGAAAAAATAACAGCCGAAACGACGCAGATCAGATCATGCAAGACGAAATAAATCTCTTTGCTAAGGCAAGACAAACCACCCATGGCAGAATGGCAGACCAGCTTACAAGATCTCAGCCACGTTTTGTCCTTATCCCCCACTCTCCCTTACATACATCTCGGTGACCAGAAACGGAGATCGACAGATTCAGACGATCGAGAGTAAGGCATGGCATACAAGCCCAGGGCTTGGCGATCACGGAAGTCGCTGCGAACTGTGATGATCAAGAAAACGGCAGCCAGCAAGACAACACAGGGCAAACACGGGTCGGCACTTGAATGGATGGATAAGGACCGCTGGCAGAATGAGGGAATTAGCATATCTTTGCCGAGTGACGGGTGATGGGATGGGGTGACGAAGGTGACGGCAGACGGGTAGGTACCTACCTTGGGCATCATGGTCTGATGACTGGTCGTAGAGAGAGAGAGAGAGAGAGAGGTACGTAAACTTGTGAGCAGGGGGGTAAGGTGAGGTTGACAGGGGATGTGTTCACGCAGAGCAAGGACGTTTCAGTTATAATACACCCAAGAGAATGTGATAAAAAACATAAACTGGATAGGGATAGCCTATTGCGGTAGTCTGGCGACCGGAATCACGGGAGAGTCTTGTCTGAAGGATTTGTTTACCTAACCTGGCGTATAACCCCAACCCTAGCCCAGCCCCCTTTTTGCCCCTTTTTCTCGCCCAGGCCTCTGCTTATCTCAGCTACCGCCCCTCGTGTCTAGCTCATGACTTTTCGCGTCCCCTCTCTTCCTGCTTTTCCTTACCCTCTGTATTCTTCTGCCACCCTCCAGTCGAAACACGCTCCTGCAAGCGCACCACTCACGTTCTCAACAACGACCTTATTCCTGGAGGCAGCCCACACCTCTCCAACCGCCCCTCGCTTCCACAGACTCATACCCACCCTCCGGAGTGCGCCCTAAAGTTAGAATCCCACTTCGGAGTATATCCTCGCGATTCACAATCATTCTCCACCACCTCACCATCAACAAACCATATCCCGCCACCTTGTCCCATCCCAAGACGTCATCTTCGAGAACTTCACAGTACAAATGAGCTCCATTATGGTATGGAGCTCTCTAATCATGGCTGCGGCAGACCGAGCAGCTAAGTAAACTCCGCTACGGTACCTTATGGTATCTGATTTCCATAGCAATAACCCCATCCTCATAACTTCACATCGAGGTTTAATAGTTTCACCCAACCTACCCAGCAAGCCCAGCCCCCTTTGACATAACCACAGCCTAAAAGATCCGAACACAACTCATCATACCTACCTTAAGTACTTTATTTCGTGGTGTGCGATCGATCGATCGATCGTTCACCTCACTTCGATTGAGCATGCCACCGCAATAATCCCGACTACAACAACAGAACCGAAAGCAGTACACCGCCTCTTACCTACCCACCTTTACACCACTGGCCCGTCCTCTGCAAGTAGAAAGAACGATCGCCGTCGATCAGGGTACACAATGTGGTTATCTCTGAACTCTACCATATTTACCTACCTGGTACCCAGCCCTGCCTTCTGTGAGCAGAAAGAACAATCGCCATCGCCTAGGGGTACACAGTGTAATCATCTCTGAACGCTACCATATTTACCAGATACTCAACCCGGCGGTGAGCCGTGCCCAAGTCCAGCAGCAAAGTCACAATACTTGCCGAACAGTAACCTAGAGCTTTGTCTTCGGTGTCCGATAAGATGTAAGTACGGTTATGGATTATATCCGCGGCAACTTGGGGAGGTAAGGTAGGTTGATAGGGGTCAGCAACAAAAAACAGAATCGGCTGCGTGAAGGCTCAATTTTCTTGGTTATGGGTGTTATGCTATTGTAAGTAAGGAAAGTAGTAACTTGCCTTTTACGATTGGGTTGCTTTTTATACGAAGTCGCTCCTTCTGCGAAGTCGCTTGCTGAGCCAAGTCGCTCCTTATCTGCTTGGGTCGCTCTTCGGTGGGTCGCATTGTCATGTTGAGTCACATGTCATGTGGAGTCGCCGTTCGTCTGGAGTCGCAGTTCATCTGGAGTCGCAGTTCATCCAAAGTCGCCGTTCATCTGGAGTCATAGTTCATCTGAGTTGCAGTTCATCTGGTATCGCATCCACCTCATGTTAGGTAGCCCACCGCTCCAGTCACTCTCCAACACTTTTATTCACTCGAATTTACATATTTCACAAACCAAAGGCACATACACAAGATTCATACACTCCATAAATGATAGACATATTTATCATCATTCCAATCATTATCTCATTCATTACCTTACCTAACCCTAGCCATCAATCTCCTACCTAGTTAAGAGTAAAACTATTACTCACCCCCTCAAAAGCCTTAATACTCCCAATCAACGGCTTCGAATCCCCATAATACCTCACCCTATACGTCCCAGCACTATCCTCCGCACTGCTCGTCTCCCACGAAATCGTCACCTCACTGTGCCCCAAAGTCCAGTTCGTCCTCTTCCAGGTGTACACCAGCCTCCAGTCCTCATCGCTCAGCACCCTCGTCCACTGCCCATTCGTCTGCTTCTCCACCGCCGCAAACGTCCCCTCCAACCTCAAGTTATTCCTCGGGTTGGCCCCCTGAAAAGTGACTTTGATCACTTGACCGCGGTTATAAGACGCGGCAGGTTGGCTGAGGACAGCCCCGAATTTCTTCCCGATGGGCTCAGCATCAAACGCGACGCCAGTGATGAAGCTGAGGGACTTTTCGCGGTTATCTGGGGGCGCTGGCGAGCCAAAGGTAGGCTGGGAGTTGGAAGAGGTGGAGAGGTATGGCAAGCCGCGGAGGGTGAGGTTGATAAACGCCGGGAGCTCCCACTGGCCGAATAAAGTCGAGGCGCCTTCGTATCGCTGGATTTGGTACTCCTCTGGCGTGGTCACATAATGCGAGTAGGTATTCGCCGGGCCGCCCAATACGACATACGGCTCTGTTCCTAACGATAACTGGGAGGCAGCCGCTGATTTCACAGCCGCCTTCCACCTCCTGCCAGCCATGGTCGTGACTTCGACAGGAGAGACGACAATGATGAACTGCCCGACGCGGAAGGATTGAATGTCCATAACATTCGGGCTCCAGGCATACGGGGCGTCCATCTCGCCGACGTTGAGGAGGACGGGCTTGGGTTCTTGGCAGGCTTTTTGCTGGGGGGAGGGCGCTTTCAGCAGGCCGCCGACGACGGACCAGAATGGGTTGTTGGGCGCGCCCGAGTCGCCTTGGGTGAAGTCGAATGCGCCGGGCCAGTCCGAGGTGCCCGCTGCGAAGGAGTGCCCCAGGGCGGCAGGGCAGGTCTGCGCGAGGGTGCCGTTGGCGAGAGGAAAAGTATAGTAGCGCATGTCTTGGAAGTAGTGGAACGAGCGGACGGAGGCGCCGGTGACGGGAGTGGAGGACGAGGCTAGCGATGTCTGGAAGGTTGTCAGCTCTGTGATCCTGATAGCGGGGACAGAAGAAGGAAACTTACAAAGAGAGACTTGGCCCCATTAAACTGTCTCTGAGCAATAATCTCACAACTCGCCACACCCAAATCCAGCTTCTGGAACGCGGGCCCACGTCCACGGCAAGACTGTGACTTCCCATCCGAGCAAGTGCTCGTCTGAAAATCACACATCTGTCCCGACCCATCATCACACCACGCCCCCAACACATTCGGCGAAGAATCCCCCATATTCGCCTGCGAAAACCCAGCCACAAACCCATCCGCAACCGCACTATCCCCCTTGACCGACCTCTCAAAATAATACGCCGCCAGCCCCTTATTATCCCCCGTAACATGCGTATTATTCCCCTGCATAGAAGTAGGGTGAACCGGAAACCAAGTCAGCACCCCAATATTCTTCCCATCCGACCCCCTCTGGAACCTCAACAGCGTCATAATCTTCTCCACACTGTCGTCCCCGTACTGAGCCCGCTCCGCAGCAGGGTTAGCCAAGTACGAGTACAAGCTCCGGTTGATATTCGCGTCCTCGATCCTCGTCGTGCCGAAATCAAGATAACCCTCCTGGAGGCTCTCGTGCGCCCTCTTGACAGCCAGCACGGCCCCGTCCACAATCGCCTGGTAGCTCTGCTTGTCAAATCCCAAGCTTGTGACCTGAGGAAGCAAGTAGTTAAACCACGCTCCCGGGCCGCTGTGGGAATGCGTGCCCGTGACGGCCACATTGCCCGCTTTGTACATGCTGTACCCGCTTCCTTGGGCGGCGATCCCCTCGAGGATTCCTCTCCGGACGGCGGTGTCCCCGGACATGGTGTCGAGGATCAGATAGACGAACCGGTTGGCAGGGTTGGACACCTCCCCGATGATGAACGCGCGGGCGTACAAGCGCTGGCGGAGACCGGTGCCGGATTGGGCCGTGTCGGCGTAGCCAGCGAAGTTGATTTCTACGACGGGCCCGGTGACGTCTGCTTTGCCTACGCCGAGGAGGTATTTATCCCCGGCTGCTCGTTTTTGGTTGGAGGAGGAGGCATGGTGGCTACTGGGGAGGGCGGTAGTGAGCTGGACGAGGGCCAGAAGGGCAAAGACGAGGAGTGTGAGGGCTGATGTGACCGAGGTCGCCATGGTCCTTCCTCTTGTTGGTGACATTGTGGCTTGACTTGACTGACTCGACCGAACCGATCGAATGACCGATCGATCAGAGAAAAGACAGATCAAAAAGAAAGAGAGTAGGGTAGGTATCTTGCCATCGCGCTTTTAGGGGAATTGTCCACCTTTTTAAAGTTTAATTGTTGCCCCTCAAGCCGTTCCTTAATCTCGACCACCACTCTTCCCAACCAGATTGGTCAACAAAGTTCCATGACGGGTAGGTAGTGTAGGTAACCATTTTGTCTCAGTGGTCACTTGCACACCACAGAAGAAGAAGGCTAAGAAAGGCCAAGGTAACGTCGTCCCCTCTCCCCCTGCCCTCACCTCACAAGTTGTCGATGCATTATTGGTTCCACGACTTCCCCACAAAAAGATATTCCGGGAAGTGGGAATCAGTTGGGCAAGTTGTTGATACCCCCTTTGAAGTACAAAGGCATGTCGATCGGACGTGGTTTCCGTTTATGACAGCCTTGACAGGAATCTACCTAGTGAGTTGTGGATGCAACTCTGTCCTGCCTGTCATAGCTTGAGCGCGCTGTGCGTAAGGAACATACATACGATATCATATGGACAAACGTTGCACTTGGCTCCCTCCTACCTTTTACGTCTCCAACTTGACTGCGGGGTTGTTGGTCGTTCCCTCCATCATATTCATTCTCCATGCCCCGTGATGCCCTCCCTCCAAAAGCCGCCGAAATTTCCTTTCGCGCTACAACTATTTCTTAGTCACTTCTGTGGTGATGTTTCCTTTCATTCAAGTCTGGGCGGTTCCTGCACCCCTGGCAGCATAAACCTATCACCTCGGTGCATTCACTTCCCGTCCCGCCCTCCCCCAGCCATATCGCGTGCAGCATCGATCAGCACGCACCTTGATTTGCTTTTTTATTGCTTTTCCTCAGGCGCCTCCCGTCTTGTGTGGTGTGGTTGTGATCTGTCTGCTAGCTGTGAGGTGATGCAATCTCGCAGCAAACAAGATAACCCCCTCCCGCCGCGTCGCCAGGAACAACATCCCATTGGGTCTACCGACTTTACCACATCATGTACCTCGGGAAGAAACTCGAGTCTTCCTCCCGCTTTCTTCTTTTGCCTTCAACAGCTGAAGCTAGCGCCACAAGAACCGTTGCGCCCAACTGCGGGGATCGCATAGCGACTTGTCTGCAGCAGTTCTCGCAGAGGCAAGGTGACGTCGCGTAGCGCCTGCACTACGCTCTTGGGCTTTGAACTTCTGGTAGCAACGACACAGACAAGAAGGGTCATGCGGCATCTCCTAAATGGTAGTCACCATCCGTCCTGGCTGTTACCCTCTTCGACACCTATAGTGATAGCAGTTGTTATCCGGGTATCACTCGCTGGATTTTCCAATTTTGGCCGTCCCCTCCGTGGGACGCGGGTTGAGTGGCTGTTGTTAGATAGGTGTGGGTGCCAATCTCTACTGTTTCTCTCCCCAGACCAACCAGATCCTGTTATCGCACTTTCCCATCTTACCCTGTGGCGACCCAGGAAATAAACGATTTTTTGTTTTTGAATAGCGGCAAGTTATTGACTTTGAATGGTCTGTTGAAATATCATCTATTCGCAAACATGGGATGAGGATGAGCCGAGAAAATCGTCAAGTCGGGGAAGGTGAGATTAGACAACCCTAACCCGAATCTGTATTTATACCCTGGCTCTATTAACCTGTGTCGTTGTCGCCGGTGGGGAGGAGTACAAGCAACCCACCCCCGCTCACGATATTATCAATGCTCACGATACTCCGTTGAGCATCTGTTCACGTGGGCTGTGGAAGAGGGGAAAAAAAGGTGGGGGTATCACAACCAATCCATTCCATGTTCAGTTCGTCTCTCCTCCATTTAAGTACGCCACATCATACACGCATCCTAACTACATACATCATACAAGTCAACAGCAGCCACCACACTTGCTTTTCCACATTGAAGCACCTCCCTCACGACCTTGAACCCACCACGGTCACGAAGAGTTAGAGTTCTCCCGGTTCGAAACCCTCCGGCATTCTCTCTCCCTGCTGTATCATCCACCCACCACCAGTCCTTTTTATCCACGTCGGTATACGATGTACGGTATAGTCGGTATAGTCAGCGCAAGTGAAAGAGCGAGCAGCTCTGTCGACAACGTCAGAACCTTCCCAGCACAACAACAGTCTCCCTTCCGTTTACCACGCCCACGTTAGAAACCCATCAAGAAACACCACGTTTCTCACAGCCCTCCAATCATCTCACACAAGTCAGACAAAAGGAAGAAACAACCGAGAAGAGAAAATGAAAGCTAGAAATAAAACAAATCCCAGCCCCTTGCTATGCTAAAGCCGTGCCACCGCCTGCCTTTTCACTCCAGAGAGAAAAATGAAGACCGCGTAGAGAGTAAACACAACAAGTCTTCCCAAAAATATACAAGGGTGAAGAAAATGAGAATAAGCACATAAACTCCCCCCAGTGAAACGCCGCCGTTTGTCTTCCTCTCTCGCTTGTGCAATGAATATGTCGCTTCCGTTATCCCTTGTTTCCCACCTGACTCCCCCACCTTTCCCTTCAGGAACAGAGTCCCTTTCGTGTCATATACGTTGGTATGCTTTTCAACACACATTCCTGTCCCAAAAGAAATCAGAAAACCCCAAAAAAGCCGAAGCCCCATTATCTTCCCACGCCCCCCCGTCCTGGCCCACCGTCGCTGATGAGAAGCGACAAAGAGAAAAAAACAAAAGCACTTTTCCTTTTCCCTCCAAATCTTTCCCGTCGTGATCGATTGAAACCCCAGAAACCCCCCGTCCTGAATAACCGTTGAATCGGCTGTATTGTTTAGGTGGATATACATTGGTGTGTGAATAGCGTTTATGTGGTGGCATGGTATCGCTGTGGTATCAAAATAAAGCAGTGCCGCGTCATCGTCCTTTCCCATGAGGGAATGTCGTTTGGTTCTAGAGAAGAAAGAAATCCCCACTTATTTATAGAGCCGGTCGAGCATCATGTCCTTTCCCTGCTACTTGTGTTCAGTTAGCTCTCGAGTTCCTCTGATGATTGCTGGGATATGTGCTGTTTTAAATTCCAAGTTGGCCGCTGGTGGGGTCGACTACATTTTCTTGCAGGTTGACAACGAGCTGGTGCAGGCAACGCTTCGTCGCAGCGTCATCCCGAAGGACGGCGGCAAAAGTGTTATCCCGCAGAGGTTCTGGGAGGCACTGGCGCAACGCCTCGCGTGCTCTCGCGTTATCGCTGAGTCTGTCGAGCATGGTCAGCGTGAAACTTGTAGACCGCCAAGAATCACTCACCGAAGGAAGCATCGCACAACGTGCTTCAAGAGTCTGGCTGTCTGCTGCTCGACAAGCTGGCCCACCATATTGCTGAGTACAGTGCCGACCGCGTAGAACCGCTCATATGTAGCGCAAATATAGTTGAGGCCGTTGTCATCGAGCAAAATCTTTTGCACAATGAAAATCGCCACCGTCTTGCTGAGCTCGGATCCAGTCTCCATGATCCGGAGGCAGAGAGGAATAATCTCGGTCGTCAGCAGAAAGTTGATCACATCGGTAGAGTCATTCTTGACAAGCGCCCCGATGACGCCCAGAGACGTAAGCCGCAAGTACTCAAAGGGTCTTGACTTCGAAGTGGTGTTGAGGAACGGATACAGAAACAGTGGGATGTGAGCTAGGGAGTATATCAGCAAGTATGTAACGGAGCAATACGTTGCGAGCGCGCCTTACCACTCAAGAACAATGTGCGTGTCTCGTTATGGGAGGCAACACACTGGAGGAGAGCCAGCGCATTGCAGACCCTGTTAGAGGCAGCTGCGGTCAGCTGTGATGGGTTTAGGAGGGAATAGACGCTAATGATCTCTTGAAGAAGGGATGTCATAACGCCTGAATGGTACTTGTTAGCGCACCAGTTCTGGAAACAACCCAAGCTTGCTGTGGATAAGGCGGTCTGTCATACCAAATGAGTGCCACAAGATAAGTGCCAGCTCTGGCACTTGCTCCCGCTTCTTGCTCAATTCCAACAGGGCGGCCTCGCGCGTGTTCTCGTCAAGCAGGTCGGCGATGTATTGAAGCGTTCTCCGGTTATCCTCGGAGACGGACGCCTCCAGAGAGCTCTCCTGGGCATGACTCTGAGCCAAGGCATTGACGGCATTATGAGAGCCGGCCAGGCGATTGTAGTGTTGCTGTTGAGCAACATTGACAGCACCCTGAGCAGCGGCCTGGACGTGGTGCTGGTGCGACGTCTGCTGATGCATCCAGGCCGAGTCTGCCTGGGGGTATTGGTGGTGACCATATACATGCGGATTTGGCATCATCTTGGCGATAGGAGCGCGTGATGGTGCGAAAGGCAGGTGAAGACGAGGGTAGCTCGGAGAGTTCGGGTATAGGAGGGGAGATATGCGGTCGCGCACTTCAAGAGTGTGGAGACAACAGACAATGTACGGTTTCTGCTAGTTATCGCCAGTTTCTTGAAAGTGTAGGACAGTAGAGGGAGTCGGGACGGACGTCATGAGCTGGGTTCTGTCGGTCGCGATACGTGTGGTCGAGTTGAAGCTCGGTCAGAGGGAGTGGAGGGGTGCTTAACGATGGGAGTTTCTGTCAGGCAGGGTTGCTGCTGAGTGGAGGATGCATCGAAGCGTCCAGAGTTCAGAGCCGCACTTTAACGGCGGTTTTCGGCTGCCGGGCACGGACCACTGTGGGGGAATCTCTTGGGCCATGAGGCCCCACGGGCCTTGTTGGGCTGCTCCTGGGTTGCTCCTCTTGCTTTTCCTCTTGCTTGGCAGCCAAGACGGACTGGCAATCTTCAAGCTTTGTCGGGCTGGTCTTTGTGCAACGTCCGGAGAATTCCTTGTACCCGCGCAATCGTCAGCCGGCAACTAACCCGCAGCTGTCCGTCTGCAGAAGCCGGTCATGTTCTTTGGCTGCATTGCATCATGTTGCCAGGGTCTTCTTGTCACTTTATCCTTCATCTCAGACCTTCATCTCATTACTTCATCTCATTCCATACTTTGAAGGAACACCTGGTTGCATTGAGTAACAACTACAGAATATAAACAGCAACAGCCAGTCCTACATCCCAGTAGGCCAAAGCAAAGAAAAGAAACAAAGAAGAGCTAACCAGGTCTCAGAACATAGCAACCTTTTAAAACGCCCAAGCCAAACCCCGCCAAACCCGGTGCTCGGGACCGCAGAGACCAGGAGAACTCTAGTCCGCCCGAGGGATATCTATCTATAGTAGCCAGACCCATTGTAATAGTCAGGAAAATCAACCGTCAACACCGTCCCAATGCAATGCTTCATCCCACTTCCTTACTCCTTTTCCTTTTCAATTACAAGAAGACAAAGAAAACAACCGCAACACCCCCAAGGAGCAGAGCCGAGATAGTTCCAGGATGAGCATCCTTCATCGCTCCACTCCCAACGACAACAACGGCCGGTCCAGAGCTAGAAGGGACATCGGTGCTCTCGGCCCCTAAGGCGGCGGCCGTTTCAACGCTGGGCGAGTCGTTGCTCTGCCCTGCTTGAGCCGCAGGTATCGTTCCGTTCCCAGCCGACGTGGTGGCATCGATCGGGTAGATTACCGTCAGTTTGAATACTGATGTTGGTGCGCTGCCAGCCGTGTCAGCATTCGTCGGGGAAGGAGTTAAGGATGTGGATGTTATCGGACCTGTCTCGCCGCTGCTACCTTTACCATCTTTTCCGTCAGCATCACCATTGCTGGATGCCGATGACGTGGGCGCAGGACGCCTGTTGTTGTCGTCGTCCCCAGAGCCAGCTCCTGAAGAGGTCTTGGAGGCACCTTCATCCTTGCTGCTGCAGGTCGTGCATGGGTTGCTGGAGTCTGATCCATCGCCGCCCTTGTTGTCTCCGTTCTGGCCATCACGATCACCTTGGCCTTTATCCTTGTTATCCTTGTTGTCTTTGGAGCCGGAGCCGCCGCTGGTTGTGCTGTTTCCGCGGCCGCCGCCCATATGGTCGCAGCCGCCGCTCTTGCAGGGGCTATCAGAGCTGCCTCGGTCGCTGCCATTGCCGTTGTCCTTGTCCTTGTTCTTATTGTCGTTTCCCTTATCCATGTTGTCCTTGTTGTCGCGGTCATTCTGGTCATCATTATCAGAACCGCCGTGAGAGCCGCCTCCAGACCCATGATCGCAACCACTCTTGCACGGGCTATCAGAACCTTCGCCACCCTTATCCTTGCCGTCTCGGTTGTTATCATCGTTATTGTCCCGGCCATCATCGCCGTTACCACGATCCGAACCTGAGTCAGAGTTGCCCTTGTTATCCTTGTTGTCCTTGTTTCCACCACCATGTATGCTATCACAAATGTCACATGGCTCCTTCTTATCAGAGCCTGAGCCGCCATCGTTGTTCCCATCATCTCTTCCGTCACCCTTGCCATCTCCGTTGCCATTGTCTTTACCGTCTCCCTTGCCGTCACCGTTGCCATCACCATTGCCGTTATTGTCACCATCGCCATCACCATTGATCTGGTCGCAGATATCGCACTTGGAGTCAGAGCCACTGCCTGATCCTGATGATCCCGAGCCCTTATCGGAACCAGATCCAGAGCCACTGTCAGAACCAGAGCCACTATCAGAACCAGAGTCGCTACCGGATCCTGAGCCGCTACCAGAACCACTTCCAGATCCAGATTCTGAGCCAGAACCCCCTCCAGCTCCAGCCGACGCAGTAGCACCCGCTTCACCACCAGCAGTAACCGTAACTGTAACAGTTTCTGTAGCAGCAGGCTTACAATCCCCTCCGGTTGTATCAGCAACCATAATGGTCGACACAAAGGTAATAGTCGATGTAACAGCAGAGTTAGCCTCATCCGTAACAGTGATAGTGACCTCCTGAGTAAGCGTAGTAAGAGCTTTAGATGCTGCTGCGGTGGCATTCGCGCCTGCACCTCCGCCGACGGCACCAGAGCCAACGACACCAGGAGAGGGAAGAACGCCGGGGGCGACGGTTGTGGTGAGGACTGTGGTTTGGCCGGCGGCGTCGGTTGTGGTGATTGTGGCGATGGTTGCTCCGGCTCCGGCACCCGCACCAGCTCCGGCACCAGCAGTGGCGGTTGCATTTGCCGCTGCACCAGCGCCCGCTCCGGCTCCGGCACCCGCTTCAGCCTCAGCTCCAGCGCCGGTACTCGCTGTTGCGGTGGCTGCTGCTCCAGCATCTGCGCCAGCTCCAGCTCCGGCACCGGAACCGGTACCAGCTTGAGCCCCGGCAGTAGCAGTCGCATTGGCTGCCGCACCGGCATCGGCTCCTGCACCAGCTCCGGCATTGGCACCGGCACCAGCTTGAGCCCCCGCAGTAGCAGTTGCACTGGCTGCCGCACCGGCATCAGCTCCCGCTCCACCGGCATTGGCACCGGCACCAGCTTGAGCCCCCGCAGTAGCAGTTGCACTGGCTGCCGCACCGGCATCAGCTCCCGCTCCACCGGCATTGGCACCGGCATCAGCTCCTGCACCGGCAGCGGCTCCGGCACTAGCAGTTGCAGTGGCTGCCGCTCCGGCACTAGCCCCGGCACCAGCATTAGCATCAGCTCCTGCATTGGCACCAGCCCCGGCATTTGCCCCGGCACTGGCAGTTGCGCTTGCCGCGGCATCCGCTCCGGCTCCTGCTCCAGCTCCGGCATTAGCACCAGCACCGCCAGCCACAGTAGAGGTAAGAGTTGCGACAGATCCAGCCGCATCGGTTGTAGTGATAACAGTAACAGCGCCAGCTCCGGCCTCTGCTCCCGCTCCGCCAGCACCACCAGCCAACGTCGAAGTGAGGGTTGCTACAGACCCGGCGGCATCGGTAGTCGTGATGACTGTCACTCCAGCACCGGCGCCTGCTCCAGCATCTGCACCGGCACTGGCTCCTGCATTGGCACCGGCGCCAGCACTGGCTCCCGCTCCCGCTCCCGCACCTGCACCAGCAGTGGCATTCGCAGAAGCATCAGCCCCAGCAGTGGCACCAGCTCCCGCGGCAGCAATGGTAGACGTAAGAGTCGCCACCTGTCCGTCGGCACCTGTTGTGACAATAGTAGTGACCTGTTCTCCTCCAGCACCAGCAGCACCTCCAGCCCCGGCTCCGGCCCCAGCACCAGCAGTAGCATTACCAGCTGCTCCGGCACCAGCCCCGGCACCAGCTCCGGCAGTGGCATTCGCAGCTGCTCCAGCTCCGGCTCCTGCTCCGGCTCCAGCAGAGGCATCAGCCCCAGCAGTAGCTGTAGCCCCAGCACCAGCACCGGCAGTAGCCGTAGCTCCAACCCCAGCACCACCCCCAACCCCAACCCCCCCATTAATAGTCTCATTAACCATCACAACCCCACTCCCCACCACCTCCCCCCCAATCCCACACCCCTCCAGAAACCCCGCCAGATCAAACCCCCTCCTCCCACTATCATCCCCATTCCCCCCTGCGGCAATCTCCGCCAGAGCAATCTGCACCCCATCCTCGATAACCAACGGCTGGGGCTGCGTATACAGCATCGTGATCAACATCTGCGGTATCGTCGTCCCATTCCCATTCCCATTCAGCACCTTGAATGGCACCAGCGGGTTTGTTTCAGACGTTAAAACAGGGTTGTCAAAATCACGGAGCCGGAGCCCAGATTGGAGGTAGGTGAGGGAGAGTTGGGCGGATGCCAAAAGGGAGGTGGGGTCGAATGACGCGAAAGAGGAGAGGTTGAGGGACATTTCGAGGCCGATGGCGAGGTAGGTTTTGTTGAGGGCTCCTTGGGGGAAGAGGAGGATTGGTTCTTGGGCGAGGTCTAACGGGTGGTTAGTGATACTGGAGGGGAAAGAAAGGGGGGAAAGGGGGGCTACGAACCGTCAAAGGTACATTGTCCTCCTGGGGGGAGGATGGTATTCCCAACTTTCATGAGGATGTTTTTGGGTTGGGGGGGTTGCTGCTGTTGTCCTTCACCATTGCCGTTCTCACCACCTTGACCTTGACCTTGGCCATTACTGTTCCCGTTACCGTTACCGTTGCCATTTCCATTCCCACCACGGAACCTCCCACGGAAACCACCCCGCCATCTACTCCTCCACCCTTGACCTCTGCCGCTTCCACTGTATCCCCCTCCACCGCCGCCATATCCCCCTCCATAACCACCACCCCCGTTAAACCCAGGGTCACCAGCAGTAGGATCAAAGTTCTCTCCGTTGGGGCCAGGGCCGTCAACGGCGGTGTTGAACTCCCCTTCGGGACCAGCTCCTGGTCCTTCAACACCATTGTTGTTGTTGTTGTTATTGTTGTTGTTCCCGTTGTTGCCATTTCCAAACCCAAACCCAAAACTACCACCAAAAAACCCACCACCAGGGGCACGAGAAAACAGCCCTGCTTGGGCTGTCGAGCCCAAAAGGGAGACAGCGAGAACGGGTAGCAGTTTCATTGTGGGCTGCTATCCCTTTGATCTTCTTGTGTGTGACAAATCAAAAAATGAAATGTATAATAAAAGAGAAGATTGATGATGATGTGTATCAAAGTAAAGAGATGGCAAAGTTGACGAATGGAAAGCGTGAAAAGATGTGTTACCCAAACATAGAAGAAACTTGACTAACTCCTTCCTGTGTAATGATTTCTCAAAGAAAGAAGAAGAAGAAGAGATGGTGAAGGAACAGAGAATGGGATGAAAAGAGATGATTGAGAAACGAGTCTGGGGGATAGGCGGCCTTGAATATCACCTCCATCGAGACCCTCAACCTACATCTCAAGCCAAGGCCGACCCATCCAGACGGACGGACGGACCAACTTACATGGACGAACTGGAACAACAGGCACAAGGTCTTGATACAAACCACACATACACACACACACATGGTCAAGTTGAGCGAGCCCTTTCCTAGCATAGAAGTGACATAAACGTTCCTTGCATAATTCGACGGGAAGAAGGTAGTGGTCGGTTTGTTGTTGACCCTCGTCTGAGTAACTCTATCTTGCTTTCAGTAGGGACGGTATAGATTAGATGAGAAAGGCGAGGACCACAAGTTTGGGATGCAGACCGGATGGGAAGCCCCGGCCTGGCCATCCTTTTGGTGGGACTAACAGCACTTGCTGGGGCAGATGCGCTGTGGACAATAGTGAGAAGACGAAGAACAAGTTTCCGTTGGGTATTCCACAAGGCATGGCTGTGGAATGTGCTGCGAGCCGGTTTCAACAGCTCATAGCATAGCAGGCCAACAACTGCTGTACTCTGTGTCCGGGTTACCAAGGCCGGTCGGGTCGGGTTTGTTTGGACTTGGACTGCCGGCCGGCCCGGGTTCTGGGCTGGGCCAGTGTACAAATGCGCAGCCGGGATGAGATATTCATCTAATCTGTGTTGACGAGCTTCAATTGAGTTCGGTTGGTTAGAGGTGACGGATGACTAAGGATGGCCTTGACAGGTAGACCCTCAAACAGACAAGAAGGCAGTGTTCGAGTGTCAAGTCTGAAGTGCCGGTTGGTGGACGGGAGCTGGGGGCTGGTGGGAGCTAAGATCTGAGATCTCCCCTTCCCGCTTGTCATCAGAAACTGTGGAAGATCTTCTTGGAAGCGATTTGGCCTGCCTGGTCTCACGGGAGAGCGGCACAGACCATCCGCGGCGGCTAGGGGAGGCTGCGCCGTGCGGCACTGAGGTGCCGGCTCACCTTGGCATGTCACCTTGTGAACTGTTTGAGAGACAAGAAGGTTGGGAAGGAGTGCGGTTTTCCCCATGTTCCAAAATCCATGGTCGAAGGAGGTCGTTTCGGATATGTTTGGAAACACCAAGAACTGTGTACGCAGTGTCTATGGTTGAAAGTTGAGGCCTTGGGTCTAAATCCTTAGGCTC
Organism: Apiosordaria backusii; assembly: GCA_030549205.1. Taxonomy (NCBI): domain Eukaryota; kingdom Fungi; phylum Ascomycota; class Sordariomycetes; order Sordariales; family Lasiosphaeriaceae; genus Apiosordaria; species Apiosordaria backusii. The sequence continues at coordinate 2,432,713 of JAUKTV010000003.1, forward strand.
CTCGGTTTGTCCCACCCCAAGATAGCAACATGACGTTCCAAGACTAGCCAAGGTCTTGGGAGGACGCCTTTTTGTGGTGCAAGAGTCTTGGAGACGACAATCAACAGCGATGATGGTCGTTCATTGGGCATGAATTCTGACTCGACAACCGGATACTGGTGACACGTGCTGTGAGTGAGGGTATTATGCATAACAAAGATTCTGGGATCGGCAGAAATCATATCATACAGCTTCCTGCAGCTCATGACGATATTGGTGTGGTGTTGATGCAAGTCACTGCAGAGCGGAAGCTGTGTTGGTTGGGATGAACATCAGCTGCAGCGCACAGACCAGCCGCTCAAATGCTACCCAATATGGAAAGCTGCATAAGGGTTAGGGTCCGCTGCACGAAGCCTTCAGCTTACCCCGGAAAATAGATACTGAGGGACTTCGAAATCTAGAATCAAACATTCCGTGATCGGGTCTCTGGAGAATATTTGACAGGCATCAACTGACATAAATTTTCGCAGATATTCTGCTGTGTTTCCCACCAAAAGTTCCGTATCACAATGTGAGGAGGTGCAATTGGCGGTAAACGGTTCGCCTCAAGCGAAGAGGTCGGAGCCGGGCCCGGACGCCTTGGCAAAGATTGGCAGCGCCGTTAGCGTGGGTCTTGGTTCCCGCATGCGCAGATTCCGGAGGAGGGGGGAGGAGACGGAGCCATTCAGAGATCGAGACTCTGATATTGCACCCTGCGTGTGATGCCCGATCTTCTAAAAGTTGTCCGACGCTTGCCTCTGGAGGCTCTGGTGACCTCTCGTGTTGGTGGGCAGCCGAGGGGTGGCTTGACAGTAGTAACACATTTCGTCAGCTGAACAAAGGCAAAAGCGGCCAGGGCGGCGGGAAAGAGCGAACGCAACGTCCGCCCCCAGTTTCCCGCCAATTGCCCCAAGTGTCCACCAAACTCGCCAAGTGCTGTTGGATGGCTCAGGCAGCTGGGGCGCCTCTCAATCCTGTTTCATCAGAGGAGACAAGAGCTAACAAGAAGCTTGTTTCCCGACTCAGCCTGGTGCTCCATCACGTGGAAATGTTGATACCAAGCAAGCTACCCGCCCAAGACCCTGGAAGACAGCAAATCCATCGACATGCAGCAAACAGCCTGGTTTAGGGCCTGGTTCTGTCAGAACTGATATATAATCTTATCCTCCCCCTCCCCGTGCCCCAGGTCATCCCGTTTCGACCACATCTGGAGACGAGACCGGCCGTCCTCCCCCGACCTTTTCCCTTCTCTTGGGTGACCGTGGTGGCTTGATTCTAAACTTTGTTTTCATTGTATCTATTCAGTCACGTCTATCAACACAACGGGCTTACCACTCGATGGCGGGCGGTGAGCTTTCGGGCAACGGCACTGGGGCCCCTCCCCAAGCCGGTGTCCTTGAAGGCGTCAACCCAATCGAGTACACTCCATCAAATCCCATCACGCTGTTTATTATTCAGGTCAGTTGTTGATCGAAATTCCCGCCGTCCCACCTCACCGAATCCCGAGTCCAAAGCCGCGGGCCGTGAAACGAAACACGGCCCCGCGCGGCGACCGGCCGTTATGATTCTCGGTCTGAGTGGTTATGGTACACGGTCCGGCTAACAATAGACGCGTGCAATAAACACACAGGCCATCATTGTCATCATCTTCTGTCAACTGCTTTCTTGTAAGTCGCCCAATGAATCGCTGCGCTTTTCAAGCCACATCATACTGACTAACTGGTTTCAGATCCTCTTCGATGGCTGCATCAGCCTCGTGTTATCGCCGAGGTTCTCGGTGGAATCCTGTTGGGTCCCTCGGTGATGATGAGAATACCTGGCTTTGAAGCCAGTATGTTGTTTTCTCATAGAAAGTGTTGTGTTTTGGTGTTTACTAACAACCTGCGACAGCCATCTTCCCGCCCGCGTCTATGCCAGTATTCAACAATGTTGCCAACCTCGGGCTCATTATCTTCTTATTCCTTGTTGCATTGGAAGTTGACATTCGTCTCTTCACCCAAAACTGGAAGGCCGCCTTAAGCGTAGGCATGGCCGGCATGATCCTGCCCTTCGGCCTAGGCTTCGCCATTGCGTGGGGCTTGTACAAGGAGTTCCACGTCGACGAGAGCATCGGTTTTGGTGTCTTTGGACTGTTCATCGGAACGGCCCTTGCCATTACTGCGTTCCCTGTCCTGTGCCGAATTCTTTCTGAGCTGAACCTCCTCCGCTCGGGTGTGGGTGTTACCGTCTTGGCTGCCGGTATTGGAAACGACGTGACGGGCTGGGTACTTCTCGCCCTTTGCGTCGCCTTGACGAACAACGGCAGTGGCCTGGCTGCCCTCTGGGCCTTGCTTTGCTGCATCGGCTGGACTCTTTTTCTCATTTTTGCCGTCCGGCCTCCCTTTATCTGGATACTCAGGCGGACCGGAAGCTTGCATAATGGCCCTACCCAGGGAATGGTTGCCTTGACCCTGCTGATGGTGCTGGCCTCTTCTTGGTTTACTGGTGGGTTTGGCTTATCCCAGGTATCCGATACATGCGCTAACTGGACCAGGAATTATTGGTGTTCATCCCATTTTTGGAGCCTTTTTGGTTGGACTGATCTGTCCTCACGATGGCGGTTTCGCTATCAAGCTCACTGAGAAGATTGAGGATCTTATCTCGGTCCTCTTTCTGCCTCTGTACTTTGCCCTATCTGGGCTGAAGACTAACTTAGGTCTGCTCAACGATGGCGTCACATGGGGCTATTGCATTGGTGTCATTGTCTGCGCCTTTGCTGGTAAGATTATTGGTGGCACTCTCGCGGCTCGCGCGAACAAGCTGCTCTGGCGTGAGAGTTTCACTATTGGTGCTCTCATGTCGTGCAAGGGATTGGTTGAGTTGATTGTGCTTGTAAGTCTTCTGTGGCGATATCAAATTGACCACGGTATGCTGACAAGATCTCAGAACATTGGTTACCAGGCAGGTATTCTGTCCGAGACCACCTTCAGCATGTTCGTCGTCATGGCTTTGGTCACCACTGTTGCCACGACTCCCATGACCAAGCTCCTGTACCCGAACTGGTATCAGAAGAAGGTTGAAAGGTGGAGGAAGGGTGAGATTGATTGGGATGGCAACCCGCTAAACCCCTCCGAAAGCCTTCAAGGAGGTATTAACAAGGGGGTCGACACCCAGATTCGCCGCCTCATGGTTCATCTTCGTCTTGACAGTCTTCCCAGTCTGTTCACCTTTATCACCATTCTCAAGCCCGAGAGCGTCTCCAAGAAGCAAGTCGAATCAGAAACCCCCGAGGGAGAATCCGCAGAGGTCATCATCAAGAAGCGGCCCCTCGAAGTCCATGGCATGCGCATCCTTGAGCTCACCGACCGTACGTCCTCGGTCATGCACCTCACCGAAGGTGAAGACTTTTACAGTCTCCGCGACCCGGTCGTCAATGCCTTCCGTACCTTCTCCCAGCTCAACGACGTAGCCGTGTCCGGCCGCGTCGCTGTCGTCCCCGCCGTTTCCTACGCCGAGACTATCGTGTCACAGGCCCACGAAGTTTCCTCCGACTTTGCGCTGATCCCCTGGGGTGAAAGCGGAAGCATGTCCGAAGACCAGTCGTTCCCCGTCACGGCTGACACCAACGAGCGGTTCAAGTCCATCACCCACATTGAGTTCATCAACCAAACGCTCGAGAAAGCGTCTACTGTGTGCAACACCGGTATATTCATCGACAACGGCTTCGGTGGCATCACCAAACCCGTCGACCGCCCAGAACTCAAGCGCACCAAATCTGCCATTTCCATCCGCAATCAGGCCGACATTGCCCACCTCCCTGTTGCCAACAAGAGTCATCATATTTTTTTCCCCTTCTTTGGTGGTGCTGATGACCGCGTCGCATTGAGGATCGTACTTCAACTGGCCAAGAACCCTGACGTATCAGCCACGATCATCCGTATCAACAGCGTTGAGCATGATAAGCCAGCTACTGCCAAGTCGGGTACTGCTTCTACTTCTACCACTCCTGAGCCTACCACTGCTGAGGATAACAGCGAGACTAACAAGACTGTTGTTGCCTCCTCCACTCCGGGCACCGCAACCCCCGAGGCCGACGCTGAAGACAGAGCGCTTTATGCCACGCTCAAGAGCTCCTTGCCGCAAGAGCTGGCGACTAGAGTGACGTTCGGGGAAGCCCATATCGCCGTTGGGAAGGAGGAGTTGAAGGAGATTGTGGTTTTGGCGCAACAGGCTGTGGGCAATACGAGGGATAATGCTGGTGATGTTGTTGTGCTCGGCAGGCGCAATGCTAAGAAGGTTGCTGCTGAGGGAAACAACACCGCGGGGGTGCCAGACTTGAAGAATACTGTCGGTGAGGTGGCGGAGAGGCTGATCACCACGGGGATTAGGGCTAGTTTGTTGGTTATTCAGGCTGGCGGGAGAGGCCATGTTTAAAGGGATCAATGAGGTAAATAATGGGTGGTTGGTTGATGAAACTGACATTCATGATAATGGGTTGATGATGGATGGATGAATGGGTTGTGGTCCATGAGTATTATTACTCGGATCTTTGACTAATTGTGTATGGGAATATGAGTGATACCCCCTCTTTCGTTTTTGGGATACATTACATACGGTAAACGGTTTATAGCTAGCATGTAGTTTGCATAGTGCGGTATAGCGTGGGCAATTTGCATATATAATATGGTTGTTTATTTGTATCATTTGTTTTGGTATCAGATAGATGTCTTTGGTTCGATGTGAATATGGCAGTAACCATCTCTTCTCGTTCATAACGACCTTGTTTGCAACAGCAAGCACCTTTGCCCGACCGTATGAAAGTCGTTGAGTTGTGAGACGGGATCTTTTGCTCGCTATTTCGTACAGCCAAATATGAAAGGAAACATTTTCTCTTCTTTTTTTTCTACCGCAGAGCCAAACCCCTTTCAATGCCCGCAATACGCCCCCCAAACTAAATACCAAAAAGAGTTTGTATTTACATGATCTTGACAATAAACAGATATAATATAGCCCTCCTTGTCTTATGTGCGTAAGTATGCTTGATCGAGAAACTTTCGAAACAAAGTGATGTAACTATCCAACCCATGCAATGCGAATGCATGCAAAAAATCCGAGCAAGTGGTAGTGGGTGGGTGAGGTGAGACGAAAACATATCGAAACAACACGTCTTACAACCCCCCCCTCTTATCTCTTGTACAACATCACACCCATTCCACAACCTTCTTGTATACCTCTTATTGACTCCCATTCACCCCCTTCAACTTCCCCTCCGTCTTCTCAAGGTACTCAACCATATCCGCAATCGTCGCCACCTTGAGCCCCCACCTCCTCGCAAAATCCACGCACGCCTGCCCCCTCATCATCCCCGGCTCCTCCCTCACCGCCCTCCCCTCCACCTCAATCCCATCCTCCACCAACTCTGAAATCACCCCGGCAAGCTTCTTCCCCGCCAACCTACACAAGTCAATCGCAGCCTCGGTATGCCCCCTCCTATCCCTCACTCCACCCTCCCTAGCTCTCAAAGGGAAGACATGCCCCGGCCGGCGAAACGTCTCCGGGGTGGAAGCAGGATCGGCAAGCTGCCTGCAGACCAGCGCGCGGTCGTGGGCGGAGATGCCGGTGGTGACGGAGGGGTCGGAGGAGTCAATGGAGATGGTGTAGGCCGTGGTGCGGAGGTCTTGGTTGTGGGTGACCATTTGGGGCAGGTCGAGGGAGAGGCAGCGGTCGGGGAGGATGGGGGCGCAGATGAGGCCGGAGGAGTGGCGGATGAGGAAGGCCATTTGCTGGGGGGTGATGGACTCGGCGGCGATGATGAGGTCGGCTTCGTTTTCGCGGGAGGGGTCGTCGAGGATGACGACGAATTCACCTTTTCCTGCGTTGGGGCTTTAGTATGGGGGGTAGGGGGGATATAAAAGGGGGGAAACGAACGGAAGGCTTCAATGGTGTCGGGGATGGAGTCGAATTGGGAGGAGTCGATGTGGTCGGCTGTTGTGGTGGTGGTGGTGGCGGAAGGCATCTTTGCGGTGTTTTGTTGGGGGCAGCTTCCAGAGATTGGAAGTCGCAAAGAAGGGGACGTTTAAAATGTGTAGAAATGTATATACGGTTGAAGGCGGCGACAACGGTGAGGCGCGCGCGCGGTGGTGGTGTGGTGGTGTCGTGCTGCTTGGGACGGAGTAAACTGGCGCTCGGTAGCAAGTCGGTTGGTAGTGGGGGTTCAGTCGGCTCGGTTGCGACACAACTTTTGAGGGTCCCGAAAAATTGTAGCTTGGGAAAGTTGGAGAGCGACTTCGGGGGGAAGATGCACCAAGGGTCCTTTTAAGCGGCGGCGACTTTCATTACTCGGCCCAAAATATGCAACGAACGACCTTGGGGTGATCAGCTGCCAATTCAAGACGCTGATTGAACCCAGTCACTCGGGAAGGCACGAGGGATGTCTTTATTCGGCGCAGGGTATCTCCAATGTGGGGTTACCCTCAAGTCTCTGGCGATGCCGAAGAATTGGTTTGTTTGGCGTGATCACTATTACTCTGGGATTCTCTATCTTCAGATCCTAAGATAGCAATAAGAAAAATGAATAGTCAACAATTACCAACTATCCAAGTCCCCTTACATAAGATTGTTTCCCAAAAACAACTCCATGATGACCATCGCTGACAAACAACCCCTGTGTCATCGACCGCATTCCCACATGGAATTTCTCATCTGCTTGCGGGCGGCGGCGGCTCGGCTTTCACTGGAAGAGCATTCCCCGCGGCTGATGGATGGACGGCTGCGGGGTACAAACACCGAGCAACGCTAGAATTGTTCTAGAACCCTGACCATGTCAGCGGGAATGTGCATCTGCGTCAACGTTGGCACGCGCGCGCAAACCAATTCCAGATCGAAAAAGTTCCCCACGTCCAGCGAACAGCTCCGACAGCATCCGTCCCGCAAGGTGCCCGCCGGCCAACAATCTCAACATGCGGTCCTCCCTCCTTCGCCCGGCCGGCCCCCGGGCCCTCCTCCGATCATCACAATCTCTCTCCCGTCAACTTCTCCCTCTTCGATCCTTCCAACCACCACCACAGCCCCTCTCTGCACCACCACCACGTCGCACCCACTCAACAACCTCCTCCGTCAACGAAACCGAAATCTCCCACTTCTCCTCCCTAGCCTCCACCTGGTGGGACCCCCACGGCCCCTCCCGCCCCCTCCACCTCATGAACCCCCACCGCCACGACTTCATCCGGTCCTGCCTTTCCAGTTCCCCCTCCTCCCCCTCTCCCCCATTATCCTACCTCGACGTCGGCTGCGGCGGCGGCATCTTCGCCGAATCCGCCTCCCGCCTCCCCACCACCCACACCGTAACCGGCATCGACGCCTCCCCCGCCATCCTCACCGTCGCCCGCTCACATGCCAAACGCGACCCCTCCCTCTCCCAAAAACTAACCTACCTCAACACCCCCATCGAGTCCCTCGTCCTCCCCCCCGTCGACATCGTCACCTGCTTTGAAGTCATCGAGCACGTCGACTACCCCTCTCAGTTTCTGTCGGAATTAGTAAAATTTGTCAAGCCGGGGGGGTGGGTGGTGATGAGCACCATTGCGCGGACGTGGGCGAGCTGGGTGACGACGAATTTGGTGGCGGAGGATATACTGGGGGTGGTGCCGAGGGGTACGCATGATTGGAATAAGTATTTGCATGAGTATGAGTTGAGGGAGTGGTTCGCCAAGGAGAATGCGAGGGAGGGGCAAAAGAAATGGGGGGAGGCGAGGGTGATGGGGGTGGTTTTTGTGCCGGGGTGCGGGTGGAAGGAGGTTAGGGGGAGTGAGAAGATTGGGAATTACTTTTTCGGGGTGCAGAGGTTGGTGTAGGGAGATGTATTCCTGATAGAGGGCATCTCATGTGGAGGCTATGAATAATTATGATTGGATGAGGGATACATAAAAGGAAGAAAGGGAATCTTGTATCAATATTGTAAAAGTAAATGCTGAGAGCAGGATACAACGACAGATGGTTTGCGGCCGTGTATATCCGCATAAACGATCATGCTTTGGCAAAAGAAAGCAAATGATTATATACCCTATCCAAACACTTGACCCTTTTATGTAACCCTCTAATGCTATGAATAAACCATTGAAGCAACAATACAGAAAATGCTTTAAACCATCGGCTTCGACATGGGAGCAATAAGCCCCTGCTTGACGATAACCCGAGGCTTCGTCGCGCTCTGGAACGTCTCCTTGGTCTGCCATTCTGGCCCGACAGGCAGACGCAGTGACCTCTCGTATTGCTGCTGGGACTCGAATGGATGTGGCAGTTGTGTGGCCAGATAAGCGTCGTTCTATCATATCTGTTAGCATCTGGCATCTCGACTTTGAAAACGAGGAAAGGAAACATACCTTCTTCACCCTCCTCTCGCTAATAATAGCATCCTTCAACTTGTAGTCTTTCCTGCTCGTCTTCTTGATACCTTCAACCTTGGTCACAAACCGGCCCTTGTGCCGCCTCTGCTCGCGAGCGCTGACACCGTCACCAACCCAGCTCCCCCAACCGGGAAGGGTGTTGTCAATCTCCTTGTCGTCGTCTTCCTCTTGGACCTCGGCCTTCTCTCGCCGGAATTCACCAACGACGTCCTCGCCAGCAAAGGCGCGCTTGATGAGCTCCTGGTCACGGATGGCCATAGGGAGGTGAATGGCGTCGGAGTCATCCGTGTCATTGCCGTCATTATCAACCTCGGCAGTCTGGGTCTTGGTTTTCGGCTTGGATGACTTGGTAGCAAGCACAGCCGCGTTAGACAGGTCGAGTTCCTGAACTGGGGCCTTGCTCGCCGCTTTCTTGCTCTTGCGGCCCTCTTGTGGCACTCTGGACCAGGCTCCAGCGGCGCTGGGGGCTGATTCTACGGGTTCAAACTCGACAACAGCGGCCTGTTTGCGCGAGGGTGCTTCAGACATGTCCACATCGTCCTTGAAAACGACTGGCTCAGAAGACTTGGCCGCCTTCTTTTTCGCCTTGGGTGAGTCGGCAGGAAGTTTAACAGCGGGCTTGCCCATGCCATACTGCCGACGCCCAATATCCATCTCCTCACCAGACTCTTCAGCGTCAGAGCCAAGCTCACGACGTATTTGAGCCACAAGCTCATCATTCTCCTTCCTCCGGATCTCCTCGCCTCTCTGCATGAACTTCATGCTCATCAGCCCAGACTTGGGCTCGTCTTCATCGCTATAAGCAGCCGCCCGGTCAAGCTCTGACAAAAGTTTGCGCTTGTCATCCTCATCATCAGAACCCATTGATACATCAGAATCGTCATCTGAACCTCTCCGGCCCTCAACACGGCGTCGCAGCTCCTCTTTTCTCCGTGCCATATCGGTAAGACCAGCACGGAAGTCCTCATCCCAGACTGCGCGACCAGCCTTTTTGCCTAGCTTGGCCCACTTGCTCTCCCTGTGCCTGGTTCCCATGCGCTCCTCAGCCCGCCTCCGGTCTTGTTCTTCGCGTTCAGCCTCCGAGTCGATCTCACCAGCTTCAACCAGAGCATCATGCGCGGCCTGCTCATCTTTGAGAAGCTCTTTGCGGTGAATGCGGCGGTAGGCCTTACTCTTGATCTTCTTGATGCGCTTCTGACGAGCCATCTCACGAGAGTGCAACTCTCTCTCGCGGCGCCGTTGCCGGGTGATCTCCTTCTGCTCTGCCTTTGAAAGCTTGCCTTCTTCATCAATCAGACCCCCCTCATTCTTCTTCTCCTTGGAGGCACTGGGACCAAGACCGCTTTCCTCCATGATGCTCAGAATTGCATTCTCAAGCTCGGTACCCGATGTCTTTTGGTTCACAGGCATGAGCTCTCCGCTGTCAAGGCCTTTGTCCTGGGCATTCTGGGCCAGTGGGAAGATAAGGTGGTCCGCCCTGCGGTTCGACTTGACTGTGTCGATCCACCGATCAAGCGTCTCGTTTGTCTTCGCATACGCCGCGCTTCGCAGATTGCGATCCTGCAGCGGTTTGGCAAGAGGAACATCGAGTTTCTGTTTCTTGTCGCCCTTCTCCTCCTTGTTCATCAACTTGATCGACTTCTTGATATGCTCATCCTTAACCCCCCCTAACCCAAGATCTGCCAGACTGAGCTTCGCCTTCCCAGACCCCTGATTCTCCTCTTCCTCTTCATCATCCTCCCCGCCAAAAGCAGAAATCATCTTTTTCAGCCCACTCATCTTCTCCTCGTCCTCTCCGTCATCTTCACTACTCTCATCATCCCCATCCGTCGACTCCTCATCCTCTTCCTCTTCTTCCGACCCTGACTCTTCCTCACCCTCCTCCTCCTCACTTGACGAATATTGATCCAACGCCGTAGCCAAATCAATCGCATCCGACCCCAAACTCTCCAAATCGCTATCCTCTTCCTCCTCTTCGTCACTATTCCCCCCCTTATTCTTCTTCTTCGCCTTCCCCTTACTCCCCCCAAAGCTATACCCCTCAAACCTTTCCTCATCGCTCTCCCCAAACGCCTCATCCGAATCCAGCTCCGAGTCCTCATCCCCACTCCCTACACCCACATGCCACTGCTCAGAGTCATCACTCGCCGCCCCATCCGAGAAACCCTCGAACTCATCCTTTTTAGCCTTCTTCCTTTGTGGTGCCTCTTCCTCCTCTTCGTCATCATCCTCGTCAAAATCATCCTCGTCATCCTCGTCGTGGGCGCGCTTTTTAGACGAGGCAGGCTTCTCAGGTTGCTCCTCCAGATCGCGGTACCGGACGCCCTTTTGGCGGCGCTCGGGGCCGAGCTCCTCGGCGGCGAGGGCGAAGGCGTTGAGGGCGGTGGAGTGGGATTTTGAGCGGGATTTCGGGAAGGATTTTTGGTTATTGTTGTTGTTGTTTTGAGATTGGGATTTGCCCTTTTTACCTCCTCCGGCTCCTCCCCTCTGGGGGAGGAGGGGGCGGCCGTGGGATTGTCGGCCTGGCATTGTATAGTAGTGTTTATGTCGCTCGGTCCTGAGAAAGTTTGCGTGTTTGATTGATCGGGGAACAGACAGTTGATTGATATCACAGGGTTCGGCGCTGGAAATTCGCTAGGTTGGGGGGTGTTTACGAAAAAAGTTGTTGCCAGCGCCAGCAAACAACAGCACCAGTGCTCGTCGCAACCACCAGGGCCAAATATTATTTTCTGCCACCTCCCCAAAAACTCAACTTTTGGGCGGTGAGAGCTCTGCTCCCCTAGAAATGTGGGTCCATCTCCCCCCCACCAAGCTCCCCAAAGTCTTGGCATTGCATCCTCCCGCTTGCCGGCCGGGAAGCTCACCACGGCATCTGTCCCGCAAAATTTCCCAAGTCTAATTGAGCCCCACGACGACGACATCACCACCTTCACCACCACTCCCAGTCTCACCACGCCGTCACCACCACCCAGCCGAGCCGGCAGAGTCGAGACGGTAAATAGGCAGTCAAGATGCAGCCCACCCGCGCCCTCCTCGGCATGCGCTACCGCAAGCTCCGCCTCACCACCAAGGACGTCAACAAGGGCTTCTACAAGGGCACCGGCTCCGGCTCCATGGGCCGCCACACCAACCGCGGAGGGTATATTATCGAGTGGAACAAGGTCCGGACATATGTCTGTCCTGATCTGACTGGTTTCAAGGTATGTTTTCCATCATTTCCCCTCATTCCCCCTACAAAAGGGCAGGTGTGCTGACTGGATATGATACAGCTCACACCTTTTGTGACGAATACCGTTCGCAGGACATACGGGCAGTACAACACCAAGCTTGGGCCAAAGGACCCGCAGGAGTATTTGGCGAGGTGGAAGAGTGAGAATGGGCTTGATTAAACAAATGGGATTGTGTAGATGAGGGAGGGAAAGGGGGAAATAGAAGGGGGGGTTGTATATATGCATCGAATTTGGACTGGCGTTTTTGGAGCTGTTATTGTCGGGATTGGAAGCATATGTTATGTATGCTGGTGTATATCTACTATACAAACCAAAAATCACAATGAATACTTGTATCAAGATCGTGCACATTCAAACTGTCAAATTACTATTAAAAGCTATCCATTAACAAACTAACTCCCAAAATATCCCTAAACCAATCAATCTTTGCTACACTAATCGAAAGGGTATCGAACGAACAAACAAACGAAAACCAAACAAACGACTCCAACCAACAAATGAAAATGTGACGATTGACCAATCTCAATAATACCTCGGCACCTCATCAGCAGTAACAAACCGATCCAGCTCCGGCCTACTCTGCCCAGGCGTAGCAGTATACATACTCCCCGTCAGCACACTCGGCGTCGCCAACGGCGTAGCCTTATCATCTCCCTCCTCTTCCTCCTCCAAATTCGTCCAGACAGTCCCAACTTCACTCTTGGAAGCCCTTGGACTGGGATTTTCCGGCTCTTCCAATCTAGTCCATTCGGTTGCAATGGTGATATTGGAGGCCCTCTCTACCGCCCCCTTTGGAGTCGACATGTTATCATCATCCGACACCCCTTGGACGTTGATAGATGGTGGCTCGAGGGGCGTTCTCGGAGGAGCCAAGCTGGCTGAATCAGCCGTCGACAGCCGGATGGAGTTTTGATCCATGGGTGAGGCAGGCGCGAGGGTGATCATGGAGGCTGTTTCGGCTTCTTTGCGCATGCTAAACGGCATGGCTACCCCGCCGAGGAATAACCTCTTGCCTGTGACGCCGGTGGTGTTATCTTCTGGAGAGAGAAGGCCAGGGGCAGTAGTATCAGCCGTCCTCTCAGCAACATTTGACTCCTCCCTCACTCCCCGAGTTGTCGTTGTCTCCTCCTCCGGCACAACCGGTCCAGCAGGCCTCAAATCCAACCCCTTCTCCTCCGCCTTTGGCTCAGGGATCTTCTCCACCTGTTTCTCATCCTTCACCAGATTCCTCCACGCCTTTATCTTGCCCTTCACAGGACTCGACGACGCCGAACCCCTCTTGTTTTCCTCCTCCCGATCATCCGTCTGCTTCTTCAAATCCGACCAAGCCCTGGCGCCCTCCCCATCCCTCTCCCCAACCCTCCTCGTCTTCCTCAGCGAACTCCCAAGCCCCTCCCTTTTCTTGGTCATCTGATCATGCTTACTCCCCCAGCTCCCCCACAAGCTAAGCCCATAACTTCTCCCCTTCTTCTTCCTGTCCAGCACCTTACCATCATCAATCTTCCTCCTCCCCGCCAGGGCCGTAGGCGGCGGCACCTCCCCCTCCCCAAAGACTTCATACCCGACCTGCATGTCCTTTATCCTCTGCCTGTGGACTTTGGCCTTTGTCTTGGCAAATTCGACGTCCCATTTCTTCTTGTGCTCGTACCATTTCCGGACTGTGCCTACTTTGACAACCCCGACGAGGTCGCGGGACATGGTGCAGCCTGGGAGAGAGGAGGGTGGATCAAGGGGGAAGATGTCACCGTGGCGGGTGACGCGGTGGCGGATCATGTGGCTGGTAAAGGGGGGCAGCGGGGAGGAGGCTTCGCCTATTGATGCGACTGGGGTGGTGGTGTCTGAGGGGGTCTTTTCGCCGTCGTTTTTGGGGAGCTCGGTGGTTCCCGTTTTCTAGGACAAGTGTTAGAAATGCTTGGGTTGTGGGAGGGGAGGGGAGGGACTTACCACCTCAGGCTGCTTATCCTCGCCATCGCTCGATGAGCTCCCAGTAGAAATTACCGAGATTTGATCATCCTCCAGGATGTCAATCTCTGCCTTTTGAGCTCTGGCCAGAGCCCAGGCTGAGAACTGAGCAACGCTGCGGTACATGTACTTTGCTGGCCTTGTGAAGCTTAGTGTAGGGGCTACATGGCAGAGATCATCCCAGACCTGGAGGTAGACATCGGTCGGTTTGTACTTTTCAACCTGGGCTCTGGCATGGTCATCCATCAAGGCTTCTGGTGGGAGGTACTGCGACGGGTTGGCGCATTTATGCGCTAAATAGATTTGCTCGTCACGTAGGACCTCACCGCCGCCAACCATGATGAAGAGGGGCGGCAGACCTCCAAGGGTGGGCTGCATGACTGGGCTCACTAGGGGGTGTGCTAGGAGGTCGTTGGTGGTGTAAATCTAAGCAGGGTGGTTAGTTGCTGCAGAGGTGCTGGTGGCTCATGAACACATACCTGGATCTGCTCCTTGACCGTGATCTGCTTGCCATCAATATTAAACACCAGCTTATGAGTAGCCTCCTTGACGTCCTTTTGACTTGGAATATGAGCATCATCCGACCCGCCATCCTTCTCTGTGATTTCTTTCCCCTCGGCAATTTCCTTCTTCTGCTGCATGGCAATCCTCTTAAGCTCCTCCAGCTCATCCTCATCCGGCGGTGGCCACGCAGGAGACGGCTTGTGATGGAAGCCAGAAGGTGGGATATAATCCATCGGACAATCGCCCGCAACACTCGGGAAAGAGTGTGTCAAATCCGCCCAAGGACTGATCAAAACAGCACCTGCCGGGAGAGGCAGCCCCCGATCTCTGAGGATAACCATCACAGACAATATCATACCCGCTCCCGCAGAATCACCCGCCAGAATGATCGTGTTGGACTCTTGGAGTGTCAAGAGATAAAGATAGGTCGCCAGGCAGTCTTGGAGACCGCATGGAAACGGATACTGCGGCGCAAGCCTGTATCTCGGTGCCAACGCCCTCGCCTTCAGTTTCCGTGCATGTCGCTGGATCTGATACCGATGCTCGTCCACGCTGCCAAAGTAATATGCTCCTCCATGAACATAAAGCATGACACGGTTACCAGGGTCGCCGTTCTTGAGCCGTTCCTGGTAATCAGACTTCATCTCGATCCATTCCGCCTTGAGCGCATGCTTCTCTTTGCGCCATTGCCACCACTGCTTCCCACCCACTTGACGGAGACCCTCTGGGCCGAGCTGCCCTGCCAGTAGATCGGCTGCTCTCAGCAATTCTCTCTCGGGGACATCCACAACGTCGACTTTGACCCATTGGGGGTGAGGGACCCATTGGCTGGTGAAGGCTTGGAGATCCTCGACTGTGTGACGTGAGGCAAACCGGAGAAATGAGCGAATGAGATGAAGGCCCTCATCATACGACAGATGAGCCGTAGGCTTTTTGGCGCGTGGTTTCCGACTGAGGTACTTTTGTGCTGTTAGCCGTTGGTCCGTCTTATAACCCGAAGAGGTGACTTACATGCGATAAAAGAGTGGAGATGACTGTTGGCGTGACCGCCAAACCCACTGTCGCGGTATTCATGCTGGTGTTTTGTATGTGTATTTCTGAACCTCACACCTTCATCTCCGAATCACTTCCAAAAAAAAAAAGAAAATAAAGACTATGAAATAGTTGCCGTATGTATGTACAAGGGACGAAGCGCAAAAGAGTGTTGTTCCACGGTCGGCGCGTCTAGACCATCACAGTATCTAATACTTGGTATTTATCTTCTGTTGCATGATGTCATATGCCACCCAACCTGCAGCACCACCCAACGGGAAATCGTGGCAGTCACCCAGATCACCACGAACTTCTCGGGTGTGTAGCACGCTTTCTCAGGGACCAATAGTGGGTAATTGGGTGACTCGGAGAGCTGGCTAAATCCGCCCTGAAAGTGAGACCGACACAATCGTGGGCTATTGTTGGCTGCTTGCTGTTTCACAAGACGGCGCCTCTGATAGTTGGCAAACTTGCCGCTTCTTGGTAATTGAACCGAGGTGTTGATACGATTGAAACCTTAACAAAACATTGATAAGAAGAGAAGGCTATTTTTCCAAAATTGTAAAGAAACACTCCAATTTCTGTTGTTTTTTTCGCATTGTCGCATCTTTGATACAACCTTGGAACATTGAAATTTGTTAGCTGGGCTCACGGCAGCAGGGGATTGATTCACTGGGGCTGAAAGGGGGTCCAATTACAGCGGCCCCACCGCTGTTTGACAGCCGTGATGCTTACCCCAGCTTTTGAGACGCACTGACCACCCCCACCTCGGACGACAGCTTCACATCCCCGCGATGCATCGAAGCACCGCGTCACTTGAGCACTGCCTGGTAGATACCACCTACCATATAGCCACGACATAAGCTGTTCCCTGATCCACGGTCTATCCAAACTGACTTTCTGTGCTCTCTACACCTTTTTTTCTCAACCACCAAAGCTACACACAGAATCAATCGAAATGGCGAGCCAATATGAAGGCAAGCTCCCCCACCATCACAAGCTCAAGATATCCCCTCTTAAACTAACCACTACATCTACAGTCGAACACAACATCAAAACCCCACCCCCCACCACCACCCGCCGCAGGCAAATAGACATGTCAACCTTCACCTCCCACCTCAACTCCACCATCACCCCCGACCACACAAACCCTCACTCCATCCCCAACCCCGTCGACCTCTCCGCCGCCTTCCGCCTAGTCCAAGACCAATTCCTCACCCTCGCCTCCTCCGCCCCCACAGACCAAAACCGCGACCTCCTCCTCCACCTCGCCCAGGCCCTCGAGACGGACATGCTCAACCCCCCCACAGAACTAGAAGGCGTATCCCAAGCCTACGTCGACGCCCTCGACCGCGTCCCCCGCAAGAACCTCCAACCCGACGACAAGTGCCCCATTTGCATGGAAAACTTCCTCGACGATCCATACTGCCTGGTTGTCGAGCTACCCTGCGGAGGGAAGCACAGATTCGACGTCGAGTGCGTAGGGCCGTGGTTGCGGACAAAGGGCACCTGCCCCTGCTGTCGGGCGGACCTGGGGGAGAGGAAGAAGGCCAAGGAGGCGGAGGAGAGGGCGAAACAGCGGGATGCTAAAGGGAAGGAGGTGGAAGAGGAAGACGAGGATGATATGGATGGGTTGTATGCCTAATTAATCTTCCGGGAGAAATAACGGCAACGGGTGTTTGTTTTGAAAGGAAATTATAATTTAGCGTTACAGTTTTCTGTCTTCTTATATGTAAAAATGGCTTGTAATAACCAAAAAATGCAAAAATGCTCCCATAACCACTATATAAACGCCCTGTTAACAACAGCCCCATCCTGAAATATGTACATTATTGCCGCCCCCCTTCTTTTGTTGTTGTTGTTGATGATGAGTTCAGGTATGCACAAGAGTTCCAGTTTATACACAACCCCTTTTCCCCGTCCCCAATCCCAACAACAACAACAACAACAACAACAAAAATGCAATATTAGACCACCATTTCGAACCTTTGCCATGAAAGCCCACTCTTTTGTTTGTTTTCCCCCCCTTGATCATTACCTCCTTCCGACCCTACCGCCCCTGTTCTCTCCATCGCTATTGTTTTTTCTCCCCATCTTATCTTTCCAGGCATCTATCTCACTTGGGAAAACTACAATGCATCCTCCCCGCCTTCTTCCCTTCCTTGCTACACCTGCTCTCCTTCGTCTTGCCCTCCCTCGCCGCCTGCTTCTCCTCGCTTCTCTCGTTCGTCCCCTTGGAGATCTCTCGATTTGCGCCGGAGGCGTCGAGCGGGTTCTCGTTGCCCTTCCAGCAGGACTGGTATTCTAAATCTGGGTCTGTGACGCTGGGGTCAAAGGCGGTGGGGCACTCGGCTGCGTCGTCGTCGGAGCCGGACTTGGTCGAGTCGTTGGGGCGGGGCTTGAGGGAGGTGCGGTCTTGGTCGTCTTTGTAGGCTTTCATCGGTGGGGAGGAGTGGATGGACCGGAGGGGAAGAATAGGAAGGGGGCGGGAAAGGGGGCGGGAAAGGGGGCGGGAAAGGGGGCGGGTGATGGTGCGGAGGAGGGACATGTTAGTGGTGGTGGTGATGGTGGTGGTGGTGGTGGTTATGGTGGGTTGATAGAAGGGTTGATAGGTGGGTTGATAGGTGGGTTGATAGGTGGGTTGATAGGTGGGTTGATAGGTGGGAAGGGGTCAATTGATACTATCGCGACTTTGGAGAATCAATTGAATGGTGTATACCAAAAAAGCATTGTGGTTGCACACAATTGCTCGTAGAGGTTGTCCAAGTCGTCGTGGTCACTCCTAAAGTCGGTGATTGTTTTGTGACGTCATGACGACTACATAGGTATAAATTACAGTTACAGTGCACTGCAACTCACTGCAC
This sequence comes from Apiosordaria backusii, assembly GCA_030549205.1. Lineage (NCBI taxonomy): Eukaryota > Fungi > Ascomycota > Sordariomycetes > Sordariales > Lasiosphaeriaceae > Apiosordaria > Apiosordaria backusii. Next base: position 2,450,707 of record JAUKTV010000003.1, read on the forward strand.
TGAAATTGGCTAGAGAATCGCGGTGTTCCCGTCCCCCGCAGTGGGGGCTTCATTATCAGGCGGGAGGCTTCAGGGGCTCGGCTCCTCTTCTCTCGTAACCAACAACTGCCAGACAAGGGGAGGGAAGTATGTAATGTTACTTTCTTTCACGGCAGTACGGCTTGCTACCTCGGATCGTAAAAGCAAAAAAATGAGAATGGTTATTTTTAGCGAATTCCAGGTTTTCTTACCTCTCGGAGATCTCGGTTGTAATATCGATTGTTGGATGCGATGATACTCGAGGGAGTAGGTTGTTTTGATCCGGTGCCGATGCGAGATAGAGACGTGATCCCAGGTGCTGGACAATGATTTGTTTTAGCTGTGAATGGCATAAAACTCAACCATGGTTTAATACTCTGGCGGTTTGTTTTAGTTCAGTCGTGCCATCCACACAGCATTCAAAGCCAGGCGCTCGGCATCAACATCCACACTCTGCCTTCCCGCTTGATACTGACCAGATTCTTTGAAGCCGAGTGGGATCTGCTAATCGTCAGTCCTGAATAACCATAAAGAATGTCAAACAAAGGATCGCATCGATCACGGCGCTCAAGCGACTGGCCAGTGCCGGCTTACCCATACGCAAGCCGCGTTGTGACGCACCCTCTGACATGCCTCATCAGAGACCACCCTTCCAATCGCAATGTTGTCCGGCTCCGAACCCTGCCTATTCGCATCCCTGAAATCTCCAACTCAGCTTGCGCGATACGTGTTCCAATGCCAGTCAATCGGTAAATCTCCCCACTGATCACCTCTTGCTCAAGGAAAATCCATTGGTAGCGAAAGAGATATGAGCCAATCCATCTCAACCCAATCTGCCCTGAATACACCGCCCTTGGGGTTAAACACACGGGAATACCGCAATGTTACGCTGTCCCAATCCCATGGGAAGGACTCATTCGCTTCCTTCGCTGGAACTTCCAGAAGGTTTTATCCTCGGCTGCTTCGTCGCTCGATTGGCTGCTGCGGGCGTCTTGATAAAAAGGGGGGTGGGCATTTTATTCGTTGCGCCCCGTGCCGCGTGTTGGTTGGACGGTAGGTATGGTGGGAGTGGAAAATGTATCGAAACCGAAAAAGGGGACGAATAGGACGCACGCCGTAAGGCGGCAGCAGAAGTGATCAATCAATCAATCCATCAGCAAGAAAACCCCAGACTGGCGGATGCTGGTTCGGCATGCAATCGAAGGCTTCTGGAAGTTTTTCCTTGTCCGAAATCGATCATCTGGTTTCAGGTTGTGCCGCAGGAAGTCAGTAGCGTCATGCACAACACACGTCCGAATTGGCTTTCTCGGGACCTGAGAGGGCGGACATCACCGAAGTTCGGTCGTTGGTGGATTCGACCTCAGGCGGCGTGGCGAATTGTCCAAGCTCGGCGGGTAGGCGGGAAAAGGTAGAGGTCCAGTGGGTTTTGAAGCCGTGAAGCCCAAGAACACCGCGAATACTTCGTGCAAAAGGTGTGGTGGTGTGCAGAGTGTGGTGCAATTAGAGTGTACCGTGGGGTGTCGATCAGTGCCCTGCGGAAAGTCTGTAGGTGATGCTCACATCAAGGACGACAGGTCATTTTCATCCAAGACAACCTCCCGCCATTGCGAACATGGGCATTTTTTACCACGCTGCTTTCCCACATTCGTCCAGGCCCAGGTTCAGCCAGCGCGCCTCACGCGCATTTAGTACACCGCTTGTGGCTAACAGGAGCGACACCATGCCCGTTGCACTGCAACCGCACGTGGGAAAACAAGGATATCAGCGTGCTTTAGTGTGTCGTGTCGCGGGTATCGACAGCAAGTAGTGTAGGTCTCGCCCGTGGTGTTTCGGAGTGTGGCTTGGTGTTGCTGGTGATGCCCGGTGGTGTTTGTCTGTGTCTGTGGTGTTGATATTCATGTTGATGATGCTGTGTGCCTGTAAGACAAACCAAGACAAGGCTGCTGCATCCTCGCGCCCTCTGCCTAATAGCCACGCCGCCATCCTGCTGTCGTGTATATGTGCCAAGGAGAAGGCTTCTTCCCGTGGTCCCCCGCATGTGAAGAGACGGCGATGCGGTGATGAATCTCACCGTTCGGCTAGCAATGCCAGATGCAAGACAGGGAGAGATAGATGGCTTGGAATTGATGCGCACGCACAGATCGGCTAACCTCTTTTCTTCTGGCAGCAGTCCTTACCCCCCGCCCCGCCCCATCCTGCAGTGGAGTGACCTCGCACCGTACACTACCCTCGCCAGAGAGGACAAGGGCCGTAAAGTTCCGAGTGACGCTTGTTGCAGGGGAACGTGTGGCATGTGGACGGGAAGAGAAGAAGCGATCCGACGATACGGCACTCGCTGGACCTTGTCGACGTCTGAACTCCTTTTGAAAAGTCGGGCTGACCGCAGAGCGAGATCCAGCATGCAATATTGGCGATGAGGCAACATGCCTGGAGACTATGAAGGGATAAGCTGGAGGGACAAATGAATGGAATTTTCTCGGAACTCTTATCGCGTCTGCCTCCACCGGCTGAGAAGACGCCATTTTATGACTGTGGCGCTAGCCTACCGGGCTCACTTGCCACGGCCAGGGCTGGCTGTTCAGCGCGCGAGGGCCACGAGGCGACCACGACTTCAGAGGATGGACATGCCAGCCACCGCGATCTTTGTGTCAGGTTGCTCCCATGATTTCCTGCTGCAGCGAATATTCCACCGCAGGACAGGGGTTCAATGCCGACTTTTGGTGTTCTCACCAGCCAATTGCCGTGAATATCTCAGGTTAGAGGCATCTCCAATTGTACGTAAAAGTCAACGGGTAGCCATGTGGCTTTTGATTACCTGCTGGAGCCAGCTCCGTGCATAGCGTGGTAGCTACACCTCATGGAGGTAAGACAGAGACACTGACACGACGGGAACAGCTTTCGTCCGAAAAGTTTTGGGGACCAGGAAAGCAGCACAGACGATGCGGAAAACAGAGACATGGCGGTGGTCCATCCATGGATTTGGCAGCCACGCAGCTCGTTCAGGGCGTGATCTGCGCGCTGAATCGGAAGTGCACTCAATTCCAGATGGGAAATTTGAGACTTTTTGATTCACCCCTCGTCGCGCTAGTTCGGGGCGAACAAACGGTGACTAGTGACCTAGATAGGCAGAATAGTAGAAACAAACAATTGCTATCACGAATATGACCCTGGATGTATCATATATGATAGATATGGCGGGCAAAGCATTGTTTCTGGGAGCTTCTCGTTGGAAATGGTCACCAGCTCTCTTTATCAGGACGGCAGCTCCACCACCAGGGTATTGATCCCTGCGCGTCCCAAGCCGCTTGTCCATCCGACCAGGGTGCCGCTACCACGCCTCCAGTGACCAGCGCTGGCTTCCTCCACCACAAGGCGGGCCACTCCCATTCTCGTCGAAGCCTTTCCCCTTCTAATAAACAGGGACCCGACGACAAGCACTCCCCTCAAAAACCACCCACGGCCCCCCCCTCCCCTTAAATGCGAAACAAGCTGCTGGTGCCCTTTCCCAGCGCTGTGTAACTGCATCTACATACATAGCTTGGTCCCTTGTTGTGCATCGTGTGCATTTTCGACCTTGAATTCCATCTTCTTCTTTCCTCTCACCTATTTACAGAGGAGAGCAATTGGCTTTCTTTGTCGTCGATACCCCTCAGCCTCGGACCGCACCTGCATGCGTACTGCATCCTGCCGTTCTTCCCCCAACGCTCGCCTCCCCCTCCTCTCCACCTAAATACCACCGCCGAAGACGCAAAACCGAGTGCGCTCGATCGAACAGACGAATTTCTGCGACGCCCACAACCACGACGCTTCTTTCTGTATTATTCTCGACAGCATATTTAGCCATCTCGACGAACAGCAGCTGGTCATCCCGTCTGCTCTCCCGCTTTCCGCTCTCCCACGCCAAGACCGGAGCCGAATGACGATCAAGTTTGGTGTTCTAGCGTCCGAGAACCACCAAAACCGTTTCGAGTGCTTTTAAAGTGTATAACTTCGGGTTCACGCATGGGTTTTTGAAGAGGAGCGGAAACAAAAAGAAAGGAAATAAGGAGTTAAAAACCGGCAGCCATGGGCAACAGCCAGGGCAAGCCCGTCGACCTTGACGGCGAAGGTGGGTTGCAGCGGAGAGATATGACCCGAGCTGGCGCAACAAGAGCAGTGGTACTAACAGAAACATTTAACAGTGAATCTGAACCACTTTCGCCTTCTAAGAGTTGTCGGACGAGGAGCTTTCGGAAAAGTACGAATTGTCGAAAGAAAGGACACTGGGCTTTCGTTTGCGCTCAAGTACATTCGAAAAGATGAAGGTTGGTACACCGTCGGACCTTCCTTCGGTCCTGGCACCACAGCTCAGGGGTATCAAGGAAACAGTAACTGACGCTTGTTTGTACACAGTTGTGCGATCTGAAAGTGTACGCAACATCATCCGGGAAAGACGAATGCTGGAGCACGTGAATCACCCATTTATTTGCAACTTGCGCTACAGCTTCCAAGATATCGAGTACATGTACGAGCTTTCCATGCATTTCACCTGGTTATGGACTTGCGCTGACACAACACAGGTACTTGGTAGTGGATTTGATGAGCGGTGGTGATCTGCGATTCCACATCTCAAGAAAGACATTCACCGAAGATGCAGTCAGGTTTTGGATTGCCGAGCTAGGCTGTGCTTTGAGATATGTTCACAGGCAAGGCATCGTCCATCGCGATGTGAAGCCCGATAACGTACTCTTGGACGGAGAAGGCCATGTCCATTTGACAGATTTTGTGAGTGAACTCACCCACATCATTTTTACGCAGGCATTGAGCTCCTGGCTAACCTCACACAGAACGTTGCCTCGGATATTATGCCAGGCAAGAACCTGACAAGCAAATCCGGCACATTAGCATACCTCGCCCCTGAGGTCTACGCAGGAAACGGTTATGACGTACGCGCGGATTGGTGGTCTCTGGGCGTTTTATTCTATGAATGCATTTACAACAAGGTACGAAGCCACCGCCGTTCCGTTCCTTTGTTCTCTTCAACCGCTGCCCCACAGGGCGGTATTCACCATCAAGCCACACGGGTAGAGCTAACGCCCGTTGCAGAGGCCGTTCGAAGGGAATTCTGAATCATCATTGAGCGCCGTTATTCAAGCCGCAAAGCCCAAATTTCCCGTCACAAACCCACCCGTATCGCTTACATGCATGTACGCCATCCAAGCCGCCCTGGAACATAACCCAAGCAAACGCATGGGCCACACATGGGAAAGCTTTATTCACAACGACTTTTTCTCCGTGATCGATTTTATCGCTCTGGAGAGGAAGGAAATTGAGCCTGTGTTTATCCCGTCATCCGAAAAGACCAACTTCGACGCTACTTACGATCTCGAAGAACTGCTTTTGGAGGAGGCGCCCCTGGAGGCTCGTGCACGGAGACAGAAGCCAAGGGAAAGGTTAAAGGACGATGCCACAGACAAGGAAATCCGTGAGGATGAACTGTACAGGATGATTGAGACGGATTTCCGCAACTTTGATTACACTGTGGCCGCCTACAAGAAGTATGCTTCACCATTACCTTCACAGGACGCTCTCACTAACCATAGTAACAGAATTGCCCAACAAGCATCCCAACCAAACGGCGATCCCGCCGCCACAAAGCCAGACAGCAAAGAAACCCTCCAACCAGGCACCGCGCAAACAACAGACGTAGCCACCACCACCGGCCCTCCCACCACCAACGGCAGCTCCCCAGCCGACAATAAACTCACCCGCCCACCCAGCAACCACCAACGACGCGGAGCACCCGGCCGGCCTCCTCCATTGCCTCCTTACCCACAGAGTTACAACCCCCGCGCTGCCGGACGCTCAGGGCCAGGAATGATTGTCGAATCCCCAACAGGAGGTGTGCAAGTAACCCTAGACGGAGGCGGTAGCTGGAGCGATCTGGCGAGACAGGACGCTACCCTTCCTGCGGATGCGAGCGGGGCGAATAATGAGCTGGATGGGAAGGAGAGCGGTGGGGGAGGAGTGTTTGGGTTCTTGAGCAGGAAGAAGGGGAGGGGTAATAGTCCCAAGCCCAAGGAGAGGGGTGTGTTAGGGAAAGAGGGGGCTAGGGTTGTTATCGGATGATCTTTTTTGCATCTGAAAATCTTTTTCTATGTTCAACCATTTTTTCTATGTTTTGTTTTGGTATACACATTGCACCACACTATCGTTCTTAATTTGTTTCCCTAGTTATATAAGCTGTGGTGGTTGGGGATGAGGAGAGGGAGGTGCTGGTTGCATATCTATCTCACTGGGATAGAAGGAGTCAAATGTTTCTTGTTCATAAGGCGGTGGGGGGGGGGGGGTATGGGGGTAGGGCGGAACATTTTGCATGCATTTCTTCACATATAGGAGGTTGGCGGGGTGGGATAAGAGAGGGTTGTGTGGATGTGGATGGGGATGTTCCGTGTGTCTGCAAAGTCATTTCTCTCTTGCGTGTGTTTGTATGGGTTTTTTTTTTTTTTTGAGGTTGTCTCGCTCATTGTCCGGCTCTCCCTCTCGTCATTATCATCCGTTGTTTACTGTCCTGGAGCAACATGACAGGAACGACGAATTCATTTTGTGTGTGGGGGTTGATGTGGTGGTGGTGGTGGTGGTGGTGGCTGGAGAGTTATATACCCATAGCTTTGTCGTATATAAGTACATATTAAGAAAGAAGCAAAAAAGTAAAAAAGAAGTAAAAGAGACACTACTCCAATATCATCTCTCCATTATGTCATCAAGTGAACACAAACTCTTCACCAAACACACCAAATGCTTTGTATGAGACTCGAAAATGTCACCGTCTAACATCACCAGTCACTGTCGCCAGATATCATCACGCTCTTATTCCCTTGCCTGCTGGTACAACAAAAACTCCAAACTCCACCCACCACCTCCACCTAGAGCTGGCTTTGCATATCCTCTTCAACAGTTCCTCATACCCGTGACTCCCAATACATCCCAATAGCCTTATGTGTCCCGATAACCTTCACATATCCCGATAGTTCCAATTACGCTGAAATACCCCGTTGACTATGATATATCCCGACGGCATTAATGTATCCCGATAAATCCTGTCAAGCTTCAACGTAGCCGTGTGGGCCGCTCTCAAGACTTCAGTAAACACCGGATGGCCTCGTCGATCGCCTTCGTGAGGTGGGCATGGCATCCACCTCAACTGGGTCATCCTTCGTGCCCTTCTCCGCTTTGACGGCAGCCGCTGTAGTCCCTCGCCGAGCCCTGGGTTTGGGCTTATCTGGGACTGTACCGTCTTGCTTAAAGAACTCGTCGTCATCAGCCTCGGTCTTGACGGCCTTTCCTCGTCGATTAGTGAACTTCTTGGTTGGAGGAGCTGGTTCATCTTCCGCCTTGATAACATTATCTTTGTTGTCGTCGTTCTCGGCCTTGATAGCTGTTCTGCCCCGCCTGGTCTTCGGCTGTGGCTTCTCGTCAAAGAAGGGAGAATTAGTGTCCTCCTCCGCCTTCCTCTTCCTGGATGTAGACTTGGCGGGTTCGTCTTCTTCTTTCTTGGCTGCCCTCTTGGACTTGGTTGGTGGTTTCTGGATATCATCCGCCGCGACCTCCTTCGCGCCCTCGGTGATTTGACCGGTTTTCTTTTGAAGTCCCGGGGCGAAGCAGCTCGTCCTCCCTCCCACGGTCAGAAAAGTAAGCGGCTCACCATTCGGGAGGCTCGTTGCCTTGCCCCCCTTGCCCCATCGATGCTTGAATAGCCAATCGGATGGGAACTGGTGACTGTCTCCAAGCTTGTCCACCGCCGTTTGGCAAACGTAGCGGATCACCTCGAACAAAGTCTTAACCTGATCGTCGGTGAAGCTGTTGCAGACTTGCTCAGGGTGAAGGCGAGATTGGAAGAGGACTTCATCTGCGACCCAGTTGCCTATGCCGCTGATGACGGTCTGGTCGAGAAGGAGGGCTTTTATGGGAACGCGGCGGGCGCGGCATTTAGAGGTGAAGTACGAGAGTGTGAAGCGGTCTGTGTCGACAACGGGATCAGGACCGTTCTCGACCAGAGGTGAAAACTGCCGGATAGAATCGCCCGGGCAGTCGACGAGCCGGACGCGGCCGAAACGGCGGGTGTCTTTGAATGCGACTTCAACGGGTGGGTTGGAGGTTGTTACAAGGTGGAACTTCCAGAACTTGGGCGGCCATTCTTCTTTGCCCGCTTCGGTATCGCGATACAGAGAAGAGTATTCTGTTCGCTGGCCTCTGATAGAAATCCAGCCCGTCATGCCAAAATGCATGACCAGGTGAGGTGGCTTGTCGAGTGTGATCCAGAACAATTTGCCTTGCGATCCTGAAGAGACGACTTTCCTTCCAGTCAGGGCGGCCGCGACTTGCGCACCGGTCGTGCCAACTTTGCCAAAGACATTGGCGTCGTCAATCGCGGACGCAGACTTGATGATCTTTCCGACAAGATGAAGGCGCAAGAAATGGACGATACGCGCGACTGGGCTCGGGGTTAGTTAACGCTCGTATAGGTCTAGCAGGTTTGAGAAACTAACCTTCCGCGATTTCTGGCATCTTGATGCAAAGTGGTGTTTTGACAGATTGTCGTTGCTACTGAGAAAGAGGACAGCTGCAATAGCTTTGCGGCTCTGTGACCTGGCGACTTCAAGACTAAGGCTGCTGCTGGACGGCAAATTCGATTGAAGAAGGTAAATAATGATAGACCAGCTGGGTAAAAGCGATAGTAGGACTGCAAAGCTGGATGGTTTGGTTCGGTGGAAATGGGGCAGCAAGATGGTCACAAAAGCGACTATTTGATGCGTGAAAGAAAAGAAAGCTTGGGGCGTTCTATAAGGGTATCTATAGCAGAAAGATCCTTTCCCTGTGGTGCTCTTCGTGGCACGTCGTCGCGGAGGCGTGAATTCACAGCGTGGTCGTGCCGCAGCTTATAGTGAGTGCAACTGAGGAGCAAACGCGAGCGCAGAGCGAATCCACGTGACTCATCCCGAGAAGCAAGCTTTCCTTAGCCCCACTCTGCGCAGCGGGTTTTTCCACCTGCCCCACACAACTGGGCAGCTTCAAAAACTCTGCGACTGCAACTTTTTCTCTTCCTTCTCCTCCAACATCAAACACCACAACCACCAATCTGCTTCTGGTAAGTCACATTTGCCATCCGCAATCGTGCACGACAACAGCAACATTTCGTGATGACACAACCAATACCGCAAACTAGAGTCTTTGACCTTCGGGCATGAAACTAGCATTGTCACGTCAGTCTGAACATTGTTGTTGTTGTTGCTGCGCTGCAAAAACTTCTGACCCTGCAATCGACGCATAACTAACCAGCAAACAGAACTCTAGCCTTCCACGAGTATTCAGCCGCATATGGGAACCATGGAAGCTGGTTGATCGGCATCGTTGCCTGGCCGGGGTCGATTGGGAACACAGTACCACGACCATGTCGACTTCAACACTTCTCACCATCACTCGAGGCTACAATGCCAACAGGTTAGTACCCGACATCCTTTTCTCATTCTTTCCCCCGGATTCCATGATGTTCTTACTTTGCTTCGGCAAGTTGGAATTACCGACTGAAATATCTTTTAATGAAGACACAAATGGCTGTTTCTGATTGGATCCAATCCCTCTTCACTTTTTATTTATTCATTGGTTGTGCGACTTTCAGACGCTAACATCCATCAAGCAGATACATCGACGCCTGTGACACTGAGTAAGTCGACAGCTTCCCTGCCAGCACTCGCTGTGTTTTATGATGAAACGGCACTGGGCTCCGAAATTTCATGAGCAAGACACGCCATTTTGCGACAGGCCTAGAAAACCTCGTCCACTGATCAGCACACCCATCTCTGTCTTTTGCACACACCGCAAGGCAGAACACGGGCTAACTGTCCGGAAGTTCATCAGATTATGTTGGTGCACCTGGGTCATTGGGCCGTCTTTGATGTAAGTTGGACAACTTTTCTCTCGCCCACACCTTTTATGATGATTTTAGATGACGAGTCCTATCCGGGATTCCCGATGCGGACAACCTATTTTAACTACCATTCATGCCTATCTGAAAATATCTCATTTCCATCAAAATTTGAAGCACAAGAAGTGAGCTTTTGCTGACCTATTTCAAGATTTTAGACCAGCTCATCTGACCATTGTTGGATCTTGATCCGACCCTCATCTCATCTTCAGGTATGTTGGCACCTCGCTTCTTCAACACCTCACCTTCCACTGCACATTATGATGACTTGACAAAAAAATTGACAAGCATATGTCGGAGCTCACGCGTTGATGACAAGGTCTATGTCTGAATGGTCCCATGACACATCATCACCTTTTGACCACTTCAAGTGTGCATTGGCTAACTGTGGCAGATTATCTTTGACGGTGATGATGAGCATGGTCTCTCATGTCCGGCCGCCAACCTTGTTTTGTAAGCACATCCTCTTCTTTTGAACCATCACCATCATCGACTTTTTATGATGATTTAAATATTATCACGACGGTCTACATAGCAATCGCTTTGATGAAATGGCCAGTGACATGGCAAGATTTCTGATAAAGTCATCCATCACTACATTTTGTGTCTCATCTCTTGAATGTTCATGGGCTAACTCGTCCAAGTGTTACCGTGTCGCTACTCAAAAGAGACGCTACCAAATTTTTCACTGTAATCATGATCGTGAGGTTGTGATATGGGGAAGAAATTCTTGATTTCGAAGGTCGATGTTCGGTTTGGCACATGATGTTTTGACTTGGGAAGGTAATCGAAAAACAACATTATCTCTTACATTGTTAATTGAGAAGAGCGGCGTCCAGGTGTTACAGTGTGTCTTGTGTTAGGCACATCCTCACCAGTCTGTTGCCGTGGTGTTGGACATCCATGTCATGTTTCTCATACAGCATATCGGTGGACCAACGTTGGTTATCAATGCTGTGTATGCATACTTCTCATTCAAATTGCAGGTTATTATCTAAAGAAAGAAAAATACACCAAGTTCAAAAATGTTCTTGGTTCTTGCTGCCTCCATGTCTTGTCTCCCACGCATCCGACTCTCCGATGACCCATCACCAGCCATCTCCATCACAAAAGCAACAAGCCAGCCAACGCACCGACAACAACTGACAACCCACTCGCAGAATAATATCCCCCCCTCCCATGAACAACAGCACCACTGCTCAACCTCGACGTTGGCACTACTATCGAAGTAGTAAATATCCCCGTCATCACCGCCGTGGTGGGCGCAGCCTCCTCCTCCTGTCCTGGACCACCACCCCCATCATTTTTCTGCCCCTGCCCCGGTGGAAGCTGCCAATCACCCTCTGAAGTATACCACACCCCATTCACCACCGCCCCTTCCTTCCCCTGCAGCACCGCCCTCGCGCTTTCGTCGTCGCAGGTATCCGCCACTTTTTGATGTAACACCTCGGGTTGGGGACGTTGGTCGCGAGGAGGTCCGGGCCGGTTTTGTTTGCTGAGGGATTTCCTTTTGTGGTGAAGGTGGAAGGATTATTGACGAGTTCACCTGTGCTTAGGGACAATCCGAGGATGATCCGGGCGAATATCTGAAACGTTGTCTCTGCCTGGGAAAAGGAGGGGAAGTGGCCCGCGGAGTAAATCCGGGAGAAGGACAGGAGGGAAAACTGGCGGGTGGCGCCGCCAGTGTAGGAAGAATTAGTGTAAATAGGGGAGTAATCAGCGGCAGGGAAGGAGGAGGAATAAAAAGGGAGGAGGGAGGAGACGGTGAGGGAGGTGGAGTGCCCGGAGCGCCAGTTGCAGAGGTAATCTCTGTCGCTGTATAGCAGTGCTATTCTCACGCCTTGGGATAACAATGAGGTGATGGCTGGTAAGGGGTCGTTATTGAGGGGGACAGGGGGGAGGGGGGGAAAATCGGTAAAGTTGATTGGGGAGCTGATTGCGGAGAGGAATGGGAGGGTGTTGAGGTAGGTTAGGTGGGTTTGGTTGGGGAGGGGATCGAAGGAGGGGTTGTTGATGTCGTATAGTGATCTTGATGTGGACTGCTGATAGGGGAAGGTTAAGCTGTAGAGGCAGGAGGAGGCTTGGGAGCAGATTTCGGAGGTTTCGGATGGGGTGAGAGAGGGGGGGAGGAACGGCAGGTGGATATTAGATCTTGACAGCTGCCTGGGGAGTGGAAAGCAGCATCTAGGATGGCGGAGGCTTGGGCGGGGGTTAATAAGGGGAGGTGGAAGGAGTTGTTGACTGCCATGGTGGCGTATGATTGGGCTTGGGAGAGGGGATCGATGCCGCAGCCGTTGATGATCCCTATGGAGGTTAGTTTGATTGGGATTGCTGAATAGGAAAGGGTACCGTTGGATAGGGCAAGATTTTGGGAGTGGAAGTACGACGCAAACAGGGGGGCGTATGGGGCTGTGGTCCCTTTGGCGAAGAGGTTGATTCCAACAGAGGAGTTGGAGGGGGGGTTGTATTGTGGAAAGGTGGACAAGAAGGCTTGGAGGAGGTGCCAGACTATATGGGCGGTGGTTGTGGTGTTGGTAATGGGGTTGGGGGAGGAGAATGTGCCGTTGGAGAAGGCCCAGGGGCTGCTCCATTCGGGAACGGGTTCAGGGGGGAAGATGGTTGTGGCGTTGTACGAGTCGAAACTGCCGTTCATGATGGGAGTTGTGTAGGAGAATCCGACCGAGGGCTGCATCATGAAGGGTTAACGCGGGTATTGTAAAGAAGAAACGGGAAGGGAGGTTTACCATATCGATGTAGAGCATATTCGAAGCCCTGTCCCACCCCCATTCCCTAGCCTTGACCTCGAGGTGATCTTTGTCCTTCTCTACTACCTCACAGGGGCCGTTCTCTTGCCAGAATCCAGACATGGAACTTCCTCCAGTTCCGCCGTTCAGCCATATTGTAAGTGCCGGGGTCGGCTCTCGTGCTTCCACAAACCAGAAGAAGAGGTTGATTGACTGATCCCCAATTGGAATAGAAACCCAGCCCGTGAATTGCTTCTGTGCGTCAAAGGCTGTCTTGCAAGCGCCCTCGGGCACTTTGTACGAGATGGTGATATTCGGGTTGTGTGGGGAGTCAAGTGTTGTCAGCTTCGCATCTTGAAGAGAGACAAACTGAGCAAGCGCCTGCTGTGTGATGATGTAAAGCAGCGTTGCGCTGCGTAGATAGAGCATGTTCTTGAATTGATGTTGCTGCCGCTAGGAAAACGGCCAAGTAGATAACAACGAAGCGAAGTAAAAAGTCTGCTGCTCTCTTGAATGGGTGGTCTTCAAGCAAAAAGAAATCGTGCGCGAGGCTTTCAGTGTATGACCAAAACGGCAGGCACGACCTCACGCAACATGAGATGGCCGCCCCCCGAACCAGTCCAGCCTTATCGCCGGTTACCCAAAAACACCAAACATGACCCCGTTGTGAAACGAGTTCACTGACACAGTATTCAGATGGAAACACCAAAACTACATCACGATCCCCAACCCCCTCGTGGCCATGTCGCAGTAACACAACCACAATCCTTCCCCCACCGACAACTCCCCTAACCCAATCTATCCCAACCTCACATTCCTCCAAACCCTCAAACACTCTTGCAAATCCAGCGCCAGCGTCCCCTCCGCCAGCCCCGTGCTATCCTTAATCATCGCCACCAGCAGCGTAGCATACGCCCACATGACCTGCTCCTCCTGTATCCTACTCAAATCACTCTTTCTCATCCCGCCATTCTCCGCCCAGTTCTTCCACAAGTCCAGCATATCGCACAACTTGACCGCAAACTGACTGTCAAGCACCATGCGATACAACAGCGTCCCCACCACCTCCTTCATGTCCATGTTGGCCGCCAGTTTCTCCTTGCTACTACTACTACTACTGCTGTTGGAGTTATTCTTCAGCCAAGTCAAATTGTGCTCCGCCACCAATTTCGTATCCCACTTCGGGGACTGGAGCGCCTCCAACAACCGTGTCTCCTGCCGGGCGGTCTGGAGGCGGTGTTTATCTTTCACTGTTTCCACGTCAGCTACATCACGAAACTTGGTAGTGGCAAGCGGGAACATACTATCCTGAATCCGCTGCTCATTCTCCCTCCTCACCCTCTCCATGACCGCCTGCGCCTTCTGCGCAGGAGGCAGCTTTGCCTCCGCCGCCATCGCCGCCCTCTGCTCCCTCATTCTCGCCGTGAACCTATCCAAATCCGCACCGCTGTCATGGTACGTCGTCGCCCATTCCGGCGTGGCGGACTGCTCAACCACATTTAACAAGACCAAAACCCCGCACGGGACGGTCTCCTTCCGCGAAAAGGTGAGGATGTCATCTGGGATTTTGTAAGACCAGAGGATGGTCTGCGAGGTGGTCCCGTAGGCGGTGGCGGCGGAGGCGAACCATGCTCCCGACGAGGAGGAGGAGCGCACGCGGATGTGGTCGATGGGGAGGGAGTCGAGGTTGATGGTGCTGGTTAGTTGTGTTTCTTGCCGCAAAGCGGTGATGATGCCTTCGGTGGAAATCTGGCAGGTGATCGGGATGCTTGATAAGCATGACTTTTGCGGTTGAGTTCTCGGGCGGGATGTCTCAGTGGAAGTCTTATGGAGACTAGAGCAAGAACCGTGCTCTGGCGCCGGCGCTTCTGATATCGAGTCCCTTCTTTCCTCCCCCTCCTCTGTTGTCTCCCCAGCAGCCGCCTTCTCTTGTCCTTCCTCCCCTTCTGAAGCCTCAACCTGAGGCGGAGGGGGCAATTTAACCCAATAAGGCGGTAAATCCCCCCAACTCCTCCTCGTCCACCCCCCGGCCCAATTCACCACCAAACTCAAATGCCCATCACTCCCATCCAACGGCGCAATACTCAACGCCTTCTCCCCCCCATCCGGGCTCGTCATCAACGTGCACCCCACCGGCGTCCACAGCCCGCTCCCCCTCAACATCCTCCACCCGTGCGCATCCGGCACCGCCCCCAAGTCCAACAAGTAACAAATCAGCTGATCAAACTCCACCTCCACCTGCGGCTGCCTCAACTGGTCCGCATATTCCACCCGCTGGGTGTTCAACCCAATGACATTTGTCCTCCAGTTAAACGTCGTCCAGCTGCCCCCCGGGATGGACGAGGGGTGGGATGATAAGCTCCAGTATTCCGCCCGGTCGGTAAACCGATCCATGGGGCGGACGGCGTAGCGCGGGAGCTCGACTTCGATGATGCGGTTGACGACGTCGGAGCGGGTAAGTGCTGTGAGCCGGGAGTGCCGGAGCATGCGCTTGATCCGGGACAGGGCCGCGAGGGTGACGGCTGTGTTGTACAGGATTGGGAGGACGCCTAGGACGGCGAGGGGGACGCCGATGTAGGTGATTACGTCTGTTGCTGTGTGCCCGCCTCCTGGGTCCGAGTCTCTGAAGTCGGACATGGTGAGTGTGAAGGGTGAGAGTGACGCGTGTGATTGCCAAGTCAGATAATGAGTGCGGTGGGAGCAGAATTGGGGTATAAACGAACGTGTTAGATGCTAAACTGGGGGAAGTTAGATATGATACATGAAAATGAATGACAAAAAGTGAAATTTGTATCAATTTTTGAAGAAGTAGGAAAAAAAACTTCAATGGTCGGGTCTTCATATTCATCGGCAGCGAGGACGACCTCAGCCGCACGCGGTACCCGTGTTCCAGTGCGACAGGGGGTCCTGCATGGCAGCGCATCCGAGCAATTAGGCAGTAAAGGAAATCTGGGGTAACAGTGCGAAATGATCTCGGTTTCAAAGGACCTCTGAAGCCGAGAGAGGTGAGTCGAACTTGGAAAATTATTACCAGATTTCTGGAAGACAGGAAGACAAAGATGCAATCAGTGTGAGTGCAGACAACGTTTAAAAGACTAGAGGGTCCAGAGGTGGGAAAAGGGTTAGGGTACTCCGTAGTGTGCTGTTTGCTACATCCGCGTGGGTTAGGGTTAGGGCCTCTAGGCCATCTTCAATGTCTCTGTAAGGTCACCGGTCTAAGCTAACATCTGATCATGGTCGATCGAGGTCATCTTTACCATTTCATGTCCGATGTATTTCATTGACATATGGTAAACCAATCGAGTAAGAAATGCTGAAATACATATTCAGAAAAATCATAATTTGGCTCCCTAAACTCCAACATATCCTTCATCATATAGTAACATGTCCATCCATTCAAAAGTATCCAGAAAAAATCACCCCATTTATCTTCTTCTCATCACCAATCCGGTGCACTCCCACATCCTCCTCCTCCAGCCATGATCTCCACCGGCCTCCTCATCCTATTTTCCGCATGTGGCTTCACCCCAGGCTTCTTCGCCCGATGTCCCTTCCAGCTCCCCCCTGGTCCCTCCAACCCAAGTTTCCTATCCAACCCCTTCAGTTGCCCCTCTCCTGCCTCTCCACTCTTGATCATCCACTTCTTTGTTCCCAGCTTCTCGTCCAGCTCCTCCACCGGCGGTAGCTTAACATACACCATCCCGTCATCTCTTTCTTCTACCTCGAAAGTCGCAATCGAGAGCTCTGAGTCATTCTTGCACGCGCCGTTAGAGAGGTCGTAGTTCCTCTTGTGATGTGGACAGCTGACGTAGGGCGCCTCTCCAGTGGAAGGAGAAGAGGAAGAGGTGCCGACGAGACCGTCGGAAAGAATAAAGGCTCGTTTGTGGGGACACATCTGTTGTGTGCAGTAGTACTTCCCCTTGACTCTAAAAAGCGCAAGCTGGGTATCGCCTCGCTTGATGGCAGCGGAGATACCGTTAGGGATATCGTCCGCCCCGTTGAAGTAAGACGCTTCTAACATTGGCTGCCAGGTGAGAGATGACCACTGCTTGGCTAGCCCCGCGAAGTCCTCTTTCGCGGAGGCATCGCTCGGCCAGAAGGTAGGCCGAAGTTGACCGCGGTCCGTGTCAAGCTCCATATTTTCGACGGTTTCAGTCGTGTTGGCAAACTGCTTGAATTGCGCTGCAATCTCGGGATTGTTGATTGCTTCGGCCCATTCGTCAAAGAAACTATCGACGAGCTCTTGCATTTGAGCCTCAAGTGACGCATTGAGGCCGAGGCTGTCGTCGAGGATGACCGACTTCAGATAGGCGAGGCCACCTGGAAGGGCTTCGAGCCAGCGGGCTGTGCGCTGGAGCTTGTCGGCGGTCCGAATGTAGAACATGAGGTAGCGGTCGAGGATGGGAATGACTTCGGTGGGGGGCACGTCTTTGGCGAGAAGCTCGGAGTGCCGTGGTTTGGCACCACCGTTGCCGCCAACGAAGATGTTGAATCCTTTCTCGGTTGCGATGAGACCGAAGCTGGGAGCGGGAGCATGTTAGTAATCGAAGACGAACGGGTGAAGGAAGAGACATACTCCTTGTTTTGAGCTTCAGCACACTCTCGCACGCAACCACTGACACCGCCCTTGATCTTGTGGGGGGCGCGGAGAGACTTGTAACGCTCCTCCAAGCGGACAGCCATGCCGACACTGTCGCCAATGCCATAACGGCACCAGGTGGTACCTACACAACTTTTGACTGTCCTGAGAGACTTGGCGTAGGCGTGCCCGCTCTCCATGCCAGCGTCTACCAACCTCTTCCAGATATCCAGAAGATCCTGCTTCTTGGCGCCAAACATGTCGATTCTTTGACCTCCAGTGATCTTGGTGTACAGCTTGTAGTCTCTCGCAACTTCGCCAATGACTACCAACTTCTCAGGGGTGATCTCTCCAGCCGATACTCGAGGAACGACAGAGTATGTCCCGTTTCGCTGGATGTTGCCGAGATATCTGTCGTTGGTTTCTTGCAGACCATGGTGAGGTTTGTCCATGACATGCTTGTTCCACAGACTGGCGAAGATGCTAGCCAACGTGGGTTTGCACGCTTCGCACCCTATGCTCTCAGGATCAACTCCTGCTTCCTTCATCACCTCCTGGAATGTCGTCAGTCGCTTAACCATAATAATGTTGTACAGATCAGCGCGGCTGTAGTTGAAGTGGGGGCAGATGTTGTTCTTGACCTCGTTGCCCATGTCCTTCATTGTCTTGTTGAAGATGGAGGTGACGAGTGGCATGCAGCCTCCGCAGCCGGTACCAGCCTTTGTGCAGGACTTGACCTCCCCGATAGACTTGCAAGTGCCATCCTTGACGGTGTTGACAACATCTGCCTTGGTGACATTGTGGCAACTGCAGATCTGGGTGTCATCGTCGAGGTCGTCGCCATCATCAGCACCCTCCTTTCTGGCTCCAAGGATCAGTTGTGATGGTGGGATGTCGAGTTCTTTTTGATTCTTAACGAGCGGGACAAGTTTGACGTAGTCGGAGGTGTCACCGATCATCATTCCACCAAGAAGGTATTTGCCATCCACTGAAAAGATGTACTTTTTGTAGATGTTGAGAAAGGGGTCTTTGTATGTCAAAGCCTTGACAGGGGCGGGAGGGGTGCCATTGGTGAGCACCTTGACTGCTGATAACGGTGACTCGCGCCCCCTTTTCGCACGTGCAGGTAAATACTTTGGCCCATCGCGGTCTGCAAAGAAGTCTCCAAAGCTGGCCACCTCGACGCCGAGGAGCTTCAACTTTGTGCTCAAATCAGGGCGTTTGTATAACCGTGGTTGATGATGCTGAGACTGTGTGAGGTTGAATGTGAGCACGTCGGCCATCTCCACTCCAGGGGCAATCAAGCCAAAGGTCTGCCCTTGCCAGCTTGCACATTCTCCAATGGCGTAGATGTCTGGATGGCTGGTTTGAAGGCTGTCGTCGACAACGATGCCGCCGCCACGGTCAGCGCACAGGATGCCCGACTTCCTGGCCAGCTCATCTCGTGGTCGGACGCCGATAGCAAAGCAGATGGTGGAGCATTCCATGTACTCGCCGTCTTCGAAGTGAACACCCTTGACGCTGTTGTCCTCCGTCACCTCAATCCTGCCCACCCTCTTGCTGAGCAGGACATCAGCACCGAGACTTCGCACTTGCTCCACGACCATGCCACCGGCATCGGCATCTAGTTGTCGGCTGAGAACCCATCGGTTGCGCTCGATGACTTTGACCTTCTCGAAACATTCCAAGTCCATCATGGCCTTGGCAGCTTCGAGTCCCAACAAGCCACCTCCTACTACAGCACCAACCGTGCCTTTTTGGTTTGCTGAGAAAGCAATGAGCTTTTCCAAGTCCTCGACAGTCCGGTAAACAAAGACACCTTTGGCGTCGTGGCCAGGCGTGTGTTTCGGTAGCAGGGCATCGGAGCCCGTGGCCAGAACAAGAATGTCATAACTGACTTCGTCGCCGTTGGCGCAGAATATCGCCTTTTTTGTTGGGTGTATCTCGGTGACTTTGGTGTTAAGGTGGTAGCTTAGGGCTCCGTCGGGCACAGCTGTGTACTGTATTATTGGTGTCAGCGTGGCCCATGGGAGTGAGGAGCAGGTACATACCCATTCTAACGGATTGAGATAGAGGTTCTCGATCTTGCGGTGCTCAAAGAAGCTAGTCAAGCCGACTCTATTGTAGGCCAGATGTGGTTCCTCGCCTACTACTACAATATTGTACTCTCGTGATCTGGCGTCAAGCTTGAGAAGTTTCTCTCTGTGCAAAGGGGTAAGGTTAGGGTTGTCCACTTTCGAACTTAAGCGGTCAAGTTGCTTACATGAAGCTGATACCCACCATCCCCAAGCCAACAACAACGATCTTTTTGCGCCCGACTGCCATTGCGGGCAGATTTTGAGGATTATTTGCCCACAAAGAAGGTTATCAACCGAGGAAATAAGCTAATTGGACAATAAATAGATAAGAGTCGTAGAGAGCGCAACCTGAGTCAGTCAAGGTTGGCGAGGCTGGGTTGATGCCGTCAAGGAGTTGCCAACAAGAACATCAAGAGACAGAGAAAGAGATGGAAGGAAAGAAGCAAGAAGGATGAGATGGTAGACATGGTCTATCATTGTGGTACTCTGGCTGCCGAAGCATCAGGTCAGACGTAATCAGGCCAGACGTACGACGGGCGATATCTAATCTCTCGTCTACCTCTTCTGAGGGAATCAAGGAAATGTACATCTCCGGGGCAGTGCAGGTGGTGGGTGAAGACGGCCGCGGACAGGTCCCAGGGGGCGATTCAGAGGCAATTGGTGCACCAATGAGTAGAGTGTAATATGTAATGTCGCATGACGGGCGCCGGAGAAGCAAAAGCCACTTCGTTCAGCGACCGCGGGACTGTTGTGTTTCTGCGGATTCACAGACGTTGCATGCGCGGGAGATGGTGATCCTTGATAGCAGATATCAGCTCAATGATAACACTATCGGGCCAATCAGGTGTTGCAGATTGCTTTCGTACGGAGTATCCAATGTGGAAGGAAGACACCCGCGGAGATAGAGGCAGGTACGGGGATTATTCGGGGTGGACCAAAAGATTAGAGTTTTCTGCCGGTTTCCCGTTGCTTTGACTTGCGGGAACGAATAATTGATCTGACTTCTTTCTATCTTGCAACGGCATTTCCTCAACATCTCCGATCAGCCAAAACCCCCACTGAGCCCCTCACCAACGTTGAACTCTCTTAGCCTTCTCGGACTCTTTCATCTTGGTTCTCTGACAAAAGCTTGTTAAAATGAGTTCGATCATTCGATTCTGCTCTCAGTCTTCGAGGAGCACGTTGCATTGGCACGCGGTGGACAAAAAAAACCGGTACTGCAAGTGTTTAACAGGCATCAAAACACAGTTGACAGACCACGCAAGATAGCCGTTAGGCCTCAAAAGATAGCCGATAGACCTTTGAAGATAGTCGACAGGCCTTAAAATGGTGTAATAGGCCTTCGATTGCAGTCGGAACGCCTATATCTAATAGTTTATGTGGTAGGCTGTGCAGGTACCGGTGCCAGTTTTTTTGTCCAGGGCGTGATTGGCTCAGCGGGAACTGGCATCGAACATGTGTCGGACACGGCCCCACTCGGCCCTGTCACAGCAAGACCCGTGCTTGGCATTCCTGGGCCCGGTCTTGGCATCTATATCGGCGCCGGCTTGGCGCCCCTGAGCTGAGGGCCGTTCTGATGCAGCCTTATTACTTCGATTTGTGGTTGTGACTATTTTTATCTGTACCACGCCTCTTTTGAGGCTCAACTACCTAAGCAAATGTGAGCGCTGGTTGAGGTCGCTCGCTGTGCGCCTCGATGTTGTAGCAAACAGTTCAAGCAGCACGAATAACCATAGCAAACTAGGTACCTCACCATCAGCGCCAAAATTATGAGCAAACTACCGATCATGAAGACATTAAAATCTACAGAGTAAAGAATCATTAGAAACTCTCCGTCCACTCTTGGGGTGGCTGAGCACGAACGCCCAGTTTCGGCGAGAATGGACACTCCCAGCACCTCTACCGGTTGGCATTCTGTGTAGGGCTACTCGACTTGAATCAGGACTGGTTGAAGTCGTTGCAATTCGGTCAGTACATATCGTGTGTGCTCATTCTGTGAATAGCCAGAAGATGAGAGAAGTCGAGCGACTGTCGCTGTATCGACTTCACTTTTTAACTCACTGTTTGGACTAATTTGAAGGCGAGGCCGTTGGCACATGCGGCCCGTTGAGAACATCACGTTACTGGTCGCCAGTTTCCTACAATTGTTCATTTAGCCCCCTGGGCCCCAGCAGGCCACATGGCACCCCAAACTTGACCGGGGCGTTCCGTTCCCGACGATGTTAACAAAGGTTAGGCAAAATCCACAACGTTACTTCGGCCTCTAGCTTGGTCATCTCAGTTCAACAACAATTCCCAATCTTCAGCCTCAACATCAACTTCAGACCTACATGCACGACGATATGTGAACTTCAGGGGCCTCCAGCCTCGTCGACGTAGCTACTTAAATAATGGCTTCTCCAAAGCTCACTTGTGGGCCATCTGGGGCATTTCTCTGGGCGGAGATATTGGAAAAGACTCAACATCATGGGACTCTTTCATGACAAGCGAGATCATGGCGACATCAATGTGCCAGAGTTCTGTTTTTCTATTTGCGGTATGCTGGAAACGACTCACTCTATGGGCCTTTTTATAAAGATCGTTACTAAAAGGTCTGCAGATCACGCCCACAACGAGGCCCAAGGGGTCGGGAAAGAGCCAGGACTTTGCGCAGCAGGTTCGGCCTTCCGGGAATTCTATGAGGGGTGCAGACTTTGCATTGTGGATTTCCAAGGTCGGCCTCATCAGGACACAAATCTTCTGCCACGGTTTCAAGAATACATCGACTATTGTGTAGCGCTTGTCGGTCTTCCCCCGCTTCCGCCTCCTCCTTCCCCGAAGTTATCAACAACTACAACAACAACAGTACCAGCAACAACAACTATCACAGAAGACCCCATCATGACTTCGGTTATGACCATCACGTCTACCAGCACATTGTCACATACAACAGTATCACTCATTGAAGCCTCATCGACAACGCAATCCGCATCTTCGACAATTCAGACCTCTACAAGCACGGCAGAAAGCCAATCTTCTCCGCCTACCACCACCACATTCACCACCAAAGTCTCCACATCATCATGTATCACGTCGACGTCAAGTTTAGTCTCAACAACACTATCTTCCACTGCAACATTGTCGTCAACCGAGACAGCAGGAATCACCATCTTTGACACTGGCGCCTCCGCAACACCAATATCAACCAGTGAGTAACCCCATGAACTCCCACTATGGCACCGACAGCTTTTGACACATAATCTAGACGACTCGACTCCAGAAAGAAACATCCACAGCAGTAACACCGTCATGATCAGCGCGGTAGTCGGCTCAGTCGTCGGCGTCGCCCTTTTGCTTCTACTCGGGATGGCCTACTGGAGCCGTCGAGTCAAACGGGCCGCATCCCTTTCACCTACCCTGCCACAGCTAGCAGGCAGATCAGTACTTGTTCTGAATCCACAAGGACCACTGCAGGAAATGGGCGAGCACCACGGCTACAACGAACTGGACGTACCAAGGGTGTGGTGCGAGCTGGATGCGCGTTCACTGAGGAGTTTGAATAGGAGTTTGAGATGGGTGATGAGTGGTGCAAGGTCACCGGGACATAATAGTCAGAATAGGGGGGATACACCGGAGATTAGTGTAAGGGAGGGGGTCTAAGGAGCTGGAAAGGTGCATGTAGGGAGAGATACCAGTAGGTACATATACCTGAGATAGGGCACTAATAAGCACATACGACCATACGCAGTAGAGAACTCGGGATCCCGTCCGCTCTCCCCTAGATAAGCTACTGACGGCCAGACCAGTACTCAGGTGGGTGACCACTGGGGAATCCCTGGTGTTGTATGTTTTTGGTGTTTTTGTGCTCTTTCTGCTCCACTTTAGGGCACTCAGGGGTCAGGGGTCCACTTTGGTCTGTGCAGGCAGGTACTGGGTGAAACTACGTGGCAACTGCTCTTGAGTACTTTTCCATAGTTTGGGTTTGCTTTCTTAAAGGCTAGAGGTTGACAGTGTGACGCGACTTATGGAAGTATGAGTAGTGCTTGGGGGATGGGTTTGTTTCATCAAACCCCGAAGGTACCTTACCTTAGCAACAACTAGAACTAGACTAGCAGCGATGGGGGACTTCCCAATTCCCGGTTGGTGAGCCTCGTTTTTGGTTCGTTAGCTGTGGTGACCATCATGCAGTGTCTAGTCGTAGTCTGGTGGTGCAAATATAGGCGTAAGCGGACGTCAATATCACAGATCACGAAGGATGACCATGTACAAAAATGGGGCTCGGGTTTGCAAAAAGACTCTGAGGCAGCAATGACGGACATTCGATATTGATATAGGAGCTGGACGGAACACCAATATGAGAAATAGACGGGCAGCTAGCGCTTAGAGCGGAGATGGATCTTGGGCATGGGGCCAGCGAGATGGACTTGGTGTTTACGCATTCTGAGTTGAGGCAGGATTTTGGGTTTGGGAAACTCCAAGTTCCACAGAAGAGAGACCAATGTAACGAGGATAAGGGTGGATGATGTAGTGTTTTCCTGGTGTCTCTTTTTTTTTCTTCGGAACGGTGTATTACCTACCTTGAAGGGAGTCTCACCCTAGTCGCCTGGTAACAATGGCCACACATCCATGTCCTGGAAGTCAGTGTCAGGGACAGAAAATAGATGAGAACTATGCTTAGGGGACCATTCACACGACTGTTACGTTGCTTGGTATGGTTGCCTTATTCGTTTCCCGCTCTTTACTTGATACCATTATCAGTGGAGGCTATTGTAACAATAGCAACCTGTTACAGCTTCTTCTACGCCCGTAAGCAAACAGTTGTCTCAGTTCATCGGTATGCATGCTTTCCAAGTTGTTATAGCCTTGTGGTCACTAAAGCCTTGTCTCCGAAGGAATACTAACTTACTATTCTTCCCTTAAAGAATGGGCGCCTTCTTACATGTCGTTTTTCGCCTCCAGCTTCTCGCAAGAATCAGTTATTATCCTGACAATGAATCAAGCCACTGCGTCTGCAATTTTTGCAACCTGGCCATACTGTCAAAAATGGTGTTGTATGTCCAGGTCTTTGGGCTTCCATCTGTCAATTTGCTTTCGGGGCTAAATGGTAAATAGGGGAACCGTGGGTCACAGCCTACAGGGATCGAAACAACCAGACGCTGCTGTGTGGGCAACACTTGATGAATGGATACATCAGGTGTAAGGACTGTGTTGAAGAACTGTATCACCTCCCCAACGGTGAGCTCGTGGACTTGGAATTCAGACCTTTCCATGAACTCTGCACACCAACACTCGATGCACAGAGAACCGAGTCGGCTTCGATAAGCGTCCCCGCATTGGACACAGCTGTGATTCCAGCCAACCTCGTCACATCTAATAGCTTTTTATCGGATCGTTCGAGAGTTCCGGCATTTACGACATCAATACCAACCGTAACTACAACGATTGCTCCAAGTAAGGAGGTACCAAATCTCTTCCGACACGGCCCTATTTGACACATGTCGTTGATTCACTGAATTTACCTACAATAGACTCCAACAGTGACTTCCAAGCCCCCCAGCGACCCCTGAATCCGGGCCAACTGGCCGGCCCAATCGTTGGTGCAGTCTTCTTATTCATCATCGCTTTCGCACTTTGGTTCTACCGCCGCCGGACACAAAGAGCTTCATCAGTACCATCGCCCCAGAGCAGCCCGCAGGCCGCCGAGTTGGAGACACAGGAAAGGGTGGTAGAACTGGGGGATAGAGCAATTCAGAGGCGGTCATGCTTGGTACACGAGATGGATGGACGGCCAAAATCCAAGGCGACGGTACAGCCAGAGGGGCCGTGAGCGTGAGACCACACTGCATACACTGATACGATGTGGGAGTTATCGGAAAGGAGGTCCACTGAAAGGGTGTTCATCGGAAGGGGTCCACCGGCATACCTACCTATCAACCATCAGAAATGGGAGGATCAATGGGCAAGACATGAAGAAATTGGAACCTTATGCCTTTGGAAAAGAAAAGACTGAGGGGTTCATAGCCATATTCTAAGTTCGATAAATATCCATGTATTGAACAGGGCTTCCCAAGCTGATCTCTTTAGCTTCGATCTCGATGCCGATCATGGAATCACATCATCCATCACTCCCTCACATCCACTCCACTCAGCCAACAAAGCTTATCCAAATCATATGTCCCAAGCCTCATATTCCATGACGTCCACATCTCTTAGGACTTACCCTTATCAGCCCTTCTCAAGCCCTAAGAAGCCTTCAGATTGGTTCAGTGTACCCATCCTGTATCTTAACTTTCCACACAGCAGCCTTAGTGCTGCCACTGATCTCTAGCTAGGCGCCGCCCTCACTCAATATGTTGCATCATGAGGCTTGTAGCTTGTTCAAAATCCCCACCCCTATCATTCACGGACTCCGCGTCTAGCGGCATGCCTGGGAGATGACACCGTCACGGAGCTCCGACTACGGGGGAGAAAGAACAAAGATAAATAGTACGCCATCTCCCTCTCTTGGAAGGATAACACAGCATCATTCATCTTCAGCTTCTTTTGTTGACAGAGTTGTCAACTTCATGCTTCACTATATTTCCCTTTCAGACGAGAACAGACGTTCAACTTGAAAGCGTGCCTGATCGGATGAGGTACGAACACCGCACTCGCGATGAATCCCACTGGAATTGATTCCATCCAGCTGACCGTAATAGGAAGGTTGAGAAGGTGACGGTACAATACGAGCGAACCACTGATCGCGGGGCTTTGTGTAGTGAACAATTGCTGCTGAAAATGGGAGCATTTGATGTGCCAAAGCCGCTTCAAACTTTGGAAACCAAAACCGAAAGAGAAGTCGTCAGAGAAATTGGTTGACACACCGCTCTCCAACACGGCAGTCCTTCCTCTTTAAACAAGGTAAACGACAACACTGGTTGTCTGCATTGCCCTTTCGCAGTGCCACTCTTCCCACGGGGTTGGACAGTACGCGTCGGTCTCAACGTGTGATGTGACAGTGTGTTGCGGCTCACCCCCTGTCTCTTGTTGACTCGCATGGATGGTTGGAATAAAGTGATGATCACAGAACTCTGAAAAGACCCTTGACCAATGGCGACCGGGACCCCCGGAAGGAATCCTTTATCCCCACATTCGGGCCATCTGAAGTGGATTTATCTCGCAAGTGAAGGATGAATTGGGATGCAAAGATCTTTCCGGGACGAAAAAGAACCCTCGGACTTTGGCCTGATGCCCGCAACCAATCCTTCTCCAAGCCGTCGGGTGGATGGCACGAGGTCCCGACGGTGTCCTGTTACAGACACAAGATTTGAGGATGTGCTGGTGAAATGTTTGAGGACATTCCGACGGTGTTTGGCGGTGAGGAGCAGGGCTGGAAAACGCCGTTGGGATTTGGCTGAAACATTCAAGACTCTCTCGGGTGCCGCTACCGCCTAGCGCCCAGCATCTGCAACAACGGTAGCGGCGAATACATATGCCGGATTAACTGCACGTTGGGAGCGAAAAGGGGTAATGCTGGACTGTGTTGGTTGTTGGGAGCACCAGAGCAACATACCTCACGGGACTGGGTGACGACGCAGCCACTTGACTCGGAAAGATACTGTAGGTATGCGAGCGGACTTTGCAGGTCATCTTGCTCGTTGTGTTGTTCATGTGTTGGCATCGAGAGGGGCGCAGAAAAGACGTGGTTCAACCGGAAATCTCCAGATCCCTCAGGGACTGGAATCCCATCGCAAGTCGTTGCTTCAAGGTCACAAGTCGCACGCAATTGGTGAGTGATGAAACAGGAAGTTAGTTTGACCAATCAGAATTCTCAGTGGCTGTTTGGTCCGAGGGTTCATCTTCAAGGGTCTTCAGTGCGAGAGCACGTTCCATCTGTTAACATCACGAGCTGGCCGTATCCACACAGAACGACGACGACGACGTATCATCAGACCGAGAAGTTATCGTTCAAAGGACCCCTCCTCGAACTTAACCGCAAACTTCCGAGGACACAGGGGGCAGAGATATCGTACTGTGGTTCTGGGTCTTGTGAGCCCTTGTGAACCACGACGCTCCACTGCCAGAACCCGGTAACGTCTCCTCCAGCCGTTCCAACCACAAGCCCAGTCCGACCTCCCTCGGCCAAGACCTTTTGGACTCGACCAACTGCATCTTGTTGGTATGCTCCCATCTATATTATCTATAATTGACAAGTTACACAGCATAGAAGACTGTATGAGGCCTTTTTACCAAAGTATCATCTTTCATCAATCCATCAACCAAGACCGTTTTCCAGGACTGGAAACACCCCAACAACCGTTTCCAAGCATTTCACGCCCTTCCCTCCAAAAACCAGGGTCGGGGTTTTCCCATACACGCACAGGCATGGCACAGGCGAGAATATGTAGAAAACCCGATAGAAGCCCACTCTGTCCCCTGGAATCGGCGGCAAGGCTCCAGCTCAAAGTCGGCCCCCACACTAAATCGCTTCGTCCGCCGCTGTGCCGTCACCCTAGCGGAAGGCCGAGCCTCGCCATCCCGTCCCTCGCCCGCAAGTTTCCCCGTAGGGGTTGTTCAAACCTTTCCCAAACGGGTTCTTGTTCAAGTCTTGGTTTTTTTTTTGATGCCTCCCCTGTTCCATATTTTTGGGCCGCAAGAATTGTTATTTCGTCGCCTCAAACAATGCCGAGATGGGAGGGCGTGTAGGTGTCTCGAAGAAACTGCGTATTGCCATCTCCGCTTGCAAACCATGTAGTTTTGGGCAATGAACTGGCGGCAGGCTGGTTGGCAGATAGATACCCAGATCCCGCCGACCGGAGGGGCCTCCGATCAAACTCGGGATTTGACGCGATCCCCGATTCTCCTCGGGCCCCGCCCCCAATATTAGGGACCTCTTATCACCTGAGACGAGGTTAAGCGCACCCGCGATGAGACTGAACAAGCGAGTATTATCTGCCGCCTGATAGCCCTTCCATGATATCGATTTAAACTCATCTAACTGTAATTGTTGACTTTGCCTTCTTTGCGCGTTATCATTAACACAGCAGCTGGACCCCAACACGGCGCTTCTTCTCCACATTTGAGATACCCCTCCGATACGATACATTACTGCGGGTATTTTGCTATGGAGTGGTGATGCTGTGCCGCGACCGCCGCGCCCACGGGGGACTCCGGGGTCGGCCGAAACAACCTCAGTGGGTAAGTGCTCGTAAGGCTAGTACATGCCATGCCATGCCCGGTTACGACTTTAGGGTGGGATTGGAAACCGGGTGTTTTTTTACACTGCTGGGCGGGAGCCGCGGCGGAGGGTGCGGCGGCGGAGATATTGGACCCCAATTGGTGTAGTCAATTCCACGCCTTCCACGATGATATTAAACGAAAGGGTCCACTAAGGGTTACGAGTATGATATGTATGTAGGCAAATACACGTAACTTGGATGCAGGGGGCTTTTTGATGGTGACAATGGAAGCCAAGGTCAGGCAGGTAGGTTTAACAGTGGAGATGGGAGAGTGGTGCGAGAGGCGGAGCAGAACCGAGCCGTATTGGGGTATTCTAGACTTTCTGGTGCGGCTCTTATCTGGAGTTGGAGTCAAGTGGCCATTCAGGCGCCGCGGGGGGCCGTTGCTGGTGGGAAGGTTCCGGGGTGGCATTTGATGGGTTGATGGAATGATGGCTTTCGTCGCTGCTTGTTTAGGTAGCTTTGACCCTGGGTGCGGACGTTGAGGTCGTTGGGTGTCGTTAGGGTGAGGAACAAAGTTTTCGATGCTCAACGGTAAGGTACCTATGGTGTGGTCATGGGTGAAGAACATGAGGTGGGATGAACAATGAGAAAACCAGTGTGATTTGTCAGACCTCTAATTGTCATCATCTACGGGGTAATATGATCGTCATGATCATATGTCCCCCGAGATCTCGCCATTTTCCCACAGTGATTACAATTACAATACCTTACCAGGTAGTCTGGGGAAACTGTGTTTCGGAGTTTAGACTAGCTGTATCCAACATCATCATCAATGTCATCATCCCAACCCGCTAGTGCCCGCGCGGGTGGGTAGCCGCCGTTGAAGAAGACAACGGGTGTAAGCAAGTTCTGCAGCAGTGCTGACATTGGATGAC
This sequence comes from Apiosordaria backusii, assembly GCA_030549205.1. Lineage (NCBI taxonomy): Eukaryota > Fungi > Ascomycota > Sordariomycetes > Sordariales > Lasiosphaeriaceae > Apiosordaria > Apiosordaria backusii. Next base: position 2,480,165 of record JAUKTV010000003.1, read on the forward strand.
ACAGTCAGCAGTTTACTTGGACTTCTTAGTATCATCTTGTAAAAGCCGAAAATGCCAAGAGTCACGATCACTGGAGGACGGCAGAGAGCAGAGAAGAATAGTGGTTTAACAATATTCATTGAAAGATGAATTGGATTCTCAAGTCCAATTCCTGATAGAAGCTACCAACTAAGAGGTTACAAGAAACCAATAACATAGATACGCTTGCGAGAATTTTGCTCGTGTGCGCTTTCCTCCCAGAAAAACACCTCCTTGGAAAAAAGCAGAGAGTCCACCCCTTCCAACCTTAGCCCAGATGAAATGCTGTTCCTGATACCCAAGCCCTGAACCCCGTGAAAATGCCGATCAATTCGTGCGTGTGGAATCTCCTCTCATCAGTGAGAGGGAGGCTTCTCCACCCGCCAATACCAATACTTTGGTATTTAGGTATATATAATTTGTTGTGTGATGATTGTTGTTTTTGCTGTTGGCGGTGGTGTGTGTGTAAATGTGTGTGTGTGTGTGTGGTGCATACCCTTGCCCTGAGGCATTCCTCTCTTGTGTACCCTTTTTTTCTTTTGTCCATGTGCAAAAACCATCTCAAAGCAGAACAAAAAAGCTAGGCTTATTGCTGTGGTCCATAACCAGGCGAGCCTGGCATAGAAAGTGGCGTCTTCGGGTACTCGGTGTAGCTACCAGAGTCCGAGCAGGCCGCCGAGTGTTCAAGAGAGTGTGACAGAGGCGGAGTCTGTGTCAGGCACCCATCAGCAACGGTGTTCTTGAAATCTTACGAGCGGTGATGAAGGTTTTGGATAGGAGGAAGATGTGGAGGTGTAGCTTGGTTCCGCGAAGAGGCACTCACATTCGGGGTCAGATGCTCGAAGGGAGGGGGGTGGCCTCCGTGAATGGGCATCCCTGGGAAGTAGCCGTTGTTGTAGCTGTCTAGGTGCTGCATGGACGGCAGAGAGATTGTGCTCGAGTACTCGGCGAGTGTTGCGACTGGGTCGTGGGGCATCTGGTGGAAGTTGTAGGGCGTGAACATCTCATCGCTGGGCGGAGCGGGGTAGCCAGTTTGGTAGTAAGGGCCCACGGGGCTGGTGGATCGATCTCTTTCATCCTCGTAGCTATGGTTGAAGAGATATTGATCGTGCTGGCCATAGGATGGGGTTGTGAAGTGAGGGGCAACGACTTGTCTACCTGGAGCAGGTGGTGACTGTTTTCGTGCCTTGGTTGCTGGGGCGCGCTTTGCAGGCTTTGGCGCTGGGCTTGTCTTCTCGTTGCCAGGAGAGGGGGATTCGTCTGAGACTCCGGCCTTCCGCTCCAACTCTTCCATGCGTCTCTTCAACTTCTTGCCTGCACCTAGCTGTTTAGTGTTTGTCCCTCGGAATCACACCCGTTGCTGGTACGTACGGTAATTGCGCTGGGCAATGCGGTTCTGTATCCTCCTGCGCTCAGCAAGGTCTGAAATCTTGGTCCAGTCCTCGTCGGGGTTGGCCGAGGGGCTGAAGGCGCTGCTGGTGCCATGTGAGAAGTGTCTTGTAGGCGCCATTGGGGCCTGTTGGTAGTGTGTGTATGTGTGTGAGTTGAGTTGGAACATGCTGGTCATGGCGACGTCTTGAAGCCAGGTGGGGTATGAGATGAGAAGAAGTAAGGTGGTGAGGTGAGGTGAGAATCTTTTGTGCCAGATCCGAGAGGATGGGACGAACTATATATCCAACTTGGTGGGTGCGGCGTTCCAAAGTGTATCTCTTGGTCGGAGGGATGGGGGAGATCGGTCTTTAAGAACAAGCTCAGCAAGGTTCAACAAGTCGAGGTACTCCCAAGCCCAGATGCAGGGATTCCATGGGTGTGTTACGGCAAATTGGCTGGCAGGTATCCTGGAGACATCCTGCCCGCTATCCTGCAGCCTGGTTGTGAGGTACCCGCTACGAGGCCCGCACAGGGGTTCTTGGGTTGTCGTGTCCGGACAGGGGGGTGAACTGGGGCCATGCATGGAACTGGGTGTGTGTGTTGGTTGTTGAAGATGTACCTTGGTACTTTTAACTTTCAGGACGGAGGAGGTACGTACCCAAACCTGATGCTGCAACCCCCCTCCCTTATGCTTGCCTCCGTTCCGTCCACTGCCCGTCATGTCAGGTTCAAGACAAACCTCATGAGGCAGACAGGTTTGAGTTCAACCTTGAGGCTCCAAGACTTTGTCTTCCATCCGTAGGCCGGTGGTCATCGTGCGAGGTTTCGTGGGACATACTTGAGAACCTGGAAGCTTTGAGAGATAAACAATCATGAAATTTGGCGGGGTTATCCACATGCTCGCTCGAGTTTACCTCATGAGGGAAACGGTGGAGTTTGAGAATCACCCCCCGTTTTCAGGCAGCCATTAATTTCTGCATCGTGGGTTGGCGTGGGTAAAATTAGCCCTGGTAGTGTGCATTTAGCCCAGTTTTGGAGAGTGTTGCTGCAGAAGACGGCAAAAGCAGCGTCCAGGGTTATTTTCGGGCGCCTGGCGGTGAGTGGGCCACCAATGACAAGCCAAGTGCCCTATCCTTGTCTTCCGAAAAGCTTCCCCTCGAAGTCGTGATTCCCATTGGTCAGGATCCCGTCCCGCACGGGCTCGAATTCACGTCCCCGGATCTGTTCCACTACCGTAGGGCTGGGCTGTTTCTGAGCTAGTCCATTTTAGGGCAATCCTAAAGAGCACCTCATGAGAGACATTGCCAAGCCATCTCAAGTTCAGCGGTTTTGCATCCCATGATGAGATGACAGGTAGACTGACAAACTTGATGGTTTTGAGAGGACTGTCGGCGGGGCATGCTTCCATATTCATTCTGAATCTCTCACCGACAACCCTGAGCGTTCCGTCAAATTCATCACTGCCGCGGCTTACAGCCTCATGTGCAGCTGGGGATCTGTCGTTTTTGTGGCGCGAACCCTCAGTCCCTCAGTCACACAGGGCCAGCTTCGAGAACAAATCTTGGCCCGGAGTGCCGGTTTCGGGCACGCAACCGGGGGCCCGCGGAATCGCATGCACAAACGGGCCAAGACAGAAGAATTGCCCAATTGATCTTCCGGTTCTTGACTTAACAGTTCTCCAAAGCATTCCATGAAATGGCGCGTTGCATTGAATCATCTTCAGTTTCGACAGCATGAGGCTAGCCGGTATCGCCTTGTTGCATCTGGTCGTTTCGGAGGGTGAGGTTGAGGGCCTCGGCGACACTCACGTGTTTCCCTTTGCTTGATAACAGGCGGCCCAGAAATAGAGTCCTGACAAAGCACCCTTTTAATCAGTGATTGGCTGGGATGACTGGGGTTCTTGGATTAAGGTTTTGATTTCTGATGGCCTCTTGGCACATCCAGGCCAGTGGATGTGGCGTCGGTGCAGCCAGTCCTGGTGAACCGAATTCTGTTGCCTGGTTTCTTTCACCCTCGTGGACGGGTATCATCGTTTCAATCTCGCCGTGGCTCCATCACCAAGCTCCCTCCCGTCGCTCCGCATGCAATCATCGCCAACGATTCATTTTCCTAAAGAGCACTAACCTGGACCCGCATCGAGTGCGGCTACGAAGGACTGTACATTAGTGTTTTCCTCTTTCGGCCGTGTCAACCCCCGCGTCCGCTTGTGATGATCAGTCATCGCCCTTCGCTCTTCAGTCGTTTGTCCGGGATCGTCGCCATCGTCCGATCACACTGCTTGGTCACCACCCCGGCCGACAAGTCCACAACTCTTTTGATCCTTTTTTCCCTCTCATCAAACGGCCTCAAGTGCGCGCCAAGTATCAAGACACACAGGAGGTCGTTGAAGAGACCCGCTATTTCTTGTGCCATTGTCCAATCAGCTCACACGGCTCGTAAATTCAGAGCGTCCCCTAGTGGCGCAATCTCCCGCTTTCCCCAAAGCCCTAGCTCCACCTTCCTCTTGGCATCTGTCTCAAGACACGCAAGGGCGACAGCCTTAAACTGGGCCTCAGCCTTGTGGTCGTCGAGCCCCTGAACAGCTACGCACTGGTCAGGTATGGTATGAAGTCTGGAGTGCTTGTCCACGGTTTGTACGCCGACCGGCTTCTAACGTGGTGTCAGTCGTAGCAGGATACGACAACTCATTCAACTGGTCGAAGACTCGTGAACATTTACCGACTCGCTTACTCCCCTGATGCTGAAGAGTTCAGGCACCGATATACTCTCCCCAAAGGAATTTACTTTCCTCAACATAGCATCACATCGCTCTGGAGTTTACCGACCTCAGAGTCCCAGTCCAAGCTGACCATCAACTCAACGGCTCCTTGGCCGCCTTCAAGAGTCTAGACAATATGCTCTGTCCGGATAGGGAAGGCTTTCCAGAAAAGGAACTTGAGTTCAGACATTGGGAAAGTGGATCAGCTTTCTTGGAAGTATCACAAGTCGGCCGCCGACCATTGCCTCTCGTCGATCGTTGCGCTTTAGCGATACCAGCTGTCCGTCCCCGCAAGAATTTCTCCGACGCCACGCGATGCTTGTTTCAACTCTCCTCTGAAGAGGTTACAGCTTCATGCGGCCCTGACAGCTAGGGAGATGCATGCCGGGAGCGTACAGCATGCATGCCATACCTGACGTTGATTGGAAGGCGCTTGGTCTCAATGCTGGAGCCGTGCCGCGCGGGAGAGGTAGCAACTTCCATCCACTCGGCCGATTTGCATCGCTAATTTCACCGGAGAATTCGGCTGGAATGATGCCTTAGAGAGGCACCATAAATGGACTTCTTAGGGTCCCTTGGTAGGAGGGTTGCCTTTGCCTGGAGTATGGTTCGGTGGAGATGCCGTCCAATGCGAAAGCCATAACCCAGGTATCCATTGTGAGCAACAGCAAGCAGACATGAGGCGATCCAGTCGATCGACCATCTCTGGGCCCAGGCCCTCCGGAACACATTCACCTCGAAGAGTTCATGGCGCAGTTTGAAAGATTCCAGCAGGCGGCTTCCCAAGTTCCAAGTTCTAAAGTAAATGCTACAGCGGTGCTCCCATGACATGTACAGCTAGTCACGAGGAGCCGCTCTTCCCTCCTATGGGCAAAAAGAGCTTGACACTCACGACACGTGTACGGGGTAACTCTGTGCTGACAGGTTACAGATCTCAGCAAGGGTGTAGCCGTACGGCGGTGCAAGGGCGTGGCTAGGTCTCCCCACTAGCTTGGAACGGAAGCTCGTAGGGCTAGTGATGGGAGAGTACCTGTTGAGTATCACTGCTGCGGCTGTACTGCTGTTGGAGACCGAGAAGATACCATCCTACGTTCCAGCTCCATATATAAAGTGCTGACCGCATCACGCGCCTTCTCACCTGCCTACCATTCACTCCCTTTTCTCGAAAGCCACAGGGGCATCAATCTGTTTGAGGGAGAAGCCAATTGTTGCGGACGTCTGTCTTGGCTGAAGCCAGAAAGCAGATGAGTGCCACTCGGCCACTCACAATCCCTAGCAGCATATTGATATATCTTCAGTTGCGGCTCGCAGCAATCAATGTTGGTCTTGGCATTCTCGCAAGCTATCCCAGTTTCGAGAATTAACACACTTGAATCATCGTCAGCGTTCTCTTCTCTTCCTATTTTTTATTGTTTATTTACCCCCTTTTATTTCTTGTCTTGATTCCCCTCCCATCCCGAAAACGAACAACCCAATACTTTCAGTTGGCTCGTAAAACCCGTAAACGAGCCTGACAAACGAGGCGAACATCTCGAACGATACTACGGTAACAGGCGCACGCGCGCGTCATATTAAATGGGCAAGCTCCAAACCCCGCAAAATACACGAGGTTGATGGCCACCAGGAAGGGTTGCCCTTTGCGCGAGGCGACTAGCGGCGGACAAGAGCGGGTGTAACATCAGCAATCCCGACCCCCAAAAGTAGCCCCCAAAACCCGATCCCAAAGAAGGACCGAGAGCAACGTCTTGGAGGGGATTGGTCGTTGCACAAAGTAGCACTTTGCGCGAGCGCGGGGGGCCTGTCTTGGGGCTAGCTGCCGCTGCCGTTGTTGTCGAAGTGCTTATGTCAGAATTTACTTTGCTGGGCCTTTTTTGCTTTAGAAGAATTAACATCCGGGAGGGTAACGGAAACGGAAGCAATGGGGGAATGTATGAGTGGTTGCGGCTCTAACACTAGTATGGGGTTTCACGCTGTGGCTTGCCGGGGACATAAGGGTTACGAGCGGACGAACCAGGTTCGGGGCCTTTTGGATAGGGCGGTGGGTAGGGGTAATGATGGCGATCGCATCGATTGTGAGGATATTAGGCACCTGAATTATTCAGGTAGGTTGCAGTTGGTTTACGAGCGAACGACACCAAGTACATGCAAACCATGCCCGGCAGAGACAGCTAAGCTAACCGAAACCGACGGCTGGAGACAGAGAATGGTATGGCAGGCATATCGGCAGTCTTTCTCAAGCCCATGCATGGTATCATTGACCTCGTACTTTGATACGATAACGTCAAACCCCCGCAAAATACCCCGTCAAAATCCACAAGAGAAAAAGATGACGCGTACAGCATGCAACCACCGAACAGAAGTACCGATAACCCTCAGGGCATTTCAATTCTTTGGATCCTAGATTTGGAATGGAATGGTCACACGCTTCAAATTTGCTAGTTTTTGGACCTCGCAGTAGCGCGCTTCTTTCGCTTCTCTGAATAAAGCTTCATCGCCGCTTAAACTTTGGATGCGCTACCATTGCCATGTCTCAGAGCTATCAATGACAAGCTTTACTGACAAAAGGATGAATGGCGCACACAGGTAAATGTCATTGCTATCTCTCATACCAAATAGGCAGGGAACTGAAGATGTATCCTCAAACAAGACAATGATAACTAAGCACCAACACCACCACCCATCAGCCACAACCGGCAAACTCCCAGCTCCCACATTCTCTAACACTACCCTTCCCATTAGCACTGATCTCAAGCTCAATAACATGACACTGTATCTCCCATCAAGTGGGAAAAGAAATAACAAACACCAAGTGTAAAAATCTCTCATCTTCAAACACAGAAAATTTCGTTGCCTATCTTTAGTAGGTTTCGTTTTCGTTTGCAGCATAAGTTGCTCAGCTTGCTGGGAGATACAGAAATTAGCCCTCTTCGCTTTGTCTGGGGAGACCCTGAACCCAAAGGCTCCCCAAAGTGGGATTTGTTCACTAATCACTCAAACGGTTGTTCAAACGGGTGGCTCGTGCGCCCGCCGTTAACTGTGGATACCCTAACTGTGGAACCTACCGTTGTACACCCGGCTTTCGTTGAAGTAGGTCCGTCAAGTCTTGGCACGCCATCACTCAGTCTTCGGGCTATGCTCATAGCACCTCTTATTGCAGCAAATGATATCTTCAGAAACTAGTATGGAGAAGGGAAAGGTGGTATCCCGCCTTTCTGCACGCGCGATTTACAAAAGCGGCTATGTTCGGTAGCTAAGTTCTTGGAAGCTTGGAAGTGTCATGGTGTCTTGGTGTTACCGGAGTCTAAGTCTGTGTTCAGCGCAGGGTTATATTCCAGGTCGACATGTTTTCGGTCAGGGTTATGATCAATAAGTTTGTTTTGTTGCCAAAGTCCCCTCTTTAGGGTACCAGGTATATTCTGCGAGTCTTCTACAGGTCTCTAGATCAGGCCATCAGATCTGGGCCTACACTGGGTTGTGTTTGCCATAGCAGATCTCGCCGCCTTCGATCACCCCCAAGTTTCAGGTGAGAACGTTCAACCTCGGTGACCATGGCAATCTTTCCATCTTCAGGCTCGACTTTTTCTTTTCAAGAATATGAAACTCCCCTGCAAAAAAAGAATAAGAACTGTGCCACCGCCATCCCCGGATTGTTGATGCCTGGAGATGCACTGCTTGTATGACCGATATGTAAATAGGGGGCGTGGGGATTTGCCTACTCATGCATGATAATATGAAGCGGCAATATCTCGCTGGAATAGACACTCCTCGATTCCTAGTATCGAATCTCGTGACAAGCGGTAAGGCGAATCCCCAGATAGTGATGCGCGGGCATGAAGGCCGGTGGTCAGGGGGTTAAGGAGGCCGTGGTGGGTGGTTCGGATAGTTGGGTTGACTCTCATGGAGGGGAAATAGGGGTCTCGACCGGTCGAGGCACAGCGAAATCGGCTCATGATCTGCAACAGCCCAGACTTTGACACTTGACGCTTCTCTTTCCCAAGCAAGATAGAAGTTATCGGCCCGTGACTGATTTCGGGGTTGATCAACCGTTTGCTCCTCCTCAGACTGATGATGCTCCCTAAACCTCTTGCAGCAACGGGAAACAACATCCCTTTTCGGCTCAATGAAAAGGATGCGCCCCCAGAAAGATCTCCAGGTCCCGGCTCTGCAGAGTTCTTGTTCCCGAAAAGATATGCTTATTGCCTGCATCGGTTAAGGCTCTCTCGGGGGGGGAGGGGTGAGCTAGGCGTCAGTGGGAACCCGCTGCTTGGTAACTGCATCAGTCAGCATCTGCAGGAACTCAACCTTCCTGCAGGTTTAATTGAATCCCAATCAAAAAAGTACAATTTTCAGCCTTGAGAGTGACAGTTCAGGGGGAAAATGGAGATACGAAAGAGCAAGAGAAGGAAGTTCAAGGTCCCGGCGGTGAAGCGTCATCCCAGCAAGGCCGAGCCAGACGGCACAAGAGAAGAGGATAACTCGGGGCCCTGGTTTGGAATTGCTCCCGTTCGGCTTTTGGCGGCCGCCTCAGGGCGATCTTGAGCTATGGTGATATTGCTCGGCGAGCAACTAGACACGGGAGATACGTACACCTTGCTCTGACACATACTTGGCAGGAAAACGCCACAACCATCCTGTCGGGTGACAAGACATCAACTCGGCCTTGCTGCCGCGTTGAAGCGATAATCGTACTCATCCTAACGCCTTGTTGCCGGGTCTAGCAGTTACAGTCCATCTCGAAAACAAGCCTCTGACCAGATGTCAGACAGCGTTTTCTTCGCGGGCCGGCTGTGCCATGGAGTAACACCTCAAAGTTCGTCGGTCCCAGGGCCATCCGGTGAGTGATTCGAGACGACTTCTGTATTACTGATACCATGTCCCATACATAGCAGTCCAGGGAGCCGGAATGGACGTTGCGGCCGCCGAAATTGCTATTCTTGAGCCTCACGACCAAGACCCGCCGTTTTCCAGGCATCAACATTCTCTCTTCGCCTACTGCCCAGTGGTCGTGGTACTCCAGTGGTAAGGCATCACTTGACGCTAGTTACCCTGTATTCAGATTAGCCATATGACTGGAGGAAGGCATTGGGGTTGAAGGAGGGAGTGATATGATACTGCAGCACACTCAACGGGGACAGCCGACTGCCCGTGTCGACGGAAGCAATCAAGCCAGATCCCAATGCGCCACTCCCTTGTCATCCACGAGTGACCATCAAGGGTCTTGGGGATCTTTGAAGGTGTATCGGTAATGGGATCGGTCAGCATGACAGCAATAATTAGAGTCCCAAACGCAGATTCTCGTCTGGTAGACGTTGCTAGAGACCACCAATCAAATACCTCCGCTCGTGTAAATGAGCCAGGACCAGGTCGAACCCCATGTCCGTTTGATCTGGCAAAAGAGGGCAAAATGACCGCTTTTGGATACCCTGCCGCTTTTGAACCACACTCTTGAAGCCCAAGGCATGCAGAAACGTCGCGGAAACCAGATGGTCCCTCCGTTTCGGTGAACACAATACCCACCGAAGCTTCCGAATTGCTGCTGAATAGGCTTGAATACGCAGAGGGACTTGGAATCGCCCGGCTAATGCAAATTTTCATGCAATGCTCGAAGGAAATGCAGATGTCTCGAAGACCGAACAGAACTGGACTCGTCCTTCGACTTTGATAGCTAGTCAGAGAACAACGGTAGATAACGGAGGGGAGCACAGCCAGATGATGAGTGCACACCATCCGTGCAGCCAACACCCCACCCCCAAACCGAGAATGTAGCGGTACCTCGTCTGTAAACTGACAGCGGCTTCCCATCGGGCCCATGCTCACACCCTCATAGGGCTGGGTGGCTTTGCTTCCTTCTCCACAAAACGACGCTCGACGTGTAAGGTTTGCGCTCCCCCACGACGCGGATGCACATCCGCAATAGCTGTCTGGCAGTACTATTAGTATTTGAAATCCCCTCCGTGGGTGTTGATGTCTCAAGTTGAATGAATTGTGGCGACTGAGTGCGGTTTGACTCGTCAGAACAACCGTCCTTCGGCGTTACATTGTTCGCCTGCTCCGCCGAGACAGATGGTCCCCAGGGTTGATGCCCAGTTTGGGCTGTATTGGCGAACGGCTGGCGATAGCAGACTCGGAGGCGTTGAAGGCTCAGTAATTTACAGACAGCAAGCTGCAGATCTCATTTGGCGTGCGCAATTTCCATCTCGATCTGGCATGCCAGGTAGCGGTTTTGGCGGTGTGGAAGAATGTCGTGTTCTTCAAAGGACTCGGATGCTCGTCCATGATGGTGGGTGGTGTTACATGAAGAACCGTGCATGAGCTGCATGAGAGGATTGACATCAAGTATCCAGTACCGCATGACAAGAACTGGATGCAAGAGACCTCGACAACGGGCCGACCTCTGAACAATTTACACATACGCTTCTGAGGATGGATGCCAAGACGTACCTGACTGCCTCTTGTTAATCCCGTGTTTTAGCGTATATTCTACTGTCATTTGATATGTGTTGCTCCTTGTGTAAGGCTGATTAGCGCAAGTTAGTCGTAAATCGTTCCCACCCTCAAAGGCTATACCGAGACCTCATAACGAAATGTATAATGGGCTGCAATGGGACGGTCTCGAGATCCGTGCAGCTGGTGAACTGATGCCTAGATGCAGGCCCAAAGATACAGTAACGCCCGAGGCGGTCAATGGCATCGGCAACGTCATTTGAGGGCGGATGTGCCGTCTACCGTCGGATGGTTGTGATGGTGCAGTCGAACTGACCTCTGGGAGCGTATCCGGCGCAGAACACCATGCTAGAAAGCTTCCACCACCGAGGAGCCGGAGCTCTGGGGCCAATCAGATGACGAGGGAGAGTTGACTCCTGTGCCTCTCCCGCCTTCCCGTCCTCACAGCGCTCGTACCCGATCAGTCGGATGGGCGGCGTCAGGCCCTCCCACCTCAACATCGAGCAGCACACCAAGTCGCAGTTATCACTAATCCCATGCTGTCTGCGGTGGTTTTGCGCGCATTTCGGAGTTGTGACAGACAAGCAGCTCGGCAATCCAAAGGCGGGTATTGCGGATGTGATAGGATGCAAAGGGTACTCTGGACCAAGCTGTGGTGACGGCTCGAGACCGGTGTCCTTGATTTGAGTCCCAAAAGACGAAGGACCGCGTCAATAACTCGAACGCCACAAGAGGGGAGACCGGCGTCTATTGCGTGGGACAGGAAATGGTTGGGCCTGTGCAACGTGACACGAAGAGAGGGTGTGCTCGGCAGTTCTTGGTGAGTGATGGTCTCGGACAGAATAATGCCAACCAAGGCCTAGGAAAATAGCCAATATTCTGGAGCGCGTAGACCATATCACACAAGTAGGCGTTTTTGTGTGACCACATTCGAAACCAAGCGCCGTGGAGGACCGCGTCTACCCCGCCGCTGGTGAACTTGTCCGAATCCCCGATGGACACGCACACGGCAGAAAGTCCGCCGAGCAAAGTGCCTCCCGCAGAATCCAAGCGGGTGTTGATGGACAGTCCCGTATCTCGACGAGTCGTAAGGCCGAACAGCCGTCCAGGGTCGTCGACCAGGTATACTCCGTAGAGGATCTTTGCTTTCTTGGTCATGGGTAAATTAGCAAGCGAATACTCGGACAGATAACAGGCATGACGATGTTGACTCGAGACAGAGCTGTGAATGTTGAGGGTTAGGCGACTGCTTGGCAAGCGAGCCTCACGCGGACCATGGGGCTGGAGCTGCACAGCTCTGCCTCTGTCGATGGAGATCGCGGTGGTGCAGAAGGAGAAGTTGGAGTCGCAGTGCAGGTCGCAGATGCATTGGCGTTTCCCCAGAGGGGCGCAGCATCTTTTGCAATTCCCGCCTGTTCTGGGTGCACCAGCACCAACGTCCACCAAGAAAGAGCGGGATTCCAGCCAAATGGGCGGAGACAGGGGTCCCTCGGCCCCTTGCACACCACCACGTCCATCGCTGCAGAATACGGCACACCAGCGGGGTGGGGCACGCCAAGGGCCCGCTGGTTCCCGCGTTTGTCTTGGTTTCTTTTTGACACATCTGGCCCGCAGAAAGGTTTGGCCCAGCGTGGTATAGGGCACCACTGGCCATTATCCATCATAGAAAATACTTCCCAATATGGAAAGCATATCGCAAAAAAGATGACGAACCAACGCAAAGAGGCAGGGCCCCTCCTGGGCTCTCGGTCACCAAAGAGGGTCATTATTCTTCAACGTCTGCGAGGGCGCTTCGACGTCCAGGATCACAGCCCGTACCCTCCGAACATAGGGCACCCAAGCAACCAAGCCATCTCCGAATGCGCAATCCTCTCACTCACATGGCGGGAATTACGTGCACACGGCTGCTGCCCCTCGCCCGACTCCGCGGTGCCCGCTATGTCCCGTTTGCCGAGAAGATGTGATATGAAGGTCACGAAGTTGCGATATTCTGCAAGCCGCTCAGCGCCACCAATCTGATAGTCAAGCACCCCGCAGCAACCGGAAGCCTGTGTAACACCCGCCCTTCCATCCCCTCCATCTCCGCCATACTTCCTGCCTGTTGTTATCACCGTCACCATGATGATGTTGGTGACAAAACAATTCCTAGACCGCCGGATGCTAAGGGACGGAACCAGTAACTTCTTTCCGATGTCTGGGGCCCTTTCCCGACGACGACCATGATGGTGTCAGTGTGCCTCGGGGGAAAGCGTGACCGCTTCAAGCAAAGAGTTCGACCAATGTTCCCAAGGTGGGCAGTTGGGGTCAAGGCTGGTGTTACACATACACAAGAGCTGCCCGGTCTCACAGAATCAGGCTGTTGGGTCCCAAGGGCGCACACTCGGCATGGAGTTTTGCAACCGTTATCTCCAGATTGACTGACACTCGCTCGAACCCCATGTGCTACGGCTTTATGATCCGAAGCGGACCTTTCTCCGAACACTTGTCCTACGCTTCTTTCTTTTTTCTTGCTCTTCCAAGCTCCCATTGCTCCTTCGGCATGGTGTTGACGCCACGTGCGGACTACTCGGACTTGGGCACTGGAATAGAAGCTCCGCTCCCACTTCAGAGCAAGTTTGGCTCGGAGACTTGTCGGGGCCCGCAGATTCGTGCTTTGTGACTTTTGAACAGACATCGCGAGCTGAAAACCGAAGACTCGATTGCTCAAGGGGAATTCGGCAAACTTATATATCTTCAAGTGAATGCCAACAATGTAAGAGTAAGAATCTCATATATCTCATCATAACGTAAGACCCAACGCAGTGGAACCACCGACCCCAAAATCACAGTCAGAACCCAATCTTATCTTGATCTCTATCTATCTCACCCATCATCTCAGCTGAAGAAGGCAAAGCAAAGAATTTTGGGGGCAGAACAGAGGGTAAGGTGTGCGACGGTGTCCCTCTGTGGAGCTGCGGCTGAAGTAGACCAAGAGCCCAAAGTTCACCGATACATCGCAGAAATCAGCCCCCAATCACAACTCTTAACATTGCAGTTGACACCACGCCCTTCCCGGCAACTGCCAACATGTGTACTCTGATCTTTCCAACCCTCTCGTTCGCCAGCTCGCAACTCTCACGGTTGAAAGTTCCGCAGAGGCTCGGAATTTATCCAACTTCTCGGGACATCTAACCAAGATACCAGAGCATGAATTATAGGTAATTACATCATAAATTCGCTCAACAGCCACGAGAACTGGAAGGAAGCACGACACAGGGCTTAGCTCGCGCTGTTGTGCTATTTGACCGCATAGACACGGAAAATAGATAAAAGAGACATGAGGTTGTAAGGAGCCTGCAGGTGGTATATGCAGTGTTACTCTCCACCGTTTTCCATTTCCTCCCCATTTTATATAGCCCTCGTGACAACCTTTTGAGGGGAATGTAACCCAGCCCATCGGGCAGGCAGACGGATATATCGCGGCCTACCTACCATGGACTGATGTTGGAAAGTTGCGGTGAAGGGGCGTATTCAAGAGATAGGTATACGTTTGGGGTGAAGAGAGGGTAGCGGGACCATCAGGGCGAGGCTGTGCAAGAAGCGAACAGCTGGTTCATGTTGAGAGTGTATAGCCAAGCCGCGTCATTGAACTGGGATGAAGACGAGGCATATCGCCTGTTCCGGAGTATCGTATTGAAAAGGCTTCGGAAGAAGGGCAGTTAGGGGAGTGTCGTAAATATCGTTTATGCCAGCCGGTGTGGTACCTAGTTTGACGATGGAATTCGGTTGTGTAACTGTGCGGATTTGTTCCGCTCAGGCTTGACACAACATCAACTCAAACTGAGTGAAGGTTTGCAGGATGTATCAGTGAGTGGAGAGAGGAGTTTTGCAGGAGGAAACGTTACTTGCTTGTGGGGAGGGTATTGAAAATAGAGGGTTAATATATGTAAGGCTGTTAGTGGAAGCATAACTGCCTTGTTAAGAAGGTGAGGGAGGAGGTAGGGTTAAGTTCGGTGTGTTGAGTGGGTTGGTTGGTGGACAGACTTGGAGGTAGACATCACTGGTAAAGAAATGGGTTGACAAAGACCGGTCTGTGATGCGTTGTGATCCTGGTGCGAGGTTCATGAAAATACCTCAGTTATGCATATTGGTTTGAAAGGTATCCTCTATGCTCCAGTTAAAGGACCAAGAGACTGTTTGTTGATTATCTTCAAAATATAGGTATGTGAACTCATCATAAGTCTTGTGTCTCTCAAGAAGCGGCGCAACAGTGAGTACCTAGATATAGACTGATACAAGAGCATTGTTCAGGTCAATGAAACATAACTCGAACTTCAAGTTCAACCTGGTAGCACTTGACGTCCAAAGTTCAACAAACATGGGTTAAGTTTACAAGAAAGGAGAGGGCTCAGCGGCTGAATGTTGAACTTGATAAGGGGCTAGGCAGCGATTGTAGCTCTCACCACGCCTCCTACCTATATTAACCGAGTGGGGTTCAAATACTACTGAACTATTACTCAGAATCTTGTCATCCCTGGAACCCAACAGTGAACATCAATCGGATTGTCTTGTATTAGCTCATGCTTTAGGTAGGTATAAACATTTTTATATGTATGCAGCGAAGTGCTCGCATGATATGAGCAGCCAAGTACATAATTAGAGCCTTTTTATACCTCTGAATGCAACTAATGCTACCTAGTTGTCTTCCTTCCTGTCCGAGTGATTCTCATCTCTGCTTCTGTCCCGGCCGAGCGGCACATCCAGCTCCCTATAACCAGAGTCCTCACTTATTTCCTGATGCCCAGAATCCTCACTGACTTCCTGATATCGGTTCTCTGGGTCCATATCACATGTCCCAGACTCAATAGCTGTTGCCTCTTCTGGACTTAGGTTCTAGTCTATCTCCCCTGTAGAATCCCCGTACAACGTTTGTGCCCCCTGGGATCCAACATTGCCATCCTCTTCTGGTGTAGGGTTCACAAATGTCTCTCCCGCGGACGTCCCATCCAGCTCTCCTTTCCCCTGTGACTCTATATCCTCCCGATGTTTGTCTTTTCCGCCAGGCTTCGATCGTTTCGCAGATGAACATTTCCAGCAGATCATGACCAGAAACGCGATGGCCAAGCTTGCGGCGACAGCGCCCTCTATGATACCGATCAGAAACGGTCTGGTGCGGAAAGTTCTACGTTACTGCTTGAAGCGGCTGGTTTAGGTGCAGGCTTCGAGGTTGAAGTGGCGCCGGAAATGGGTGGAAGTGTCTGGGTCGGTATCGTATCCACGTTTTTGTTCCAAGAATTCTTACAGTACCGATTGTATCTTGCAAACACAATTTCCACCACCACCTGAAGACTCAGTGAAGCGCAACTCATACAATCCATCAATTCGCGTTGTTCAAAGTCGGGGGACGGGTTGCAATCTCCAGGTTGTCTTATGACAGCTTGTGCATATTCGAATGCTGTGGCTATATAGACGACCGAGGTTAGCGAGTTGCATAACACACAGTGAATGAGAGACGTACAGCATATATCACATTTCTCGAACAGTACTGAGATGTCAGATACTCGTATAGGTACTTCTGTTTGTCGTTTTTTATAAGAAAGACGTATATCCATCTTAAACGTACACAACTAGATTCGCTGCTTTTGAAGCAAAGTCAGAGGAGACAAAATTGTTGAAGGTCATCGTGGAGAGATATGAGACCAAATTCCAGTTCTTATTCTGTGAAGGTTAGTAGTCTTAAGTGAGCAATGAATCTTCGAAGACTTGGCAGCTGAAAATATCTAATTGATCTCCCAGGCTGCCGCTGTTACACTACTATCACAGGCTGCATATGAGGCTGCTTGTATGGGGGCCGAATCGCATGACGAATCAAGGTCGATGAAGGTAAATTAACGATCGACAAACACGATGGTGGTGCAAAGAGTAGACTTACTAGTAAGCTTACCATCCGGAGGCAGCTTATCTCTGTACTTCAAGCACAACTGAGGCCGCTCAGGGGTTGTTCTCGCAGTTGTAATATACTCCTCCCGCGGCATCTACCTGGATTCTTTTACTGAAATAGCAAAGAAAATATAATACTCATCCATTTCTATGTAGCCTGGGAGCAAAGTACATGACCTCAGGGGCAAAACATGTTCTCCCGCCTTGTCAGCCCCCTTTCTCGCCTCAGACTGACTATCACCCCGTACACGCCTAACAACTTCAACACCTCAAGAATCCACATTCTCATCCTCCGCAGTTCGCCTTTGAGAAGGCCATCAGAGAAAGGAGGAAACACAGATTAGGATATTGCTGTCCCCGCATCAAGTAACCCCTTGATGCCCCTAAAGTGGACACAGAGTGGACCCAAAGTGGAACAAAAAACACCAAAAACATACAACACCAGGGATTCCCCAGTGGTCACCCACCTGAGTACTGGTCTGGCCGTCAGTAGCTTATCTAGGGGAGAGCGGACGGGATCCCGAGTTCTCTACTGCGTATGGTCGTATGTGATTGTGATGCTTTGATTCAGGGTTTACAAAGGTTCAGAGAAGTGTCAGTGTAAGCGTGGTGCAGCGTGAGCTCATCCCCTGAGCTCTCATAACTGTCTTGCATGTGGTCATCTCTTCTGTTCACACGCAAGAGTACCTCTCGATTAGCATGAGATTCAGGTTGCTGTATTGTAGGTTAGTTGGTGGCTGATGAGAATTAGAGGTGGATGATAGTGGCTCAGGGGTAATCAGGGGTACCTGGCTGAAGTCTGGGCAACACAACGAGAGCTGGCCATCTTCGAGCAGAAAGACCCGTGACAGAGAATGTACTTTGACGATCCGGAGAATAGTATAAAGCAGTCTAGGTACCTAGGTAGGTATACTTTCGACGATCGAACTCCTCCGGCCAATGTCGAAGCCTTACATAAAGACGACAACTGCAACCCCCACCGAAGACCACAACGCTTAGCGGTGTTCAAGAACAAAGAAGTCTTCCAGCGGATTGTTCTATGATATGAGAATAACAATGCTATTATCATTACATAAGCTGTAACCAGCATTCAGAACGTAGGTAGTAGAAACAAATGCAACGGAGGAGGTATCAACAACACCGTTGGTATGGCGAGACGATATGTATACCTACACAGATAAAATAACATGAGAATGAAAATGCTATTGCCTTGTAAGAAGAAGCAGTAAACAGCACTGAATATATATTTAGTAGAAACAAATATACCTAGCGAAGGAGGTCTAAACAACCCCATTGATATCGCCAGATGATGTGTATACTCACACAGATGAACTGCAACCCTCACAACACCCTTGGTATCGCCACAAGATGTATATACTCACACACACAAACTGTAAATCCCACAACCGCCATGTTCAAATCCACCATCACGTTCTCTCTAAATAACTCCCCCCTTCCTCCCCAAGAACCCCTGATTTCCCCCCCCCCATCATCAAACCATCCGTCCACAACAACAGCATCACCAACACTTACTCCCACCACAGCCACTACCAACACAACACCACTCCCAACAACCAAAAAAAGGCCCAAACCATGGCCTCCAAAAACCGTGAGTCCATCACCCTCTACTCCCAACTCAAACCCTTCCTCACCTCCCCACTAACAACCCTCATCCTCCCCCCCCTAGTCCCCTGCACCCTCTGCCTATCCGACTCAGAAATCCTCACCCCCCTCACCCCCCGCTCGCTCCGCCCCACCGCCCTAGAAGGAGTAGTCCTCTTCTGCGGGCACATAACCTGCAAACCCTGCTTCCAGCTCTGGCACGACACCGTCCGCCCCAAAGCCACCTACCCCCCCGAAACTTACCACCCCACCCACCCCACCCAACCCCCCTCCGTCCCCTGCCCCGTCTGCCGCCGCCCGTTAGACTTTTCCGACGCCGGCTTTTGCAGGCACGTCCTCTTTGCTGCCCCCCTGATCCCCCCTTCTGGCGTCCCCTTGACTCTAAATGAGGGTGGGGAGATACCCACGCATTGCTCTGATTGCAGGGTGTGGAGGGGGAGGAAGTTGGGGGAGTTGATCGCGGCGTGCAGAGCGAGGGGGGTGACTACTGCGGAGGGGTTGGAGGGGGAGGTTAGACGGGAGGAGAGGGTCAAGTTTTTGGAGGAGGAGATTGCCTTGGTTTTTCCTTGGGTCGTGCAGGAGGAGCAGGGGAGGGAGGACCCGGTTGGGTTTGTGGAGGGGGAGGTTAGGAACGAGATGGAGGGCGAGGAGCCGACGTGGGCTGGGCCTAGTGAGGAGGCTACGGGGAGGGAGTTTGGGGAGAGGAGGGGGTTTATGAGGTAAGGTAGGTTAGGAATTGGGGGGGGGTGATAGGTAAGATGAGGTAAGTAAGGTAGGTTAGGTAGGAGGGAGCTCTCCATATCTAGCTGAACTGGATATCTTGGCTATAAAGGTATGTTTGGTGGGTGGGATAGTGGATGATCTGAAAATACTATAAAATAATAAAAAAATTTAAAACTTGAAAAACATTGTGCCCCATTTCGTCTGTGTGAGATGTGATTTGTGCATGTACGTATGTATCTACATTGTAAGATGCATTCGATGATACCTTGAACAGTTACTCCGACAGTGTGTCGATTATCGATTATCGTATGCTTTGTGCTTATTTTGTAGGTTTGTACCACTCTTTTATGTTCAATCTTCATGCCCCTTACTTCTAGCTTTTTGTCCCCTTTGCATATCATGGATGTCTTCTTTGCCACAGTTACTCGGATTGATCTTTGTATATTGTGCAACGAAGGGTCAGTCTTGGTGCGTTACCAATAAATACATCAGCTACCTCACTTGAAGTTCCAAGAAGACGTCAGTTATTCAGAAAGCAGTAACTTCAAACCTACCACAACCTTAAAACTTCCATCAACTTACCTCCCCAGCTAACCAATATATACACCAACAAAAAAAAACAGAAAAACAATAAGAAATCAACACAACCCAAAGATGAAAATGAATAGAAAAGCAAAAAGACATACATACAACACCGAGGATTCCCCAGTGGTCACCCACCTGAGTACTAGTTCAGCGGTCAATTGTTTCACTAGGGGAGAGTGGACGGGATCCCGTGCTTTCAACTGCCTATGGTCGTATGTGATAGATCTTGTCAAGATTGGAGGTTATATATCACTTCAATCTGTGGAAGCAGACACAAGATACGGGCAGACCGCCAACGCTGGATACACGCCTGTCATTATTAGGGAGGAACTTTGTCTACACCTATACCCAGGGTTGGAAATCCTAGCGTGTGACTTGCTAACCAAATAGGGTATAAAAGACAGGATTTTATCGAAATTGCCTCAGTGTCTGAGTACCTGAAAAAGACTACTTTTCCTATATAAAATACAGGAAACTCCGCTCTGCTCCGCATTGGAGGCAGGCATAAATTTTTATTATTATAATAATAATAATAATAATAATAATAATAATATATATATATATATATAATAATATATATATTAATATTAATAATATTTATAACGTACAGAGGTAGGCTCGCGCGGCTTGGCTCGCTCGCTTCGCTCGCTCGCAAAGCCGACTGCTCGCCTCCCTCTGCACGCTGCGCGTGCAACCCTAACCCTGGGCCGGGTCACGTGGTAGGTCACGTGACCTGGCCAGCCGCAGTGCCCTCCCACGGCTACTGGCCTCAACGGCTCTCCCAACAACCCTCCCAATTCAACCAGTTCTTCTAAATCCACCAGTTCTTCTAAATCCACCACTTCTTCCAATTCCATCAATTCCACTGCCTACAGCTCTCACTGCCTTACACCGGCACCGGCACTGGCACTGGCACCGGCACTGGCACTGGCACTGGCACCGGCACTGGCACTAGCCTTGGCACTGGCCTTGGCATCACGTGTATACTCCACAACGCTAAGCCTAAGGGCGGCCTGCCAAGAGTCCCAATTAGGAAAAAAATCATGGTCCCAGAAAACGATTTCTTGTGCGATCCGGAAATGGGAAGCAGATCACAAATTTTGTGAACCTTCACAAGTTCAGGTACAAAATTTATGCCTGCCAAAGTACCTAAGTCATAATTGTCATTCTTAAAGTAGCCAGCTAATTGCAGTTAAGTTTAAATGGTAATATTGCTGTTATTGTTAGTTGCTTGCGACCGATACAGTCACGTGAGGGTAAGAAGTGCTGGGTTGGAGTGGTGTTGAGCAATGGGAGCAGCACTGGCCACCCATTTTAAGAGGTACCCCTGCCATAGAAATTGCTAGAAAAGTGACTTCGAATCTGGCCTTACGTGTGTGGCTGCCACAGATCAACATTCCCCCCCGACAATTTTGTGGGGCTTGTATCGCGCTAGGATTTATTTCCCTGGAGTAGGTGTATTGACGATTTACGAAGGCTGGGGCCAAAAGTGAAGAGACCATTTCGTTAAAGACCGCTGGGCCTGCACGGACCACACAGTATGTAGGCATACACCAACCCTAACCCTGCTATAGGCTTAAGCACAGTTTGAACTTCTTTCTCATCGCTGCACTTAAAAGATAAAGAAATTATAGTACTTTTACAAGCTTATTACTACTATAAGGCCTTTTTTACAGTACTTAAATACGTTGTAGTTGATTTTATCGGCATGCGACTGTTTAGTTGTTATTACAGTGTGAGTAGTAATCGGACCAGGGTCAAAATACTGTGCTTCTCTTCGCTAACAAAATGGTCTCTTCACTTTTGGCCCCAGCCTTCGTAAGCGAGGTGGGTTCGCTGGCATGTTGCTATCCAACCGTTGAGCCCCACCTGGCAGGTGGTAGGCCCGGATCACGGCGATGAGGTGTACGGAAAAGATTGCAGATATTTCTCATCAGAATATAAGACACAAGAAAGAGAAGAGTCCCGATAACTTAATGGGCTTCTGTGTTTTGATTCAATCTTGGATCCGCTCACTAGTTGAACTTACAAGGACACTAGTCGGTAGGCGTCAAACTCACACGTGGGAGCATCTGATGAAGATGCCAAGGAGCTGACATTCGTGGGCTCGTAAATAAAACTCTTACTTGGTCCAATCACCTCACTAAATTGCCTTACCACTTACCACACATATTACCTTCATTGGTTTACCTAATATAACCTTCGCAGTCAGCCAGGCCAGGCCTCAATTAGGAAGGCGACTTACATGAATAACAAGCAGGCGTGGGTTAGGGTTAACACACTACCCCCTGTCTGCTACCTCGCATTCACATCGTGCACATCTTCACCATCCAGAATGATTCAACTCCCAAACGCCCCAAAGAGAAAAACATCAATGTTACAACCATGCACGTCAACTAAACAATAAAATCTCTTTTCAGTGTCTCATCAATACGCTATCCCACACAGCATGCATTAGCATGCATTAAGCCATCAGCATCAACCGCTCCCTCCCTCCCCATGTGAGTTCTCCCAACTTTTCCTGTGGCAAACCCCTTTCCCATACCCATGAGTAAAAACAAAGAAAAATAATACAAGGCCCCCAATTTGCAAATATGTCCCCCTACACGTAATCAATAATACCTCCGCCTCCTACCGCAATAGTACTACTGCTGCGGACCACCACCCTGTCCCCCTACTGCACCACCGCCGTTACCTCCTCCTCGAGGCCTCTTCCCCCCTCTCTCTCCGCTTCCAACCTCACTATCATTCCTCGGCCTCTTGTTACCAGCCGCTGGGTTCGGGTTGAATTCGCCTGCCGCTGGGTTCAAGTTCGGAGCACCAACCGCAGCTGCCGCGCCTCCCCTAGCTTGGAATCCACCGCGCCCGCGATGTCCACCTGGTCCACCACGGTTGGGGGCTTGGTAGACACCTCCCCTGCCTCCGCGACCTGCAGCGGCACCACCTCTAGGTAGTGGGATGCCAGTTCTGACTGCTAGTTGTGGGATCTGTTGAGCTGGCTGTTGTTGTTGTTGCTGTGGCTGACCTTGCGTACCAGGAGTTGGCTGCCCGAACGGGTTAACCACGGGTAGGTTGCTCTGGGCTGGGGCAACAGCTGCTTTGGCGAAGGGGTTGGCTGCCGCGGGCGCTGGGATTGCTGATCCAGGTGCCGGAATGCCTGTAGGTGCCGGCTTAGCCAGCTGAGGAGCTCCGGCTTGAGGAGCAGGGAGTTTGGGTTTTGTGTCTTCTGCTGCAGGGGAGGCTGTTCTAACGTTAGCATCTCCTGTCTGTAGAATATTGATAGAATAGAGAGAGAATATACCAGAAGGGGCAGCAGCTTGCGCTGTCGCAAGTGCAGCCGCAGGTGCGGGGGCCGGAGTAGGGGTAGGAGCTGGCGCTGGAGGTTTCGCGTCCTTGGCAATCTCCCAGACCTCGCCAACAGGACGCTGAGGTGTCTCCTTCGCAGCCGTCTCGACAATCTGAATCTTGGCCTGCGCCGTCTTGTGTTGCCTGTCGAGCATGTTAAGACGCAGAGCTGACTTCTTCTCAGTCAGCGCAGACGCTTGTTCCTTGGCAATGACAATCTTTTGCTCATATTCGACCTTGAGCGCGGCCTCGGTAGCCTCCTTTGACTTGTCCACCAGCCTTTTGACGTTGTTCTTCACGATACTAGACACAACAGGGTTGTTGGCCAGAAGGTCACGGACTTGACTGTCGCTCATGCCCGTAATGTCGAAGCCAGGAGTGCCAAGGGTTGGCGTTGCTGGTGGCGGCCCACCAGTTGGCTTTGCTGGTGTAGAGGGAACGCCATTTTGAGGCGGTGCCGAGGTGAGCTGTTCAGCCTTGACAATAGCAATCTCCTGCTGCAACTTCAACTGGAACTCGGCCTCCAGTTTAGCCTTATCCTCCTGAGCTTGCTTCTCCAGATTCTCCTTGGACTCTTGCAGTTTCTTGTTGAGGGCAGTCTTCATCTTCTCGGACCGGTTGCGGACGATAGCGTCAGCATGTTCCTCCAGCTCCTTGGCCTTCTGTTCAAACTCGGCAGCCCTGGCCTCGGCGGCGGCAATCTTCTCCTCCAAAGCCTTGCGTTCTTCGTCGGTAAGGCCGGCGGCCGCGGGTTGGACAGGTGCAGCAGAAGCACCGTCCTCCATTGTGACATCGCCAGAAGCAGCGACTTGCTGTGCAGCCGCTTTAGCCTGGTCGCGCTCAGCGATAGCATTCGCAAGCTCCCCCTTGAGTTGTTCGATTTGCGCATCGGCAGCCGCCTTCTCAGCTGTGACAACCTCAAGTTCGGACCTGAGGCTTTCGAGCTGCTGGTTGAGCTGAGCAACAAGTTCAGAATTGTCGCTGTTCTCAGTAGGTTGAGAGAACACTGAAACAGGAGCCGGAACCGGCGCGGGAGCTGCAGCCTTCTGTTCAAGCTCCTTGTTCTTCTCAGTCAAGCCAGCCAGATCTTGTCTGGCAGCAGTAAGCTCCTGCTCGACGCCCACCAAGCGCGCATTGAGACCGTCAATCGTTCCTTGCAAGGCGCTCTTGTCGGTAATAGCCTCGTCACGCTGAGTCTTCATGGCCTTGTAGCGGGTCTTGAAGTCCTCCGCAAACTTCTCTCTGAGCGACTTCCACTCGTTTGACTTGATGTACAAGACTTCCTCGGTCTCCCTCACCTTCGCCTGAAGAGCCTGTTCCGATGCCCTCAGGGTATCACGCTCGGTTTCCAGCTCCATAATCGTCACCTTGAGCTGCTCAACCTCATGAGGATCAGCCTGGCCGTACTTGCTGAGAATAGACTCAATCCTCTTCTGAAGGCTATCCCGGGCCTCCTGGAGTTGTTTAATCTCTTGCTCCTTGAAGCTGCGGTCAAAGTCAAGCTCCGAGATACGAGCCTCAAGAGGCTGGATCTTGGCTTCCAGCTCCTCAATCTTCTTCGACTTCCGTTCAAGCTGGGCCTGTGTGCGCTGGTTCTCGTTACGTAGCGTGACATTGCTTTCACGGATAAGGTTGAGCTCGTTGAGTTTGTCCATGAGCTCCTTGTGAGTAATTGAATTGCGTGAGCTCTCCGAGTTGGATCTCCGCTCCTGATCGAGCTTGAGTCGAGTCTCATCGAGTTGCGATTGCGAGTATTCCAGTTGTTGCTGTAGACGTTTGGCTTCTTGCAGTTTGATGTCGTATTGCACCTCAAGAATTTCCTTCTCGCGACGGAGGTAGTTGTTGAGCTCCCTGAGGCCTTCAGTAGCAGTGTCGGCAATGCCGCCTCCCGAAATGTCACCAGCATTGTCCGCCCGGTTCTGCTGGAGGGCAGAGATCTGCGACGTGACACTGTCAAGTTGCTGGTGTAGAAGCTTGTTCTGGGCCGCTGCATCATCCTTCCTAGCCTTGATCTCAGCGATCTCCTGCTCAAGTTGGACCTTGCGTTCCTCCCATGATTGCTCGCTCTGGCGCAGAGCAAGTTTGGCAGACTCGGCTTCTGCCTTCCATTTGCCCGACTCAATCTTGAGCTCGTTGAATTGCGTGCGAATCTCCTGCAGAGCTTTGGCGGCCTCGGCGTGCTTGACCAACTCATACTCGTACTCTTGCTGGGCCTTGACGGTGATCTCCTGCTGAGTGCGCAGATCCTGTTGATGATACTTGGCAATCTCCCTGTACTTCTCCTCCTCGCTCTTGAGCCGGGCGATTTCGCTGTTGAGAATACGCTCCTTCTCCTCGGATTTCCGTGCAACGTCGGCTTGCGAATCGCGAAGCATATTAAGCTCGTTATTCGAAGCACCGAGCTCCAATGTAAGAGCCTCCACGCGCTGCTCCAATTCCGCGATGGTGCTCGTCTTAGCATTCACATCCTTCTCCACCTCGGCATGATATTGCTCCTGAGTCTCAAGCAGCGTGTTGAGCTCATCCTCCATGGACTTGCTGAGCTCCTTGTACTGCTCAGCTTCCCGCTTAGCATTCTCCAATTGCACACCAACCAGGTCCAACTGGTTCTTGAGATCCTGGACCTCATTCTCCAGCTCGTCGATGCGCTCCTGGGCCTCACCGCTGATGCCGCCCTGGTCATGCATGGTCCCAGGCCTAGGAGTTGGCAGAGGACGAAGTCTCTCGGCACGCTCTTGAGCATTCTTGAGCTCAATCTCCAGCTCATTAACACGGGCCTGCAGGTGATCGCGGGTAGTCTTGACCTGGATATTGTCCTCCTTAACCTGCTGGATAGTTGTCGTGAGTTCGTCAATGCGCTTCTGGAATTGTTGCGCATCGAATTCCTTCCGCAGCTGAATCTTGCGGCCCTCATCAATCTCCTCTGAGAGTTTCCGTTTGGTTGTCGTAAGCTCGGCATCAAGAGCATCGATTTGTCCCTGAAGTCTGCGCTTGGTTTCCGACTCGCTAAGCTCGCGCTCATTGAGCAGCGATTGTTGGCTTGCCAGTAGACCGTTGAGTCTGGTCTTCTCCTGGGCAAGGCTTTCGTTGTCGCCGGCAAGTCTCTCCTGGATCGTCCTCCACAAGCTCTTCTCGGCCTTGAGATTCGCATTCTCGCTCCGCAGGCTCTCAACAAGCCCACGAGCTTCCACAAGGTCCTCGGCGACTTGTTGTGTCCGCAGATCTTGCTTCGCATTGGACTCTGACAAAGATTGATTTCTCTTCTGGATCTCCTGTTTCTCGGTCTGAAGAGCCTTGAAATTAGATTCAAGAATGCTATAGCGTTCAGTAGCAAGAGTAAGCTGGCTAGAGATACGCGACACCTCGCTTTGAAGAGCGGCCTTCTCGGATGAGAGCTTCTGGATCTGATCCTTGAGGGCGTTCTTGTCGGCGGATTGATCGGCCCGGTAAGAGTCGAACTGGATCTGCAAGTCCCGATAAGCCGAAACCATATCGGGTTCGCCTTGTGATTGTTGCTCGATACTAGCAAGCACCTCACGCTCCCCTTCCCCGGCAATACCGAGGGCTTGTCTGATTTCAGCGGTGTCGGCCTTCTGCTGTAGCATCCGGCGGAACATGTCGCGTTCTTGAACGTAGCTCTTGGACTTGACCAGAAGAGTTTGGATCTCTTCCTGTAGCTGGCGAATAGTGTCGTGAAGTTGCTGCGGATTCTCCAGCTCCAAAGCCTCTTGTCGCACCTTGGCTTGTGCTTCCTCCTTCTCCATCTGGTCGGCAAGTTGGCGGGTGATCCTGAGAAGCTCCTCGTTCTTTTGCTGGAGATCGACAATGTCCTTGAAAACCACAAACCTTTCTGTGATAAAGCGGTGAGTGTCCGACATATCCTCAAGCGCATTCTCGGTGATCTCTCCACGTTGCATCCGCTCAAACTGCTCGTGTTCTTCAGGAGTCAACATATCCATACCCTTCTCCTGCGCATGGGCGTTGAAGACAAGGACATGAACCTGCGTGCCGAGGTCACGGACCTGAGCACGGAATATCTTGTTCTCGGCCTGAATGGAGGCGACCGCGGCTTCAGCTTTACGCTGAGCCTTCTTGGCTGCCTCAGCAGTTTCCCAGGCTTGCTGCGACAACTCGGTGTACTTGTCCAGATCGGCTCTGAGCTCCTCGTTTTGAGCTTGAGTTTCCTCCAGTTCAGGTGCTTTAGCCTCGAGCATTCCCAGTACGTCATCGAGATCCTGCTGGAGCTTCTGGTTCTTGCGCTGTTCAGTCGTAAGCTGGGCCTTGACCTTGAGCAGTTCCTCAAGGGTATCCGTAGCGCGCTTGCCCCGAACAGAAAGGGGCGTGCCAAAAGGAGATCCGGGTCGAACCAAGAACGAGCCATTGGCTCTGGGGGTTTGTGGTGCTGAGCCCGGAGCATTTTCGGATTCGACGACAGAGACGCGCAAACAATCGACTTCAGCCTGTAGACTCTGTACTTGCTGTTCCGCTTGGGTGAGGTCCTGCTTCGCCTGCTCAAGTTCCCGGCGCACACGGCGCATCTCCTCGGCATGGTCATCTTTGACCTGCTCCAGACGATCCGTCACTTCTTTTAGTCTCTCGCGATGAGTCTCTGATTGCTGATCTTTGAGGTCGACGAGGCGCTTTTGAGACTCAAGCTCCTGCTTGAAGCTCTCTTCGGCACGGGAGTTAGACTCTTGAAGTTGCTGCACCTTGCTCAGGGCCTCTTCTGCCTTTGACTGAGCCTCATCCAGCCTCTTCCGCAGCTGTTGTTCAGACCGAGTAAGCGACTCAATCGTGGAGTTCGCATCCTCGTTCATGCGCTGAAGCTCGGCAATACGAGCGCCCTTTTCCTTTCGGAACTTGAGGCTCTCGGCAGCCTTGGTCTTCAGTTCAGCATCATACCACTCGTTGTTCTTCTTAGCAAGCTCGAGCTCTTGTTTGAGTGCCTCTTCCCGGTATTTGGCCGAGTTCGCGGCTGTCTGAGCCGATTGGACAGACTGGTTTAGCGAAGAAATCTCCGAGTTGAGCTTCAAAATCTTTTGATGTTGCTTCTGAAGCTCCTCGGCGAGTGTGGCATTGGCCGTCGTCTTGGAGTCGACGATGGCCAGTGTTTCGCGGTTCGACGTCTCGAGCGAGGCAATGCGAGCGCGCAAGGTTTCAATTTCGGATTGTGATGCCGTTCCAGATGATTTCAATGTCTGAAGCTCATTTTCAATTGATCGCCTCATAGATTCTGATGTTTCGAGTTGTCAGCCAAGATGACCCCAAGCTTCTCGAGCTCTTGAACGGGCCAACAAACCTTCATTCTGAAGCTTCTGCCGAAGCTCTTCAACATCCTTCAGCGCCTTATCGGCGGTCGCCTTGAATTGCTCGCATCGTGATTCGGAACCTCTGATGGCGGCCTCGAGTTCAATCTCGAGCTGAAACTTCTCCTGCTCCAAGTCGCGTAGCTTGGCGAGCACAGCTTGGAGGATGCTGGTGACAAGCTCTGGAGTCGGCGCGGTGACGACTGTGTTGAGGTCGAGCTCTGGGATGCCGACGTTGGTCGACAAATACCCCAGGTCCACCTCGGCCGCGGCCATGGTGTTTCTCGCTCGCGTGTTTGCCCTGGTCTCAGCGCATAGAAGTAGCTTTGTTCGTTTGGACCTGGCAGAGATCGGTGAAGAAAGAGAGGCCAATCGCAGGCGGTGAGTCCTGGTCGATTGAAATCGCCGGCGAGAGATGGAATGATCAAAGACTCGATGGCGGTACCGAGTGTTGTTGTTGATTCAGATTTTCCGTCGTATGCAAATGGCAAGGTCGCGAGTTGCAGTTGCTGACTTCTTTTTCGACTGTTTTTGGAGAGAGCCTGCTAACCAGGAACCAGTCGCGCTTTAATGTGGGGCCTCGGCGGAGCGTGTGACAGCACAGCGGTTGACGTTAGTGGTCTGTGCACAGGCATCACGCTCAACCAGCCTCGCCAATTCTTTGTTCAAAAACAGCGCCAAGAGCTGGACAAAAGTTGGCTGGCTTTCACCGGATTCCTCAACGGTGCTCACGTTGAGCCTCAGCCTCGCCAACGATTCAAGACACATCACATCAGATACTACGGAAAGATGGCAGGATAGCTCAACATTCATTCACCATTTCAAAAGAAAATGATTTCCATCTCTATATTCAAGACATGGTCGATTCGATCACATTATGTTCTTCAACCCATATCAGGATATCATGCTCAACATATTACAACAAATTCGCTAAATAATCACACAAACCCAAAACATCCCCCTTCTATTTACTTCCTTCCCTTCCCTTCCCTTCCCTTCCCTTCCCTTCCTTTCATCCCCCCATCACCTCCCCCTATGATACTCATCCCCACCCATCTCATACGTCCCCGGCACAGGCCCCGACTGCCACGACGGCTGCCCCGGAGCCGCCGGCGGCGGCTGTTGCTGTCCATATCCAGGCTGATAAGCCTGATAACCCCCGCCCTGCTGCGGCTGACCTTGGCCTGGGGCAGCAGGAGGCTGATATCCATACTGCCCAGGCAACTCCGTCCTCCCCCCCGTAACATTATGGAACGGCGTCCCCTGCCCCTGCAGCTCTTGCGTCCCCGGCGGCGGCGGAGGAGCATACATCGCACCCTGCCCCTGAAGCTCCGGTCTGTTCATGTTGACATTGTGAAAATGCGAACCTTGCCCTTGGAGCTCTGACATGTTGTGCGAATGAGGTTGTGAGGGGTACATCCCTCCCTGTCCCTGAAGTTCTGGTCGATTAGCCAAGGGCGCACCTTGGCCGTAGAGTTCTGGGGCGTGTGGTGGAGGTGGAATCATGGCTCCTTGGCCTTGGAGTTCAGGTCTGTTGACTGAGGGGGCGCCCTGGCCGTAGAGTTCTGGGGCATTTAGTGGGCGTTGTTGGCCTCCTGGATGTGAATGCTGGGAGTGAAGTTCAGACGTGTTTGGCATTGGTGGGTAGAGTGAAGATGCAGCTGCTTGGCCGTGGAGTTCAGGTGCATTCGGTGGAGGAGGCGAGTTATACGGACTTGGGGGTTTAGCATGTTGAGAGTGCAGTTCTGAGCTACCTGGCATTGGCGGGTAGAGCGATGACTGGCCGTGGGCCCCAGGGTGGTTTGGCGGGGGCGAATAAGGCCCTGTAGTCGAAATTGGCGATACGTTGTCCGTTCTTCCGGGGGAGGTCACTTGCAGAGAGCTCGGAGCTGGCGAGTCCACTGGGGGCGGCGCGGCAACAACGTCAGATGCGAATGCTGGCTTGTTGGCGGCGGCGATAGGACTGGCATAAGGGCGGTATGCTGGCGGTGCAAGCTTAGGTTCGCCGGGAGGGGGTTGTTGGTTGGCCAAGGCCAGGCGTTCTCGCTCTCGACGGTCTCTTGAGGACTTGCAGAGACGCCAAATGAGGGCACCCAGTAGAACTATGCCGGCAAGTGCGCCCGCCGCGATTCCTATTATCATGCCAAGATTTGTGCGAGATGAGGAGCTGTTGTCCGTATCTGAACCACCACCACCACTGCTGCCGCCTCCTGAACTACCCGGGCCACCCGTTGCTCTAGGACCACCACCTGAAACCCCAGTGGCATACGTCTGGTCCACGGAATTCGTCACACCGGCGGCACTAACTTTGTTCTCGGCAGCACTACAATAATAGTTGTAAACCTAGGAAAGAGTCAGTCGATTCCTGTCATCTCACTATGAGCTTAGGACTTACCGCCACAGCAGAGCTAATGTCCTCCGTTGCGGTCGAAGCACAATACCCCTTCACGCTCGAAGTAATTTCCCTCAAGATCTCAAGTGTCATCCCCTCCTTCATGCAAGCGCACGAAGCCAGTGCCTTGGGACCAGCAGGACACAAACTGCGTGTTTGCTACACAACATCATTAGTCTATGTTTTATCTCACCTCATCCGAATTACCTACCCCTTGAACAGCATAACTCAAAGCAGAGCTGGCACACGGAGCAAGTGTTTGGTATTGCGGCAAGTCGGTGATATAATATGTCATGGCACCAGGCGGGTCCGTCGGCTTGGGGAAGTTCGAGGTTCCATTGTTCAACCCGCAGTAGGCAGCAAAGATGGCTTGGGCAGAAGACACATCGGCCGTGTTCGAGGAGCAGTATCCTCTGACTGATGTGTTGATTTCCTGGCTGACCAAGAGAGAGTTTTGGTTCTTGAAGCAGGCGCAACTTGCGTAACCGGGGATATCTGTAGGGCATTTGCCTCTCTGTTCACGAGGTATCGTCAGTCTTCTGCATCTGGCAAGAGGTCGTGGCTTCATCATACCAGTTCTCTGTTTCACAAGATATTAGCAAATGTTCTCTGAGTAACAAGCGAAAAGATAGGTTGAGTGGTCAAACTTACCGAACAGCATAGCCCAAGGCAGTCTTTGCGCATGGCGCCAGAAGGTCCATTTCCGCGATATCGGTGATCGCCACCGACACGCCCGTGGGAGAGGGGAAGGAGACAGGTGTTGCCTGGTTGCAGTATGCGCTTAGGACCGTCGCGGCAGAAGACTGATCGTCAGACGCCGTTGAGCCGCAAGTCATCCTGACACTAGACGATATCTCTGACCCTATCGACGCGAGGTTGTTGTTCTTGCTGCAGACACATGATTGCAGTTCTGTCACGGCCTGGGGGCAGGCGTTGCGGGTCAGGTAGTGGATGTTGTAGCTCACAGCCCATGATGCGCATGGTGCCTTCGTGTTGATCGGTTAGCCAGACATGTTTTCCACCGATAGTAGAGGGTGTCGGTAAGTCTTCATGGGGAATTGCGTACAAGTGAGTTGAAAATAGTCAAATCAGTCACGTAAACGACCGACTGAGAGAGCACGAGCGTGACCGTTTGCGAGAGGAGGAGAGCGAGCAGCACCGAGGCCGGCGGATATCGGTGGCCCATCTTGACAATCATCAACAGATGAGACAAAATATCCAGAAAGACGGGAGAAGAAGTCGTTGGTTCCCAACAGAGTGCCACCGAGAACGTTCACATGCAGATGCGACCTCTGCTATGTGTGTACAGCCTGAAGGGTACCACGGTAGGTCAGGTTGGAAGAAAAGAAAGAGAGAGGAGAGTCCGAATTAGAGAACTTTCTCCCATCCATGTCCTGTCACGAGGGAAGCGAGCAAATGCTACATGAAGGGGAGTCAGTGAACGCCTCTGCTATGCAGCGGAAGCAGACCAGGCTGCGCGCCATCTTTTTCCAGGTTAATCACCAAAAATGACTGGCCCCAGACAGCAGAAACGCAGGTACCGTGAACCGCGAAGAGGGGGTGCTTTGGTGTTGAGACCCCTGTAAGCTGAAAAGCCCAAACCGAAGTTCAAGCTCATGCTCTTGAACGAAGCCACCAATGAGAAGCAAGACGTAAAAAGGCGGCGTCCAATGAGGAATCGGGTGGGAAGTGATAAACATGGGGGAACTTGTGGCTTGAGCTTTGATCTCAATTCTCAGTCATTGATGAAAATATGTAGTCTGTGTTCCAAGAAAAGACATCATGATGTCAGGTCTCGGTGTTGTCGTCTTC
This sequence comes from Apiosordaria backusii, assembly GCA_030549205.1. Taxonomy (NCBI): domain Eukaryota; kingdom Fungi; phylum Ascomycota; class Sordariomycetes; order Sordariales; family Lasiosphaeriaceae; genus Apiosordaria; species Apiosordaria backusii. The sequence continues at coordinate 2,512,461 of JAUKTV010000003.1, forward strand.
AAAATGAGGCTTCACCTGAACAGTTGGCTCATGACAAAAGAACGTTGCGGTTGTGTGAGTTGAGATGTCAAAAGTCCCCTCAATTTACCCTTGCATGCAGCATGTCGGTCTCGCCTGTCAGCCGCGGGGGAAATTGACGCCGACTGCCTGCCGCAGTTCCAGGTTCCACCATTTGAAAAGAGGATCAAGAAAACTTGGAAGAGCAAAAACCGTGTGCAACATTGAAGGGGAATTCTTCAGCTGCTGAAAATCCCCTATTCTCACAATGGCACAGCCGGCAGTCTCGCGCTTAGGGAAATGGCAGGAGCACATATATCTGCAAGCCATAAGCGCGCCCTTTTTCGACCCCTTTTCTGTCAGCAATCCATCGTTTATTTTTGTCATGTTCCCTAACCCATACGCAGTACACCATCGTCATATACCAATTCAGAATTCATTCAAGTCATATCCATATCCAACCCGCCCCCATCGCTCACTCCCCCTTATTACTCTCCGCCCTCCTAAACGCCGCCACCAGACTCTTAAACCTCCCCACATCGAGCGGGATCCTCTCCCCCAGCCAAATCGCCCTCTCGGTATGATTCTTCAGCTCCCTCTCCAGCTCATGCGTCACATCATCCTCATGCGTGGTGTTAGGATGCACCAACACCGACAACGGCCCCCTCCAAATCGCCAACCAAGGGATAAACGCCCCGAACTGCGCCGGGGTAAACAAGTTCACCTCAAACATCGCGACTGGGTGCGGGCCGATGGGCCTATCCCAAAAGGTGTAGATGCGCAGCTCTGGGAATTCGCGACGGATTCTCTCCCAGAGCTCCCGGGCGTATTGGGTTTGCTGGGGGTTGTTTTGGAAGTAATATACGTGGATATCGCTGGGGGTGATTGTGTGAGTAATGAGGTAGGTGACGATAAGAGTGGTAATAGTGGATGAGAAACTTACAAACCACCCCGTCGGCCGTTATCTAGCGGTTCAATAAACCGCTCGTAGGCCACGCTCTTGACGCCGGTCTGGATGTTGACATAGCTCTTGCCGTCATCGGTGCGCTCGTCGGGGAGGGGAGGGGCGTTTTCATACCCCGCCAGCGGGGAGGTGTAATTGAAGTCAAGTGAGTCCGCCATTTTCTTTCTTTCCTTCCAGGTTGTCATTTGAAAACCAAAAACCAAAAGGTAAGAAAGACTTTATATATATATACCTTATCACTCTTCTAGAAGGCGGTAAGAAGGCGGTATATATCCTATTTGTAAGTCGTTATGAAGCTGGGTAGTGTGGATCCACTCGTTCGCTCTCCCACCGCCCGCGTGGGATCCCAGCGAATAATGAAAGTTTACCATGACGCAATCCGTCAAGATATTTTGCAACAGCGTGGAGAAGGGCAGTTATTCGATGTTAACTCTGCAAAAATCTGTCATAATATGCGTTGAGACCTGATTTTGTTTCTGTCCATCAAGCCTGATGATTTATTTGGTTCTCAGTGGTCGTTTTACTTTCACAGCAAAATTGCCGATTCTCGGATCGGTTCTCCGTCGCGCAAGAAGCGGAGCGGGAGCAAGCGGAGCCGATCCACCCTGCTGGGTCGGGAGCCAAGATACCGGGCCGAGACACTTGTTCTGCCGCGCAGGTGTACACTACTATAAACTGATGGCAAAAGATCCATCCTCCCTCTCGTACTCTTTGATACCATATCTTGGGCTCTGGATGGAGAATTGCAGAATGCCAGTTACAATGGCTTGATAGGCCTCGACTGTCTTCTCAACCATCCCCCCCACCTCACCACCATAGTCTTCTTCTGCTCTTGCTCGTAGAAGAGAAGCTTGCTCTTCAAACTCCTTATTATACCCCACAAAATCTTGTACAATACCCCTTACAGCAGCCGCGAGGTCACAGCCCCGATCGTTCATAGCTATTGGCACCAAGTTCATAAACGCGCCATCCTTCTGTTCACCATCCTCCATGTCAACCATTGCTCTCTCTCAGCCATTCAAAAATCCAACTTACCAGCTCCTTCTTCAGCGAAAACAACTCGTTTATCCTACCCCTCATCAGCCATATTCTCCCATACATATACCCCAAAAACTTACACAACAAACCCCCTATTCACCGCCCCTTCCATCCTCTTCATTTCCTCCCCATTTAGCAACTCCCCCGGCAACCCCCCACCCCCATTCATAACCCTCCCAACTTCACAAAACGCACCCACTCCACTCGTCCCCGCCCTCCACTCCCAAAACTCTTTTTCCGTCGCCCTTTGTCCTCCCACTCTGAATTCATATTCAAGCAAACAAGCGTCCATATACCCCCCCAGCCTCCCCCACAACCTCCCCCTTTGACCCTCGCTCCATTGATTCACCTCTCTCAGTCTCTCCCCGACTGTCTTCATCAACTTACACACAGGTGTTGGTGCTTCCACCTCTTCAACCCCGATCAGTAGACAGTACCTAACGTATCGTTTTGACAGCTCGACGTATTCTCCGGCATTTATCTCTGGTTCAGGTGTTGTTGAGGAAGGAGAGGGAGGGGAATCAATCGTATCGTCCCATAAAACGATCCAAACGAGCCAGATGGCCACCGTTTTGAGCCTTTCGAAATCCAAGAGATCGGGAAATAACCCACAAACCAACAGGGCGGTGTCGCTCTTTTTGGCCTTTTCCAAGGCCTTTGGGTGCGAGATGAGAGATTCCAGGATTGGGTCAATCACTTCATCTCGGAGGCGGGAGTGGAGGGGATGAGGGTGAGATGACTCCTTTTTCCAGGAGGATAAATTGGGAGAAAGGGGGGGGATGTGCAGGGTTTGGCCGGTTAGGTCCGACATTATAATAAACTGGAAGGGTAAGCAGCCAGAAAGTTGGATGGACAAAAGTAGGAAGTTGCGGTGTGTTTGAATCTGAAGATGTTAATTATGTGTGAAACTGGAAGAGAGACTCCACATTTGCTGAGATGCAGGCGGGGTTCAGTCCAGCATGCAACACTCATTCGCCGAGAGGGTCTCATCCAGCTTTAAACAACTAGAACACACTTCCAGTCATCTGATTTCCATGTTTCAATTCCACATCTCACGCACATGTTACAAAGTTTAAAGAGTATTGAGATATGATTCCAGGTGCCACGAGGCCTATCATCTATCCCACTTTATCCGCTAGGTCAGGTCCACAACCCTCCTTTCATCCTCTTTAACAAAACGCCAAAGCCCATGCACCGCCACGCCAGTCCATCTACAACACAAAGAGGGAGAGAGATAAATCAAGGAGAGTCAACAAACAACCTTTATCCTGCTGCCCACAACAAAACCACTACCATCACCGTGCCCCCAAAAGACCCTCCAACCACCACCTAACCCCCACGACCACTAACAATACTGATAATGCATACACACATCATGCCATGCAACACCACACCATGCCACCTACCCCCATGCAATATCTAGTACAATAAGATGCTAATGCCTTTGTAATAACGATGCTTGCTCATCATCATCAACCCCCATCATCATCAACACTCATCATCATCTTCCTTCTTCTTCTCCCATGCACTCATGCCTCATAGGTAAAACATACAGTAAACAGAAAACAAAAACACAATCTTTGATTGAACAGAAAAGAAATTGAAAAACCAGGAATATGAACTAGAAAAATGAAAAGCCAAAAGCATGAACTGTCTGTACGGAAAAACAACAAGACAGGGAAAAAGAGCCTAAAAGAACATAGGCAAAAACGTAAAATAACACTGTTGTAAGACTGCTACCGTGATGTCGTTGGTCGTGGGTTTCCGTAGTGGTTGGAGGGTCATGTCGACATGATGCTACGTTCGATAGATGGTTGTTGTAAGTGGTTGAAATCAGGCACTCGCAGGCGCAGGTGGAGGAGCAGTCGGAGCACCATTCTCCCCAGCAACAGGATCAGAATTGTTGTCAGACGGCGCCTCAGCCACCAAATCCCCCGTCTCAATCTTCTCCCCCGTGTCCGCATCAATAAAATTCTCCTCATTCACCACAATCTCGGCCGCCGCAATCCGGCGCATCAACTCCAGAAAGTTCGAGTGCTTGAACTTATCCGAGTTGTTGCCACTAACAGCACGCAGGATATCCTCCGCAGCACGAGCGAGGTCGGCGTTCTCACGGCGACGGGCATGCTCCTCCTGTTCTTGCTCGTCGGCGATGCGCTCCATTTCCGAGTTGATGGCCACCATTTCTTCGGCGGTAGGGGGTAAGACTTGAGGGCCATGCTCAGCCATCCATTTGGCTTGCTCCTGCTCGAATTCTTGCTCCTGGCGTTGGTGCTCGGTGAGCTGGTCGGCTTGCTGCTCGTACTGGTCGAAGAGATCGGCAAAGGCGTCCTTGACCTCGGCGCTCTCGACCTGCGCGGCAACTTCCTGGCCTGGTAGCTGGTTGTGGGCGATAGGGGCTGCGAGGTTGGGTTGGTAGGTTTGGAAGGGCATGCCAGTTTGTACACCGAAAGGGGCGAAACTGGAGACTCCTGTAGTGGGGAGAAGCATAGGCTGCTGAACAACAGGGTGGTTCATAGCAAGGCTTGGAATGGGAGCAGCTTGAACAGGAGTGCCGTTGCCGAGTTTCATGCCGGCGAACTCGTTAACCCAGGCTTGGTTGCCGACCCCACCGGTGGCGGGCGACTCGAGGCGCATGGCTGCATGGTGTTCGGCAGCCATGCGAGCAGCCATCGGAGCAGGTGACATGGCCATGGGAGGACGATGAAGAGCCGCTGGGTTCATGTCCGGGAGGAGAGGGCCATGCTCAAAGCCAGCATTGACCGGACCACCCTGCTGGAAACCCTCAAAAGCCATCTCAGCAGCGTTGCTTGGACCCGCATTTTGCGACCGGAACAACTGTCAAAAATGTCAGTAATTGGTTTAGAAGAGCATCTTCAAGGCACTCACAGCTCCGGGACCGGTCTGAGGAGCATTCACGAGTCGGTCCTGGTGCAGAGTGCGGTCGCGGTCGGTATGCGCAAGGAGGTTCTTGGCCCCGTTGGACGGGCCGCACATGCTGTCAGCCATCTTGACGACTACTTGAGGTGACAGTTGCTGGCTTGGTGGTTTGGTTGTTGTTGATGATCTGGAGAGGAAAAGAGAGGCGGTTTGGTATTAAATCCCGGGGGCGAAAAGTATGGCTGAGGATATTCGCAAGTTACAAAAAGAAGCCGAGGTCCCTGGATGTATTAGGCAAAAGGGGACCTCTTTGAGGCGATTATTACTATTGATGTTGGGATGAATAGGAAAAAGAAGAAGGCATTATCTATTGTTGTGACGCGAATGCGCGGCTGCCATTGAAGGACCCACTTAGTCACGAGACTCTCCTGAGGCTCTGCGAAGATGAGAACGTGTTTGAACTTGAAGAGAAAGCTGTTTTGTGGTGTTGAACTCTTGAGAAAGCCGATGCTCCGTCAGCCTGTGAACGCATGCGGGGAGTGGGGGCGAATTCCCCGGGCCGGGACATGGTGTGGGGTAGTTCGGGTGGAACCACACCGAGGTGAGACCATGCCAAGACCGCTTGCGGTGGCCTACACCGAGCTCACCTTGATTTTCTTGCCAGCTGGACAGTGGACACAGGGGTAGGTACGGGGCATTACGCAGGGCATCAGCTCCTGAGGCTCCAGCGACCGACCTGTCCTCTCGATTCCATCTGCGAAACAAACGACCGCAACACCTCCCGCATTCCTCTTCCTCTAATAATACCCGATTGGGAGGACAAGAGATACCCGACGAACAACAATCGAATTACAAAATGGTTCGCCTGCCCCTCCATCCGCTCGCCGCCCTCTGCTGTTCGCTTCGCCAGCCAAGGGAGACCCCAACCTAGTGGACACATGCTAACCATGGCGGGAGCAATTCAGACAGCGGGCGCCCAGGTTATCAGCAACACCGGTCACGATGACATGATCGTACGTACCCCGCGATTCCCCGATCAACTCTACCGAGAAGAGAGAATGCATAATACTCAAGTTCTGGAATTTGACACGCGAGGCAGCACGATGCAGTCCTGGACTACTACGGCCGGAGGTTAGCGACCTGCTCGTCGGACCGCACCATCAAGATTTTTGAGATTGAGGGCGAGTCACAACGGTTGATCGAGACACTCAAGGGGTACGTCTCCCCTACACGGCTCAAGAGTTGGGCTGTTTCAATGCTGACCGACGGTTAGGCACGAGGGCGCAGTTTGGTGTGTCTCCTGGGCGCATCCCAAGTACGGCAACATTCTCGCGAGCGCGGGCTACGACGGCAAGGTTCTGATCTGGCGCGAGCAAAACGGTGCGTGGCAGCGCATCTTCGACTTTGCCCTCCACAAAGCCAGCGTCAACATCGTCTCCTGGTCACCCCACGAGGCCGGCTGCCTCCTCGCATGCGCTTCCTCCGATGGCAACGTCAGTGTTCTCGAGTTTAAGGACAACAGCTGGGAGCACAGCAGCTTCCACGCGCACGGCTTGGGCGTCAACTCCGTTTCCTGGGCGCCAGCCACCACACCAGGCAGCATCGTCAGCAGCAACCCCGGCCCAGGGTCGGCCGGCAACAGGCGTTTTGTTACGGGCGGTTCCGACAACCAGCTCAAGATCTGGGCGTGGGATCCGACTACAAACAGCTACAAGCGGGAGAGGGAGCCCTTGGCGGGTCACACGGATTGGGTGCGGGATGTGGCGTGGAGCCCAACGGTGCTTCAGAAGAGCTATATTGCCTCTGCGTCACAGGACAGGACGGTGCGGATTTGGACGAGCGACCCTGCCAGCCCTGGGCAGTGGAATGTCAAGGTCTTGAACTTTGACGCTGCTGTCTGGCGCGTGAGCTGGTCCCTGAGCGGCAACGTTCTTGCGGCCAGCGGGGCGGACAACAAGGTGACTCTGTGGAAGGAGAACCTGAAGGGCGAGTGGGAGTGTGTTAAGACCATTGAGGAGTAATTTTGTGGTCTGGTGTAATGATTATGGCGGGCGTTGTGGTGCGTGGTTTAGAAATATTATTATTTGCTGGCAGTGTGTCGTATCATGATCATGACAAAATTCAAGTTTGGTGTTCAAAAGCGAATTCTTGTGTATTTCGATTACCTATTACCCCAAGAAAGGAGGGTATCACCACTATCTTTTCACCAACTCTAAGCAATCATCACAAACACCCCCCAACAAACGACAGCGTAATCGTCACACCCATGACCAACCACCCTTCAGTTCTCACCATCCCAAAACCCCTAACAGCCGGGTTGGATGTCGTAGCCGGCTCCTCCCCCCATCCGTCCCTGTCCCCCCATTCCCATTCCCATTTCCTTCCCCATCATCACCATCCCCACCACCATTATAGCTCACCTCCTCCGGCCCCTCCTCCACCTCCCCGGTCTGCTCCAAAACCCAAACCTCCCCCGAGTAATCACTACTAACAAACACCCTCCCCCTGTCATCAACCTGCAGCCCAACCGGCCTGAGACAAACCCCATCCGGCCGACAGCGGTGTATATCCCCCGTAGCAAACACATCCCGCGCAGCATTCAAACTCCTCCTGCTATGCACCGGCTGTCCACTCTCAGCATCCCAGTCAACAACACTGACTTTATACCCCTCTGGCTCCTCATCTCTATTCCAACTCCCATGAAAACTCACAAACGCCTTGTTTCCAGCAGTGTTGAATTTGATATCCAGCGGCGCCATGTGCGCCTTGAACGTCAGTCCCGGGGGCACGTAATCCCTCGCGCAGAATTCGTCGTTGAGTTCAGCTGTTTGGTTGAGAGAGAACTGATCCCCCGTGGTGAGGGAGTTGAGCTCGGGAAAGGCGGTGTTGTTGTAGAGGGGGAAGCAGTGGGGGTAGCCGTGGTGCTGGTTGGAGAGGAGGGAGCCGTTGAGGAACCCGTGAAAGTTGAGTTCCTCGCCTGGGTTTTCTTCGTGGATGTCGATGCCGAGACGGAAGGTTTGGTCGATGTTGTTTTCGACGGAGAATATACCCCCTGTGAGGGGGTGTTCGGCTATACCGACGCTATTGCGTAACCCCCACCCGATTAATAACCCCGAGGAGGCGTAGTTGTAGGGGGGGGAAGAAGAGGTGAGGTTGGAGATGTTAAAGGCCCGGATTTGGGAGATGCCGTTTTCCAGGGGGATGGCTAGCGGGTCGAGGTTCTCGGCGCTGCCGCGGGAGACGAGCAACAGGTCGGGGTGGGACGGGGAGAGGAAGAGGGTGCGGGTTACGTGGCCGGTGTTGGTCATGTTGGTGATGATCTCGCGGCGGTTAGTGGCGGAAGCGTTAGACGGGTCGTAGTCCCATGCCCAGACTGATTCCCTTGAAGAGGCGTAGAGGGTTCTCCCGTTGGGGGAGAGCTCGATGCCGTGGTTGAGCTTGTCATGGTGTTAGTATATGTGGGAGGATAGGGGGAAAAGGGGGGAACGTACCCGGTCGTCTTCGACAACGGTGGTGTTGTTGATTACATAGGGGCATGTGCTTGCTCTGTCCGTGACATTGAGGTGAATGATACCTCTTTGGCTGGAAACGACAAGGAGACCGCCTCTGTCGTCGAGTTTTATACCGCGGGCGGTTCCCAGATTTCGTGCTAGCAAATGAGCTGTCCAGCCTTGAGCCACCTTGACTTCATAGCTCGGCGTCAAGCTGATTGCGCATGTCTCTGATGATGATGTCGGCTGTGGGGGAGGCGGCAGCGTAGCTTGCGCCTGAACAAGGCTGTTAAAATCCAACAGCAAGGCTGCAGTGGTAAATAAAAGACGCATTGTGAGACGTGAGGCTGTCGCTATGATCTCACTTGAGTCTCAATTGCAAGTTCAAAAAAACGTGGGGGGACAAAGATATCTCAACAGAACCCATAGCTCCAGCCTTGTCAGCTAGGGCTTATTATACTTATCGAAAGCTAGGCTTAGGTAGCAAGACAAACTCACAGAAGCAGTTAAGCCAAGAAGCTGTGGTTGTCTTGGTGGGTGTATATGCGGTCTGGTTGTCGTCAGCCACACCTTGCCCGTCCAGGTAGGTTGCCCGCCAAGGTCAGCATTGTTGGTTGAACCCTCATGGCGCCTTACACTCCCCTCTTTTTCCTTGCATGATACTGGACGTGACTGGAAAAGGTTCCGTTTGCCACGCCCGCCCAGAATCTTGGATCTTGTAAACCGTTTGTTGGTGGTCAGAGTGATTCCGAGTCTTGCCTGTCTTGTGTCTATGCATCGAAGGGAGCTGCCGGATAGCCGATTTAGAGGACTTCTGTCTTTCTGACGGCCTCCGTCCCTGGTTGTCTGGTTCTTCTTCGTACCTGCCAACAGTCCAATCTATAGTCTCTACGACAGTTCTAATCTATAATAGTAGATACTACCTCTCGAGCCCTATGCTAGTATAGTAGCGTAATGATTGTGGGGTTCCTGGGATATCTAGCGAAATCGTTCAGGACAACGACCAGACAATGAAAAACGGTGGGTTATCGCTCTGATGTCATCCAAGCTCCTGGTGGTTGCTCAGCTGCGGGAGTGGGAGGTGTCGTCCCTCCCGCTATGTTTGAGTGTGGGGAACTGCCTCACCTGTACCTTTTTATCTCCTGACCCCGAAGATTGATTCGTGACGGCTCATGATAGCTTCAATTCCTTGGAAGTCTTTAAACCCACCCACGGAGACTCCAATCATCAATCTTGCCCTTCCAACTCTGTCCCGAGCTGCAGTCGTCGCTAGCTAGTCTCATTTCCTACCTGAACATGTGACGCTCACGTTGTGGAACATGTTTAAGACTCAGATGAGATGGAAGATTCAGAATATGAACATGTCCAAAATGGAAGACGGACAGAAGAAGGGACAGCCTTGACTGTCAAACTCGGTGTTAAGGCGATACCGCGGGGTAGCATGCGGGAGGGCGGGGAGCTCGGAGTGGTCCACCAAAAATTGATTCCATTGTCTTGGCGTTCGTGACAGCGACAGAGGTGTGCTTCCTTTTTGACCTTTCTGAAGACTGTGCCATGTGCGCCTGCAGAAGCTATCAAGGCATCAGAGGTTGATAAAGTCGAGTCTTATCTTTATTGTCAGTAGGCAAGTGTAAACCTACGTCTGTGGCTTTCTGGGGTGTCAATTCCCATGCTGCCACAGCCAATTTAAGATATCCATCCACCACCTAAACACCATCCCTATCTCACGATCCTCACAACCCCCTCTCAACCTCATCCAACCCCCTCAACCCCTCCCAAATCCTCTCCCTCTCCCCCTCCCCCAAAGGTAAATACGGCCTCCTCATCGCAAAGCCCCCTTCCTCCTCAATTCCAGCCTTAGGCCCCGTAAACACCCCCGCAGCCAGTTTCGTCCCCGCAATCCCAAAACTCTTCAACTTTTGCTCCCCCAACGCCGCCATCCTATGCAACTCCAGCGCCTCTTCCCTCTTCCCCTCCATCCACAGTTTATACACCCTCACCACCACCTTGGGGAAAACATTCCCAAACGCCGCTATGCACCCCGCAGATCCCACACTCAGCCCCCCAATCAAAAAGTCACTCTGTCCCCCAAAGACTTTAAATCTCTCCTATACACAATAACAAACTCATTAGCATTCCGTCTTAGTTCAAACTCCCCTTCTTTATAGTAGTAATGGGACACATACCGGCTTAAACTCCGCCGCCAACCTCGTAATCTTCGCCACGCTCCCACACGTCAACTTCACCCCCACAATATTATCATTCTCCCTCACCAGCCTCGCAATAACCTCACTATCCAAATCAACCCCATTCGTAACCCCCGGAAAATTATACACCACCACCCCCATCTCCTTTTTCTTTCCCTCCCCCTCCCTCTCCTTTATATTCCCCCCGGTCCCCCTTTTTGTCCCCCCTCCCCCGTTTGTCCCCCCGCCAGTTCCTTAACATAACCTGCTACCTCCCCGTAGAACCCTCTACCACCCCCGGACCCCCCTTAAAATACGCACACGGCAGCACAAGCACATAATCCGCCCCTGCCTCCCACGCGTCAAGTATAAATTCTTTAACTTGAGCTGTGCTGTGCCCGCTGACTCCAGCCATGATGGGGAACCCGGGGGGCACGGTTTGGCGGGCAAGGGAGAGGAGCTGGGCTCGCTCGGCGCGGGTCAGGAGGAAGGTTTCGGCGTTTGTGCCTAGGATTACGAGGCCGGAGAGGCCAACTTGGGGAGAGGAGAGGTACCGGTAATAGAGGGCTTGGGAGGGGAGGTCGAGGGTGTCGGTTTGGGGGGAGAAGAGGGTGATGGAGGGGACCCAGATGCCGGAGGGGGGTGGGGGGGTTGAGGCTGTGGCCATGATGGGCTGGTGATGTTGGTGACAGTTCGAAAAGGGTGAAAAGGTGAAGTGAGGTTGGTGGGAAGTGCTAAATGAGAGTGTAGACCGGAAGATGTAGTGTATATCTGTTAAGACAACAGCAAGAAAGTGTAAGTGTACCTTAAGTAAGTGGAGCACCCCCAAACCTATCCAACACCTCGCCCTATCCAAGACAGGAAGGTGTAGAATCCCATCAACAAACTTCCCCTCTTATTACACGGACACAACAGCAGCGAGAGTATCAACGGGATTAAGCTCGAGCCGCCGTTGGGCATTGGGCACCCGACCCGGCCAGTCCAGCCTACCTTACCGTCCCGACGCCGCATGCCGAGGTCGTATCACCCATTGCCTACCTTATCTACCTTAACCCGGGAACAGCTCGGACAGTATGTAATATGCAGGCTGTCTTTTCTTCCCGGGTGCTTCATTGGCTCCCACCCAGCCAATCTCATCACAGACTGATTGGTTCCCCAATAACTTGTCCTTTCATAGATATTATTGACAAAAAAAAATACACTATCTCTTCCTATCATCTCTTTAGATCTTTCACTTCTCCCCTTACCGAGCTATACCTCCCTCTCTTGCACTGGGAATATAAAAAAACAAAAAAAGACAATTGACAATTGTGTGTGTTGTTAAGAATTCGAAAGAAAGAGTAAAAACAACAGCAAACTCATTACAAAAGAAAGAGAAAAAAACACCACACACACACACCAAACTACAAACCCTCACAAGACTAAACCAAACCCAACCCATTTGTCAACAAGTTTTTAGCAACAACAACAACAACACATCCATCGTCCCTATCCTCGCTGTCTCAATCCATCATCCATATACTGTACGTAACCTCCATTGCTCCTCCACCATCCTTACACCACCGGCTGGGAATCCATGAACAACAAGACTTTCGTCTCGCCGCAAAGATTAAACAAATCACCAGCCCTCAACGCAGCCCTATCACACTCATCTCCAAAGTCCAAACCCTCCGAATCCACACCTTCAACTTCTTCCCCTCCGGGATCCCCTCCACCCCCTCCAGCTCAACCCCCTCCCACCAGCACCGACGCGCCGGCTTCCGCCAAAACAACAACAGCTTCTGCGCCATGCCCACAGCATTATTCCCCATCTCATTGCCGCGGATGTCAGACCTCAGCCTCGCAAGCGCCAAGCTGCAGATGACCGCCTTGTTGGGCTCGCCGGCGCGGTGGCCCCAGTGGTCGTCGTGATTAAACCCACTATCACCATACACGTTAGTCATCATCTTTTCATTTGGGATGGAGAGAGAAGGGGGAGAGAGAAACAAACCCAGCAGTCAACATCTCAATCAAATGCGCCTCCGTCGTCCCCGGCTCATCGCTCTTCTTCAGCCCGCTAAAAATCCCATCCTGCCTCAACAGCGCCCTCGCAGCCGCCCGCTTCACCTCCATCATCTCCTCTTGGGAAATATCCTGCTTGTGCGGAATGGCGTAAAAATCCAAATCCTCCCTCAAGACAATAATCCCCGCGCGCCTGCTGCTGTCGTCCCGCTGCGCGGCAGGGTCAACACCCACCACGTCGTTACCGTCCTGGCTGGTCGCGCTAGACGAAACATCGGCCGAGGGGATGCTCGACGCGACGCCCCGGAAGAAATCAAGCATGTACTGCAGCGAGGCGGGGTCGTACTGTGCGTGAGTGTAATGGTCAGCTATGTATATTTCTAGATTGCAGAGGATACTGCGGATGTGAGAGGCATTTTGGCTGGTGGGCACGGCTACGACTGCTGCTGCTGCTGCTGCACAGGGCGTGGCCGGACAAGAGGAATTCAAATGTTCGGATGCGCCTGTGCGGTTGTAGTAGTAGCCGTATGCGTTTTCATCCTGATGTTGTTGATATATCGGATTGGAGAGGTCGCCATCCCCGTCACCGGTAGCATCATCATCAACACCAACACCAACACCAACAACACCATTGCCATTGCCATCATAGCCCTCGCGGTTATCCTCGTAGTAGTAATTGGAATCGGTGGTACCCACATCAACTTGAACGGCGTCGCCGTCTTGGAAGCCGCCGCCCATGTGCCCTTCTGGGAAGAGGCCATTGGGGAACAACGAGAGCAGGACGAATTCGGGTAATGTCAAGAGCTCATCTCGGGACAGGGTGAAGCGGGTGCCCCTATGCAAAAGTTAGTATTCTGTATTCAACATCCTAGATCGCCATGACCAATCTCACCGCAGGTCCATTGTTATCGTCTCATCGGCATTGATATCTGTCATTCCATGTCAGCCTTTGCTTTCCATCTCATACTCTCGAGTGAAATCCACCGACCTGACAGGGTATTAATCGGCGGCCCGCCCTGTTGGACCTGAGTAATAATACTCGACTCTCCTCCTGCGGCAGCCATGAGGTACGTAAATGAGTGGAGAGGACTGTATCCCTCGGAATATGCTGGTGGTGGTTCTGCTTCTTCCTCCTTGCTGCGCGAAGACTCGCCCGGCTGGCCCTTGGTGTCCTGCGGAAGCGCGCGTTTGGTCTCGTCTTGGAAGCGAGAGGCGGCCGACGCGCTGTTGGACGATTGAGCTACCTGATCTGGTGGCGCATACGCTGGTGCGGCGGCGGTGGTCGAGTTGACGTCTTCGTCGCTGCCGGGGACGGTCTCCTTGTGAGCTTCGGCCTCGGGGTTTGGGAGCGCAAAGAGGGACGAAAACGAAGGTGGCGGTCGAAAGTTGGAGCCGCTGGCCGAAGCCTCTGAAGCTGGGTACTGGGGTGGCGGCGACCGTTGGCCTGAAGCTAGAGCTTCGTCGGGTACCGCTCGATGGTGGAGGAGCTCAGCTTTGACTTCGTCGGCGAAGCAAACCAAGTCTGGATCAGCCACGGCGTCGGATAGCTTGTCAATTGCTGGTTCTGGTCTGGATGAGCGGCTGGACGAGCGCGAGTCGGACAAGGTGACGGGGGAGGGTGATAGCTGGTGGTCTCGTGTCACTGCCGTGATGTTTGCTGGTTTGTATACTAGATACTAAATTGTTTGACGTGTGTGCTGCGCTCGCGCTGCTCTATATCTGGACACGGTGCACGGATGGGTGATGAAGGTCCCTGAAGATGTTCGGTCGCGACCTTGATGGAGTCTGGAGTCGGGAGGTAGCAGCGGTTCGGTTGGGGTACCTTGTCGCCTTGCTCAGGAGAGGTGGGCGGATGAATGCTGGAAATTGAATGGTATCCTTACTGCTTGGTGGCCCGCAAATCTAACAAGCCAGCTGGAAAGTCTTATCTTATTTAACAAGCAGACGAGAAGAACGACTCATAGGAGAGATCAATACAATGGATCATCAGAATAATTGTTCTGTAATAGACAAAGTAAAAGGCCGTTCGTTGATAGCTGAAGGTCCCCGTCGTCAGGGATTCCCAACATCAGGCCGCCGGGGCCCCCTAAACTCCTGCTAACAAATTTCCTGAGACTGCATTCATGCTGCAGGTGGGGCCCATAGCCGCCCATTTGCAACCGCCAATCACCATCCAGATCTGTTCACCTCAACCCAGACGAGATTCCATGTTTGGCAGGGATCACAGTGAATGCCAATGAATGCCGAGTAACTTCAGTTCATAGGCTCACGATATCTTGTTTGAAAGGCTACATATCTATGGATCGTAGTGAGCCCTGTAACAGACAAGAATGAGATTTCTAATCATCGTCTTCATCGCTGTCACCAAAGATGGCCTTGAAAATATCCTCTCCCGCCCTCTTCCCCTCGAGCGCTTCATTCCTGGTGGGGTCAATCACCATTGCAGGCTCAGGGATTGGAGTTGACTTGCCAGAACTCTCTTCGTGGGAGTTCTCCCGGGTATTCCCCAGAGCACTACCAATAGTCAAGATTTCAGGTCTAAAGGCTGGCTGATCTGGGTATACATCAAACCTTGACGAGTTGCCATGCGCCGGTTTGGTCGACTGGTCATCATCTGGCTGAACATGCTCTGGTGGCCTCACATTGAACCTTTTGCACAGCAGCCGCGTAGGATAAAAGTCGGTAACAGACCTCGTCATGGGCCCAAACATACCAAGCTTGGCCGCTTCCTCGGCAGGATCCTGGGGCTTTGGTGGAGGTTTAGCAAGAAGGTCTTTCTGGCCAGCTTCAGCTCCGGTGCTTGGTTTTGCCGTGGAGGATGTGGTGAACCGGCTTGCCATGAATCCTGTCATCGGCTTGAAAATGCGAGCGCAGTTATAGAACTCGGTCAGCTCTCTTAGCCAGTCCTCGCTGTTCATCTTGGAAGGCTGTGCTCCTGGACTTGGCTTGAATCCGGCCTGATACTCAAGGAAGGCAATATATCTCGATCGCTTCTTTTCGTCGTCTGCATATGGCGCACCAGTACTGACTCCCCTCGAAATGGCAGCAACAGCTGTCTCCTTGTCCAATTTTGGAACACGGCTCAGTAACTCATTCGTGCGCTCTTCTTCACTCAGCGCATATTCTGCCGGGACTTCACCCTTGGCTTGTGGAAGATCGGCTCGGCCGGTGGCAGCAACAAGACGTTCTCGAGCCGCAGGAGACAGGAAATCGAAGACAGATTTTCCAGGCAATTGCTTCTCGCCCAGAATAGCCGCGCGGGACTTTGGGTCAAGTGTCGATGCCTTCGCCGCGTCGGCTGTCGAGACAAAGCCTGAGGAACCTGCTGGAGATTTGGGCTTCTTCGAAGAAACCCAGCCTGGTGGTACCTGAGGGGGCGGGTACTTGCCTTCGCTGTTGACGGCCGATGTCAGCGCATCGGGTTCCTTGCCAAACACAAAGCCATCTAGGGGAAGCCGTCCGTCGTGGCATTTTCGCACACCGAGGGCAACTTTCCCGAGAGCAGACTTTTTTGACGGCTTAAACGTTGGCTTCGCCTTTACAGCTGGGTTGATGGTCGTTGTCGTTTTCTTCTTCTTTTTATCACCCCCTATCACTCGGTTATAAGATATTTTGGGTCCGATTTCGTAAGGATCCTCGTCATCAGATCCAGTATCGTTCAAGATACCGATCCCGATGCCACCCCGCGGTTTCTCCTTTTTCTTTTTGCGGTCCGTCGGCAGTGTGAATCGAGGTTTCCCAAACCCGCCCATGGTTTCGTCGTCATCCTCGTCTTCTGAGCGGCCAGCACCGGTGCTCTTGGTCGAGGATCCAATGGGTGTTAATCTGGCATGGCCTCCGTAACCTAATCCTCTGTGATCCGTTTTCCGAACAAAAGTGATCATCGGCACGTTTTCGGGCGCGAACAAAAATGTTTCGCCAGGACCACTCGAATCACTTTGGAGCTCGAGGCGGGCTTTTCTTCGGACTTTGGGGCCGACGCCTTGTCCTTCTTTCCAGCCCATCTTCTTGAGCAGTTTTTCGCCCATTGTCTCTCCCGTAGCCCGAAACAAGCCCATGAGGCCTGTGGCTCTTGACGCGTCGTTTTCGGTGGAGCCCAAACCGGCGAATGAAGCTTTGGTTTGTATTCTTCGGTCCTCTTCGGCATCGGCAAGGTCTTCTTCGTCCATGAAGTCCTCGGGACGCAGCTGGGCAGCCTTCGGGTCATCTTTCCGGCGGTTCGTTCGGGATGATACAAATGTCGAAGGTGTCCATCCTTCTTTGGAACCAACAGTATTGAAATATCTGGAAAGATGGTCGGTGCCTGTTGGGTATACAAAACGGGGGAGATGGCCGGACGCTTACCCTGCGCTGAATCCTCCGGTGAAGGCGCCATGGAGCCTTTTCCTCCCGCGCTCATCCCTCACCTCCTGCTTCCATATTGGCACGTAGGAGCCATCGTCGCGCACATCGGGGTCTAGTGGCGGGAGAGGAGTCCCGAAGAAAACGTATGGTGATTGCTGAGAAGTGAGGTCGGCTTCGTAAGCGGCGCGCGAACGCTTGTAGGACATGGGAAATCACGGTCGTTCCCTTCAAGGTTTGTGGTTAATTGTTGCGTTTGCGTTTATTATGTCGGTGTTTATTGACTGTCGTGGTGGACCAGGTGGCTATGATCAATGCCTACCGAATGTTGTTGACACTTGGATGGTGTTTGGGGGCTGGCAATAATTCATGGCACATGCTGGCAGTTGAAGTTCATGAGGTGCCAAATGTGGAAGGCGGTGAGAGCTCTTGACCAAATGGAATGTGGGGCATGCCATCAGCCCCAGAATGCGGGGATTTAGCGCATCCAAGCTCTTGGAAGGTCACTGGAACATTAACATCTCCAACCTTCTGCTCTTTTATTATTCTGGAAGCTCGACTCTATTTCAAAATCCCTTGGACATGGCTTGATATCCGCCCGTCTGACAGCAATTCCGAGGAACTATCGATGCTTATATCAGTCTCCGATACAAATTTTTCAAGCGCCATACTCCTGATATTTCGAGAATCCTTGTCACCGGCCACGACATCGGCCAGGCGACAAATATATGGAAGTAGATGTGCTGCTGTACCATTACGGGTTTAGCATGAGACCTTCAAATCGTTCTAGCACACATTGAATGCCCGATATGGGTGCATCCGCGACGGGTATCAGATCCGTCTTGGGAGATATTCCAGACTGTGTTGCTGCGGGGAAATGTAACTTCTCGATCAACGTCACCACGGCAGACTGAAACATCCAGCAGATTATCGTGACCCCCACAGACTTGATTGATAACGGCCTGCTTGCTTCAACCGATCGGCGTCATGATATCATCTCGGGCACGACGCTCATCTGCTGTGCTCAGGGCTTTCTGAGAACTCATTGCAAGGCCCCGTTTCACCTTGTATTATTACCACGAAAAGAATTCGCCCTACCCGGCCGTCTGAAGCATCCCCGACGGAGGACCTGCATTTTATTAGACTCGGGTGATTTCTAGGTTTCACCTGCAGGCCTTGCTGCTCTACAAGAGGCCCAGCCGGCCGATTCGGGCTGCGAAACACGTGCAAAGAGGCTGATGACGGACCCGATAGGACAGAAGAAGAATTGCGTCCCCGTCCCGGATTCGACGAACGAAGCTGACGAGACGCGCGACAGCCTGCATATTGAAGTTGATCTGCTGGCGCCACTGCACCTGGGATGCATACGTACTTTGCCTCCAGGACACATAATCGACTGGAAAATCTGGCCTTGTGCTCTCCATGGTAGCTCGAAAAGGCTTCGAGAACAACGACTCGAGTAGTACCGCCGTTGCCAGACGTTCTTTGAACAACCCGACGGGGCCTCGCTCTCGTTGGCGTCCCGTTGAGGACAACCTGCTGGATTAAAGCCGGTCGGTCGAAGGCTGCCTGCTACGAAAGTTGCGAGCTGTTGGTGCAGCACACACACCATCTCATCTCTGCTCTCTCCAATCAGGGCCGGCCCGGCAACCTGAAAGTCAGCCCTGCAAACCAAGCTGCTGAGGTATAATTATTGGACGGCGAGAGAGCAAGTGTGCCCAGAAGGCTGTGCCGTTGATACTGGTTGTTTGCTTATGAGGTGTGAAAACATGACAAGGTCATCACCCAGGTATTCTTACTGGGAGACTTCTGGCCCTGTAAAAGATGTCATGATGGCTGTCTTGACGTTGCTACCCCTCGCGAGGGTTGCTTTTTGAGGTGACTGAGGTGGGTTGGAATTCAGCGACCAAGACCAACAAGGAAGTTTGTGAGTGGGTCGCTGTCTACCCAGGCATCGCCCAGCCCCCCGGACGGGGAATTGACATTGGTCAAAGCGGGGACCAGAGGCAAAGTGCTGCCATCTTGACTGTTGCAACTCTCGTCACTTCTGATATCACGGGTGAGGGAGGGAATGCCCAGCAGAATGGTAGCGTAGAAGGGGATAAAAAATAAGAGACAAAACCGGATCGTGCATAAACAGGCTGGAGACGCAATGCAATGCCATCAAGGAAATGCCAGTTCACCTCAGCTAGTAGGTACCCGCTACCTACACTAGAGAGGGCAAGCCAGCCAGTCCAGTCGAGCCCCTGGCTCCAGCCCAAACACCGACTTGTTCCCCTCAACTCACTAAAAAGCTGCGAGGACTGCCCAACCTTGGAACGACACGCTGCAGGCTGGCAACCACGCAGCCCACGCTTCTCCAACCAAAATCCCAACCCCCAATTCTTTGTCCGCCCTCGCCTTCGTCCACCCTCACCCACCGCATCGCACCACACCTCACCTCACGATCTTGTTGCTAGTGTTCCAGGTTGTTTTTTGTCTTTATTTCTCATCAAACCTCCACCGCCCCGCTGCTTGCCTCCTGACCGATCAATCGACTGACCGAAACTGTTGCCAAAACAACCACCCACACTGGCCTCGACTCGGCCACTGCTCTTTGTTAAATTGCCTTTGCATCATCACCGCCTCAACCTGCGCGCTCCCTTTCTACCGACGTCTAACTCCTTGCAAAACCCTCACTCCACGTATTTAGTTGCCCGGGCTCCGGGAGTCCGACCATGACAACCACAATGCCAGCCGCTGGCACAGAAATGCCAATCCGGTCGCAGTCTGTCCGGACACGGCGCCCGCCGACAGGCACCCGCCCCGACCCTCTCCCGCGGTCCGAATCATCTACGAGAGCCGAGGCGTCGCGCCCGTCACGCACCAGAAGTCAGCGCTCGACCACGGCCCAGTCTCCTCGTCACCCCCCTGTCCCCCAGCCGGCTGAGAGTTCGACTGCTCCCCCGAGTCACCACGAAGAAGAACACCGCGATGGCAGCTTAACCGACCCCCGGAGGCACCACACCTCCAAGCACAAATACCGTACCATGATTCCCGCCCCCTCGGGCAATTACACCTTCATCAAGACCATTGGCCAGGGCAGCATGGGCAAAGTCAAGCTGGCCAAAAAGGAGGTCACGGGCGAATTGGTCAGTTATCACGGTTTCCCCACCGCTATCCTCGGCTACGTTGTGGGTCAGCCTATCTAACCTTGGGTCTTTTACTTGTCAATAGGTTGCTTGCAAGATTATTGAGAGAGTGTCGCCCGATGACGGCCGTCAGAGCAGGGAGGAGAGGGAGAAGGCGGACGCCGCCAGGGAGGACCGGAATGCGCGCGAGGCTGCCATTGTCAGCCTGCTGAACCACCAGTACATCTGCGGGCTTCGGGACAACCTGCGGACGAGATGGCACTGGTACATGCTGTTTGAATACGTTAATGGCGGTCAAATGCTGGACTACATCATCTCTCACGGAAAGCTCAAGGAAAAGCAGGCTCGGAAATTCGCCCGCCAGATCGCCAGCGCCGTCGACTACTGCCACCGAAACAGCATTGTCCACCGGGACTTGAAGATCGAAAACATCCTCATCAGCAAAACAGGTGACATCAAGATTATCGACTTTGGTCTCAGCAACCTTTTCTCGCCCGAGGAGGACAGGAAACTCAAGACCTACTGTGGCAGTCTGTACTTTGCCGCCCCTGAGCTCCTCCAAGCAAAGCCCTACACCGGTCCCGAGGTTGATGTCTGGAGTTTTGGCGTGGTGCTCTTTGTGTTGGTGTGCGGAAAGGTGCCCTTTGACGACCAGTACATGCCTGCCCTCCACCAAAAGATCAAAAAGGGGGCGGTTGATTACCCAAGCTGGCTGTCTAGTGGTAAGTTGATAGATTTTTCCAGTGCTTTCCGACTCTTTTCACTGACATTTTTTTAGAATGCAAGCATTTGATTTCGCGGATGCTGGTGACGGATCCAAGACAACGTGCTACTATGCACGAGGTCATGAACCACCCCTGGATGCTCAAGGGTTACAGCGGGCCACCCGAGAATTACCTCCCGCAGCGCGAACCCCTGACGTTACCGCTCGACAACGAAGTTCTCGCAAACATGACGGGCTTCAAGTTTGGCTCTCCAGAGTACATCAAGGAGGAGTTGACCAAGAGAATCAAGTCTCCCAAGTATCAGGCAGCTGTCAGGCGGCTGGAGAGGGAAAGGGAGCAGCCACAGCCTACACCCAAGGATGTTGAGAAGAGACGTGGCTTTGGCTTTGACTTTTACAAGAGGAGAAACTCAGTCACTAGCCGAGATACGCTGACCAACACTAGCTCCGAGGGCCTGCCCATTGGGGACGACCCGCTGAACGCCTTTGACCCCCTGATTTCCATATATTATCTCGTGCGGGAGAAGCTTGAACGTGAGCGCGAGGGCCAAACCTCGCAACCTGGCGCACCACCATCGGCGCCACCCAAAGTTCAGGTCCCGCCATCACCACAGCAGGCCCAGCCTCCACCAGTGCCCCCGTCTCCCATTGTACGACCCAAGGAGAAGCACTCTCTCGCCGAAATCGTACCCCCAGCACCAGCACACACCGACGGCGGGCGGGGAACTCGAACCAGGGCTAGGTCCCATAGCGAGGAACAGACCAGAGAACCCGTCAAGAATGGGCTGTTGTCGCCCGACATGATCCCTCAAAAGAAGGAGAGCACGGCTGCCGGTATCTTCCGACGACTCAGCACCCGTGACAGAAAGAAGGATATTGGCGACGGAACCGGAAAGTCCATTCAAAAGTCGGTGTCTATGCGCGCCAAATCGCTCGGCCACGCCCGCAGGGAAAGTATTCAAGCGCGGCGGGCTAAGCGGGAAGCCGAGGCAGCCCGTGGCGACGCAGCACCTGCTACCGCGCTTCCCGTGCGCGAGGAAACTGACGCCGAACTAGGCGAGCTCGATAATGACAACGGCGGGGAAACAAGCGGAGGGTCTCACGAGCGCCTCGAACCCGAGGATCCCGATTTGGCCAAGCCAGTCTTCCTCAAGGGTATCTTTAGCGTTTCTACCACGTCGACAAAGCCGCTGGTGGAGATCAGGGCGGATATCAAGAGGGTGCTGAGGGCGCTGGGGGTGGATTACAAAGAGATCAAGGGCGGGTTCAGGTGCGCGCATAGCCCTAGTATCGCGGAGCATCAGCCTCAGTATGATCGGTCGAGGTACAGCCACCAGAGCAGTGACGAGAGGAGAGGGGGGAGCAGGGGGATGGACGATGGGGAGATCAAGTTTGAGATCTTGATTGTGAAGGTGCCGATTGTGAGCCTGCATGGTGTGCAGTTTAAGAGGGTTGGGGGTGATACTTGGCAGTATAAGGCGATGGCGGAGCATATTGTGAGGGAGCTGAGGTTGTAGAGACGGGTGGGGGGTAATAATATAAAAGGGGGTTAGGATAGTGTTGACTGGGGATGGAGGTGTGTATACTTGAGTGGTTTTCGGGTGGGGGGTGCAACGTGTGAGATGGAGAGAAACAAGGGAAAGAGTTGTGTTTTGGCTTTTGGCATGGCATGAGGTGGTGGTGGGTTAGTGGGTCGGGGAAGCGGCGGGTCGGGTTGGACTTTGTTTTTCTTCTTCTTTCTTCTTCAAAGATTCATTTACAAGTTTCATCTTTTGAGAATTCTACTATTCTAATTACTTTTTATTAATACAAGACTTTTTTTTTCCTGCGTGTATGATTGTTGATCTTGAGATGGTTGGATGGTTATTGAAATATTGATGTGACAGTGTTTTCTTATTTAGTCACATTGCACGCGTTCACCCAGAGGTTTGTGATCGTAGACTCTTTCACTCGGAGACTTTTGTCCAGAGTGTGGTATAATAGTTTGAGATATGGGGGCGAAGTAAACCGATGATGGATGGCTGCGCTGATTGGGGGGCGGGGCCGGGTTGACCTGCTTGTTAGACTGTTTATGTTCACGATGTTTGCTTCGCATTTTTTCCGACGGCTCTCTCAGTTGTATAAAACCCTCTGGTAAGGTGCCAAAGAAAGCATTCTTTTCTCATGATTGATTATTTGTTTTAACTCGTAAGATAAAAATATCCTTCCAGCTCAAGTACCTAGGTATATTCCCCCTTTTCCTTCCCACTGCCTATACCCTCGCGGTCTCTCCTTCAAGAGGACGGGAGTGGAGGAGGGAGTCCACTACTTACCTAGGTCAGAAGGATGCTTTTTCTTGGGAGGGTGACATGGATGGCACGAAATAGAACCTGGCTTTGTATGAGGAGTACTTCTTGTAGACCATGGGCCCCCATGTGCCCTACATGGAACTGGTTTGGATGTTTGTTGGACCTTTCTCGCGGATTGCTCCTCAAAGCTTCCAGAAACTAGCATCTGTACAGGAGCCAGCATGAGCAAAAGATCACATCTAGGCACCGATCACTTGTAGCCAAGATCGTATACGCTCACTTTGGGAACCTTTTCATATTCCCCTCCCGTTATTTCTGTAGTTCCTGTTCCCACTTCTGCCCTTTGGACAAGCAGCGTTGGGCGCCGACAGAGGACAATTACCTAGCTCATACGCTGCTGATATGACGCTAGCGCAAACAAGAGATTAGGAGTACGAATTGAGTCAACCGGGGAAGAAAAAAAGGGCTAAGAGAAAAGTAGTAAACGTGTAGCAGCTACCTGTTTAGCTGTCTCAAGGGAGAACTGTTGGCAAGCATAGCCCCAGCAAAGCCCGAGACGGGACGGGTGAGCCCGGGTGCTGTGCCTGGATTCCAAGACCATTCATTCATTGTTGGCCTTCCAACAAAGACAATTGAAGTAAGCGAGCATTTGATCGCAATTCATAACTCATACGTTCATTACATACATGCCATCATGGCCGCTTGATCGTCAACGGCTTGAACGGCTTGCGCAGTCTATCTATCGGCGCGATAGGTGTTCTCCCAACTCTGCTCACTGGACTGGGCCTTGTCAAGCCTCCTGCTCCCTTCCCTACGCTGAGTAGAGTTGGCCTGGTGAAGGTTGTACTGTGGAGGCAGGCTGCTACTCTTGTTGGCTCTGGGGCCGGCTCATCGTCCTCTTCTTCCGGGTCTGGTTTGATGCTATCGGGCTTGACAGGAGAACTGGAGAAACAGGGGTAGGGCTTTCCTTTGACGGTCTCCTCAGCAGCTGGCACAGGCCGAGGAGGACGGGAGAGCAACGTTCCTTTGGCGGGTTTGTGTGTGGCTAGGCTAGGGGGAATTGCTTGTTGACCTGGGTTGGCTGTTACTTGGGGGGAAGCAAAGCTGGTTTGAGCTGGGAGGCTGGTGCGAGATGACGGTAGCGGAGTGGGGTCAACACTGGAGCCGGAGGTGGATTTCACAAAACCGAGGATGCTCTTCTGATCTGGAGGACGTCTGTTGGCAAGCTTCTTGACCTGTTCAGCCTTTTGCCTAGCCTCGGCCGCAGCATTCGCTGCTGTGATGGCAGCCTGGTGCGTACCGGCACTGACAAACCCAGGTAACGACGAGACCGTGAAGGAAGAGGCTCCTTCCATGGTTGTCGTGTAATCTCTGTGCCACTGGGCTTCTTCGCCTGCGTTTTGTCCACCAGACATATTCGACAGCCTGGGCCGCTTTGCTCGTGGTGCATCGTGTGAGGTGCGGCCCTCGGTACCGCCGACCGGGACCTCTTGGGATTCCTCTGGGTCTACAGGAAACAAGTTGTCTTCGGGGTTGAACATTGACGGCAAGGCTTTGAAGACGACATCCTCTGGTGGTAATACGCGGCCTAGGACCTTGGCTATCTCCAGCATGACTGGACGGTCAAAGCATGGCCCCTTGGTTGCAAATGCTCTGTGCACAGGTTCCACAAAGGACGACAACTGGTTGCGCTCCCCATTGCCGTTGGTGCTAAACAGAGGGCAACTCAGGTAGAGTAGATTTTGAGCTCTCGTCATGGCGACATAGAGGAGTCTTCGTTCCTCATCATTATCATCGGACCGCATGTGCGGGATCGATCCGTTGTAGACGGCAGGGACAAAGACGACTGGCCACTCGAGCCCCTTTGCCGCGTGAATAGTAGATATTGTGACAAGCGGCTTGCTTTCCTCGTTTACCCCAGTCTGGGCATCAGATGCCAAGGAGACATTGGCCAAAAATCGCGGCAGAACCTCATCCTCCTTTGACTGTTCAAGACCTTCAATTTCTGGAAGGAGCTCGTCGTCACTGGACTCGTTCAAGTCCCGCACAAAGTCGCCTGCAAGAGTGACGAACTCCTCCACGTTGGCCCATCTCTGCTCATGCTCGTCAGGGTAAGTGTCCTGGAGGTATTTTTGGAAGTTGAGTGCTGCTAAAAGCTGCTCGACCATCTCCACCAATCCAAAGGCCGTCCCATCAGGCTTCGCAGCATCTTCCATTTTTCGACGGATATTATCCAGAGGACGAATGAGTCCAGCTGCAATTCTTTGCTCCATGGGTTTTGGAATCTTCGTCTTTGCGGTACGATCTCCTCGGCAGTGCTTGGTTAAGATCGCCCAGACACTAAGCGATGAATTCTCTGCCTCTTCGAGCAAACTCTTGATGGTCACATCACCAACACCTCTTTTGGGCACATTGATGATTCTGGCCAGTGCATCATTGTTTTCGGGCTGGTAGATTACACGCAGATAATCGAGGATGGCTTTGATCTCCAGACGTTCGTAAAACTTTTTGCCGCCCACCATTCTGTAAGCGATGCCGGACTTGCCAAGAGCACTCTCAATGTGCCTCGAGAGCGAAGCAGAGCGCAGCAAGATGGCAACATCGTTGAATGTCAGCATAGAACCAGACATCATCATGACTCTCCTGATTTCCGAGACGATCCAATCTGCCTCGGCCGAAGCATTTTTCAACCTCCGCAAGACCGGACGAGGTCCGCGTCCATGCACAGGCTTCAGGGCTTTCTGGTACCGCTTCTTGTCCTGCTGTATCACCAACAGGGACAGTCTGAGAATGGCATCAAACGACCGGTAGTTCTCTTCCAGTGAGATCTCATCCGTGCCCGGGAAGTCCTTCAGCATTCGCCATAAGTTCTGAATTTCTGCAGAACGCCAGCCGTAGATGCTCTGGTCCGGGTCTCCCACAATGGTGATCCTCCGGTGGCGTTGAGCGAACAACTTCATGAGCTCGTACTGAATCCCGTTGGTATCCTGATACTCGTCGATAAGAACGGTCTGAATGTTGGAGACGCATGATGGAAACTCGCGGAGAAGCTCGACGCAGCGAACCAGCAAATCGTCAAAGTCCAACAGGTTCGACTTCTTCAAGTGAGCCTGATACTCATCATAGCATTCCTCGAGATCCTTTTCTCCTGCCGTTTTTGTGGCTTTCTGTCCGGACGGCTTTGCTTCCACTTCATCTCCTTTGGCCTTCTTTTTGCTGATCCATGCGCGAACAGCTACAGGGTCGAGGGTAACTTCCCTTCGCTTGCAAATGCGAGCAATGATGGAGCGAGAGTCACCGTCGTCGGCAATCCCAAATTTCTGATTGATCCCAATATGTCGGCCATAGGCAGCAAGATAGCGTCGAGCAATGCTATGGAAGTTGCCCAGAACGATCTTCTTTTCCCTGCCATCTCCGAGCGCCTTTCCAATACGCTCCTTCATCTCCCGGGCAGCTTTGACGGTAAAGGTTGCGACAATGACATCTTCGGGTCGGTATCCGACATGGTCAATGAGCCAGACGACTCGGGATGTCAAGGTGTGTGTTTTGCCGCTGCCGGGCCCAGCAAGGATGGCGACAGTAGCGGCATCTGAACTCACTGCTCGGCGTTGTGCATCGTTGAGGCTGCTGAGGATTGGGTGGTTTGCTAATGGTGGAGGCATGTGCTGCAATTGATTCCAAATGGTATGAAATGCGATGAAATGTCCTCCAACTCGTGCAGTTGCGGAATTTTTATGGTCAAGCCATTCAGGGAAAGAAAGGTGTTGCAAATGTTAAGCTCAAGATACCAGAGACGCGGTGGTGCGAAACAGTAAGCGCGTATCGATGTGGGTCCTTCGCGGAAGCACGTGAATCACGCCCACCATGCTGTTGCTTATGTAATTCAGCCTTCAAAACTTCAAGGCAGTCAGTGGAGTTAAAACTGCGCGAATGTTTTCTTGTGGCTTTACATCCGTGAATATCATGCATTTTTGTCATTAGGGTTTGGAAAGTTAGGTTTGCATCTTCAAGCAATCACGGCAGCTATAACAGACTGAATTGACCCTTTCTCGCACGTTTGCAAGTCGTTCATTCAACTGCTACAGCCCCGAAGAGCCCCAGGCCATCATAGTGGCAAGCAATCAATCAATCGGAAGCGTGGTCGATCCGTTTATGCGCCGAGAAGTACCCTCCGGCAGGCGGCACACTCACTGGCACCTCCGCCCCTCTGTTCCCGTGGTACTTGATCTCCAAGACGACCGTGCTTTTCCTGTCACTTTATTACTCATGCCTGTGCGTGACGGGATGTGATGCTTATTCAGAGAACGGACCGAATTCGCTGCTGTCAGTCCGCACAAAGTGATCAGAGGCCGATCACCGATATCAGAGGTTTCTATCACTCTATCACAGTGCTAGTTCAGGCGCAAAACTTGGCTATCAAGGGGGAATGTGAAGGTTGACGCTGCAAGTGGTGCCTCATTCTGCATTTTGGGAAACGCTACTGCAGCACCGGTTCGACTCACTCGCATGAGAATCACAAAAAAAACCTCCTATTGTAGCACACA
This sequence comes from Apiosordaria backusii, assembly GCA_030549205.1. Lineage (NCBI taxonomy): Eukaryota > Fungi > Ascomycota > Sordariomycetes > Sordariales > Lasiosphaeriaceae > Apiosordaria > Apiosordaria backusii. The sequence goes on from JAUKTV010000003.1 coordinate 2,540,046, forward strand.
CAAGAGCTTTCAGGGCCTGTGAGGTCTCTCATCACAGTCCAATGGCCATGGTTGAGTGATGGGAGATGCGGGGTGGAACCCTCCGCAGCCAATCAGCAGTCGAGACTTAGCGCGGCCGTCGGCTCGCTCATGCAAGTGGTTGGACAAGACATCAACGGGAGTTGACGACAGCAACCAATCGAGGCCCTCACCGTGATATGGACCAAATGCAGGTCCAGAGTCGGCATGGGCTGCCCCCCCGCCCCCCCATGTCGGTTCCGTTGCCTTTTGTCGCAACAGGCGCTGCTATATACCGTGATTGCTGCCATTTTGCACCTCCTCCTGTCCATCTCAATCACAAAGTGTTTCGGCATGGCGGATACTACGAGGTAGCCGTAAGTAAGACAGACCTTTGGACGACACCACCATCTGTCTATCGCCACCCGTGGCCTCGGATTGGACCTCCCCCGACCCTCTCCCACCCCCATCATCATGCTGTCTGCTGGTGTGGCTTCTTATAACTCTGTTGTCTTCGCTCTTCTTTTTGCGACGACATCTTGGCCTTCTTTCTGCGCCGCCTTGCCGTCTTTCAAGCAATTGCTTCGTCGAGGTGACTTGTGGCTCGACTATTCTTCTCCTACTCCTTCCCCCGAAGACGGACCTCCGCTATCCGCCAACGCCATCCGTGACCCGGCCTACCTCCCATACCATATCGGTGCCATTGTCGGAGCGTACGGTGTCTCGTTGATAATAATCGCTCTCCTATTGCTAGCTCTCTTGAAGACCCGGAGAATCCGTATCAGAAACGGTGAATTACCTGAGGAAGAGAGAGGTTTACTGGCATTCAACACCTTTACGCAGCAATTCCTGTCCGAAGAGGAATACAAGAAACAACTCGAGCAACACCAAAACCAACAATTCCAAGCCGAACAATATCAAGCCGGGCAATTCCACCCCGAGCAGTTCCAGCAGGAGCAATTTTATCCAGAGCAGCAGCAGCTTGGTCAAAGCCTAGGCCAAAAGCTCTCTCTCCAGACAGACCTACCACCACATACCAGAAACTATTCCCTTCCCTCGGCTTCGCCCTTAACAGCAAGAGATAGACTCGGAGGCCCACTCAGTCCAGCCAAGTCACAGTTCTCCATTGCGACAGCACACTCGCCGACTTCGACGATCCTTGCCTGCGGAATCGACCTTTCAGTTGACCAGACAATTGTCGGTCGGGACAGAGCCATGGCGCAAAATCAGTTGGAAGAGATGTACAGGCATGTGATGGAACAGGAAAGGGCCAAAGCAGAGGGCAGGGCATATGAGCCCCCACCGATGCTCACCTCGCCATCAACCAAGTCCGTCAACACCATGCCGCCAACCCCCGGAAGCACTAAAAGGGAGAGGAACAAACCATCAAACCTCAACCTCGCCCAAGACAACAAGAAAGAATCCCGAGGCTCCTCCCTCTTGTCTTTCCTCAAATCCCCAAGGAAGAACAAAGCCCAAGGCTCGGGGATGGTCATCTCCTCACCGATCCTGACCCCAATGTCGGGCACCTTCCCCCGTCACGATGAGCAAGAGATGAACCCCATCCCACCCCGTCACTACGCACCTCCCGCACCCCCTCCGGTGCCACAAGGAACATCTGACCTCCCCTTCCGTCGGGCGGGCAACAACGCTGGATCATCAAGCCAGCACCTCCCCACCCCTGACATCTCACCGGTATCAACCCAAAGCATCGACTCCCGCATCGACGCAGCTGTCGGCCGCCCCCTCACCGCTGGCCGTCGCGAACCTTCTCATAACCGCGACCACTCCGCCGCCACTGACGCCGAGCCCCCCTCCGCCACTTCCTCCACCTCCACCTCCGGCCTCGTCGGCCTCCCCACCTCCCCCAAACCAGGCGTCAACCGTTTTCCCTCATTGGACTCCCTCCCCGCCTCCCCTCGCCCAGGCCAGCAGTCCTTCTCCCGGCCAAACGCCCCTTCTGCTGTTCGCGCTGGCGGTGCCCTCCCCTTCAGAGCCTACGAGCCGGCAGTTACCAGCCCCTCCGCTGCATCCTTCGGTACGACAAAGCAAACGGTTTTCACTAGAGCTGATCCGAATGGGGCGTTGTCGCCGGGAATGCCAACGGGGGGTAGGACGCCGTGGACGGGGGCGCCGGTGCCGTATACACCTTACCAGCCTTTCTCTCCGGTGATTCCGGTTACGCCTAGTTTGATGAGCAAGGCGGATAGGAAGAGGATGAGGAAGCTGGAGCCGAAGACGCCGACGTTGGAGATGGTAAGGGATACGGATGATGTTTGGTAAATATGGGGGTGATTTGGTGGTGGTGGTGGTGGTCTAAACTTCTTCGTAGATATCCTGTGTTTTGGCTTTTTTCATTGTTGGTGTGTGTACCTTGTTTTTCTTCTTTGTCAGCATTGATAGGTGGACAGGTGGTTGGCTATAATGGGAGGACGGGTTAGTTAGCCTGGCAAAACTCGTTTTCTTTTCGTTTTTGTATAGGAGGGGACAGCATTGATATCCATGATGAAATTGGGGGGGGAGGAGGGGGTTGATGATTGAGTGAGAATGAGATTCAGAAAGCTTCTTTTTCGATTTCAGTTCGTTGACTTGGGCCCGTCTGGAAACTTTGGACAGCAATTTGAGCTAGAAACATCATGTCATCCTGTATGAAGTATCTGGAAATAAATATAAGAGCTACAAAATGATCCTGTTGAGTCTTTTTCGGTGAAGTAAGAGATGTCTCCGGGAGTTGTGGTGGCGTTTCAGGATGTGGTGAAACTGGGAGGGTTGTGCTGGGCTGCTTCAGGAGCTTGTACCAGTAGGCCCCTTGCTTGTGACATAATGCACTGGATTCCCACGTGCCTACTTGGTGGATTGCCAGGGTTTCGCCTTCGAACTCTGTTGAAATGCGGATGAGGTAGAAACTGCATCGGCCGATGTGTCTGGCATATGGTCTTGAAGTTTAGGTCCCTGTGCGCCGGACCCCGCATCCACGGCATCTCCATCCGATGAAGACGTTGGGGTAAAACCAAGGAAGATAAGGTATCTGTGAGCTATCACATGCACAGTAGATTCCTCCACTTGCTCCCAACACTGGCAAAGAAGCAGGTTTTCTGTCTGCTTTATTATCCACTCAGGCCCAGTTGAAGTGTGGGATCAATTACTAAAACATATACGGTTAAGTCTGTGTGTTGTCCCTGTCCCACAGCTGCTTGTCTCACTGATTCAGATGGCAGAGAGATGGCAACATGGCGGCCTCGGGCCTCTCTTTGTCTCGTTATCGTGATGGGAGTAGCTCTTTCTTTTGCCTGGCAGGACTCGAAACGACGCCGTCCACTGTATGACGTTTGAAAGACTTGCTTTTAGACTTGTCACATACAGAATCTTCAAGCTACTGTAAGGTATCCGATCAAGACTTGTTCAAGATGGCAAATGCAGCTATCTGAGCTAACAAGTGGGGTATTTACCTAGTAGCGTGGTCCGTGCCCTGTGCTGAAAGGGGCCCGCTGACTTCCGAGCGGGAATCATTCGATTCTCTCAATCGCATCGTATGTTTTTTAAACCCACATTCCCTTCCCATCGACAATCGAGAACAGCCTACGCAGCCATCAGCAAACAGGAACGCGGTCAGCACTCCCCGATCCTGAATTACTCAATCTACGCCGCGCGAGACCACCACGCGCAATTGGTCGTCGGCTCTGCCCCGGCTGCCCAGTCTCGCCAGTCGACCCACGACCCAGACTGAACCTGCGGCAAGCTGCCAGAGGTCCCGCATGCAACACCTGATCGCAAGCCCAGTTTGTTCAGGGCTCTGACCCTCGCAAAGGAACAATGGCTGACCCCGATACTGACTCGCCCGGCCTCTTTGCCGACCTGGACGTTTTCGATCTTGATGGCAGCCTTACCGGCAACTTGGTGAATAGTGGCCTCGGCACTCCGGATCCCAACACCACCACCGCCGCCGCTACCGTTGCCTCCTCCCAAACGGGTGAGTCGCTTGCTGCCACGCCGGGGACGAGTGGGACTCCTGTATCAGTCTCGCCTCCAACTGCCAACGCCCACGCCCACCCACACGCCCACCCACACCTCCAACAGCAACAGCAGCCCGATCAACAATTTTTCAACTCTGTGCCTCCTTCCTGGACCTTCCAGGATACACCCCCGTACGACATCAACGCCGCTGACAACTCGTTTGCGGTCCCTCCTGTGCCCCATACCTGGGATCTCCCGGTCCACGTCAATCTAGGCCAACCAGTGCTGCATCAGCATCAGCAGCAGCAGTCACTGCATCAGCCCTTGTATCTCCAGTCTCCCGCTGCCTCCAGCATTGATCCCGTCCTTGATCACACTACCGCCGCTGCCGATCTGGCCAACATCTCGCTATCTCAGGCCCACCACTACTCGAACGGCCAATTTCGACCTGACAATCGCAACATACAGAATACGCTGACCCCTGCTCAGCAGGAGCGGCTCAAGAGCATCGCCATGCCGTCTCATCTTCAATACCACTCCCCCAACAGCGCCGGGAGTCCGGAATCGACTCTCAGCGGTCCCGAGAAGGGCGCCGGCTCGTCTCCCGATGCCCAAGACAACTCCAAGCCCAACAGCAGAAAGAGAAAGTCGTCGGCCGAAGTCGACGATGACGACGACGATGATGATCTCGACGGCCAGCCCCCCAAGAAGACGGCTCACAATATGATCGAAAAGCGGTACCGGACCAATCTCAATGACAAGATAGCAGCTCTGCGAGATAGTGTCCCGTCACTGAGGATCATGTCTAAAAGTGCTCGTGGTGAAGACACTACAGAGGATAGGGAGGAGTTGCATGGCCTGACTCCCGCCCATAAGCTTAACAAAGCGACAGTACGCCCTTCCTACACCAGTAGCCCACATAAATGTAGCCTCATACTGACTATCAATTCAGGTCCTTGCCAAGGCTACCGAGTATATCAGACACTTGGAAAAGCGGAACAACCGCCTCATTGACGAGAACAGTAGTATGCAGGCTAGGATCGCTGCGTTCGAAAAGTTATTCATGGCTGGCGCCATGACCGGTCAATTACCCAATCCTCTCCAGCAACCACCCACGCCTGTTCAATACCCTCAGGATGCCGTGCCCTTCATGAATACACCAATAGCAACGACCAGAGGGCCGGACCCCGCGGGCATGATTCCGATCCCCGACGATATCAAACGCATCTTGACATCGCAACAGATGAACGCAGGAAGCCCTTACCCAGTGCCAGGCCAGCACTTCCAGCAAAACCCTGCCATGATTCGCCAGCAACAGCTTCAGCAGCAGCAGCAGCAGCAGCAACAGGCGCAGTCTAGCCGATGGAACCCATATCTCGGGAAACTGATGGTTGGATCACTGGCCGGTCTGATGTTGTTCGAGGCCTATGTCGAGAAAGAACAAAACCCCGAAACCACCGAGGGCCGTGGGTTGATGGGTGTTCCAGTGCATCTCATCGCTGCCTTTGTTAGATCGACACACTTTAGCATTGGGGGCTACTACGTTTCCGCAAGTCAGATCTTGTCCCAGCTCCGGTTTTTCGGTTTGTTAGCGGCTTTCCTCTGGGCGACCTGTGCTTCTTTGTTCAACGTCGATATATTCAAGCCATCCGAGAAGCCCAAGCATGCTACCGCGGCTGTTCAAGCGGTACCGTCTCTCGCCTCGCCTATCCACGTCAGGAGGCAAGCCTGGCTTACCGCTATCCAAACCGTCTGGGTTCCCAGGCACAACTTTTTCCTTGAAGCCGCCGCTCTGATCGTCAAGTCTGTCAAGTACGCCCTCAGAAATGTGATTGGACCTCGCGGTTATCTTATGCTGGTCGGGCTCAGCGAGGAACAGGAAGCCGCCCGCGTCAAGGCATGGTCAATCGCGTTGGATGCCCAGCTTGCCGGTGGGGACAATGAGATTAATAAGAGCCGTCTCACACTCACCCTGATTGCTTCGGGCACCCTGCCAGACACGCCGCTTCGTCTCATGATGAAGGCGCTGCACATCCGGGTCTTGCTTTGGCGGCTCAATGGGGCTTCTTGGATCACCAACTTGATGGCTGCCAAACTTGCCAGGTCGTGCTGGAACGGCGCACGCGAGCTCAACCGCATCCTTAACTCGCTCCAGGAATCCAACAACCATGCCGATGAAGCCCTTCCTGACCACCTGGCAGTGCTTCTCGAACAGGACTGTGATGAAGTGCTCACTGACGATATCATCCAAAGAGCGCACAACCTGGCCTGGAATCAGCCTACCACACACAACGTCGATGAGATCATCGACGGTATGGACGCTGTAGTGGAGGATGCCGCTGTTAGGTCGCCCATGGATGCGGTAGCCGCCTGGTATTCCAGCCTTCTACTCCACCGTATTCTGTGCAACAACCTGCCAAAGACCCGTGATGAGTCTGGACGATTGGCTCTTGAGACAGAGGATGCCGTTAATCTGGCGACCAAGGTTGCCCCTATTGGCTCCAATGCTCACGTTCGCGTCTTGGTTGCTCGTGCCGTACTCGGCGAGCAGAAGCGTGGTGCTGCCATTGTCACCGCCATGAATGCTCTCGGCCCGTCCCTCAACCCTGACAAGCACCCCAGCTACAGCAAGGGCGTCCCGCCCCTTATCGACTCCCCTGTTACCCCTATTGTTCCCGACCCCGACGCCCAGATGGCTCTCCGCTGCGCTATGGGCATTGCCCAGCTCCAGAAATTCGCTGACCCTCCCCCGGCTGCTTTTACTGTCATCGATTCTATTCTCCCCGCTGGTGCCGATGTGGAGGGTATGTCGTTGCTTGGCTACACCGCTGCGTATCACTTGATGGAGCGTCTTCACCAGCACGCCGTTGGACGGGAGACTTGTTCGGGCTCTCTTGAAAGATTGGCGGGCAGCCTCAGAATATGGATCGGCAGCGCCGCCGGAGCTGATGTGGGCTTTGACGGGGGGATGAGACAAAAGATGATTGATAGGTGCTTGGCTATTACCAAGAGTGTTGTGGGTATGGAGGCTGACCCAGGTTATGCCAGCATGGAGGATGAGTGTGGTGAGGATTTGGAAAGTGGAGGGTGCTGATGGTTCTAAAAGTGCAGGGAGTAATTTGGTGGGAGTTCTCGTGTTCACGGGCTGAAATTTGTTAGCGATGGGGTTTTTACATGGTCTGTTTTTGCTTTTTATTCTCTATGTTATTTGATCAATGGCTCTCAGTTGCCGATATGTTTTTTGTGTGCGTTGGCGCATTATACCTCTACTCCTGTTGTTATTTTCTTGTTTCATGGCTATATAGGCAGTGTACGTTTCTCGAGGTTGGGGTTGATGGATGGATTGATGGATGTATGGATTTGATGGATGGAAGAAACCAAGCAATGTCAGCATGGCAAGGCGGGGGGTATTGTTAGGCTGGCGTATAAGTGCGTTTTTGTTTTGTTTTTTGTTTTTATTATGCACCATTGCAGGGGGAGAAAAGGTTATAGCGGGGGCAAACTAAAAGAAGTTTACAATGGATGAGAAGAAAGTCTTTGTGTATGGGTTTATATAGGGGTTTGTTTTGTGTGTTAGTTAGAAAATTTGCAAAGAAGTGAATGGAATATGGAGTAGGAGTAAGGAGTAGGAGTAGGGGTGGGGGTGGGGATGAGGGAAAGGGAAAAGTAAGCGGAAGAGAATGAGAAGGAGAGTATAGTGGTAATATTATTTGCTCTATTTTGACTTGATTTATGCGTTGCCACTCATGAAAATGACTATAGGATGATTGTGGTGATGGCATACAACTCTTAATTTGGTAGACCCCAACGTGCTCTTAGTTGTGGAATTTGGTGTCTATTTTGGGAAGAAATGCTCCCTTAGTGCAGTAGTTTAGGCCAGTAGTGTGTTACAATTGTGACGTTTTGCGGTTGCGAGGTTGTGAGCGCTGTAGTTCACCTAGTCGAGTAAAATCGAGTTTGGTGAAGGTCGTTATCCGTGGTCTTGGCTCTTTGAGACATGGTGAGGGTTGCAGGATCTGTTCCTTTGCACAATCCGAAGAAGAGAGTCAATTTGGCGTCAGTAGAGCACATACGACCATAGGCAGTTGAAAACACGGGATCCCGTCCGCTCTCCCCTAGTGAAACAATTGACCGCCGAACTAGTACTCAGGTGGGTGACCACTGGGGAATCCTCGGTGTTGTATGTTTTTGAGAGGAGTCCTCTTTTTGGACTCCACTTTGACTCCATCACCAGGTCTTGGCAGCCCCTGAGTTTACCCCCTTTGCTGTTGAGGATGCCCCTTTGGCTTTAAATAAGAGCATACAATATTGTGATGATGGACTTTGACATTGGGCTTTCCTGTTAAGTGGTTGTCTCTGCCTTGGCTCTCTTACCGGTGAGTATCAATGACACGTCTATATGCCGCTCAGCGAGGAAATTGACAGGTAAGAAAGAAGCATGAAAAGCTCCGGGCTTCATTCCACTGTGTGTGATATGAGGCATCTGGTGGTGTACCTTGTTGAAATGTAGTAAGGTATAGAATCTGAGACATTGGCTATCATGTGACGGTCTAGAGAGCCTCGATAATTCCCACGGTCGGATTTAGGTCTTCTTCGTATTAGGCTAGAAGCCATGCTGAGGCCGTGAACGAACTGTTGCAGCAAGAATCTAGGTGACGTTCATTAGCTATTTGTTTAGCCCTTGCCCCAGAGTTCACAAATCCTGTCCAGAATTTTCTTCGGCGTGCCTGGCTTGCATATCTACATACCTCCCCTGGCTCGTCCAGGAATGTTGAATTTTAAGTCGGACCGCAACTCACCGCGGTAGGAAGAGGCTAACATTGTCATTAGAACCCTTCTCCTGTAGGGATGAGAAGTTGGACCGTAAAAAACAAGGTTGATCTCCGAATTCCGCGGCTTATACGGTCCGTTGCAAGCGACCCTCCCCACTGCCAGCCGATTCTTCATCGTGAGCTCGATGGCCTGGTAACTGTAAGAAACATGGCAATGTTGGACAGTGGCTGGGTTCTAGGTAAATTGGATGAATGAGGTTGGGCCGCGGAACGCCCTGCAGCGTGTTGTGGCCGTGTTAATCCAGCAAATCAGTTAAAGAATAAAACCCATACCACTTTCCCCCGACTGATGCAATTCCCCTTCCATCTGTTGTCATCGGCCCTCCCCCTTTCTTTTACTCCGAGCTATAGGCTCCATCTACACCATGAAGTCCCTTCTTCTCACCTTCTTCTCCCTCACCGGAGCCTACGCCGCCGTGGCAGCGGAAGCCTCCCAAGCCGCCACCGCAGACGTCGCCTCCGAAGCCCTTGCCCTCTCCTCCTTCAAGGATGCTGTCTGGTCGGTCGAAGCCCTGCCCTCCCCTCCTCGCGGACCGGGCTACAAGCCTCTCATTCCTGATTCCTATGGTACTGTCACCTCTCAACCCCAACCCACCCCCCCTACTCTCCCAGGCCACCCACTAACAACCCAAAGTCGGCTGCGTCTTCGACCCCACCGGCCCCTTCGGCCAGCTAGACTTCACCTACCTCACCCCCAACGGCCTCGCTGTCGTCCGCGACTGGCGCACCAACCGCGCCGTAGAGGAGACCGACCCCGATGACAAGGTCCCAGGGCTGTTCTTTGAACCGCCCAACAACGTTTTCTCCCCCCGTGGCGTCTTCGACGTCCGCCTCCCCGGCACCAACGGCCGCCCAGACCGCTACCTCGCCGTGTTCAAAAACGGAGAGGTCGGCTGGGTGCTAAGAAGGTAAGTAATTCCGTGATACATCACCTCGCAAGAAAACACCAATGCTAACAGTGTGGTTCCAGCACCAACGGCCAGACCGCCCTCCGCGACGAAAGAGGCGAACCCTACGTCACCACCATCTTCTCCCTCCAATGCAACGGCCTCTCCACCGCCGGCATCATCGGCGGGTTGGAGTTCGAGTTTGCCGTCAAGGACGGCAAGCTCTACGCCCGTGGGATCCCCCCCACGAAGAAGCACTCCCACATCCTGTCCAAGAGGCAGGAGGAAATTGGTACCGAGAGTATCGGCAATGTTGAGGAACAGGCTGCTGCTCTTAGGGGCCCAACTCGGGGAGGAGATGATGACAGCAAGAAAAAGAAGATCCCTAGTATCACCGTGGGGCTGTATGTCCTCCCCAGGATCCAGGAGATTCCCATCAGCAAGACCTGCCCGGTGGGGAGTACGCTGACGACGAGGGACCCCCCCGTGCCGGTGACTTCGAATGGGTGCGGGCCGTTTGACTGGTGGAGGTGGTATTTTGTGCCGAAGCTGCATGAGACGTTTGAGGATGCGTGTAACTGGGTTGATGTTTGCTGGAGTGAGTTATCCATATCTCCTGAGATGATCCGCAGGGGAGTTTGACTGACATGGGTGTATGTGAAAAATAGCGGATTGCTCTCAGACATACAAGTCCTGCAACGACGGCTTCTACTCCCGCCTCCTCGACAGGTGCAACGCCAAGTTCCGCACCGAAGCCAGCCTGGCCAGCTGCCGGAACCTGGCCAAGGCGTACCTCCACTGGTATTCCATCCCCCAGGCTGTCATCTTGTGGGAGTTTGTCGTCGACCAGCACTGCACTTGCAAGTGCGATAAGCCTGACCTCTCCCTCTGCAACGATAGATGCGTGGATTACAGGACTGATCCGAAGAACTGCGGCTCTTGCGGGAATGTCGTAAGTTGCCTCCCCCCCCCCCCCGCCCTCCACCCTGACCCCCTCATATATGACAGTACTTGGCAGTGACTGACACAACATGTCATCGCCGCAGTGTGCCACAGGGAACTGCATCAACGGCGCGTGCGCCTCCTCCTGCACTGACCCTTGGTCTTGCTTCCGCAGCGGTGCTTCCTGCGGATCGTATCCAATTGAGCCGGTGGGAACTGGGAACTGCATGTGCTGGCCGACGGCTGGTGGGGAAGGCAATGTGTGCATTCAACAGGATACACAATGCACCTCGATCCGGTGTGCATCAAATGAAGACTGCGACCTTGGCTGGGTTTGTGCCGTCGGTGGCTGCTGCGGGACCACCTGTATCCCGCTCCAGCGCGACGTTTGCGCCAACCCGGCTGTGGTTGGGGAGCTCTTGCGCAGCACTCCTGATGTCTCAAGAACTGGTGAGCGCCTTACTAATGCGTGAGGGTTGGGGTATTGATAGGAAGTGAAGCTGGGAGGGTGCTTCGGTTAGGGGATTGTTCAGTCAGACTTGAAGATTTTTGTGGCATCAATTACTCGTGACCGTCAAGGTCTCGACTTTGGCGAGAACATTCGTTTCGTTGGATTTGATTTGTATCAATAGTGCTTCTGTATTACTCTTAGTGTACCATCCTAAAATACGAACTAAGCCTCAGATAAAGAGAAAACCAGAACCATGCAGAGAGTTGGAATCCCAGACAACGCTTCTCACTTTAACAAACATATCTTACAGCTTCTACCTCTATTCGAACCACTCCAAACACCACCCACTTAGTACCTGCGGTTGCCAGCATCGCCCTTGCCGCTCCGCTCCCGCTCCAGCATGGCATCAAACTCCTTCTGGGCTTGCTCCTTCGCATAATCCTTCTCGTTTTCCGTATAGGTGTACGATTCCGACTTGCGTACCGGGGCAGCCTGGTTGTCCCGACCCCATGAGGCGGGATTCTCACCCGACTTTGCCGCTTCCCTGATCTTCTCCCAGGAGTTGGTAAGCTTGGGGGGATTACCAGTCTTTGACCCTGTCGACGAACGAACTGCATCTCTCTGAGTGGGCGCGACTGGAGAGGCATCGTCGAAGAGGAACCCATCGTCGTCATCAAAGCTCTTTGGAGGCTCAGGTTGCGCCGATGCTGGGGTTTGTTGTGGCCATCGTGGCCATTGGCGCTGAGCTGGTTGCTGTGGTGCCTGTTGTTGGTGTTCCTGTCGCTGGTAATCTTGCTGTGGCCCCTGATCCTGGGTGTTCACGTCCCCCATATCTGATCGGTGCTTGTCTTGCTCCTCTGACTCCTTCAACATCCTCAAAAGCTTGACGCTGTAGGTTGTATTGGCATAACTGGCAAAGAGAACCGTAGTCCAGATGTTGGTGATGAAACCGTATGCGCCCAGGCGAACCAGCCGCCAAGCACGGACGGCAGCATCACCCGTCAACTGGGGATTAGCCATGGATGGAAAGACATTGGGGTTACACATTTCCGGGGGGGGGGTCCAAAATGGGAAGCGCAGTTTGTCCCGACCACGGCGCTCTAGTGCAAGAGTGGTGGCGATCCATACAGGTGTCTCAAGCTCCATGGTGTTCACATATGTTGTTCTGAAGTGGGCGACGGCGTTGGCCTCTTCGGTCTTCAGCGGGCGTTTTGCCATGATGCGAGCAACGTTGAGAGATACGGCAATCTGCTTGGCCAGTAGCGAATTCTCACCGCCGCTCTTAACCCAGAATGGGGCCGTGAGATTCTCAACGGGGAAGCTGAGTTGTTGAAGAATGCGATGCCTTTCCTCGGGTGTGAATATGACTCTTGGCATGCCATTTTTGTCGAGCAACGGTTTGAATGGGGGGCCATCGCCCATATCCATCTGGTTGTTGTCCTCTTGAGGACTCATGTCGGCAATTGTGTCGTCTGTCGGAGGCATATTTTGTGGTTTGGTTTTGATACGGAGTAAACAAAGTGAGTGAGGGTCGCTTCAGCCAACTTGATGATGCAAGGGCGGAGAGCTCTCAGAGCTCCAAGCCCCACCCGGGATCTGGTCTGAGTCTGACGTCGGCAAACGGGGTCCGGGCTCCTCGAGGCCCATCTCCAATTGCGAAGCCAGTGTGACCTCCGACTACCTAGAAGTACACTGACTCCAGCCCACTAAATTCCAACAAGGAATAAATATCCAGCCCGGCTAGCGCAATGGTAGCGCGTAAGACTTCTAATCTTAAGGCTGTGGGTTCGAGTCCCACGTCGGGTGCAAACTACCAATATTCATGAGTTGTTGTCGGTTATCATTTTTGCAATTTTTTCTACACCTATCTAGCCCAACACATTGTAAATTATCAGGGGACAGTCCAAGAGTACTGGCTCTTTACCATGATAGTGTGCCTTACTCAGCCTGGAGGTCGCACGCGGAAACTCAGAAGGTATTTACATGGTGTTTGCATGATGTTGATGACATGCATTATGAACCATGTCTTTCTCATTTACGACACCAGACTCGACCTTCACAACCAATCAATGATCTGGCCATGGTATAACACGATTATTTTCCCATCCTCGAGTTGAATTGCTGGTGGCATGCATCGGACTACCTCAACTAGTCCAACAAGCCGACTTGCTCCCGAGGACGACGATAATCACCAAACCGTGTAAGTATGCCGGTATTGTATGCGTAGGTTGTTGGCTACCACCATGATTCAGCGTCTTGCAGCCCAAAGTACCACATTAGTCTTGATAGCTTTAGGCATGTCCCCAGGGAAACATAAATACCGAAGCCAGGCCTTGCCTTTGCTGATTTTGAAGTGGAAATTGTTGAGACTGAATCTCGATTTGTGGTCTCATATCTTCACATTGCTTACCTACCTAATCCATACCTTATTTTTGGTCTTGTCATGCTAGGTACCTACTCGCTCTCGCCCATCTATCTATTTCTTCCCTCCTTTCAGGCTACACCTCCAAGCCCCTAAACATCAACACTCCCCCCCCTCCTCACCACCCCCCAAAACCCCCCCGCCGCCACCAAAAGCAACACAGAACACACCCTAAAAACCCCCACAAACGCTTTCTCACTCTCCATCCTCCCCGTAACCAACAGCGCAACCACCACAAAGACATTAAGCGGAATCCTCAAAAACCCATACACCTGACTTCTAACCCCATCCTCAATCAACTTCCCCTTCAAGTACCCCATCGTGGGGAAATACACCCCCACACACGCCTCAAACAAACAAAAAATCCAGAAAGTAAGCTGTGACGACCCGTTTCTCGACGACAGCGACGCCACCAAAAAGAAGCAACCCGACGACACCCCCAACAGTGCCAACAAGAGCGAGCTGAATGACAGTTTAGATGTAATCCTGGCGAAGAGCAGCGACGACGCAAGAGTGGAGGCCATAAACGCGGCAAAGATGACACCGTACGGGAGGGAGGTCCCGGCGCGGGAGGAAGATTGCAAAGCCGGAGCCCAGAAAAATACAAACAGATACATCGACCCCTCGAATATCGTCGTTGACAAGCCCAGCGCTAGAATGGTGGGGTTGAGCAGCGTTTTCAGCAACGAAGTAGACGCCTTGAGGTTATCGTCCTTCTTGTTGTCTTTAGTCGTGGTAAGTGGTTGGGCGTAATTCTCCTTCTAACCCACATCATTAGTAACGTACCCTCAAAAGGGGAAAGTAAACAACCTACCCAAGTGTAACTTATCACCCCCCCAGCCAACCCCAACACCCCAGCCGCAACCCAAAAAGGCGCCCTCCTTGTCCCACACACAGACACCAACCCCTCGCTCCCCACCCCGCTCGCGATCGCGACCAAGCTATTCAGCGTCGACATAGTCCCAAACGTCTCCCCCAGTCTCCCCTCCAAACCCCTGTTTTTAAAATCCGAAACCAAGAAACTTTCAAATACTGTAAACAACAAACTTGTTCCTACGCCCCCTAGCACCCTCCCTATAAACAGCACTGGAATGGATGATGACAGAGTCGTGAAGAGACACGACAGGGCGTACACGACGCAAAAGGAAAGGCAGGCGGTCTTGCGGCCGTACGTGTCGGCGAGGGAGCCGATGAAGGAGCCGGATAGGGCGCCTGACAAAAACCCGGTGGTGAATAATGAGGGGATGAGGGATGGGGGGAGGGAGTGCTCGTCTGCGTAGAGGGAGTAGAGGTAGGGTCCTTGGAGCCAGTCGGAGGCCATGACGAGGGTGTAGACTGTTAGGAAGGGGGTTAGGGGGGAGGTGAGGAGGGATTGGATCCTCGAGGGGACATATTTGGGTTCGAGGGGGGTGGTTAAGTCTTTCTGAGATGGGGTGGAGGAGGGTTGGGCTTGTGCTTGGGGTTGGGATTGGGATTGGCGGGAGTAGAAGAGGGCGCCGTTGAGGGCGAGGAGGGCGGTTAGGTTGAGGGTGTAGATGGAGGTCATTTTAAGGGGCTTGGCATGGGTGAGGTTGAGAGAGGGTTGAGCATGAGGGTGAAGTTGCTGGCGATCAGATTATTCAGAGATGTGCAAGGGGACGCGACATAAGTGATATTAGAGATGACGAATAGCGAAACGAAACAAGTGGCCTTTTTTATCAGATGTGGTGGTGTTCAATTACCCGGCTTGGATATTGAGGGCACGGCAAGGAGGTAAGAGGCTGTGACGTTGCTTGTTTGAAGTTCCTGGCTGGCCAACGGCACGGATATGTTGAGCGAGAGGCCAAAGGGTAAAGAGATATAAGTTTGTATTCCATGTACAAGAATTGAAACAAGACCTGCTTGCGGTTAATACTGTTGAATATGTTTTCAGCCTCCCTGGGGTGGTGATGGTGGTCAGTGTTGATGATGGCGATGCGCAGCAACATACCCTAACCCTAGATTTTCCAACCAAAGGCGGTGAGGTCGGCAAGCCAAGGTCTCCACTTTGTGCCGTGGCTGCGCCAAAAGCTGGGGTTCTGATCCCGTTCCCGTCGCCTGTCGCCATCATTTTCGCGACAGCATTTGAGCTACGCCAGCCACGCTCGTCACCACACATGATCCCGTCAGCGATTGACTTTTTTCTAGAAAAAAGAGAGAATCAAATCGCGCGATATTATCACGTCTACTATCGATATCCTACCTCTAAACACTGCTTGCGCCCATGTCCAGAGAAGCTTGAACCACGAGAACCCGGAAAGCCGCAAGAGAACGCGCCTGATCAAAACCCGTCAAAATGTCAAACCAGCAGCAAGCTTTGGTCATGGAGACCATAATAGGCCTACGGAAAAAGCTTAAGAGGAAATCCTATGGTAAGCCCGTCCGAATGACCCTGCTTCTGTTGCCGTGACTGCTCTAACACCAGCACCGCATGTGTACAGATTCCGATTCCGACTCCTCCATTGACCAACCTACAAACCGCGGAAACAAACTCAAGAAAAGAGCAAGATTTGTTACACGAGGCAGACTCACCGGCTCCGCCGGCCCTGCTGGATACAAAGAGGTGCGCACCAAACGACCAATGTCCAGCAACGGGAGGCTGACGGAATACAGATCGCCGAACACGCAGGTTACCAAAGGGCCATCATCAATCACAAGCCACCCCTGATTGACCAGGACGGCTACGATATCACGAGCGATGACGACGAAGAGCAAGTGCAAGAAGCTCTCGCTACTGCCATGGACGACAACCCCTACTCCGATGTTCACCTTGAACAGATCTTTGCTCCGTTAACCTCGGTGACCGACCTTCCCATGCACCCAGCCATGTCGAAACCGTTCACCTCGAAAGCCCTCACCGAACTAGTTGACCAGGCGCGCATAATTATGCAGAGCGAAAACAAGGCGCTATGGAAGGTCAAGCCTCTGCTGACCAAGCTAGTTGGCGACAACACTTGGGTTCCATGCGGGCTTATGAGCGGCCCCGACGACGCATTGTTTTTTACAGATCCCACGAGATTTTTCAATCGTCCCGACAGGCAACGCCTTCGCCCAATGGCGGCTCCTGTAGCAGCCATCACGAACGGTGTCACCTCGGTCCCGGGAAGCATATCTGGCGACTCGACTGTACGGGAAAGAGTTGACGGCAGCGTACCGGGGCCGAGCGCGCCAGCTTCGGAAGACACAGTGGACGGGGAAATACTGCCAGACGCACCAGCAGAGACCAACGGCGAAACAAATACCGAAGCACCCAAGCCAAAAGAGGGCCAAGAAGAGGCCCCACAAGTTAATGGTGAAAGTAAACCGGATGAAAGAACACAGGAGGAGGCGCGTTCAGGCGACACCACTAAAGATGAAGAAGATGATGAAGACGTCATCATGGCCGAGGCTCCAAAAAGACGGGACCTCCTAAGCCGGCCAGATATTCGACTAGAGCCCCCTCGCAGCAACGGTGCACCAGCACTGGCGCCCACCAGCGACCCATTCGGACCGGATGCCCCATTCATCCACCCCATGTTTATCACCCCTCGAGAAGCTCGTCAAGATCGCGACATGGGACTGGCGGAACATGAAGCGGAAGAACTACGACGATGGCTACAGGCATATGTACAAAAACAGGAAGAAGTATGCAGGGGCGCGAAGAAGCTATACGAACAGCTTCTCCGTGCGGACAGGTTACGCAAACAAGTGCTGATGTGGTCCAAGGCGGAGGCACACTGCGGGCCGAACGCCCACATGTCGGACGGAGAGGACTGGTATGACAAGGAGGAGTGGGGGTTGACGGAGGATTTGAAAAAAGGAGAAGATGAAGTGGAAGAAGATGTGGGCACAACGCAAAAGAAAACAAGGAACCGGAAGTAGGCTGTTGTCGAATAACAAGCTGGAAGCGATTGTTTGTTTTACTTTTTGGGCAGGTTTCTTGGTGTACACAGAACATCTGGATGATGGATGATGGCTTTCATGGCTACGCACGATACCAGGAGGGGGCTTTGATTCGAAAAATGGGGAGTTTTACTGAGCGGTTGAATTGAGCGTTTCTTCTTTGGCATACAATCTCGGATTTATCAATGACGCACATGTGAGGAGGCAAACATCCGGATGCATGTCTCAACCGACCACAACGCTGGGACTTCTGGAAAAGGGACACAGAAACACAGATTCGCGACCCACGGACCTGTCACCACGATCGAGGGATCATGTCATTGGCTGGAGGGCCCTGGTCCACCCGCCCTCAGCTCGAGCCGCATCCGATTCCCACGATGCGCGTGCCCGTCCCCTGGGTGTGAGATCTTCTTTGTGCAGAAATACAGTGCAATTCTTAACATTTTTGCACACTTTCTCATCCCATGTATGTACCATCGCAAGGGGGCTGCAGCACTCGGCACTCGGCACTCTTGTTGGACCGACTTCAAAGAGTGTTACGATGCTCTTTCTCGCTTCTCTTTTCTATCCATCATGGACTCGAAGAATGATAGCGGTACTTGGCTTTAGGCATCAAGGGGTATCACCAGGGTTTCTTGACTCACTCGACGGCTTCCATTTCCCTATTTTTCAACATACAGTGACATCTCATCCCATCTCTTCGGCTAGATCTAGAACCCGACAAGAAGGAAACCCAAATACAACACTGCGCTAGGCCGGCGAAGTGCCTACCGCAATTGGCCTTGGCGTTTGCCCGCCTTGACATCTGACGTGCAGGCCAGGTCACGACAGGGGGAGCGGATAAAGAATAAAGAGCTCGACTCGTCCGCGTTCCTGTCTGTTTGTAGAATCGGTAGAAATATACTGTCGTCACTCTTTATTCCGAGGCTGTGACGTTCTTTGGAGCTTTTGTATTTGTCAGCTCTTCGCAGAGTGTATATGCGACGACAACACCAGCAATTGAGGTTCGCGTGACTCTCACGATCCTTGGCGTATCAACTTTGAGACGACAAGGCGCTGTACCTGGGAAAAGAAGGAAAACACAGTTCCAAACGAAAAAAGCTCCTCGACCAATACCTTGACTTATACGGTCACCCGGCAGCCCGCTGTCATACTGACGATAGTTGAGCTGTACATATGCAGGCGCTGCAGCACAACAACGACTGAGCTCTTGATCTAACCCAACGACAGCCTTGTCCAGGCTTTTCTTCCTTCTCAACACCACCACATCTCCCCCTGGGTATACCCACGAGATCTCAAGATGGCAGACAAAGATAAAGAAAAAGACGCCTTCACAACCTCCTCCACCGAACCTCCATCCTCCTCCAAATCCCCTGACCGACCCCCCTCCCCTACAGATGACACTCCGGCCATTGCTCCCACCGACAACCTCGCCTCCAACCCAGAGAAACAAACGCCAGCCTCCCCCCAGGATGACCCCCAAGTAATCTACCCCACCGGCCTCAAGCTCTACCTCATCATCTCCTCCCTCTGCCTCTCCGTCTTCCTCGTCGCCCTCGACCAGACAATCATCGCCCCCGCCCTCGGCGCCATCACCACGGAATTCTCCTCCGTCCGCGACATAGGCTGGTACGGCGCCTCCTACCTCCTCACCACCACCGCCCTCCAACCCTGCTATGGCTCCCTCTACCGCATGTTCTCCGTCAAATACACCTACCTCCTCGCGGTCTTCATCTTCGAGATCGGCTCCCTCATCTGCGCCGTGGCGCCCACATCCAACGCCTTCATCGTCGGCCGCGCCATAGCAGGCATGGGCACCGCCGGCCTCTTCTCCGGTAGCATCGTCATTCTATCCTACACCCTCCCCCTCCGAAAACGCCCCGCCGCCTTCGGTCTAATAGGCGGAATGTGGGGCATTTCCTCCGTCGCCGGCCCGCTCCTAGGCGGCGCCTTCTCCGACGCCCCCCCTCCAGGCTGGCGATGGTGCTTCTACATCAACCTCCCCATCGGCGCCTTCGCCATGGCCGCCATCTTCTTCTTTCTCAAAATCAACCGCGAGGACAACCCCGAGGGTCTCACCTTCTTCCAACGTATCCTGAGACTAGACTTAGCAGGAACAGCAATGCTCATCCCAGCCATCATCTGCCTGTTGTTAGCCCTCCAATGGGGCGGAACAGAATACCCCTGGAACTCCTCCGTCATCATCGGCCTCTTCGTCGGCTTCGCCCTCATGATGGCCATCTTCGCGGGAATCCAGATCTGGAAAGGCGACAGGGGCACCCTCCCCCCTCGACTATTTAAAAACCGGGACGTGGTCTGCGCGATGCTGTTTGCGTTTTTCTTTGGGGCGGGGTTTTTCCCTTTGGTGTACTATCTAGGTATGACGTTGTACCCCCTTTTCTCTCCCCTTTTTTTTTTCCCTGTCAGGGGTAACTAACTAACCCCGTGCCACAACCAACAACAGCCCTCTACTTCCAAG
Organism: Apiosordaria backusii; assembly: GCA_030549205.1. Taxonomy (NCBI): domain Eukaryota; kingdom Fungi; phylum Ascomycota; class Sordariomycetes; order Sordariales; family Lasiosphaeriaceae; genus Apiosordaria; species Apiosordaria backusii. Next base: position 2,559,910 of record JAUKTV010000003.1, read on the forward strand.
CCGTCCAAGGCGACACCGCCGTCACAGCAGGCATCAAGCTCCTCCCTATGCTCATCTCCGTAGTCATCACCTCCGTCGCCACCGGCGGGCTCGTTACCGTAGTGGGGTATTACAACCCCTTTGTCCTCCCCTGCATGGTCCTCTTCGCCTGCGGAGCAGGCATGATCACCACCTTCTCTCTTGACACACCATTCCGAGCCTGGTTCGGGTATCAAGTCCTCGCTGGTATTTACTCCCCCCCCCCTCCCCATCCCTTCCCATCCCCCCCCTATTAACAAAAGTGTGTGTGTGTCCAGGCCTCGGAATAGGAGTCGGCTTCCAAACCGGCGTCCTCGTAGTCCAAAACGTCCTCCCCCTCGACTGGATCCCCGTCGCCACCGCCTGCATCCAATTTTTTCAATCCATCGGCGGTGCCATCTTCATCGCCGTCGCCCAGGCCGTCTTCCAAAACGGGCTCATCGACTCCCTGGCCCAAAACGCTCCCGATCTCCCCGCTGAGCTCTTTCTCAATATCGGCGCGTCCCAAGTCATCCAGGTCGTGTCGGCCCCCCCACCGGCAGGATTGGGCAGACCGGACGACAAGGACATTGTCTTGACCGCGTATCTCCAGGGGCTGAGAAACACGTATTACATCGCTGTCGGCTGTGCTTGTGCCGCGTTTGTCGCTGCTTGTGGGTTGAGTTGGAAGAAGATTCAGAAGCATAGGGCGAGTGCGTCTGATTCTGAGGCTGGTGAAGGGGGCGGGGAGAAAACGGTTGCCTCTCCTCCCATTCCCGCGCATTAAAACAAGCATATTGGTTTGTTTAGCATAGAATTATCTTATGTATGATACCCCACATCACAACCCAAGTTCTACTCATTTAATAATCATATTTGACATATCTCTGTATTGTATATATGTACTTGTATCAATGCCCTGCAAAAATATATACATAGACAAAAGAAAAAGGTATATATACCTTGTTCAAAACAAAAGAAAAAACCAACCTGAACACTAGCACCACCCAAAAAACCCAATGTGTGTATCCTTCAAACCACCAAACCAAAAAAACAAAACACAAAGGAAAACACCCCATCGCCTCATATCTCATCTCAATCATTCTCATCCCTCATCAACCTCCCCCTCCCTCTCTTACAACCCCCCCAAAGCAGCACTATAAGCCAAATACCAAGTCAAACTCGCCCCCCCATCCAACCACCCCTTATCAAACCCTCCCCCCGCAAAAAACTCATACGCCCCCCTCGGATCAATAGTAGCATAATTCCCCATCAAAATCCCCTTCCACCCCCCACCACCCCCTCATGCCGTCCCCCACTAAAGTACGTATCCCACTCCTCCCTCACAAACCCCTTTCTTCTCACCATCGGCGTATGCGGCAGCAGCGGCAACATGTGAATCCCCTGAATATACTCAATATTCGTCCCAAAGTACGTCGTGTGATCCACCTTGTTCTCAAACAAAATTCCCGCAACCTTGTTCCCAATAAAATTCGCCGGCTGCACCGTGTTGCTCTCCTCGTACAGGTAATAAGCATTCAAACTCCTCGCCTGGACCGCCAGCATCAAGTTTCCCCTCGCGGCAAGATTCTGATCCCCGCTGACGGTCCCCCACATCTTCAGCGCGTAACTCGCCATCGTGTCCTCCGAGCTCGACTCTTGATCCTTTCCGTCGAGCGTGTCAAACAGCCCGTGGGCCCAGCTGTGGCCATGATACCAGTCAAAGTTCCTCCACACGGGGAAGTACTGGTCCGCCGCGCTCGGGTTCGCCACGTCTCTCACCAGCATGTTGACGTAGGCCTTGTTGGCGGGGATCCAGGAAGGGTCGAGATGTCCGATGATGGCGGCGGTGAGGATAAAGTATCCATAATGGAAGTGGTGGTCGTTGTAGTAAGAGTTGCCAAAGTCAGCCCCAGAGTTGCCCGTGACGTAGGTAGCCGAAGACACAACTCCGCCCCACGCACCTGTTTGTTCATGTCAGCCCCCTATCCCATCCCAAACCATCCCCAGAAAAAAAACTCACTTTCATAAACAAGCGGAAACTGCTGCCTATTCTCCGCAAACCTCGCAAACGCCTGCTTCAACTGATTCAGCGCCGTCAACGCCAACGCCTCATCCCCCAGCATATCCCGAATAACCAAGATGATACTAGCAAACTTGGCCAATGCCTATCACTTCTGTCAGTCACCATCCCCCAATATTTACCCCCTAGGAGAACTCACCTTCCCACTAAAATACATCGAATTCTGATCGCTCTGCTGCAGCATATCCTGGCTCACCTCCTGCAGCGCCACATTCTTTATAAACGTCTTCACCCCGGCACTCAACCCCCTCACCTCCCCCGCCTCCGGACTCCACGGCAAAAACCCAACCCCCGTCGGCAACTCCTCCTCCACCATCGTCCAGCTGTCCGCCAACACCAAATACGCCACCCCCTTCGTCGGCGTCTGCAGCCTCACCCCCGTCACCTTCCCCCTCGTCCCATCATCAAAACTCCCCAAATGATGCGGCAGCGCAAACTGCGCCAGCGGAGAGTTATACATCCCCCCCTTCACAAACCCAAACCGATACGTCCCCATCCTCCCATTCACCCCCCCGCTCAACTCCACCCCCGTAGCATACACCCCACAAGCCAAATCATACACCCTCTCCGCCTCCCCATCCCCCGCCTTGGCAACTTGCACAATCCCCCAAAACGGCCCCGTCGCCTGCGCCAACCCATTATTCACCACCTGCAAGTTCAGCGCCTCCCCCCTCGTGTGATACGCATACACAAGCCACGTCGTCCCGTCCTCCAAATGAAGCTTGTACTTGGTCATACCAGCCTTCGCTTCCTTTGCGGGCCTCGTCACAGTCTTGAAGAAAACCCCCGTCTGAACCAACGGCTGCCCACCATTGTAAACAGCCGTGACAAACCCCGCCCCCTGAACAAGCGGGAACTGAATCGTCGGCTGTGCCTGCGCATTCGGCCTCAAACTGACAAGCGACGAAAAGTCCGTCATGTTATCCGTCGTCAAGGCAGTCTCCGGCCCGAGCTCTTTGGCACTCAGACAGACAGAGTGAATCCCAATAGGATTGATATAATACCTCGCTGCCCCCGTCCCCGCATCCGCCTGTCCGTACACCCTCTGGTTCCCCTCCACGTGAGAAATCGCCATGCCCCATGTTCCCGAGGCACCGCCCCCTCTAGCCCACGTCACAGAGTACGGAAACAGATAAGTCGGGCTCGTCTGGTTGCCCAGGAAGAAGTTGTTGTAAAACTTGTTGGTGCCAATAGGACCAGAAGACTTGATCCCAATCCTCGGAGCCGGGTGGTCCTTCCTCTGGGAAATCTTCCCCGGGGGCGGGTCCGTGCTGATCGGAGCAGCAAAGATGTTCGGGACGATCATGCTGACTGTTTCCTGAGGAGCAGAAGTGTAATCTGAGGGGACCGTGGCAGTGACAGAGATCAATTCTGTTGGGGTAGGGATGGCGGAGGTGATGAGGGGCTGGTCAGTGATGTGGCCAGACGTGGGAGCGTCAGTGGCGATGGTGCCCGTGTTGGTCGACTCAATGGGTACGTCCGTGGGCAAGATTTGAAGGGTTTCTGAGGGGTTGACGCTGGTGATTACGCTGACGGTGTTGGGGATGTCGGTTGTTGATGTAGGTTGGGTGGTGGTGGTGGTTTCGGCAGGCTGTGAGACCTCAGGGGTTTGTGTGACTTCAGGGGTTGGAGTGATGGCCTCAACTGAGCTGGTGATGTCAGGTAGTTGGCTGGTCACCAAAGTGGGAGTGATGTTGTCCGAAAAGAGGGTAGTTTCCGGATTAAGAACAGTCTTTTCAGAAACCGCGCGTGTGCTGACGACTGGTAGATTCTGCGGATACAGTGCTGTCCATCCGTCAGGGGAACCAAAGTCGATTGAGTAGCTCCTCTTGCTTGCAGTGGAGCTTGAGACTGCCAAATTTGAGCAGCCGGCGGTGGTAGCTGCTGCTTGACCCTGGATAGTTACCGTCACTGTCCTCCACCGTTGATGCCAAGGGCGTGGTCGTGGCCGGTACCTTGGGGCGCCGTGAGCTTCGTCCGGTGGTGGACGGGCTAGAATGACCTGAAGCAAGGTCAGCCACACGAACAAAAACTTCATCTTGGTATTCATCCGCTCCATCGCGAGAGTGAGATATCGGACTGGGCTCCAAGAAACAAAAAAACTGCCCTCGAGGTGGTGATGACAGCATCCCACTTGGCTATAAATGAACAAAACAAGAAATAACAATAACAACTAGGCTTCCCCATTTGCAAAACATGTCTTCCATGTGTGTCACCTTGAGCACAGCTGGAAGAGCGAGCTGATCCAAAACAGAAACAGGATTCTTTGCCGGTCTCTCCGTCACTGGTATGTATGGAGAGACAGGATGGGCTAGGCGTGGACGACAAGCGAAATGTGATGTGCGGGAGAGTGCGTGTCTGCTGTCTTTGCACCCGAAAAAAATGAGACATTGGAGTTCATACCTTTTGTTATATATGGAGTTATAGTTTATCGTCGACTTGAGGCTGGAATGCTCACGGTGGAACCGAGAGTCAAAGGAATGGCTGGGAAGCAAGGTACTGGGTTTCAGCTGCCCAGCGAGACAGCTCTAGAAGGTGGAAATGACTCGATTCAGAGGATTGAGGGCGTCGTGGTGGTTGTATTTGATCAAAAACGAAGTGATCCAGGTATTTTGAGGGCTTAGGTGGCGTTGTAGGGGCGGGCGTCGACCAGAGGTGATGAAGATGACTGCGTTTAGGTTGCAACACAGTCAAAATAGAGTTGCGGTAGTTAGTAAGGTAATGATTTGCAGATGAAAGGTAGCATTCCAGCACTTCGAGTCCACTCTGAGCTGTTCTTGGTTTGTGGAAACTGGATGTGGAAACTGGACTGCGTGCTTCTTGGTGCCTTCTCCCATCGAGCTGGAGTGGAGCTATTTGTAGATTCGCGAGGAAGGACGTTCCCTGTCAGCCGATTCCCGACCAGTGGAGATGCGGGTACGTCAGGGATCCAAGCTGTAACAGCTGCCATGTGTAGGAGGTTGGTATCACGACTTCGGATGATGAAATGAATAAGAAACTTCAGAGTCTTCACCAGATGATTCTTGGCCAAAAGGGAATGACTAAGTCACAGACCAGACGCCAAGCCTGCAATGCCCAGGATCTCAAGAGAAAGCATTTCAAGTGATCATCTCTCCAGCAAAAGAAACAGGTTGTGGCCGGAATGCTGGATAGGTGATCTTCGGTGTTGATGTTGACAAGTGGAAGAAGAGGGATGCAAACATTCAGCTAGTCAACAAGCATGTGTGTTGCTGGTGACTTACAACGGATCGAACAGAGGTCAGGTTGGAAGAGGGAGGCTTCCTCTAACAGTAATATCTCCGAGCTATGAGTAAAGGTATGAGCAGTGCAGCCATGCTGTCTGTTGTAATGCCATCCTATTGTTGCAGTGTTTGGTGTGTGTATTGTGAGCTCTCACTCCTTACAGACCAGCAGCGTCGTATTTGTCTGTCACAGGAGGGCCCCTTGTGATGGGCTTCGTCACCTTCTCCAACCCAGTTAACCTTCCCTTTCCCCTCACTAAAATCTGGCTGTCGGGCCTTCTAATGCTACTAGAGCGCGGTGTGGTTGTTTTATTCTCACACTTCTCCTGTTCTTGTGGCTGCTGATCAGATTGTGAATTTTTAACCATCAGAACCCTTCTCTCGCTCTGTCTTTCCAAGCCTGTGATCAGGGGTTGACGGGGATTAGAGTTTTGCTCGCTCATTTTTTGCCGTGGCTCTAGTCCAGTAGGCCGAGGACCAAGACTTGGGTAGCTTGCTTGCTTCTCCTGGCCCCTACCGCTTTGCCTTTCAAGATCAGTCTTGCGACTATAAGCTTCTGTAGCTCGGTTTGTTGTAGCTCTCTCAAGACCAGTTCTATGAGGGCGACCGTCGGTGAATAACATTGTGGCGCCCTTTGTCGCGTTTTGCCTCCTCGAGCTGGTCATCTTTTCCAGGCCAGTCTTTCTGGAATGGAGGGTCGAGGCTGGCTCATGCTCAAGACTTCTGTTACATCGTTTTTCAAGACCAGTCAGCCGGATTGTGCTCAGTGTTGTGTCGTCCGAAACCTCCAAAATGCTTGGCTTCTCAAGGCCAGTCTTCCGGGGTAGGATAACACTCGTTGTTATTCCATACTCGTTCTTCCTCGAGCTCCGCCTCTCAAGACCGGTCAGCCGACTGGTGTTCAGCGTTGTGTCATTTGCAGTCGCCAACGCGCTTGATTTCTCAAGGCCAGTCCGGCGAGGTTGGTAACTGCTAAGAACCGACTCATCCCGTGTTCTTGACCGGGAGCTCCGTTGTCTTTCCAAGCCAGTTCTATGCTGGATATGGCTGCTAGATAAAGTCTCGTCCAAATCTGGTCGTTCGAACGGTTGTCTAGAGCGGGTGGTTGGCCTTCCATCAACCTTCTCTTCTCCCGACCGACCCCTCGGCTCCAGACCCGTTTTCCGTGGGCGGCGTTCTGGACTACCGGGCTCCCCATCTTGTATCTCTGTCCTCGTTGTAGCTTGCCGCTCGAGTCCTGTCCGGTGATGGTGAGAGTGGCGGCCGTCCTTCGCCACGTCCGCCACGACCACCCCATCAATCCTCGCACCCTTTTCCAGACCAGTCCTATTCGCACGTCGAGCCCGCCCACCACTCTCATCCTGCTCCATGGTGTCCTCCTCCAATCTCCTCCTCTTGCTCTCCCGCTCAAGCCCCGTCCGCTTCTGCTTGCTGACCCTCCCCTCCTCTTCCCTCCTGAGCTTCCTAACCTCTCTCGGATCAAGCGCCCACGGCCGACACAGCACCTCCTTTCTCAGTAGCGCAATCTTTTCCCAAAACACCGCCTCCTGCTCCGTCGTGCGCAAGTGCGTGACCTTCTCGGCGCGGATTTGTTTCACGTCGCGGAAGACGGTGATGCCGCCTTTGATGTCAATTATGTGACCGACATCGATAGGGCCGTCGACTTTGGGGAGGGGCCGTCCGTCGGCTGAGGTGTTGGCATTGGCCGGGGTGTTTTTGTAATTGGTGACGGCTGGGAACTGCGGCGGGGTCGCGACAACGCATTCAATGGTGGCGCCGCTGCTGTCGTCGATGGTATAGATTATCCTGTGGGCGAATTCCTGAATGGCGACGACGACGCCGGCGATGCGCGCCCATTTTATGGGGTGGTTGAGGTAGAAGTAGACATCTTGGCCTGGTTGGTGATGGAGGGTTAGTGACCGACTGTGGACCTGAGGCGGCGAGCTGTGGTTTGTTTGATATTTGGTAAAAACACAGAAACACACCTTCAAAACCTGGGTTAAACGTCAGAGCAGCAATATCTGTTGCCTGCAAGTGACACCAGCGGCCTATCGTCGGCGACAAGTGGAAGCAGTATTGCGGGTAAAACTCCAATTCTGGCGGAGCGCCACCCGGGGTGGTCATGGTCGATGCTAAATAAAAAAAATTATGATGATGGCTTCACCCAGTCTGGCGCATACCCGTACCCGTGGCCTTGCGCTGATCAAAGGGAGGTGGCTGCAGCACGCCCAACGTCATTGTTCAATGCCGGCAGACGCGTGCGGTGAGCAAAGAACGCGACGGGAATTTGGTGGTCTGCCCCGCCCTGCAGGCAGAAACCCAACATTTGCCAAGACCTCACCGGTTGACCAGGTGACGCCACCTGCCCAATCGGAGATCAGCATTTACACTGACACAGAATATGCCAGATGACTTGACGATGCCCTCATTGACTAAAGAAGTTCAAGACATACATGGAGGGTCCACTGCCATGGGACTGGTGAGATCGGCCCGAAGTCTGGGGAAGATGGTCTCGTGTACAGGATCCTGGTGGAAGAGAGAAAGCAGCGCAGTAACACTGCGGTTGACATCGATTAATCCCATACAATAGCCTACATGTGAACGCCATGCTTATGTCCTGAAGAGCATACCCATATCCCATGATTATTAGACGCCCAGAACCCATATGCAATCCATCCCGAAGCAAACCCAAACTAAGCCTTTCTCTTCTTGGCCTTCTTCATCATATCTGCCTGCAACTTTTGAAAAGCCTCCTCATCAATATCCGGCTCCTCCATCGCCCTCTTCTTCCCACCCTTCTTGTCCGGCTTCGCCCCATACTTCTCCGCCAGTTGATCAAACATGTTCGCCCTATTCTTCTGATTTCTCTGAATCAACGCCGCCAGCCCCGCTTGATCATCCTCTTTTTTCCCGCCCTTCTTCCCCTTCCCATTCCCCCTCAGCTTATCATACACCCCCAATTCCTTCGCCAGCTCATCCGCCTCCTTCTCCTCCTTCCTCGCATTCTTCTGCCTTTGCTGTCTTGACTTCTTTGTCTCCTTAGTGTACTTCTTATACCCCTCTACCTCTCCCGCTTCAATCGCCTCATCAATCATTTTTCTAAACCTCTCATCGTCCTCCAGCACATCACTCAACATCACATTCTCATACACTGCATCCATATCCCCCTCAAACTCCTCATACGCCGCCAATAAATCCTCCTTTTCCTCTTCACTCCCCTTGTACTTCTTGCGGAACGCCTCAATGGCCTCTTCGGAAATGGCATCTTGATACTGCGCAGCGTAGAATTCCGTCCAGCTAAACCCTTCCGAGTCTACGACGGCTTCCGAAGTAGAGCCAGTTCCATCGTAGCGCTTGCGGCGGACGGGGTCGGAGAGGATAGCGTAGGCAAAAGCGATTTCCTGGAACTTTTCCTTGGCAAGAGTCTGGTTCTCTGGGGCGGCTTTGTCCGGGTGGTGCTTAAGGGCTGATTTGCGATAGGCGGATTTTATTTGGTCGGGGGTGGCATTGCGCTCGAGTGAGAGGACTTCATATGGGTCAATGGTTGGGGGTTCGTCGGTGGTGAGGTCGTCGTCGGCTCGGCCGTCGTCAGAGTCGGAGTCGGAGGAGGGGGGTGGCATTGTTGGGCGTTTTGAGCGGGGCATTTTGAAGGTTCAGAGGGAAGATGGAGCAAAATATGGACAGGATGAGAAGGAATTCGGAGATGTTTTTGAATTTGCTGGGAGTGAATGTCACAAATGTTGTCGCTACTGTTATCGCTTTGATGATAGAGTCAGTTTAATGGATTCTGGAAACGCGTCACGTCAGCAGCTGATTCCGTGTCAGTGGGGCATCTCTCGAAAACACCGTGTTACACCAGTTTGTAGCACTGTGAGATCTCCCACTGCCAAGCCCGATCTAAGATGCCCCTCCACACTTGTCATCTTCACTCTTCCCTGGCAAGCTGGAAGCGATCTCGTTCTTCCAGCCTCTTTTACAAGCCAGAAATAGTCAATTCGATAGCTTCAGCATGGCCGACATCCAGCCAAAAGATCACAGGGCCTATATGCAGCTTGCTCTTGAGCAGGCCAAGAAATCACCACCAAAGCCAACAAACTACCGTGTGGGAGCTGTCATCGTAGATACATCCTCCAACGAGATCCTCGCAACTGGTTACACCTTGGAGCTTCCCGGCAACACTCATGCAGAGCAATGTTGCTTGCTCAAGCTTGCCGAAAAACATGGTGTTTCCGAAGAGAACCTTGGAGATGTCTTGCCAGCAAACCTAGCCCTGTACACCACCGTTGAACCATGCTCCAAGCGGCTGAGCGGAAACCTGCCCTGTGTGGAAAGGGTCAAGAGACTGGCCGGCTCTATCAAGACAGTCTATGTCGGCATCCTGGAGCCAGAGACCTTTGTTGCTGAGAATACAGGCAAGACCAGTCTTCAAGACGCAGGCATCAAAGTCGTTGCCGTCGAAGGCTTCGAGAAGGCAATCCTCGAAATTGCCACGGCTGGGCACATCAAGAGCTGACCAGGCCAAGAAGGACTTACTCCGCGATATAACAACATCAATGCCAATGGACAGTCAAGCTGTGGTTTTATTCAGTTCTCCTCAGTCTAAGCATGCACTGTCCGACAGGCCTCCCCAACTCCGGTCAAGATTGCTCATAGAACCATCCGAACCGTCCGGCCCGGCATGCAGCATTTCCTGGTTCACCACCCGCTTCGAAGATGACAGCATCTGAATTGTAAACAATGGACTGGAACTTCCCCGCATTTTACGTAGACAACAATGGAGAATAACGAGACAGGTCTCAGTCTCAGTCGTCGGTGCTGGCATTCGAGAAACAATATCACAATGGCTGCATACCAGTCTCACCCTGAAAACCGATGATACCCCACCACCACGTCCAGATCAGAAACAAAAAAAGATATCGTATATAAACGCGTCCCACGGCTTCGTTACTGTCTTCTGGCCATGTTTTTGTTCCTGATGTTCAACCGCCAACAAAATGAAGGCACCATGGAATATCGAGGCCTTGCTATGGGCAACAGCCACAGCCTTGGTGGCCCGTGATGTAGACCCCCTTCCACATCAACCATGCAGTAAGTTCCCATCTACGCACATCTTCAGATCAATTAGCCAACTCTCACCACCAACCCTAGCCGGTGACTACTGCTACGATATTTCTCCTCTCGAACCCAGGTTCTTCCCCTCCCTCGAACCTCAACGCCTCCAAATAAAATACGGCCCCTTTACCACTCCCCCAACTCACGAACACAACGGTCATCACAAGACCTACTTCCGAACCAACCCCCCTTGCTATGGTACGAGGCAAACTCTCTTGTTTTTGTGTTCCAGCTACTCTCATGTTCACCCAAAATACCAATGCTAATCCCCCCAAGACTGCTACCTCACCGCAGTCAAAGCCGACCTCCAATACCCAAACGGCACAACCGCCAACACCAACACGGGGTTATGGCTCCATCACGTCGTGATTACAAACCTCGTCCAATCCTCCATTACCTGCCCCGAGGGAGCAGAGATCATTTTTGCCAGTGGGAACGAGAGGACAGAGGTAAAGATATCACTTGATGGAACAGTCCCGGCGGGGTATTACATCAACCCCCACGATCTCCTCCTCCTCTTCCCCGAGCTCATGAACACCGCCCATGTCCCTCAAGACGCCATCATTGTGATTGACTACGAGTTTGTTCCTTTATCAGACCTATCAGTCGAAGCGGGGTTCAAGAAAGTCACGCCTGTATGGCTAGATGTAGACGGGCCTTGCTCCCCTAATGCCGGGGCTATACCCGTCCCTGCTGGGGTGGTAGGGGAGAAGTTCACGCTGGAGATGGAGCCAAAGTGGAAGAGTGATATTAGTGGGGATGTTTTGTTTGTGATGGGGCATGTTCGTGATGGGGCTACTGGGTTGGAGGTGGTGAGAAGCAGCAGTGATGGCGCTGGGATAGAAGGTGGTGAGACGGTTTGTAATGGGGAGGTGAGGTATGGAGAGGAGGAGGGGGATGTCGACATTGCTGGTGAGGATCATGGCCATGGCCGTGGGGATGGTGGTGATGTTGATGGCGGGCATGGGGGCCGTCTTGAAAAGAGACGTTTCTGGAGAAGCAGAGGGAAGGGCAAGGGCAAGGGCAAAGGACATGACGACGACCACGACGATCATGATGACGAGGAAGAGGAGGTTCCCACGTCCCCAAGGCGACAAGGTGTCCACGTCTCCAGCATTTCCACCTGCACCCTCCCAGGCCGAATTGAAAAAGGAGAGGAATGGACCGTTAGGGCGAACTACGACTTTGCCAAGCACGCCCCGATGGTGCACGGGGGCGAGCTGGCGCCGGTGATGGGGATGAGTCTGATGTATGTTGTAGAGGATGGACAATAAGGTATCATCTGCACGAAACAGCTTCTCAGCTACCGGCACACCTCCTCTTGGCAGTCAGACAGCACCAACATACTGCAGTGATACTGCTGGATGGAAGGGCCATGATATACGGTTGGGCGAAGAGGTATATCTTCGGAGCGCTGAGAAATGTGGGCATTGTGATTGGGGTCGTGATGATTGGGGGGTGGTATGGTATCAAGGGGTACTGGCTTTGCACGTAGACGAATTTCCTGGTGGTGGGCTGTTTTCTATACAGAATCTAGGACTGACACTGTTCACTGTCAGACAGAGCCTGTATCAATGGTCACACCCAAAAAGCTGGGACTCTGGTTGTTTTAGTTTGGGAGTTTGAAGACATGATTGAAAAACTTTGGAGCTTGAAAATATCCCGAGGTCTGCTGTTTGTTCCTTTTGGAATCGGTATTTTATAGGTATACCTTGCCATAGTGTTTTGAAGGGTTTGAGCCGGGGGCTGATTTAAGTAAGCTGAATGGGCGCGCGCGCTAGGAAATGCACCAACCATAGCAAAAACCAGCCACCCAAATTGAAGTGAGATTTCGGATTTATTGCCTGAAACTTTGACAGCTCATCTCACCATCTCGTTTGTTTGTTTTTTTCACCGATAATTTTCACGAACCTTTGGCGTCATCTCATTTTTTTACTCTGTAATCCTATTTCAAGATACCATCTGATTTTTTACCAAGGACATACAACACCTATGCCATTTGACATTTTGACCATCTCGCGATTTTAAAAGTAGTACTCACATTCGGCATACCACACACACACACACACACACCGCCAAGACATTTGAATTATCCGTCTGTTGTTGATCTCACACGCATCACCACCACCAAAACACGCCCATCTCACCACACCCATCAAAACAAACCACCATTTTTCTACACAACACTTTCCACAACACCACCACCTTACATTCCCTCGTGACAACCCCCCCTCATCCCTGACCCTCCCTCCTCCGCAAAAATGTCACAAAACACCTTCCACCAATTCATCAAATTCTCCACCGACGCCTGTATGTTTTACCCCCCTACCTATCCTACCTCTTCTCTGTGTACTCCCCCAAGACTAACCCATATCAGACGGCCTCGAGCGCACCCTCCGCTTCCTCCAATCTCTAACCCAATTAATGCTCTCCTACCCCACCCTCCCCCTAACCCTCCTCCCCTTCCTCGGCTTCCCCCCCTCCCACCTCCCCAAATCCCTCTCCCCCTCCAAAAAACACACCCTCTCCGAGCTCAAATCCCGCCTCTCCCTCGGCCGCCGCTACTTCAGGTCATTCCGCTTCCTCGAAAACTTTTCCCAGGCCTTTGACAAGTACATTGAAGCCTCTGCCTCTGCCTCCGCCAAAGCCTCCTCCAGCGTCAAATCATCAACCTCAGCGAAAAATAAAGCCAAGGCAGGAGGGTTAGCAGTGGGATTGATACTAGGCGGTATAGGACTGGAGAAGTGGTTGGAAATACTAAGTAAAGGTTTCAACGGGGTGTATTACTGCGCGGAAACCTCGACATTTATCGATGAGCTCAAAGTAGATGGGTTGGGAGTTTGGGGGAGGGATCTTGCGAAGAGGGTGATGAAAGAGGAGAATCGGATGTGGTTTTTTTCTTTGGTGCTTGGGGTCTTGGCGGGGTGTTGGAAGGTGGGGAGGTTAGGGGGGGAGATTGCGCAGGCGAGGAGGGAGGTTAGGTTGCTGGAGAAGGAGGTGAGGAGGGAGAATAAGGCTGGGGGTGTGGTTAGGGGACAGCAGGGGGGTTGGGAGGGGAAGCCGATGCGTCAAGGGGAGGGGGGGCAACTGCAACAACAACAACAGCAGTGGCGGGAGGAGGAGATGAGATTGGAACGGGTGAGGGCTGGGGAGGTGAAGCTCGAGGAGATGAGGACGAGGTTGGATAAGCTGGTGGATACGAGGTATAAGGCTGCGAGGAGGGCGGTGGCGGATCTATTGGATTTGGCGGTGCCGGGGAAGGCGGTGGGGTGGGTGCCGCTTTCTACCGGGGTGGTGTCGGCGTTGATGTTGGGGAGTACGTGGTTGACGGGGTTGGAGGTTTGGGAGAAGTGCGGAGAGAGTGTGGCCAAGTCGGCGGCGAAGGGGGAGGCCGAGGCGAAGGCTAAGCCGAAGAGTGAGTGATTGATAGGGGGGATGAGAGTGTATATATGGAGGAAGTAATGAAGTAATGTAGCACGTGAGGTTCTGAGGGCAGTGAGAAGAACCGTGATGGCTGTGAAGTAACACTTCTGATTGAAAATATCTGGGTACATAGATCACTGGCAATGATGACTCAAGGACGTAGAGCAGGGAAGGTGTGTCTTGTCGGCATCAATCCATGTCCTTCTTTGTCGACTGACACCTCAGCTATCAAAGGTCAGTCACAACCTAGGTCAACCAATCCGTCCAACCGAATATCACACACAATAAATGTTCAAACACCACCAATGTATTGTTGCCTTCCCTATACCACCCCGCCTAAGCTTCAAAGTAAATACAATACCGCCCCAACGAGAGAAATGATGCACATGTACACAAGTGGTTGCAACAATTCTCTCTCAATTTCAATCCGCTTTTGCCACCTTTTATCTATGGCCTTCTCATCAACTTATACACTCTATACCCCCCTTACATGCCAGGAGAGACAAGCAGGCCCTTCTCTTTAGAATCACGCTTCCACCCACCAGCAAGCGCCTCACCACCATTCTCCTGTGCAAACTTTTGCATGCGCGCCTCCAGCTCTGGCCTGAAGTGGCGGATAAGACCCTGGATAGGCCAGGCGAAAGCCTCACCCAAAGCTAGACACATGTCAGTAACAAATCAACATTTGGCGTCAGAATGAGGAAAACATACCGCAAATAGTGTGACCCTCAACCTGCTTCGTCAGCTCCTGCAACATATCAATCTCACGCTCGCGGCCCTGGCCCTTCTCAAATCGCTGCATGATCTGCTCCGTCCACTTGCTGCCCTCACGGCAAGGTGTGCACTGGCCGCAAGACTCGTGGCGGTAGAAGTGGCTGAGACGAGAGATGGCACGGACAACATCGGTGCTCTTGTCCATGACGATAACAGCCGCAGTTCCCAAGCCAGACTGGCTGTCCTTCAAGGCATCAAAGTCCATGAGCTGGTCGTCGCAAATGCTCTTGGGAAGAATAGGGGTAGAAGAACCACCAGGAATGACAGCCAGGAGGTTGTCCCAGCCACCACGGACGCCACCGCAGTGTTTGTCGATAAGTTCCCGGAGGGGAATGCTCATCTCCTCTTCGACTGTGCAGGGGTTGTTGACGTGACCGCTGATGCAGAAGAGCTTGGTGCCCTGGTTGCGCTCACGACCGAAGCCGGCGAACCAGCTGCCACCGCGGCGGCAAATGGTGGGAGCAACGGCAACAGTCTCGACGTTGGCAACGGTGGAAGGGCAGCCGAAAAGACCAACAGCAGCAGGGAAAGGAGGCTTCAAGCGGGGCTTGCCGGGCTTGCCCTCAAGGGACTCGATCAAACTGGTCTCCTCACCGCAGACGTAGGCACCACCACCACGGTGAACGTAGACATCAAAGTCGTACCCGGAGCCGCAGGCGTTCTTTCCGATAAGACCGTCAGCATACGCCTCATTGATGGCGTTCTGGAGAACGGCAGCCTCGTGGATAAACTCCCCACGAATGTAGATATAAGCAGCCGAAGCATTCATGGCACGGCCAGCGACCAAGCAGCCCTCCACCAGCTTGTGGGGATCCTTGCGCATAATCTCCCGATCCTTGCAGGTTCCCGGCTCACCCTCATCGGCGTTGACTACCAAGTATCTCGGCTTGTTGTCCTTGTCCCAGTCCTTGAAGTTCATGAACGACTGCAAAAGCATAACAACGTTAGTAAGCTTATTCCCTCTTCCAGCAGTGAATTGAGTTTCCCAAGCTCCAGACGCACCCATTTCAGACCGGAAGGGAAACCAGCACCACCACGTCCACGGAGACCGGAGGCCTTGATCTCGCCAATGATCCAGTCGTGGCCCTTAAGAATGATTTCCTTGGTCTTGTGCCAGTCGCCCATCTTCTTGGCGCTCTTGAGGTCGGGGGGGTAGCGGCCGTAGAGGTTCTGGAAGATGCGGTCCTGATCGCGAAGGCCGCCGTAGGTGCGCTTAGGGGCAGCGCCGTCCTGGACGGTAGCAAAGGAGCGGCATTGTTGTTGGGTCGTGGCAGCGACGGCGTTTGCGAGGGTCTTGGCCGACGCCTTGGTAGGTGCGGCGGTACGGGACAGCATTGTGTATCTGGAGTATTCGTGTCTCTGCTCGGCAGAGACAGAGGGGGTGGGATGCCAATGGGCCGGGACGGAGAGAGGTCGTCGTGGGGTTCGTTCGGGACGACGAGGGACGACGAGGGTGTGAGGTTGGCCCGTTCCCTCAATTGAGCGATTGTGAGCGGCTTCTTGAGATTTGGATTCGCAACGTTGATGATTGGCTGAAATTTACCAGGGTGTGGCGGGCAGGCACTTGGGCCGCTTGTGGCGAGAACCGCCAAGATCGCTGACGCAGTGTGGGGGAAGCTGTCCGCTTTGAGAGCTCCGAGAGCTTTCAAAAGCTCCCTAAACAACTTCCATTGACAGCCTCGACAGCTCATCCCGACAGTCAGCATTGCGATTTAGTTCGAACCGCCCACAACGCCCTCCAGACGAGGAGCTGCGTGCGGCTTATTCAACAAATACATATATTCATTCTTGGAACAGAGTCTTCCCTGTCTTTTTACCCAGTGTGAGAATGCGCCGTACAGCTCGTCAAAATAAATGTTCAGCCTTGTCCCGGTAATACCAACACCACCAAACACCACTAAGCATCACCCCCAATCCACAACAAAATGTCCTCCAAACGCCATTCCATCCTCCCCGCCGTCTCGGCCGGCCCAAAGCCCCCCGTCCACTTCTCCTCCTCCATCACCATCGCCGACTCGGCCCTCCTCACCGGCACAAACCTCATCACCATCTCCTCAGAATCCGTCATCCACCCCCGCGCCAAACTCGACTCCCTCGCCGGCCGCATCACCATCGGCCGCCGCTGCGTCGTCCACGAGCGCACCATGATCGGCGCAATCGGCACATCCGGCAAGGTCACAGAAACAGCCGTTACCCTCGGTGACTACGTGACAGTCGAAGTAGCCGCCTCCATCGAGGCCGGTAACACCATCATTGGGGAGGGCACGACAGTAGGAGTTGGCTCCAAGATTGGCGCAGGGGCAGTGATCGGGAAGGTTCGTTCGTTCCAGCCACATACTTGATGAAGAGGGGGAGAAGATATTGACGGGAACAACAACAGCACTGCACGCTAACCCCTCACACCGAGATCCCCGCCGGCGAGGTAATCCCTGATTTTACGGTGATGTACTCGAACGGGATGAGGAGGGTGGACAAGCGCGGGGTGGCGGATCTGAAGAACAAGGGGCAGGCGAGGCAGATTGACGTTTTGAGGAGGATGATACCCAGTAATCCGGCCAAGTTTACTTGATTACTACCCCAAGATCCAAATTATACATGATGATGATTGTTCTTTTCGTAATAGCATACGTTGCCCCGTTATGGTAATAATAATAAACATAGGGACCGCCTTTATCGGTTGATGGCCACACTTAATGAGTAATATTAAGCAAAAAAAGATGGATGACTCAGATGGAGTTTTTCAAGCCAGGTTGGTACTCTTGGCTATGTTCCAAGTTCCAATGACAGGAAAGCGCCTGGATGTAAACACTGGAGAGGGAGGTGTGCTTTTGGTATATACCGAGGTAGTCTTTGCTTGTGCAATAAGGCTGAGGATGTAGAACTGGAAAGTTACAGGAATCAGCGGGGTGAAGCGGGGACTTCTCAGGGGGATCAAGACTTAACCTTGTGGAAGCAATGCCAGTTCCGCCTTTCAGGGGTTGAACCTTGGCTTTAATGTTTGATGATTCTGGTTCACATGTATCTGCAAAAGAAGTGATCACTAAAAGGGGCAATGCCACAAACCAACTCTACAAACCAACCTCTACAGATGGTGTCAAACACCCACGCCCTTCACCCAGCGCATCGATACCAAATCATGACCTTCCAATTATTTGTATTACCTATTTCCCTGGTTTATAAGGCCTTAATCTTCATCCACTCCGTAGTCCCTAACCCCAAATTCAACCCATTCTCCGCCCACCACCTCCTAACCTTGGTCTGATCCCCCAACGAATCCTCCAGCGCCTCCTCCACATCCATAGTCTTATACTCGACCCTCCTCCCCTTCTTCCCATTCATCCCCGGCAACTCCCCATGCGCATACTTTCTCCACCACTCCAGCACATGAATATGCGCATGATACGTCGCCTCCATCAGAATCTGATTGTCAAACTCCAGCTTGTCATCCCCCCTCAGCAGCCTCCAGCACTCCAGCACATCCACCTGCCCCCACCTACTCGCCATCTTGCAAACCGTCTCGTGATGTCCCACCGGTATCCCGCTCTCCTCCCACCACCTAATCACCTCCACCCTCCCCCACTGCGCCGCCCCCAGCAGCGCCTTCCCCGGCTTCAGCGCAATCGCCGCCGAGTTCTGCAGGCTCGCCTCCCTCCACCATTCCAAAACATGAATATGTCCCTTTGAACTGGCACTCTCAAACGCGGCCTCGCTGTACTTGAGCGGCAACCCCGACCTCCTCCACCACTCCAGCACGTGCACGAACCCCCTCATCGACGCCTTGTCCACCGCCTCGTTGTCGTACTGCTTCTCCAAAAAGCTCGGCGACCTCCGCCACCAGTCCAGAATATCCGTCCGTCCATAATACGCCGACGCCTTCGTCGGGATCGTCTTCCCATCAAAGCACTTGAACAAGTGCGGCGAGTTCGCCTCGATCCAAGTCAACACCCCCGTAAGCGAAAACTTGAAAATCAAGTGCACCGCCAGCGCGCTCAGATCATGAAACGCCGCCGGGGCCTTTGCCAGCTTCTTGCAAATCTCGTCCGTGTTCGCCGTCAGCAGCGTCCACTCAAGCTCATGCATAAAAACCCCCACCGCATCATTCTTATCCTTCGGCTCCCTCCTCCACCCCTCACTCGCCGGCATCTCCAATGTTGTATAAACCCCCAAGCTCGTCGCCAGCTCCCAATCCCCCAAAAACTCAAAAATCATGCTCCACAGCTCCGGCGGTAGCACATTCCTCGCTTTTTTATTTTCTCCCTCCCCCTTTGCCACTGCAGCAGTCTGGGAGCACCCAACCTCAACATTAAACCCCACCTTTAGCAAATCCGCCTGGTTCCTAATAATCCCAATCAAATCCCCAAACCCTTCCCACTCCACCACCCTCTTTGCCCCCTTATCCTTATCTCTATGATCATACGCCCAAAGCACCGGCGGCAGCACCCTCACCCACCCCCACTTCCTCACCAGCTTCCCCATCTGCCTCCTCGTTACAGGGCCCTCCCACATCTGCTTCGTCATCCCCGGCACCAGCAATATCCTTTTACTCGCGTCCCAACCCCTCAGCACCTGCAGCAGCAAGTTATCGCATATCCCCACCATCATCTTGGCCAGCGTGTCCGCGTCTATCGGGGCTAGCACTAATAAATCAGCCCACTCTATCAGCTCTGCCGCTTGCGCCTCCATGTCGACCGAGGGTTTGTTCTGGTGCACCATGATCTCCTGCGCTAACCGGTGGGTGAGATCGTCGACTATCGCCCGCGTGGTGATCTGCGCCTCTTTTGATAGTCTAACGGCGATTTGCTGCGCGTAGGCTACATCTCGGGGCCCGTTGGAGGCGACCAAGAGGTGGAGGGAGCGGGGGCGGGCGAGGTCGGGGAGGGAGGGGGAGAGGGTGAGGGTCGTGTCGGAGAGGTGGGCGCCCAGGCGTCCGCGGGAGGAGCCCGGTGGGTAGGGCGAGGGGCTGGGGTCGTCGGGGTAGGCTTCCGACATGGTGGTGTTGGATGTGTGCCCTCTTGAGAGTTTGTGTGTTTTTGCTTTCGGTTTCAGACTGGTAAGCTTGCTGCTTGAATTCTCCCTCTCGACTTTCGAGACCCAGATGTCGAGAAAACGAAAACGTCTGATTTGGATGATGGCCGTCTTATGTCGTTCAATATCTTGACACGACCAAACTCCAGACCCCCTTCGTTGGTACCTCGTTCACTTCACTTCATCCACTTCGCCTCTCGCCTCGTAGCCGTCTCGCCTCGTTGTAAAGTCTGACCCCAAGAAAAGAGAATAACCCTGAGTCCACTATCAAAACCCCAGGTCAGAACACAAAAAGACTGTTCAGCAGACTGATGTTGAATCAACAAAAACTTCAGTGCTCGTAAATCCACAGAAAAATAGTTAAAGAATGGAGGGGGCGTCGTCTTGAACTTGAACCGAAACTTGAACCCAGGAATTCTTGCCTGACGTCTATCTTACCCATCCGTGCCATTATGCAGGGATCTCCAACCAATCATTTTGTCCCAGTGGGGCTACCCCAGAAAGTAGGTGGGGCACATGAGGCGATCCGCTGGATTGGTTGGTTCTGTCACCACTGCCGACCACTACAACCCCGTAAACCACCCCACGGTGCCTTTGCTCCGGACGGGACAGGGCCTTTCATTCTCCATATATTCTTATATGTAATGTAGGGGCTCTGAAAGTCACAGACGTCTGTCTAGTAACCTGAATTCATACCTGGTACCCGTATTCACCCCTTGAAGCTCCAAATTCAGTTTAAGCAGGACCGTTGATCAAATCAAGCTGGAGGGAGCTCTCCGAAAGCTGTCTACCTAGCGCCTTCAACCTCGAACCTCCTGCTATCAGCAAACCCAAACCATCAACCGTTGTCCGTCGTCCACGTACCTTGGTTCCTACTCTCTCCCATTCTTTGTTCACATATTTCCATGTGATAGCTACCCATTTCGTTTGTTTCGTTTTGCCATGTATATTTTGGGCTTTCTTTCACAGTTCGTGGGCACCTACTGTAGAATTAGGATCTCGATATTCACCATGCCTGCCAATCGTCACATTGTCAATCAGCTCAACTCCACCAGATGAGAAGATGACCAAAACCAAATGTACTTTTCATTACCCACGCTAATACGCTGATAACCAACACCAACTACAAACGCTAAAACGTTCAAAAACAACTCCTAATCATACTCTCACTCACTCATATTTCATCCCAATCATGTTCCACGCCCTCTTACTTATTAGACAGACCTCTTCCTAGGTGGCCCATCACCATCATCATCCCTCTTGGTGCGGGGCGCCCCAAGCCCGTAGGAAACCTTACTCCCTATCCCAGCCATACGCTCCGACCAGCTCTTGCGCCTAGCAATCTTTGGCCGCGACGACCCCGTGCCCGCCTTAACCTCAGTCGCCTTCCGCTTGTTCTTATTCTCAGCGTCCCTATCAACTGTTTCTTTCTTATCCCCCTCGACAGCTGTCCCTTCCTCCCCCTCCTTCTTGCTCCCCTCCCCTTTTTTATTCCCGGCGGTATCCAACTCATTAGCAAAGACAACCTTCTTCCTAACCGGCGAAAGCAAAGGCTGAAGCGCATCCATATCGCCCTCCAACTGAGCCAACACCCCAGGAGGAATAGGCGTATCCATCACAGGCTTAGGCGGCGGGAACCTCGGCTTGTACGGCTCCGGAGCCTGCCAAAACGGCTCCTCATCTTCCTTCCCCTCCTCCCCTCCTCCTTGCACCACCTTCGCAGGCCCAGCAGGCCCAGGTTCAGTCTTACGCCTAGGAGACAAAATCTTCGACATCATCGACCCCTGAGACGCCCCCGACTCCGACTTATGTCTCCCACCAGCACCAACACCAATCTCCCTCTCAGCCGCCATCTTTTTCTCAGCCGCCATCTTTTTCGCGGCCGCCTTCCTCTGAAAAGCCTCCGCCTTCTCCTCAATCAACAAGTTCTCCCTCGCCGCGTCAAAATCCGTCACCTCATTCGTGTAGGTTTTTTTCCTGGCAATGGCAGCCAACCTGAGCCACAGCTTGTGGCATATCTCCTCCCCAATCACCGGTGCCCTGACCAGCTTCTGGCACTGCTGCGTGCCCGCCGTCTCGTTATACGTGCCGAGTTGGACGAGCTCGGTCCACGTCTTGTCACAGTGAATCTTGATGTGCTCGGTCTTGTCCTCGGAGAGCTCAGAGTTTTCTTCGAAGACGACATGGCGGATAAAGGCGAGCGCTTTTTCTACTGGGGGGAGTTTCTCAAATTTGCCGGTTTTTTCGATGGGGAGAGGGGCTTCTGGTTGGGACATGTTGTTGAGGGGGGGGTGGATGATTGGGAGATTGGAAGGGGTTGGTTGGATTTGGGGGGTTGCTCTGTGGGAAGAGCTGTGTGTGGTGGTGTGGAAAATGAGGATGTTAGTTGTTCTCCTGGGGAGGTGGCTAACTGCTGAGTGGTGAGCAGAGAAGGTGGCTGGATGGTGGGTGAAGTGGACTGCTGGGTGATGGAATATGCTAGCTGTAGGCTGGAAGATGAAGAATAACAAGACTCGTCAGAGACGCCCCAGATGAGCTCGCCGGTGGACGAGGATCGCCGGCTGTTGAACGGAGAGGCCAGCTGCTCAAATGATGGGGAAGTCAGCTCTCCGCGGTGGGGTGAAGGTGGCTGCCGGACAGGATATGAAGCTTGTTGTGGGATCGGCGGTTGTTGTTGGGTAGAATGTGGAGATAAACTGCTCTTGATGAAAATCTTCTTAAAAGGCTTCTGGATAAAATGTTTTGCTCGTGCTTTACGTCCTAGAGTAGTAGCTGTTTTTTGGTCTGGACTCTGAGCCATCGCTTTTTAGAGCATGCGGGAATCTGAGTCGGACGTTGGACGGAAGTTGGGCTTGAGTTAGAGCCGGACTCGCTCCTGCTAGTGTCCCAACAGTGAAAAGCAATGTTAATGGTTAATGGTGAGGTAAGTGGCAGTTGGGTTTCAACATCTGGAAGGTGCCGAGGAGCTGAGAGCTTGCCGGAATATACCTTATATCAAGAGTCTGGCAGTCTTATCAGAGTACTGGGCTGTCTCTTTTCCCCCATCGTCGTTGCGTTGTGCTGTTCTATTACCCGACTTCCCCGACATTCTTGGGTCGTGACTCCCCTCCATGTTGAGAGTCTGGAGTTGATATCAACAGAGCCGATTGGATCGGAGTCCAGTGAGATGGTGTGCAGGAGCAGGGCTATAGGGCTGATGATACCATGAAAGCTGCTCAGGTTCTGGGCCCCATGCTAAGGAATCGCATCCGAATGGATCGGAATTGTGCATGCTGAGCAGAGTGGGCATTCCGGTGCATTCCGAGACGGCTCCCAGCATCCGCGTGCTTGGGCGTCTCTTGCAGGAGCTTGTTCCGACGGAAATCGGCCTGGGGGGGAAAGCAACTACCCTTCCGGACCCGCCACAGCTGTCAAAGATGGAGACTGACTGGTCGTTGTCCTTTGCCAACGACTAAGGCGGTGGAGAATCCCAAGATGACAAAGACTGTCCGGGCATGAAACCTTCCACAATTTCTGATAACTGACAGAGTTCTTGAGGTCTGGCCCTGGCTTCCTGTCCAACATGTGAAGATGTGGAGACGAACACAGTAGATTCGGCGAGGAAGGCTATGTCCGAGAAATTCGTGCATTATAGCGGTCAGAACATGGTCGAAGTCAAGTCGGATCCTTTTGATGCCTGGCAGTCAGGTGTTGTCTTAGGAAGAGCAGATGGGTGGTTATGAGGCACTTCCTGATATAATAAGTTGCAAAGGTATCCCTGAGAAAAGAGGGTTGAAGCCCCATATTGGCAACATACTAAGAGCAACAGGAAGATCGCACTAGGAGAAAACCACCGGTCCAGGCTGGTTTCGGGTCCCAACAAAATATGGGAAACGGTATCTTTCTTTAGACACCCCTCACCGTCGAAATACCTGAGAGGTTTTTTCAACTTAGCGTAGGCCAAATCCCCTCATTGGGTCCCGTCGTCCCAAACAACATCGATAGCGGAGTTCATGGCGTAACTGGATTCCCTGGGTAAGTTGATGGGGTCTAACCCATCTGCACTCAGGTATATTGAAAGTATGTGACTGGAGAAAGGCTGATTGTACTGCTCAAAGAGACACTTGTTCTCGTCAGAAAAACAAAATGTATTTCGCGCTACTATTTGGAAACTACCGGCTTCCCATACGCGCCCCCATTCTGTCTCCTTAGTTCAATAGCCCGTTTATAAGGCGGTGCGGTAGGTGGCTGCACAGGGGGCAGAGAAACGTGATCAGCCGCAAGCTTATACGAAGCATCCGAATCGAATGCGGAAAGGTCACCGCAGGCGATGAAGGGGGCTATCCATCTGTTCTTGTTGTCGCTTCCGGATAGGTCCTCGAGGATGACTTCGGTGATGCCATCGTCGCCCGCTTTTGAGGGCTCAGATTGAGAAATGGGGTCTTGCTGTTGCTGTTGCAATTCAGACAACCGGCCACCCACACCCAATGGCTCCTCCAAGCTGGCCTTGAACCCCTCTGGAGGCTGGAAGTTGATGCAGACGATGAACGCCTCTACACTGCTCGCACGGGAAGACCTTGGCTTGGCGACGTTGACTTTCTCAAAGAAGACCTTGAGCTGGGCGTAAAGGAGGTCGACGTTTCGGCCGCGGAAGATCTTGGCGACGAACTTACCGCCTGGTTTAAGCACGCAGAGGGCGAGGTTGAGGGCGGCGAAGAGCAGCTGGGATTGGACGTAGATGTCGAGGTCGTGAAGTCCAGTAACGTCAGGAGCGCCATCGCTTATGACGAGGTCGACTGGCTGCTGGGCTTGCTGGTTTGTGGATGTTTCAGAGTCATGTGATGGATCGAGGGCTTTGAGAAGCAGGGGGACGGTAGCGGGGTGGGTGATGTCGGCTCGGAGGGTGATGACGCCAGGAAGAGGGCTGATGGGTTGGAGGTCGATGGAGACGATCTTGACATCTGGCCTACTACGAGGTTCAACATATTTAGTTTCTTGATGTTGTTGACTATTTTCCTGTGGTTTGGACTCTGATGGAATGACTTTGAGCATGCTTTGGCGAAACTTGGCTTCGCGGTCTTCCCAGGCATGCCGGCCGAATTTCTCGTTTTTAATCAGGACTCTAGAGAGAACTTGTGACCAACTGCCTGGGGCAGCGCAAAGGTCAACAACTCTGGTAACATTTTCGAAGAGGTTGAATTCTAGGGTACATGTCAGTCTTATCAGTCATGAATTTCATGTTAGGATCGATAACATACCCTCATCCAACTGGAGGAGCTTGAAGGCACTTCGGGCACGCCAGCCTTGTTCTTTGGCGAGCCGATAGTAAGCATCGCGCTTGTCTTTTGACGATTTTCCCATTCTGGCAGAAAAGATGAACCCCGCGATGTGTCACCAAGAAATGCGTATTGGCTTGGGTAGAGGTTGAAGATGTCGGGGAAATCAAGATGTGTCCCAAATGATTAAGTTTTATGAGGAAGATCAGGATCTGGCTGAGATGGAATTTGAAATCTCACAGAGTTGGCAGTAAGCTTGTGAGAGTACTTAGGTATCAAAGCTTCGGTTGAATGAAGCCAACTTTTTTGATGCCAAATTCAGTGCATCGCGGGGCAGGCAAGGGTGTAACGCAGTACCTGAAATTTCAGCTAGCCTTATCAAGCGGGCGGTGAGGCAGCTTGAGGGTTGGGGTTCTTTAATGTAAGGTTGGAAGCCTCGATAGCGGTCACTTGAGCTTTTCTTAATGACACGAGAGAGGGCTCATTAGTACATATCTCAAATCGAACTTGCTCGAGAACGTTGTAGCACCTATGATTCAACATCGATAGTTGCATTTCTGCTCACGGTTCGGCAGTTGAGCTGATGCTGATGGAAATAAGTGGGTCCTCGCCAATTGTAAGTTTCCCATGTCAACGATTTTTCACTTTTCTTGCAGGGGTCTTTGCTCATCCTTCAACATCACATCTCAAAACAATCCACAGGTAAGTGACGCCTATTCATCTTGATGAGGCCTTCTCATTATTCTTGAAGGGATTGCCAGTTCTCGTCAACATCCTTCCGCCATCTTTGAAGGCCATTCTCATTCTTGTTTCATGAGGTTCGCGCTAACATTTTATGCCAGCCTTGGAGCACACAATGGCGTTCGATAAGAAGAGGAAGCACTCCGGCGAGCAATCGCAGGCCAAGCGCTCACAATCAAAGGCCGGCACAAAACGCCAAA
Organism: Apiosordaria backusii; assembly: GCA_030549205.1. Taxonomy (NCBI): domain Eukaryota; kingdom Fungi; phylum Ascomycota; class Sordariomycetes; order Sordariales; family Lasiosphaeriaceae; genus Apiosordaria; species Apiosordaria backusii. The sequence continues at coordinate 2,585,762 of JAUKTV010000003.1, forward strand.
AGACAGAAAAGAGAGTTGTAGCCGTTGATGATCTACCATGGAAGACTGTGGAAATTCCCGAAATGTTTGATGACGCCGAAGGCTTTTACGGCTTGGAAGAGATTGAGGGCGTCGACGTCGTTCGAGAGGGCGATGTTGTCAAATTTGTAGGTGCCCGCCCGGTTCTGGATCATATGCATATCTTGTTACATTTTACTTACATTTTATCTCAGGTGGCTGCTGTGCCAAAAAACAAGGCCGAGAAGGATGGTGGTGATGACGGCGAAGAATTTGAAGGATTCGACGACACACCTGAGGAGTCATCACCTGTAGACACAAAAGCCAAGGACCAAAAGAAGGAGCCCAAAGCCAAGAAGAAGGATGCCAAGGAATCGAAAAAGCAGCCCAAGGACGGAAAGAAAGATGCAATGGACCAAAAGAAACCAGCGCCACAGCCTGAAGAAGATCCCGAACTGGTCTCGAATCTGTTCACCAGCATCGACACACTACCTGACGTGGAGCCTGAGGAGGAAGTTGATGTATCCGAATGGGCGCCGCTTGAGCTGTCACCTGACATGCTATCAGCGATTGGAAACCTCAGATTCAGCAAGCCGACACCAATTCAAGCACGCGCTATTCCAGAAATCATCAACGGCCGCGATGTCATTGGTAAAGCATCCACCGGTTCCGGAAAGACCTTGGCCTTTGGAATCCCTATCGTGGAAAGCTGGCTCGCCAAGCAGACAGAAGGAAAGAAGGACGAAAAGAGACAGCCGACCGCCATGATTCTCTCTCCAACAAGAGAACTCGCTCATCAGATTTCCGATCACTTGAAGAAGCTTTGCGACGGGCTTGTCAGCTCACCTTACATCTGCTCAGTCACAGGTGGTTTGGCAATCCAGAAACAGCTCAGACAGCTAGAGAAGGCAGATATTATTATCGGAACGCCCGGCCGTTTGTGGGAGGTCATCAGCACAGAACCGAAGATTATGAATTCGATCAGGGGTATCGACTTCCTGGTGGTGGATGAGGCTGACCGTCTACTCAAAGATGGCCAGTTCAAGGAAGCGGAGGACATTCTCAAGGCTTTGGACCGAACGGCTCCGGGGGAAGAGGCCGAGGAAGACTCGGATTCCGACGAAGAGCCTACCCCTAAGCATAACCGCCAGACCTTGGTCTTTTCCGCCACCTTCAACAAGGCCCTCCAACAGAAACTCGCTGGAAAGGCCCGGTTCAACCTTATGGGAGAAGCCGAGTCCCTCGAGCACCTGCTCAAAAAGCTAAACTTCCGTGAGGCCAAGCCCAAGTTCATCGACACCAACCCCGTCTCCCAGATGGCCGACAGGTTGAAAGAGGGCCTCATCCACTGCGGTGACCTCGAGAAAGACCTCTACCTCTACGCTGTCCTTCTCCTCCAACCCACTCGCCGCGCCCTCGTGTTCACCAACGCAATCAACACCGTCCGCCGCCTCACCCCCTTCCTCCAAAACCTCAACCTCCCCGCCATCTCCCTCCACTCCGACATGGAGCAAAAAGCCCGTCTCCGCTCCCTCGAAAAGTTCAAGGCCGATCCACCCAAGAACCCTGCTCCCGGTTCATCGTCCAACCAGGCCCCTATCCTGGTGGCCACCGACGTCGCCGCCCGCGGTCTCGATATCCCCAACGTCGACCTCGTAATCCACTACCACGTCCCCCGCAGCGCAGACGACTATGTCCACCGCTCTGGCCGCACCGCCCGCGCGACCCAGTCTGGTGTGTCAATCATGCTCTGCGGTCCCAAAGAGGACATCCCCACCCAGCGTCTCATCGCCAAAGTCCACGCCTCCGCCGCCGCGGCCAGCGGCAAGTCCAAGAAGGATCTCTTGGGCGTTCAAACAATTGATATCGACCGGCGGTTGGTGTCGCACCTCAAGCCGCGCGTGACTCTCTCCAAGAAGATCACCGAGACAACCATTGCCAAGGAAAAGGGCGCGAAGGAGGATGACTGGCTGAAGAATGCCGCAGAGGAGCTAGGTATTGTATTGGATGATGATGAGTTTGGGAAAGTGGGGTCGTGGAAGGGGAAGGGCAGCGGGAAGAAGCAGAAGGAGAGGGAGGCGAGGGAGGTGGGGAAGCAAGAGGTGAAGCAGTGGAGGTGGGAGTTGAAGGAGCTGTTGAGCAGGAGGGTTAATACGGGTGTTAGTGAGAAGTACTTGAATGGGGTTGACGTGGAGGGGCTGTTGAGGGGGGTGAGGAGTGAGTTTTTGGGGCAGGTGGAGGGGCTGGGGCTTTGATACCTTTTTGGATGTGTGTGTGTTGTAGTAGCTAAAATAGTGGGTTCATTATCATACTGTTTTTCTACTGATTAGGTGCCGGCAAAAGTTGAGTATTCTCTTGGCTCACAATTCGGCCACCAGGTTCTGGTGCGTCGACATCGCTGCCGCCGGCAGGTAACAAATGCCAAGACACCGGGCCGAAACTAGAAGGCCAATTGCGATGTAAGGCCCTGGGTTATTTGACCCGATGCCGGTGTTCAGAGTGAGTCACCGCGGCCCGTCCCGGCGGGCGGGTGGATGGGAATATGGTTCCAGAACATCTATGAACTTTTATTATGCATATCCATCTCCAGTTAGCCACCTTCCTTGTCAATGTTAGGGCGTATCCATCCACCTCTGTGTGTGACTCTTCTCATGTCTTGATGCAAAGTATATATTCCTTCTCATGGTCAGCTTCTATCTTCAGTTCCCATCAGAACCATTTTGATCTCATCTCATCTTAGACTTCATCTCATACCTGCCAACCGTTCATCTCATTCCATTTGTTCATCTCATCTCGGGCACATCTCATAGCTTTCGAACAGTTCATCTCAACAGTTTATCTCACACCTCCTCGTTCATCCCATCTCATCTACACCATCCCATTCACACCCCCCCCCCAAAATGTCCCCCACAACCCACCCCAAATCCTGGACGAAAAACACCCCCCCAAACGAGACCTACCTCATCTCAACCGACCCCTCCCTCATCCCCCTCGAAGCCCTCTCCGCCGCCTTCGCCTCAGACTTCATCTACTGGTCCAAACCCCTCACCCACTCCCAGCTCCAGACTCTAATCCAAAACTCCCTCTGTCTCGGTCTATACCATGGTATTCCCTCCCCCCCACCCCGTCCTCCCCCCTCACATGTTACCCATTCTCTCCCCCTTACCCTTGACCTAATCGCTTACCCCATCACAGAAAACGAATTAGTAGGCTTCGCCCGCCTGATAACCGACCAGCTCACCTTTGCCTATCTCACTGATGTCTACGTTCTCCCTGCCCATCAAGGAAAAGGACTAGCCAGATTTATGATGGCTTGTTTGGACGAGATCGTCTCGGAGTGGGATGAGCATCTGAGACGACTTCTCCTTTTCACTAGAGATGAAGAGGCTGCAAAGTTGTACAAACAAACTCTGGGGGCACAAGACGTCAGGGAGACAGGCACGGGAAAGCTTATTTGTATGGAGAGAGTTGGTGGAGGAAACACATTCAAGGCGCCAGATCACTGAGATGCTGGTGTGATAACTAATAAGTGAGCATAAATGTATACCATTGTTACCGATCCCAGATGATTGTGAGATATGACATATTATTGCCAGTGTGGCCTCACATCTTGACTTAAAAATCAGTAGCAACGATTATCCCCATCGCTCAAGATCTTGAGCACCAGCAGCTAGGCTTCTTCCAATACCCGTGCCCCTATCTGCCTCTAACTCAAAGCAACTCAAAGCTAACCCGGATATAAACTCCATTTCATGTCGCCAAAGATCGCCAACCCAGAAGATTAGCACTTCTCATTGAACTCCACATCCAGCTCCGAGTCCGAGTCGTTCTCCAGCTTGTACAGCTTCTCGTTCAGGGTCGCCTTCTCCAACAGACACCGTGGTGTGCCCTCGGGCACGGCCTTTCTCTTCTTCTTGAACATCTTTTCGCCCTTCTCAGCATACTCATTGTCCAGAATCTGGATCAGGGCCTCAATCTCCTTCACAACGTTGTCAAATGTGTTGAAGAAACGGCCGCTAACCTTGTCAAGAGCGGCGTCATGTTGAGATTGTTCACCGACGCGCGAAGCCACGAGGCCAAAGTAGCTCATGAGCTGGGTCTGTTCGAGACTTCCCGGCGCGGCCTGGTGGACGTTGTCACAGAGATTGTGCCTAATTTCAATTAGCAAATGAAAATATAGACAAGACACCAGATTCATACCGAAGAGCGGCACTCCGAAGGCGAATGTGGCCCACCATAGTCAGGGACATGCATCTGAGGTAGGAGGCATCGCCATCCACTGCACAATGGGAGTCAGTAAAAAATGCTATGCCGTCTCGGATGTGCAAAACCCACTTGTTTGCTTCTTGCTACCGAAAGTATTGTCTGTTACGGCAATCGGGTACTTGGGTCGGCTGAAGATTTTCCGAAGGATGCGCATAAGGAAGAACCGGCTGTGACCGAAGCCAACATTCTTATTCAAGAGGTGGATGATGGCCTTGATCGACTGGTTGGTCGCAACAGTGTGCTGGATGTTCTCCTGTATAAGCATCTTCACCTTTACCTCCTCGTTACACGAACACCCTTTACAGTAGGGATCGAAGCGCTGCCTCAATGAGCTGCTGGCAGCCTCGCGAACCGCAGAAAGTTCTTGTTGAGCTTGGCGGAGGAGGTGCTTGATGCACTCGAGCGCGGCCTCCTTCGGGCAAGAGTCGTGAGACTTATCCCGCTTGCAAACACCATCCAGGCTGGTGAGCTGTCGTGAGAAAACGATGTCAATATATTGCATATTACTCCCGACATAAACAACATGGAGATCAACTTACATGCCGCAGAGCATACCCGATATTGTAAGCAGGCAGCGTCTGCTCCTCGGTAGTAGGGGAGCGTTCCCAACCCTTCAGCCAGTACCTTGAGAAGGCAGTGGACCACCCCCAGCTTGGGGCAAGATCCCACGTCACAAAGTCAATCCCAATCTTCTCGCGAGAAACCTTGAAGCTGGGGCATAGCAGGTTCCTGGTCAGATCATCAAAGTACCAACGGCAATTGCTCTCCTGTGAGAGTTTATTGGAGCCGCCGTCGGTAGTCGTGAAGACAAGCTTGTGTGATGTCAAGTTAGTGTTTGCTTGCGGTAGCTGAAGAGCTCGAGGCTTACATTGAGGGCGACATAGGCCAGGCCTTCTCGGTCAGGGGTGGGAGCAATCGGTGTCTCAGGAGTCGGCTCTCGAGTGGTGATCTCCCACTTGACAGGGTAACTGCTAGACCTCTTTCTAAGAAAATCGGCCACCTTGCTGGTGATGGTAGGGACTTCGTCGGGTTGGATGTAGCACCAGGCCTTGAGCTTGAGCTGGAACTTGCTGGGGTCTCTCCTGTTATTGTCCCATCTAGGGATCGGGCGCTGAGGGAACATCATTCTGGCTGCAGATGTGCGAGGGCCCTCGGGAATTCAAGACAGATGCTTCCTCCCGGGGAGTGGGAAGAGAGGACGAGAAGAGCACAAAGAAGAGAGGGGAGGAGAGATGGGAGGAAAAAGGCAGCGGTATTTTGTTCCTGTGGACTTCTCCACACCGGGAAACCTTAATGATGGCTATGTATGACGCTGGCGACCCAGATAAGGAAGCCACGACCGGTACACGAGACGCCTTGGGGTCCTCTTTGGCACGAGATAGCGCCAGGCAGGTCGCAGGCACGAGAAAGCATGTGATGACCACCTAGATACGACGAAACGCCATTTTATCTTTTTAGGGCCGGGAGCGAGTGAGTCGGATGTGGGAGGGGCGTCGTCGGCGCACGGCATCATCACCACATGACATCTCTTTACCTATCTTCAACATGATAGGCTCCCTTCCAAGCAAACACAATGCACTCAATCAGTAGCAGGGCAATGGGCAGCGACGGCGACGGCGACGGCGACGGCAACACACACACGGAGCCACCTGTTTACCCATCACACACTTGCTCACGGTTCCATCTGGCGAATAAGAGTGCACACTATCCGAGACTGGCTCTGTATGTTGCCGGCTGATCTAATCCTTCGGAAGGGAGGGACACGGGATGCCCACGGGATCACACCTTCATCTGCCTCTCAGGCTGACCGGCGTCGGAGAAGATATGCCTTAGGTGCTGCCTTCACAGTATAAGCACTCCCATCTGGTCTTGGTTGTCCGATGGAAAGCGGCAGAGAGGGAGGGCCACCGCCACAAATCATTGGTCGCCTTGGAGAATGTCCAAGGTATTAGTAGTGGGCACTTTCCGTCCACCAGCAACCGTTTGTTCCCCCATCTCGAACAAAGACCGTGACAGCAGAAAATGGTTTGCATATGTACCTACACATGCAATGTACGGTACATTTCAACTCCAACTTCCTCCCGTCGACAGCAACCCGCACTCCACACATTTCTCCCAATCAAGAAACGTCTTGATGACTGGTTCATCTTGACCAGTCTCAGGAAGTGGCTTGTTCATTTTCAGGTTGTCCACGCCGTTCAACATCCTACCCAGTATTTATCTCTTTAGCTTCTTGCACTGGACGAAGCGCATATGCTCATGCTCAGACCTTTCGCCTTCTCGTCTTCCGACAGTAACACAATGTCTCTCACAGGTTCAATCACATAATCATAGGTAAACAGGAACTGCAACCCATTTCTGCCCTGTAACCCTACCTGCCAACTGCGCAAGCCACACACATCGCGGGGAAGCCTGCAGTTTCGCCATGTCATGACCCTGTCTAGACCCCCAGAAAAGATCGATCGAAGGGGTCAGACGGTAGGGCAGAGACAAAAGCAAAGGAGGGTAGCAGTGTTATGTGGTTCTTCTCGGTCCGCTGCCCGCTTATTCTGTCGTGCTCCATGCACATCCATTCATCTGACTTTCACATGGGAGGGAGGGGTAGCTATCCACCAGTAATCTTCATAAATATTTGGGTGGAAAGGAGGGGTCTGATCAGCTGGTTTCTATGTCCCCCCCGAAGGTCGGGTAATCGCCATTTCATGATCTTATCGGATCTGGGAGTCTTCGAGAAGTAATCACATCACCACCAATAAGTCTTTCATGAGGATTATTTCTCTGAAATTCTCGAGTCAGCTCTCTGCCTGCCGAGCTCTATACCTCTTCTGAAACTTTCTGTATACACTCCACCGGGTTGCCGTCATCGTCGTCATCATACCTCTCACGCGCTGGGTGAAATGCATCCCATCCCATGACATGTCACAGAAGTCCCCTCCAGCAACCTGGTTGTTGGTTTCCGGGGTCGTACCGTCGAGCTTTCTTCGTCCACCTCTATTGGTTTCGATCGGCAACTCCTCATGGCTTGCTCACCATCTCCTCACGCGACCTCCGATTACGGATGGCAATAAATAATGTGGTAGAGAAACTGCAAGCCACAAACAAAACCCAATAGACCGCGTAATGAGATATCTAATCAATACGACCAGTGCGTATCTCCCTCTCATGAGTGTGTTGCACACTACAACAAGGCTGGGCAACCCATACCTCGTATACCCTCTCTCCACACATACACGTTCTACAACACATCCGACGGAGCCACCCAAATCTAACGGTAGTAGACCTCATGATTCAAGGGCCTCTTTCTTAAGGGTTGCTGATATCCTTCAACGACGTACTGATCAATGCTCTCTCCAACAGTATAGGACATCATTGGTTAGGTACCAAGGTAAACCAGGCAAGGCAGATAGTAATTACATTCTCTTCACAAAGAAAACTTATATCACCCCCCCCAATAATGAAGTCCCCTCACAAAGTGAAGTCACTTTATATCAAATCTTGAAACCAAACATACCTACCCTACTAACCCAAACTTGAAATAAGCCAAACAATTTCACCACCCAGATCAAATACCCCCGTCCTGAATTAGCCGCGCCTGATGTATATACACTTTTCCTGAATGTCCGATACCTGTCTCCTGATGATGCTGCCGTTGAAGGGAATTCTCTCTCTTACTTACCTTTCCTGTATCTCTGTTTTTAGCTTACCACGACACTCTTTTCTTTCCCTTTCCTCTAACCTCTAGCAACGCCGAGGATCGATCATTTATAGCCCACGTAGTACCTGGAAGAGAAGTTATATTCTAACGACGACCTGCCTGCAGTAAGCGCACTCTTACGTTGATAAACAATTAGATTAAGACCCAGAAATACAACTGGGCATTTAGTAAATAAAGAGACTACGCTCCTCCACTTAACTATCACCGCGGCTACCTATATAAAGGTTTAAAAGGCTTATACAGAAAGAAGTTCAAAATAACTTCTAGAGTTAAGTATTTTCCTATAACCACCGTAGCTAATCCGCCACTTCCAATCACCAAATAGCAGTGTCATAGGGGCCATACTGCTGCTTCGCAGCGGTCGCCTCCGGCGAATAAACGATTCACACACACACACACACACCATTGAAGGGAACCCATTCCCCACAGACATAAAAAGCCATTAGTTGAGAACTCCCCATTCATTTGTATAGTAAGCTAGCCCAGCTCTCGAGGTGCATCTTCTCCAACTTTGAACGCTTAGTGTAGGTATCAGGAAAAACAGAAGGAGAAATGAAATATGGTACACGAATGTGGGCCCCAGATGCCGTGCAATTTGTGGAGGAATGTTCGAACCCCCTTTAGCTTCCCCACGAGAGTCTCGCCTCCATCCTTCCTTGGGGGGGGGGGGGGGGGGGCGCGCTCAGTTCTTCCACGAGGAGCAGGCTCACGTAGCCTTCTATCCTACTAGCACCTGAGCTAGATAAACTACCTGAAAGAGGGCGGGGAATTGAGGACTGGGAGCTTTAGGAAGCGGGTGCTTGTCACAAGGGCAGTGAGAGTTGTTGTTGTGTACAACAGGGTCAGAAAAATTTTGGTAGGTATATCAACCAGTGAGTTCCTCTGAGCCAACGTCAAACCATAGTTTTTGTTGAAGATACTCAACCTGATGAACCCAGCCTTGTGTCCCTTGACATGCTCCCAAAAGCGACCTTTTGTGAACTAGGTTGTCAACTGTACTCCTTCCACAAAGCATCAGCAAAAGAGGACTTCAAGTTTGTGTAAGCACAGATAGAGAGCTTTGTTACCTATTGCTACATACATACCAGACTCCCCCTCGACATAGAGCTATGACGACAAAAGAAAATAGGATATAAAAAAACCAAATAAATAACCAAGTAGCTCCTTTACACAGTTACTATATATAGCCAAGGAAAATAATTACTTGGGAAAGATAGAGAAACCCTGATATCCAAAGAATGTGCACTGAAGAACTAACCCCATATCACTCGAATGACGCCCGTGGTCATCGCGGAGTAAAGTTGAAGCAAAACAAGATAGGATGATGATCTGCCGTTTATTTGGCAGCAGCGGCCTCCTTCTTCTTGGTTGTTGTCTTTGGCTGGGAGCAATGCCGTTAGCCTGTGTCTAGATGTAGGTCCTAGACTTGTCTTACCTTCTCAACCTTCTCGGCCTTCCCTGGCTTCTCCGCCTTTTCAGCTTTCTCAGCCTTCTCGGGCTTTTCGGCCTTCTCAGTCTTCTCAGCTGCCTTCTTGGGCGCGGCCTTCTTGACGGCAGCTTTGGCCTGGTAGGTCAGAGTTAGCCCATTTGTGCCTGATATCTTCCGCACAGCCTGAGGCGCAGTCAGCATACCTTCTTCGCAACAGTCTCCTTCTTGGGCGCGGCCTTCTTCTTGGATACACCAGTCGGTTTGGCGCCCTTCGTCTCCGTCGTCGCAGCCTTGGGCTTGGTCGTCCGCTTCACAGCAGGAGCGGTGTCGACGACTTGGAAGACGCGCGGCTTGGAGTTGCCGGTGGACGAGCGGGTTCCTTCACGAGCCATTGTTGATTGTGGGTGATTAACGTGTAATTATCTGCCCCAACTTGTCAGAATAAGTAACCAAGCGAAGCGCGATCCCATGAGAGCTTCTATTTTGTGTATGCGACGCGCAAGCAGCGAAAATGGCGCGATGCGCCTTCGCAGGTTCTGCTCGGCACACACACATGCGCAGCAGCTCTCTCAGCTGTGTCTCGCGCCGCAAAAATGGTTCGGCGGCCCAACTTACGTGGAAAATTGGAGGATAAAAACGCGACGAACTTGCGCAGCGCAACAATGAAGCAAAGGCGTAAAAGATGGAGACTTGTCTGAAACAAACAACAGGAGAAGGAAGAAGACTGTGAGTCTCGTCGCGGGGCCAAAAGTCGAAATGTCGCAAGGAAAACAAAAGGTGGGCGGCACAAAAACAACGGGGTTGGGGTGGGTGAGCCAAAGCAGCCAAAAAACCACACCACACAACCACTCACCACTCACACCTCCCATCTTTTTTTTTTTCTCTTTTCTGCCGCAACCGCTACCGACCCAGCAATCTCCAATGCCCAATCTCCAGGGGTCGACACCGCTGGACCTCCATCGTGTGTTTAGAGCGCTGCCCTGGCTTTTCTGATTAGGGCATAAACAAAGGAACCGCCTGGGTTAAGCTGTCCAAAACCAGTGGATCCATTCGGTCCAGGACAGCTCTCGCCCGATGCTGCTGCTGAGGTATTGCTCGGCATTGCCGCGCGCCTGCTGAAGACCGGGAGGAAGGAAGCGAAGTCTGCTGATGATGTTGTCAAGGGAGCAGCAAACACGTGGCGATGAGACAGTGTTCCCGCGAGAGAGAGAGGATCAACAGTCCAGACTCTCTCAGATTCTTTGCCAGTGCAGGCATTCCGTGCTCTCAATCAGCTATCGTGGACTGGTTTGGTGGTACAGGATGTGGTAGAAAGGCTGGGAGAAGCTGCGCCAGTGAACCCGCTTAAAGTGAGATGGTGGCGCTCATGAGCATCTTGAAGTCGTCAAGACGAAACCTCACATTGTGTAGCCCAAAACTTCCAAAAAGAGCGGGAAGAAGAAGTACAAGTTGTTTGTTTTTCCAACTTGAGATTTTCTTGCGCCTGTCAACTTGTAAATTGGAATGCACGCCATGCGCGCGGGTCAAACGCTGTGGGGATCGGACCCACCACCCACATTCGGGAGCGTCCAGCCACCAAACGCCGTTTAACCACCCCACATTTAAGGTGGAGCTTGGCGGTTGAAGCTATTCAGAGCTTGATCAGAGCTTCATGGAGAAGGCTTGGCGTGATGCAGAGTCGGTGTATCTTTAATGGGGACCGCTACCATTAGATTGACAGAAGCAGAGACATAGAATCTATGTGGCTTCAAGTTTTCGATGCGTGGGCTTTCAGAAGTCAACATCAAACTGCCGAAGAGTATGTTTCAGGTAAACGCCCCCATGTAAATTCGAGGGTGGCAGTCAAACATGCAGACGGCCACTGTGCAGATTATGATCATCAATGTGTCAGTTTCAACGGCCGTGAGATGTGAAAATGTATGTGTCTTGGTATCAACCAATGTCAGCGCGATGTTTCGTTCTGGCGTCCTCCAAGGAATTGTTGGTTCTGAGAGTTCTGTTCCATCAACAGACACAAGTCTGCGTTACGTAGTCTGCCGCGTAACCTCGAAGTATAAGACTCCAGGCAACAGTAAAAATGCCAACATTCTATCCACACTCTCTTACTCTACCCTTCCCATGAAAAATGTATCCGACCACAGCCGTCGATAAAATGCATTTCCAACATCCAATATTCTTTCCAACGTGGTGCTGGAGGCGGGGTTCGGCATCCCGGCACACTCCCTCTTTGCCCCTTCGGGGGAGACTTGCCATACTTAAAAGGTGTGGTAGGTCTAAATTGTTATTTTCTCAGTGTATTAAAACTAGAATTGTATATACTTCTCTACTATTTATACAATTTACTTGCATTGACCTTCCTAATACCTATAGACCTTCCTAGCGACTTTCTTTATTTATTTTATCTACTTTTTTATTTTAGCTATTTTAAAAGTTAAATTACTTCCTATTAACATTTTATTTATAGACTTTTATAGTAATTTTCTTTAACTATTTTATTTACTTTTCCTATTAGGCTATTTTAGTAATCAAAGTTTTTAAAATACTATTATTAATAATATTTAAGGCTTTAATTACTTTAGTATAGTTAGGTTTAAAATTAGGTTACTTTTTTAAGCTTAATACTGTAATAGTATAGCTAAATTAAATAATAGTAATAATATTGGTTAAGTTTTTAACAATTTTAGTAGCTTTTTTATAGAAATTAGTATATTTAGCCTTTAGAGGCTTTTTAATTATAAGGCTAATAATAATTTAACCTTTTTCGGTAATAATAGGTATATTAGATAATGCTATTTTTATTAAGTATAGAGCTTAGAAGGTATAGTTAGTAGTATTAATCTTTATCTTTTTAGTAAGTAGAGATATATTTATCTTTATTTATATTACTTAAGGGTATAATTAGTATAATATATACTATTTAAGTTACCAGGGTAAAATATAGTTTAAGAGTGTTAATTTCTATATTCAATATAAGCACTGACAATTGTTGAGCTTTTCCGGTGTTTTCTGTGGTATAAGGCGGCTACTAGCTAACTCAAAAAAGCCCACTTCAGCCAGGTTTAGTCATCAAACACTCCCTCTTTGGGATTGGGTTATCGATACTCGCATCCTAATCCCCATCAGACAAAAGATCTTCAGATATCACACGACTCGACGCAATGCGTGAGTTACATAGCAATATTACTGCGCTAATGGACCTCAGCCGTACGAGCTGTTGGATCTGAAAACATAGCCACCTATTCAATGAGCCAACTGCGCAGCACTGCATGGTTTCCATATATTGGAATGTCTACCTGTAGCCTACAGGTAGGTGGTGTTGCTGTACTACCGAGGCAGAATGTCACCGTCCGACACTCTCGTCGCATGCCGATTTCCAGCCGCTCTTGGTTTCTGAGCCTCGTCAGCACTAGGTCAGGTAGGTGTTGCAGCCAGTTACACTACAACAAAACCGGTACAATATCTCCGAACCACGGACGAACGAGACTCGTGAGATATTTCGTGCTCGATGCCACATGGAACCTCGGGCTCAGGTTACAATGTTAATGGGCAAGCTGCCGTGCTGCTTCAGTTGGCAATTTCCATGACACTGACAAGATCTAGAATTACCTCTTAAACAGAAGTCCTAAAATCAGATGAAACATTATGACAGCACCGCATTTTTGTGTTGCTGTTTTGGGCATCGATGATGCGGGTTGGCCGTCCGCGCCTTACACCGCACAGTGCCAAGCCATAAACTTTTGTGCGGATTGGTGGGAGAGGGGCAGTGGGTCCCGCCTGCCGGGGGCTGCTTGTGGGCTTGCATTGGCTCCTGGGGGGAGCTCGGACTGGTACAAGGTACCTGGTTCCAGCCTGCTGTCAGAGAACCGGCGGCGCTGTGCGACTTGACCTAACCCTGAAAGGGACCTTTGCTTTGCCTTGCCCAGAGACTCGACCGTCATGAAGGCGCGCTCCCCTGTGTTTCGTAGAGAATTGGCGAATGGCTAGAATCAATAAAATCTTTGCCCCTCCAGGCCTCCACTCTCACACAGCATCTCGATCAAGTCCCGACAAACCATCAACGTCCAGCTTCCATCGATCATCGCTGCTCTTCGGCACATGCAGTTACGGCAGACCACACGAGATATGACCTAGCCCCTTTTAGCCTTGCCTGACACCTCAGCTTCCGCCCCTGTATTCTCGTACCTAATATTTTCTTCGGCTTTACCTCCCAACCACGAGTCGGGGTTCGCAAAAGTTGCTTGCCGCCAAAATATCCATTTTGCGGCTCCGACCAAGTTCAACACCTCCTCGACGCGAACCAAAACCGAGAAAAAGATGATTGTGTCGCGCAATGCCTACCGTCTCATCGCTATCGTCTACGGCTGTATAGTCATCTACATATCCGCTCCCTACCTCTACCGTTTCGGGGACCATGTGAGACAGACGAACCCGTTTTCGGGGCAGAAATGGATCGAACAAGCCTTCGTCCCTACCGAAGCCGAGCTCGCATGCCTCAACGGCCAGTTATACGAACACACCACCACCACCACCACCACCCACAAAACCAACACCGAATCCGAACCAATACCAAACATAGTCCACTTCAACTACGGGCTCAAAAACCCACTATACCACCCGGGAGCAGGTCACTTTGATTTTTTGAGTTACCTGGCAGTCCGATCCGCCATCGTCTCCCTCAAACCCGACGCCGTGTACCTACACTACACCTACCTCTCCGAACCCCCCTCCCCGGACCCGAGCGCAGACCCATTAACCAACCCTTGGATCCGCCGATTGTCCAAAGACATCACTTTAATCCACCACCCCCCTTCCTCGTCGGACGACCACTACGCCCACGTCTCGGACACTCTGCGTCTGAGAGCCCTCCTCCAAGAAGGCGGCATCTACCTCGACATTGACGCCTTTGCCTTGAGGCCCTTTGACCGCATCCTCGCCAACCCGTCCCCGCACGATGTCATACTCGGCGCAGAAGGCGGAAACCGCTGGGGCCTCTGCAACGCAGTCATTGCCGCGCGGCCAAACTCGACGTTTTTGACCCGCTGGCTCGAGAGCTACAACAATACGGACTTGTCCAAAGAATGGAATTATCATTCGGTTATCCTGCCCAAAGAACTTGCGGAGGAGCACCCAAGTGAAGTGTGCGCCCTGGCGCCGGATGCGTTTTTCTGGCCGACGTGGACGTGGAGGCACATCGACTGGATGCATCAGAGGCTAGATAAGGACAAGGCGAAGTACTGGCAGGAGGAGATTGAGAGGCACGGGGGGAGTCTGTTTACGAACCAGCTGGCGTATCATGCTTGGAGTCAGATGGCGTGGGAGAGGTATTTGAGGGAGTTGACGCCGGAGGTGGTGAAGGGGAGGGATACGAGGTTTAATTTGTTGATGAGGAGGTTTTTGGAGGATGATTTATAATGATTGTTTGTATGTGCAAGGTATTCCGTTTTTGGGTACAGGTGTGTATGTATGTATGTGTATGGGAGGTGGGAGCGGTGTGTGTATCATGAACCGGCGTTTTTTTGGGGGGGGTTTGCTTTCAAGTATGGGTGGTGGTGGGGGTTGCCAAAGGGGATGGGAGAGAAGTTGCTGGAGCAAGTGGATCTGAGGTGGTGGTGCGGATGAATATTCTTTTAATGGCTGATGACGATGATGGGGGGAAGCGATGGTGTTGACAACATTGGGGACAGAGGGAGCATGATGATTGCGGTTTTTTTTTTTCACAATTCCGGTTTTCTCTTTTTCGAACCAAAAAAGATACCCAGGTTTTTACACGCGCGCGTCTATATATGGATACCCTCACCATTTTATATAGTCTGGCAACTGTTTCGATGGTTTTTTTTTTTTTTCGTCTTGTTTTGTCTTTTGTTGTTGTTTGTAATGTACGTTTTTGAGGAGATGATTGGAGGCACATACACGATGAACAATACATAATACATAACTTGATCTTTTCCAGTTCAAAGGCACGATGTTCGTCAGGCAGGTTCTTTTCGCTGGACGTGAGAACTCAATTGACCTGTGCCACAGGCAGCGGGCCTTTTGGAAATTGGACTGGTTTATGTGCTTATGTCGGCTAGGATGTATGTATGGTACCTTTGGGATGAGAGGAATGGTTTATATTGAGACCGAGACCGAGGAGCTTACGCCCCCCTACCCCCATTATGCCATTACTAATTACAGGTCTTGTTCTGTACACCCCATGTCTTTTCATATACAGAATTCGCCCTTCTACACAACGCCCCTCCTTCCCCTAATAAAGACGATGCCATGCTCCTTGATCTTATTCACCCCTTTCACTCAGTGAAACCGTCTCGCATCCAAAAAAAACTTCCGGCTATCGCTCAAACCCAGCACAAAAGACCAAACACGAAAACAAAACAAAAGCCACCGCCACATGTACTATATACCTCTCGCCGCAATGCTCAGTTTTGTACAACAACAAAAAAAATATTAACATGATCAAATACATATATATACCCCCCTTCTTACCTTTCCCCCCTCCCCTCTCAAGGCTCCCCTCTCAAGGCCACCAACTCCTCGCCCAAGCATAAACCCCCAACCTCCTCCCCTTATTCGGCTGCGTAAGCCGATTCAAACAATAACTGGCATGATTCCTCGTCCTGCTGCCATCGCACTCACACCTGCACCCAATCCCATCCTTCATCTCTTCCGCCACCGTAAACGCCGGCTCCCCCAGCACCTCACTCTGCAGCAGCTGGCCCCCCGGAGCATTAGCAGGGCATTGGTAGTACCAATCGTGACGGTACCCAATATCCTCAAAGTGGTGAACCTTGTGCGAGTCTAGCAGCATTCCCAGAGCAAGCGAATGAACAGGTGCGTCGCCCCACTGTGTTTTTTCTCGTTAGTAACATGCCTACAACAGGAATGGGGGGGAAAATGGGGAAAAGATACGTACTCTCTCAGAGTAAAACCCCCCCGTCCGATCAAGATGCTCAAACAAATACTGATAGGCATTGCTCCTGAAAAAGTCCAAGCTCGCAATCTCAAAGTTGCTCCAATAGTGGCACAGATTCCACCCGTCCCCGTGGCGGTCCCTGTGGCTAAACCACGACATCATTTTTCTGAAAGGCCAGGGGAGCCAACTAGGGGATACCATCGCCTTCCAGAGCTCCGTCGTGGGGTAATCCTGCTGCTCCTTCCAGTCGGCCACGGTCCTGAACAAGCTAGGGCAGGTCGCCGGCTCTTTAGGCAGCGCGACCGTGAACCCATAGACTTTTTCGTGCTTGGCCATCTCGACAAACGGGTCGTAGGTCAGCGCGCAGTAAAACTCGACGTCGGGCTCTATCCTCCAGTACCATTTGTATTCCTTGAGGGCTTTCAACGTGTAAAATTTGCCCGAGTAGAACCTGCACATGTGGTGATAGCTTTCCAGTCCGCCGTAGAGAACCCCCTGTTGGCCCTGCCGGTTAATCGCTTGTCTGGCTCGGTCTTCGTTGATGTATGAGGGAAAACCCCATTCCTCGGGTGAGACAACCTCGAACTTGGCGCCGCCTGAGACGGTCTCGTTCATGGTGGAGATGAACTCGGGATCCCACTCTTCGTCGTTGAGGAAGACTATCGGGTAGTGGAACCAGCGGTTGAAGTGTTTTTCTATGGAGATGACCGTCCTGAGGGCCTTTTCGACTTCGTGGTTGCGGGCGAGCATGACTATTGCTGCGGACTCGCGGGGGGCGGTGATGTCGGGTTCTTGGCAGGAGGTGTGGAAGGGGACGTCGAGATCGCGTGCGGGGTGGTGGACTGAAAAATAGGAGTTGTGGAAGTAGACTTCGGTGAGGAGGGCGAGGAACAGCAGGAATAGGGGGATGCGGTAGGGGTGAAGGCGGGAGAGGAGGGTGCGGAGGGCCCCCGGGGGCGGACGAGGGGGGGGAAGAGCATTGTGAATAAATGGCGAGGAGAAAGTTGGTATTAGGATATCAGAATAGTTGTCCGCGATTGTGATTGAGGATTTTGGTCGTTTGTTCCCGTCGTGAGTGGTATATAGTCGTAATTAGCGGTCGGGCGTAGCGAAGGGGGTATCGTATCGATCAGCGGGACTGGCGGAGAAAGCGAACGACAGAGAAAACCAGCTCTGGAAAGCTATCGCGAGATGCTCAATTGGCGCTCCATGGCGCGCGCCTGTGTTCGAAGTGCTGTAAAGAAGAAAAACAAAACAGAGGCTGATGAGGATTTCGCAATCTGGTACCTGGTCCCCGTTCGTCTCGTGGAGCCGGAATAATTTAGGCCAGTCCAGACCAGCCACAGCCGACATGCAGAAATGATGGATGCCACGGGAGCAGGGTCCAAAGCTTCTGTGGCCCGAGCTCGCATGAGCTTAGCATTCCAGGTTTACTAGACCTATTCTGGATAGCTCGGACTCGCTCTGGACAGGGGCGCCGTTGTTGGGGTTTCGTCTGATGCCAAGGGCCGAGCCAAGGAAGAAAGTGACGTACTCGGCGGCAGTGCAAATTGCCAAAAAGGAGGATTGCTGCAATGCCGGTTTTCCAGACGTTGGTTATTTGTGGAGAAGACGGTACGCGTCGGATTCAAACGTGTAACCATACAGAAGAGAGACGTCGGATGTCGGAACTGCTGCCATCCACTGTGAGGCTGTTGGGCGGTGTGATGCCTGACTTATGTATATATATCGCTAGTCCTCTCTCTCAGTCTCTTCAGCTGGCGATCAATTGGACAAGGCTGTCCCATTGTACATACAGCCCTCGGGGCATCCCAGACAAATTTGTAATAAACTGCCCGCCGCCGCATTTCATCCCTTGATTCATTCAACGTCTATTCTTTTATATTTTTAATCCCCCTCCCCCCGCCATAAGATGCTGTCTTTGGCAACAGCTTTGTATACACAACCGCTCCTCTCACCTGGTAAATAAATATAGACCCCTGGTACATAAATAGAATGAAGGACACAATCAACTACGACCACTGTCTCTACGACACCGACTCCGACGACCATGAAACCCACGAGTTCCTCCGCCGTCCCAGCTGGGAAGACCACCAAGAAAACCTCACACAACTACACACCAAGTACATATCCCCTACAAAACCCTACCTCCTAAAAGCCCAACGCTTCTTCTCCCGCATCCGCCTCCTCCGCCGAACCGCCTGGCGACACACGCCCCGCCCCCTCATCCTCCTGCTCAAATCCCTATTAATATTCATCACCTCCATCCTCATCCTCACCCCCATTTTCTTACCATCCTACTCCAACCCCCCAATACACTACTCCAAACTCGCCCACTCCTGCCGCGGCACCAACCCCGCGACGGCTGCGCCAACCTCTGGAACGACCAAGTTTTCATCGCCACCATCCTCTACGACAAGTCCGGCAAGCTCGCCTCAGGCCCCTTTGCCGACAGGCTCCTCCGGCTAATCCACCTCCTCGGCCCCGAAAACGTATTTTTATCCATCTACGAAAACGACTCCGGCCCCACCGGCAAGGCCGCGCTGGAGAAACTCAAAGCGCGGGTGCCCTGCAAAAGCTCGATCGTGTCCGAGGAGCACGTCTCCCTGGATGATTTCCCGACTGTGATCTTGCCCGACGGCACACCAAGAGTCAAGCGCGTGGCGTACCTAGCCGAGCTTCGCAACCGCGCCTTGAGGCCGCTGGACAAGCGCGACAAAAAAGACCGGGTGGACGGGGTCAGAAAGTTTGACAAGGTTTTGTTTCTGAATGATGTCGTGTTTGACCCTATCGACGCGGCAAATCTGCTGTTTAGTACCAACCAAGATCCTGGGACGAATAAAGCGAGCTATGTCGCGGCGTGTGCGATGGATTTTTGGTTTGGGCATAGGATGTACGACATTTATGCCATGAGGGACGCGGACGGGTACGCGAGTTATCAGTCGATTTACCCGTTTTTTGGGGGGAGGGGGAGGGGGTTGTCGAGGAGGGATGTGCTGGAGAGTAGGGATGCGGTTAGGGTCAAGAGCTGCTGGGGGGGGATGATGGCGATGCAGGCGAAGTATGTTCAGAATATCGAGGAGGAGAGGCCGAAAGGGAGAGCGTGGGAGGAGGGCGTGGTGGCGGGGCATGCGATTGATCCGGAGAATAACACGGTGGCGGTTAACGGTCCGGTTAGGTTTCGGCATGAGCCGGGGGCGTATTATGACGCGTGCGAGTGCTGTTTGTTTTCGGCGGATTTGACGCAGGTTGCGAAGAAGAGTGGGGATTTACCGTCGGACACGATGGAGGGGAGTGAAAGTGGGATTTTTGTCAACCCTTATGTAAGGGTGGCGTACGAGGAGGGGGTGTACAAGTTGATTAACGTGGCAAGGTTGTGGGAGAAGTTGGTGAGGGTTATATTTGATCTCCAGACTAAGTGGTTCGAACCGGAGGCGCAGAACCCGTGGAGGACGGTGCAAGAGGGGGAGACGTTTGAGGAGGAGATTTGGAATGGAAAAGAATGGGAGATTCGAACGCATACCGGACGGCCTGGCTTGTTTTGCGGCGTGAGAGAAATGCAGGTCTTGCGCGTTGGGGGAAAGCGAGCAGGCAAGAGTGGGAACAACTGGGCGAACACCAGGATGCCGCCGGGACAGACGATGAAGTTCAGAACGTGGTGGGGGATATCCTGCCAGCGAGTTGGAGGCAAGATTATAAAGACACTCCTCTGGAAAAGAAGGAGTCGTTCTTTTATAAGTTATATTCTTGGGATAAATAGTAGGAGCAACGTACATTTTTGGGATAAATAGTAGGAGGCAACGGATAGGCCTTTTGGGCTATCGCGGAAGTACAAAAGAGCATTGGATATAAGGAGGAACAAGGATCAAATGACCAGCATAATTAGAAGCATCACATATATATATCATCATCTATATAGCATATAGCGGAGGGAGCTAGTGGGGTTTTTGACGACTTATGTACTGGATATCCTGTTGGGTTTGGTTCCTTAGATAGTAAATAACAAATAATAACAGAACATTCTCAGCTTCTATTCGACTTTAAATCTTGCTACTGTTTCTCTGCGCCTACTTGCAAACATGTTGTTTATTAGGAAAACACTCAAAAGGCTGGCCCATGATGAAAGTGAACGCACCACACAAGCGATGCCCACGAGGTATAGGCCGCACTACAGTTCCTGTAGCACAGCTTATTACCAACAACTCCGGAGCAGCCTACCGTATAAGGGTCAAGCTGACGGAGCAACATGTTATGTAAAGCCATAAGATCGGCCTAAAGCAGACACAGAGCGTAAAGTGCGGCAGTCGAGCTGAGAACACTGACCTAATGACCACTGGGCCATACCATCTTCCATATACGCCACATTTGCTCGGGGTGTTGGGCGATCCATGATCACATCCACCTCCCACAACCTCACAAAACGTCGAGATAGCCAGAGCGTTTGTCAGCCCGTCATACCCAATCCTCTGCTCCAAAAACAACAATCTCTCTCTCAGGGACATGTCATTATGCACGCTTTCCCCACACCACGTATCAGCATCCTGCAGTTAATATACCCATCAATCTATTAATCTGTCTCCCGCTCTCCTCCTCCCACGACCTCCTTTCTTGGCATATAGATCTGGGGGACCATGCGCAGATCCTTGGCATCAATCATGAGCCAACAATTACCAATGACATGTCACTCACTTGGTTTGACTGCCTTATCATGATAGCATTGTAAACTGAGATCTTTATTACATTTCACTCACGCCCCTTCTCATTTCTTTTACTACCAAATACAGAAACAACGACCTGCTTCCATCCACCCTTCATCTCCCTTGGTTTCCAAGCTTCTACAAGCACTGGAAATACCAATCATTAATCTTCTGGCACGTCCACGGCGCTTCACACACCGTCGGTCCCGTCCAGTTGATCCCACCGCACTGCCCCCACCTCTTCGCATAGACTGTCGGTGCAGCCGATGGCGCTGAGCTCGTGGTTGTAGTGACCTTCGTGCTGGTGCTGGTAGTAGTAACCCTCGTCGAGGTGGTGCTGGTGCTAGTGGTGGTGATCCTCGAAGAGGTGGTCGAGCTTGTAGTCGTGGTCCTGACACTAGTACTAAAAGTTGTGCTCGTTGTAGTAGTCGGCACAACAGACGAGGAGGCAGCACCTGTAGTGGTAGGCTCGCAGTACTCCTCATCGTCATCATCATCACTGTCATCACCGCCCCCATTACCCGGGTCGCCTCCCTCCACCACCCCCTTGGCAAACATCACACCCCTTCCATTGGTGCCAACGTAGACCTGACCAGCTACACTCGCGCTGCCAACCACCCTGTTGGCAGAGATGGCGCCGAAACCTTGCAGCCCCTGAATGTCCACCCACGACTCGCCGTTGTCAGAGCTGGCGTAAAGTCTAGGACCATTGAGACCGTAGCCAAAGGCGTAAATGTTCCATTTGGAGCCTTCGCCGAGACCAAAGGCGAATTGCTCCGTGTTGGTGATGCTACCCTCGCCCACTTGAGCGTAGTTGAGTCCGTAGTCTGTGCTGCGGAGGAGGCCGATGTTGGTGCTGACCCACACCTCGCCCGCGACGACGGGGTGAGCGACGATGTCCTTGACGGCAACAACGGTCATGGACGTGGTGCTGCTTTTGGGGTCGACGGCAACGGTCAAGAATGTGGCGCCGCCGTCTAAGCTGCGGTAGAGAGTCCCCTCGAACCCGGCGTAAAAGACAGAGTTGTTGCGCTTATCTGCTGCGATCACCGCGCCGGAGGGGAGGGAATCGACTGGGGCAAAGACGCCCTCGGCGGAGTTGCTGGCTGAGGGGACGACAGAGCCGGGGTTGTAGGTGCTGGCAGTGGAGGTGTGGAAACGCAAGACGCCCGCGTTGCCGGAGGACCAGAGGATGGTGCTCGCGTCGGCTGAGTAGGCGAGGGTGCCGCTGTGGTCGGTGTTGCTTGCGCCGTAGTGAGTGGACCAGGTGAGACCTCCGTCGGTGGAGATGGCGACTTGGGGGCTGCCAGCGGAGTTGCCTACGCGGACGACTTGGTTGGGTTTGTTGCCGGCGTAGTCTGGGATGGGTTAGCGTTATTCGTGTAATGGCTGCTGAAATCCCGTTAGGACTGTGCGAGTTTACTTACCAACATCGGTGGCACTGGTCCACATGGGGTTCATCCAGGGGGTCTGGGGAGAAGTCAAAATATCACCGGCCTCCTTGAAGGTGAAGCCATTGTTGTCGCCAACAGCGGCGAGAAGCTCGGATCCACCAGGGGCGGACGCAAGACCCAGGACGGCCATTTCCTCAATACCAGCGGCCAGGGAGTGAATGGTAATGTTGTGGGTGGTGTCCCACTTGGTCAGATCGTGACCGCCAAAGAGGGTCAGACCTGTTCCATAAAGCCAGTGGTCGCTGTCATGGGGGTTAATTTCGAGAGCCTCAATCATCCATCCCAGGCGCTTGGTATCCTGGGAAATGAAACCGGTGTTGATCCAAGGCGCTTTATCAGTCTAGAGAAGATGTCAGCTATGGCTCAATGGGCTCGAAAAGGGGCGCAGACTCACATGAAGACCATAGTAATAGTTCATGTCAGGGTACGAACCCCACTCCCAAAGAGGAGACCAGGTCTCTCCAGAATCGGTAGAACGGAAAAGCTGGGCATCTGGCCACCAGGAGTTCAAGCTGGCCACAACAAGGGTGCCGGGCTTCTTCATATCAAGACCCAAGCCGCCGAAACCGTAGAACAGATCTCCACCAGAAACAGGCGTGATATCTTTCCAGGTGCTAGTGGTGAGGTCGTAGCGGTACACAGCACCAGAAGTGCCATCGTACGGACCGGCTCCATCACTATAAGTGAAGTACAAAGCCTTCTCCGTAGGTTGAAGCTTGCACTTGTGGGGGAAGTACTTGGCAGGTTGACCGGTGACTGGCGCCCAGGTAGCACCGGCGTCGTTGGAAACGTAAACGGAAGCGGTGGTGTTGTCGGCAGTACCCACGAAGATGCGCGATGTAGCGCCATTTCTGACGCTGGAAGTCGAATCGAAGGTGACAAAGGTGAGACCGATCTTGTCTCCATTGTAACCGTTCACATCGCTAGGGTCGACAATGTAGGTTCCCACATTGGTGAAAGAAGTAACCTTGGAAAAGGTCGCACCGCCATCGGTACTCTTCCACAGGCCGTTTCCACTGCGGGCACCGAAGTAGAGAATGTTGGAGTTGGCGGGATCGACTGCCAACCTCTCACCCATGCCGCGACCAGGCATATTACCACCCACCTTGAATGGGAGATCGGTTGACACCCAGGTGGCTCCCTTGTCGTCACTGCGGATGATGGCGCCCGGGTTGGGATCCCAGCTTGTGGTGTACATGCCTACCGCAGCATAGACTCTGTTGGGTTCCTGGGGATCCAAGGCGAGGGCATCCACACCCCAATGGCCCCTATTGCACAAACATGTTAGATAAGCCCGATACTGGCAGCGGCACTCAGCCAGAGAAAGCTTACCATCTTTCATCAGTGCCGAGGCTATCAGTGATGGGAGTCCATGAGTCGTCGGAATTCAGCCTGTAGAGACCTCCAATGTCGGTCCTGGCATAGGCTACACCTGGTGCAGTCGGGTGAAAAACGATACCGGGGACGAAGCCACCACCACCGCCAATGTTGACATTCTTCCACGAGAACTCGGCGGCGGCAGGAGCTGCCACAGCAGCCAGAAGCAGCTGGACCAGCGACGGGACCTTCATGGCCGTAGAGGAGACGTCGGATGAAGAGGTGTTGCAGGCGCGCACCGAACAGAGCCCCAAGTACGTTAACAGAGACGGGATGCATGGCAGTTAATATATCAGCATATTCGAGCCCTCCATCCGAACGAAATGGGGCCCCTTGGCGGTCCATGGAGGTCCATCCGAGGCCTCTGCCCGTCTTCCCGCCGACTTGTCGACATGGCGTACCACTTTTTGCTTATGAAGCTGCGGTCCAGGACCATGGTTTGTAGTGGAGAGGCCAAAAATATCAGCCAACCCCAGCTAATCCCGCGAATCACTCATGGTCGAACCTGGAAATGGAGGTTGTCGTCTACCACTCCCGAGTTGCCGTCGATGCGACGCTGTTTTAGGCGCATCTGGAGCATCTCCCTCCGCTTTTCCAGGATGCCCTGGCGCAACGGTGAGCCTCGCTGGTACAACGGTAGCGGGCAGTGCTGGATCGAGATTGTGTGGCCGAGAGACGGTGAGCGGACAAGCAGTTAGGGTCTAGATTTCGGAAGAGTGTCTGGTGTTTGCAAAGTGATGAACGGAAACGGAAGCTATGCAATAGTTGAATGGCATATTAGGGTGTGTGCTTGGTCAAACCACATGGTAGTATGTAGATCAATCATTCATATACCAAGATCTGAAGCTGAGGATCCCGAACGATCATGAGTGAGTGTTACATGAACTAACTTGGATGTTGGTGATACGAATAGTGGTGTTCACTGTTGAGTAGCTGGAAAAGACATACAGATAACCCTAACCCGTCAGAAAC
Source organism: Apiosordaria backusii (assembly GCA_030549205.1). Classification (NCBI taxonomy): domain Eukaryota; kingdom Fungi; phylum Ascomycota; class Sordariomycetes; order Sordariales; family Lasiosphaeriaceae; genus Apiosordaria; species Apiosordaria backusii. Next base: position 2,610,579 of record JAUKTV010000003.1, read on the forward strand.
GTAACGCCAAGACTGCTGTTCACATGGGCCATTCCCCGCATTTGCTTCCCCCAGATTGATCAAAATGTGGGGCAATTATGATCGCAGGTGACCAAGGATGGTGCTTCCTTGGACAACAAAACCTTGGAGGACATCGACTCCTTCCAGTGACTGCCCCAGATGTGACTTCTTCTCTGTTGTCTCTGTCCTTCTGTCCCTCTGCCCTTCACGTCCAATTCTGTCGTCATTTCAGTGGAATCTATTGGCATCGTCTCGCCCCCCTTTTGCATGACTCTGTAATCGTCGCTCGCCGTTCCTTGGCTTCCATCCCCCCACATCGAGTTCCCGGTGCGGCTTGACCAGGCAATTGCTCCGATGTCTCAAGGAAATACCCCCTCCGCGTCCCTGGGACAGGCACCCTCCTCCGGCCTTGGATCAGACCAGGACCGCGTCGTCCCGCCGTCTACTCCGGATTGGAATAACCTCAAGGTCATCCATCGGAACACGCTGCCGCCCCGAGCCCACTTCTTCCTGTACCAAAACGCCTGGGATGCCCTATCTCGCGATGTATCTCTCTCCAAGGCTCAGCTACTGTCTGGAAAATGGCTCTTCAATCTTGCCAAGTCACCACTGCAGGGGCCTGTCGACTTCCACAGCCAGTCACCCGTGCAGTTGGCAGACACACCCGAATGGGTACCTGTCGATGTCCCTGGGATGTGGCAGCTCCAAGGCCACGGTAAGGGGCCGCAGTACACCAACCTCAACTTTCCCTTTCCTGTTGATCCTCCTCATGTGCCAATTGATGACAACGAGTGTGGCCGCTATGTAACCGAGTTCTCTCTGGATCATCACGATAAGGACCATCAACTCAGATTACGCTTCGAGGGGGTTGATGCCGCCTTTACCGTCTGGGTCAACCACCGTGAAATTGGCTATTCGCAGGGCTCCAGGAACCCAAGTGAATTTGATATTACCAAGTTTGTTCGCTTTGACGACATCAACGTCCTTTCAGTGGAAGTCTATCAGCGGTGCGATGGTAGCTACATAGAAGACCAAGTCAGTACTCCCCATTTCTACAACCGATGCTCTCCATCTAACCGTCTGCAGGATCAATGGTGGCTCAGTGGCATCTTTCGAGATGTATGGCTGCACAAGTTTCCCAAGACACATTTCGAGGACGTTCAGATCCAGACAGATCTAGACGACAAGTACAAAAATGCAACACTTCACGTGAAGGTCAAGCTAAACTCCGACGCCAATGTCACCTTGAGTCTCCTAGATGCCGACAGCGTAGAGATCGCAAGAAAGACAAAGGCCGGCGAGGGAACGATACACTTTGACATTCCTGTCAAGAATCCCCACAAGTGGACGGCCGAAACCCCTTATTTGTACGAGCTTGCTCTTTCCATGCCTGGCTGTGCCCTCGCTGAACGGGTTGGGTTCCGTCGGGTTGAGCTTCTTGATGGAGTCTTTTGCGTCAACGGCCAGCCTATCAAGCTCCGTGGTGTCAATAGACATGAACATCATCCCGACCACGGACGAGCGGTTCCTTATGAGTTCATGAAGCAAGATTTGTTGCTAATGAAACAGCACAATATCAATGCCATCCGAACATCTCATTACATCAATGACCCTCGGCTGTACGAGCTGGCAGATGAGCTTGGCTTGTGGATCTTGGATGAGTGCGACCTCGAGTGCCACGGTTTGTTTGTTGTGGGTGTGGATGGCAACAAGTTCACATCCGACAATCCGGAATGGGAGGAGGCCTACCTTGATCGTGCTCGCCAGATGGTCATGCGTGACTTTAACCGGCCAAGCGTCATCCTCTGGTCCCTGGGCAATGAATCTGGCTATGGTCGCAACCACAGAGCCATGTACAGGCTCATCAAGAGCCTTGACAAGAGTAGACTGATTCACTACGAGGGAGATTGGAGGGCAGAATCTGCCGACATTATAAGCAGGATGTACCACTCGGTGCAAGACACGGAGAGATACGCAAAGGATCGCTCGTGGGACAAGCCTGTTGTGCTTTGCGAGTATATACACGCCATGGGCAACGGACCAGGCGCCATCAAGGAGTACATTGATCTGTTCTACAAGTACCCTAGGCTCATGGGTGGTTTTGTTTGGGAATGGGCCAACCATGTGAGTCAAATCCTACTTTGATCTTTTTTTCGAAGCCAGCTAACATAGCTCAGGGCCTAAGGACCAAAACCAAGGATGGAAGGGAGTACATGGGATACGGCGGAGACTTTGGCGACGATCCCAACGATTACAACTTTGTTCTCGATGGGCTCTGTTTCTCAAACCACACCCCAACTCCCGGACTTATCGAGTACAAGAAAGCCATCGAGCCTGTCCAGACAATCGGGTTTGAAGGGTCAAGTTCCGTCCGAATCATCAACCGCTATGATTTCATCAACCTTGATCATCTCATATGTCATGCGTCTGTGGCGCAGGGGTCATCGTGGATGGACTTGGATCTAGGCCTGGTAGACATTCCGAAGGGTGAGTACTTATACTGCTATGGCACTGCATCGGGCTGACCACCATGTAGGCATCAAACCCCATTCTGAAGCCGTGGTTCACATTCCGGGGATGCCTTTGAACCTACAGCCAGACGCCTACTTAAACTTGGAGTTTCGACTGGCCACGCCGACCGGTGACTGGGGAAATGCCGGTCATCTTGTTGCCACGGGCCAGGTGCAGCTGAAGCCTCCAAAAAAGTTGAACCGCCTGCTTTCGGACACGAGCCGTGGTTTTGTCGAGACCAGATTGGTAAACCCGTCGCTTCTCTCCATCCACGGGTCGGGCGGTATCTCGTGGGATTTTGATCTTGCCATCGGTGCCCTCGTGAGCTGGAAGTATGATCGTCATTCCGATGAGAATATTCTCGCCGAGCCGTTGAGTTTTGAGATTTATCGGGCCATCACGGACAATGATCGGGGGTGTGACTTTGGGAGGAACTGGATTAATAGGAGGTTGCACCAGGCAAAGTTTCACTTGGTTGAGGCTACATGGAAGGACGAGAATGGTGGAAAAGCGACCGAGATTGTGGTGAAGGGTCGGATTGCGCCTCCTGTGTTGAACTGGGCTTTGGAGCTCACGACGACGTACCGGTTTACGGGTGATCACGTCGCCATCAAGGTGCGTGCGAAGCCGACTGGGGCGCTTTTGCCGCGGGCGTGGGGGCGGTTTGGGTTGGTGACTGCGCTGAAGGGGTGCGAGTTTGTGGAATGGTATGGACGCGGTCCGGGGGAGAGTTATAGAGATAAGAAAATGAGCCAGCTTGTGGGGAAGTGGGAGGCGGGGGTGGATGAGCTGATGACGGAGTATGAGTTCCCGCAGGAGACGGGAAACAGGACGGATGTGAGGTGGGTCGAGTTTAAAGATGCAAAGAGGGGGAGGTTGCTGGGGGCGAGTTATCCTGGGGATTGGGAAGGGGGTAGTTTTTCTGCGCTGAGGTATTCGACTAGGGACTTGGATGAGGCGAAGCATCCTTTTGAGTTGAATGAGAAGAAGCGGAAGGGGGAGGCGGTGGTGCACTTGGATTGGATGCATCATGGGTTGGGGACGGGGAGCTGTGGGCCGGAGACGTTGAGGGAGTATACGCTTGAGGCGGGGAGGGAGTATGAGTGTGAGATTGTTTTGGAGTAGGATATATATCTTGTTTACGGTTATGGGGAAGGGGCATGTTATTGGGCTTTTGGGGGGTGTAGCTAGGTATATCGCCTTTTGACTATTCAAGGGAACTCTTATGTGTATATACGAGTAGCGATATTCATCTTTTTTTTTTTTTGGCCTTTTGAGGCTGCTTAACAATCGAGGCATACTTTACCTCTCCCAGTATCTCACTCCTCCCATCTCACTAAGTACACTTTTTTACCCGGTGTTATTCAAAAGAAGCGAGAAGCCATACCAATTTCTAAATTGGCAGTTTGTTACCATCAAGTTGAAGCACTAAAAGGGGCGGGGGGGTCTGGGCGGTCTTTCAACATGCTTTCTCGAAGCTTTTCTGTCTTGCTTTTGGTAGAGTGGATAATAATCGAGAATTTCCAGAAGTAGTTTACTGCTCTACTGAAGCCATCATGCGTGTTGAGTGTCGATGACGTGTAGATGGAAACATGTCGTGGGTATTTTGGTGGCAAAGTGGACTTGACGGCACACATAGCGAGTGCTGAACAGGCATCGATTTCAGAACATTGTGATTATTCGACACTGTGATCTAACCACACCATCATAGAATCACAATGGTAGCGGAAATTCAGCCGGTCGTCGCAGGTGGATATGCGTATATTGCCGCCAGTTTGGGTTCAACGCTGATTGACGAGGAAGGGTCGCTCTCACAGTTGCAAGAGCAATATAAGCACAGCAGCAGCACAGTCATCGGAAGAACAGAATAATAAGCCAAACAGAGTGTTTTATTGTAACACGGCCTGTTCTGTCAGGCGCCATAGTTGTTATGTGCTAAATGAACCCAAAACCATTGGTTGCCATTTCGGTCAACCACCCATAAATAACGCTGAACGCCTCATTCATATCCCATGCATTGCATAACCATATCCCGCTTACTGTCCACCACGGAGACGGAGCACCAGATGGAGTGTGCTCTCCTTCTGGATGTTGTAATCGGACAAAGTCCGGCCGTCCTCCAACTGCTTGCCAGCGAAAATGAGACGCTGTTGGTCAGGGGGAATGCCCTCCTTATCCTGAATCTTGGCCTTCACATTGTCAATCGTATCCGAAGACTCCACCTCCAATGTGATCGTCTTTCCCGTAAGGGTCTTGACGAAAATCTGCATGCCACCACGAAGTCTCAGCACCAAGTGCAGAGTAGACTCCTTCTGAATGTTGTAGTCAGAAAGGGTGCGGCCATCCTCAAGCTGCTTGCCGGCGAAGATCAGACGTTGCTGGTCGGGTGGGATACCCTCCTTGTCTTGAATTTTGGCCTTGACGTTGTCGATGGTGTCGGAAGATTCCACCTCAAGGGTGATGGTCTTGCCGGTCAGGGTCTTGACGAAGATTTGCATACCACCACGGAGACGGAGGACGAGATGGAGCGTAGACTCCTTCTGAATGTTGTAATCGGAGAGGGTGCGGCCATCCTCGAGCTGCTTGCCGGCAAAGATCAAGCGCTGCTGGTCAGGAGGAATACCCTCCTTATCCTGGATCTTGGCCTTGACGTTGTCGATGGTATCCGACGACTCGACCTCGAGGGTGATGGTCTTGCCAGTGACTGGAGAGAATAGGGTTAGCGACCGCGTGATCGTTAGAGACAAGGCGGGGATTGTAACTTACGAGTCTTGACGAAGATCTGCATCGTGGCGATTGTTCGTTTGCTCTTGTGTTGTGGAAGTTGATGTTGTTGATGGATGGAGATGGATGAGTTCGCGGCGAGGGCCTCTTTGATGGCTGAGTGGGTGAGTTGTGTGGTGGTTTTAGAGAAGAAGGAGGAATTTGGAGGATGGGAGGCGGCAGATGTTAAATAGGTTGGCAGTGAGCAAGCAAGAGAGCAGGCTGCCGGTCCAAGGCAGGCGGGAGCGGGGTGGCTGAGCGAATGTGTCAGGCCGGGCAGGGACCACTTACTGACCCTGGCAGAGGCAGGGAAGTGCAGGGAAAGCGCCAGAACGGGCCAGTCATAGCCAGTCCAGCGGTTTGTCGCTGTGGGGCAAACAAGCAGGTCCGTCTGGTAACACCAGCCTCGCCGCGCACCGCTCTTGCCACAGCCGGAGATGCTGAATAAGCTGAAGTTCCAGTACCTAGACTTTTGCGGACTTGTGCAAATATCGCGATGGTCACGGCGGGCTTTCTAATTTCCTGTCTTTGTTTGTCTCAATTCCACATGTTTGACGCCTTTGGACCTTTGCTCGTCTCTGATGGCCAGCGCTCACGACCGCCAAGCCGATCCAACCTTGCTGCTGGGCCCCCCCCAGCATTTGTCCGATAACACAAGGGTCCTTGTGACGTGGACGAGTTGGTGCGCCCAACTGGCACGATCCAGGTCCGACTTCCAACACGCAGTACCAAAACACTCGATTGTTTCCAATGTTCTACGACTATTATAGCGCTTTAGCTGTTGATTCTAAGAATCCGCTTCAATATTCTCATAAACAAAAACTTCAGAATCTCAGCAGTTCATGTAGCTCTCTCAAATCAACACCTGGCATCGGTCAGCTGAGGCCGACCCCGGCACTCCCGAAAAGCGGGGCAGGCGGTGAGTGCTCAACCTGGGCCTCGCCGCGCATGACGACCCAGAGAAAGGTTCGGTCCTCAGTCTGAATCGGGAGAGCTTCAACTATCGTATCCGGACATCCAGTGCAGACATTCTCACTTCACATGGTGTAAACAGTGAGCAGACGAGGATGCGCCCAAACCTTCTCGGGTTGAAGCTTAACTTCAGCCTTCTCATGCATATCCACTGGTGATCGCCCATCTTGCTCCACCGACTCCAACTGTAGCGGCTTCGAGTCCCGACACGACGAAAGTGCCCAACGCCCTAGAAACTTATAAAGTCTAAAATTGCCAGTGGAAAATACGATGCTGTCTAAGCTAATACGCTGCTTGAGAAAGTACAGCTCCAAAGCTTCAGTGAAATGGCATCATCAACTTGCAATGAGAGAGCGAGATGTCACCATCATCCCATCTCCAAAACCCACCAGCCGTACGACTGACGTCATCGCTCGGGGCCCCTTTTCCGTATCCACCACTGCCTGGACCCACCATGCCAGATCGACAGGGGCCTGCTTAACAACGACTTCTCGATGTTCTCAAACCTCCAATATCGATTCTATGAAAAGCTGACCACCGCTGTATGAACAACCACAGCTACAAGGCTCAAATGGCCTGAGCCAAGCCTCAATATAACTGCCAGCGCAGCAAACATTCGTGTTTGATATGTCTTTGAGTTGGTCCACCTCTACAGCTGTTAGAATCGTGCTTCAAATCGATAGCTAATACCTATTAAATGAAGCCAGGGTCCGAAGAACTGCCCGTATCGACCCAGAAGACTTCACAACTTCAGTTCACATACGGCTGTCTATTGATCATCGGCATTGATTCATCTCGACTCTTTCCTCGCATTGTCTTCATGGTCTGAGTCTCCCTCGCCGGGAGAACCACCACTGCCACATTCTTCTCCGAATAGTCACTAGAATTGGGTCTCTACCGCTTTACCCTCGGAGGTAGCCCATCACGGCCATCATTGCCGCTCGAACGTCGGTAGGTGGTGCTGAAGGCACCTCCGAGATAGGATACATCGCCGCCAACACTGTCAACCGCCTAGGAGCAGCTCGGAACTGACCATCTCTGACACAATCATGCCGACATGTTGAACGGTGGCCGGTATCCAGGGAGTTACTTGGTCTAAACCAAAGCCTGTGTCTTGAATTTCATCCCTAGTATCACGGGCTAACGCCAGACCAAGACAAGAGGTAGGCTCGAGGGGTACTACTTCACGAATCCTACAGAAGATGAATCATCTCACCCTTTCCAACTGGAAGATCTCGATATCTCCTCACAAGATTTCTTTATAGCTTTCATATCAACACTCGCTGGCAAGCACTCAATTTAGCGTTCCTTAATCTTCCACTATTATATCCTATTTCGTCTCTGATGAACCGTAAGCAGCGCTCCTTTCAGTATTTGTCTAACTCTAGGTACTGGTACTCAAGCTACGATCACGCTCTTCATTTCGTTGTCCAGTTCATATATAACACAAGCTTCAAGATGAAAGCCAAATAGCACCCATTCGTCGTCGTCGTCACAGGTCTTGCTCTCGCGGCTCTGACAGCCCACCACACCCAATCTCCCACCAGCAGGGCCATGGAAGCTACCTAAACAAGAGAATGCCAAGTTTGACACCTAGCCCACTAGCATCAGTAGCAAGACTTAGCGACGACGGCGAGCTCAAGGATGACACCTTTTATTCCAGACGCTGGAACCATTGCCAGATTGTTCCCCCAGTGCCGGCGGTAGTAGTAAGCGACCCCCTCTCAAAACGGCGGACAAAGGGGCATGGCTCCCCCCGCGCCCCCCCCCCCCCCCCCCCCCACCACCTCTCAATCCAGCCAAGCAAGCACACCTCCCAGCAAAGCCATAGTAGTCGTCAGCCATCTTCGCTGATGATGATGATAGTGTTGGATCAGACTAAACAACACAAACGCGTTCTCTCCCAGTACAGCAATAACCCCCAGAACCAGCAGCAGAAGACAACGGTGAACCCGGAAGCTATCCATCTCCTAGGGAAGATGCCGATGGGTTGGTTGGTTGCATTTTGGATGCTTGAACATATCCTTGCAAGGTGTCTACCTTACCTGAGCCACTCACGTAATTCAACCCCCACAAAATAAACACTCTAGAGGAACCTCAAGACACGTAACAGACCCATCCAAACTCCCATCATCTCCTGCTTAGATCATGAATATTACCCGCACATTCCTCTCGTCTAGGTACCTTACCCAGCTAGACTTACTCCTTCTGTTGCTCTCCATCTTCAAGGTAGGTAGGCTTGGTCTCACCGTCTCGGTATCTCAATCAGGAAACAACCCCCAGCCAGCGCTGGCGGGCGGTTGGCGGTTGGCGGTGACGTTACTAAGCTTTTGCCAATACTTCAAGCCTCTACCGTCATTGAAGGTATGGGTGCGGCGTAGAAATCCTACGAATGCAGTATATAACAGACAGTAAGACAAGCAGCAAATACATAAGGGCGGGATGGCGGGGGGGAGGGGCGAAATAGGATCGGAGGGTAAGGTAGATGTGGTGGTGGTTGGTGGTAAGTTGGTGTTGGTGTGTGTGTATGTGTATGTGCCTCAATCTCACCTTTTCCTCCAACCCCTCAAACTTACTGAATTGAGAATTAGGAGGCGGGGAATATTGTGATACCCAGCAGATCTCCCATCCACCTCATCCCAAGTGGACAGGTATCACATTAAAGGGGGAGTTGGTGGTTTATTGAGCTCTTCCATCCGATCTTTTGGACAAACAGATACTTATCATCACTCATACCTAGCGAAAAGTTGCTTTTTTCTTTGATCAAAAGTATCCAAAAACTTCCATTTGTGCCATCTTGCATACATCTCTTAGCTTTCTATATGCCGCCTTCTTCATCTCTTCCACATTTCTTCCACATCCTCTTTCCACATCACTTGCGCGAAGTATGTCTTGATTCAAATTCCTTCCATTTCATAAACTCCTCCTACCTTTGAAAACTTCATTTCGGAACATTTCCCCCAACATGTTTTCTTCTTACCGCTTCCACTCCCTTTCCACCAGTTACTCCTTTGCTCCCTGACTCCCTCCCCATTTTCTCTCCTCCCAGTGGTAGGTTGTTGTTGTTGTTGTTGTTGTTGTTGTTGTTGCGTGACCGCATCGCATGCAGCATGTATGTAGTTAAATCATGATGAATAAAATCTGCAAGGTCATAATGCTTCCCGTCGTATTGTTGATTGCTTGATTGATGAAGACGTTGCGTCATTTCGTTAAAAATATAAAAGTATAGAGCTATTGCGTGGCGTCATGATCGCGTCCCTTTTGGTGATGTAGTGTCCGCAGCCTCTAAAAGACAGTAAAGAAGTTGAAAAAGTTGAAACGTGTTTTCGTTCGTGAGTGAGAGTAACGTCGTAGCCCGGTCGTGAAAAGGTTGGGGTGTTGACATGAGAGAAAAAAAAAACAGAGATTTGAAGCCAGTTGCAAATATCAAGAACGCCGTCGCTCAGCACTTGAAAACCCAGATCATTCAGACATAAGGAAAAACAGAAAATAAAATAAAAAAAAGCCACATTAGGCTCCCATATACCGCCAACGACATCGGGTATCGTGAGGGGATATTGGAACGTTTTGTGTGTTGGGTGTTGAAACGAGAAGGCATCGCTTAGTTGGCCCGGATGACGAGCTTCGACAGGAGCTTGTTTGATAATGAGTCAAAGTCGTAGCGGTCAAACTTGCATTCTGAGCGTGTTCTAAGGTAAGACTCTGTGGGGTTGTATTAGTATCCTGTTTCACGAGATGGGTGACAAGAAATCCTTACCATGCTTGATAACGTGCTGTCTTACTTCTGTCATTGCATCGCAGACAGCAGGGTTGTTGTTCAACAATTGACCATGTCTCCGAGTGTCCCATTCAGTGAAGGATGGCAACTTCTGAGAGATGGCGTGGAAAAGGCCGACAATGACGCCGACTGGCACTGTCTCCATGTCGGTGCAGAACTTCTCAACAGCGATTGGGTCTGGCACGCGGTAGTGGCAATCGAACTGGATCTCCTCCCATACAGCAAGAAGAATGGAAGCGAGCATGAAGATGGTTGGCCAGTTCTTCAAGCGCTCTCCACTGTAAACACTGGAGTAGAGCGCCGAGAGCTCTTCCAGGATATCCTTTTGAAGCTCGCGCCACAAATCGGCCATGGCGCACTTGATCTGGAAGTTGATCATGACAGGGGCGACAACCTTGCCGTAGTACTTGGAATCCTCGTCGTCAATCTGGCCCTCCATAGAAGCCTCGGTTTGCGGTTGCTCAATCATGGTAATGTGGAGCGTGAGGTTGTAGGCCACGACAAGCTTGAGAGCCTTGCGAATGACGGGTGACCTCTCCTTGGCGTAGTAGCGGTAGGCCGTCTTGAAAATGTCGGTAATGAAAGGAGTGCCCTCAAAGTGGTCGTCGATGAACCGCTCGAAACCCTCGTCAATGTGCTTGTCGAGGTATTCTGAGAGAGCCTCCATGGAAATACCGTCCTGGCCGACGTCAAGTTGCTCTGTCCGAATGTCAAACTCAATAGGCTCTTGATCGGTCAAGGTCGACTCCACCCAGTCAACCTGGAAGCAGCTCTCATCCGTCACATACACCTCACGGACCATGACCGGAAGAGCAAAGCCGTAGCCGTGGGTGATCCACATGAGCGTCTCCTTTTGCGCGAAACCCTTGACGTTGTACACAGACACTCCCCGGTCAAGATGACGCTCATAATCTGCCTTCCAGTCCTTCATGAAATAGCCAATGTCCTTAATGTCAATGCGTGTGCAAGGAACTTGCCAAAGACGGGCATGAGAAGGCTGGCACCCAGCGCAAGGCTCGCCCTTGTCGCAGGTCTTCTTGAGGAACTTGCAGCGGAGGCAGGCACGGAGCTTCCTGATTTCACTGGCCTGCTTGCGTTGCTCAGGGAGCAATGGGCCGCGGCGCCTGCCAACCTTCTTCTCGCCAGTCCCGTCCTTCTTTCCTGTAGACGTCCTCCGAATGACCGGCTTTGTGGCCTTGGCAATCGGGCTCTTTCTCGTTCCAGAGTTTCTTCTGGCGGGAGGCGAAACTGACCCAGCTCCGCTGCCGCTGGCAACTGGTCTGCTTGTGGTGGCCACCGTCTTGATGGTCATGGGGGCAACTGCGGCGGATGGGCTAATCAGCTCCGTTGACGTAGGCTGATGCGGATGCTGATGCTGATGATGATGGTGGTGGTGATCTCCAGGCAGGCAATTTCGGTGATTTGTCGATGGGTCTACGTAGCTGTCGGACCCGGGCGAGTAGGGCGAATATGGCGGGAAAGACACTTCCTCATAGCTACCAAATTCCAGAGAATTTCTGTCTGATGTAGACGACCCCGACTCGCTTCGCAAGTGCAGCGTTTGACTTGGGTTGAAGATTGCAGCATTTTGTGTGTAGTTTGGGAAAATCGGGTCAACCGTTGTCCACCCATTATCGCTGCTGCCACCAAGCGAAAGAACCTCCAAATACGTCCCCGTTGGCGAATGGCTTCCGAGACTGCTCGTAACACGAGATAGACCATCTGGTTGGAAACCAATCGGCTCAAAATCCTGCCAATTTGCCATGCCTGGTGCCCCCCACTGCAGCGCCTGAGAACCGTCGTCAACTGGCGAAATGGCGAAGGCGGGCTCCAACTGCAGCCCAGAAGTATCCAAACCCTGGGTGGTTGCTGGAAGATACTCAATCGCGCCCTGTTGAAAGCTAGTCATGAAGGGGTTGAAGGTCATGAGAGCCGAGTCCTGGATAAACTGAGAGAGATCAGTGGTAGCTTGCTGAGTCGGAAGAGGCCAGTCCGAGATGAGGCCGGTTGGATTTGAGTGCGCGGCCGTATGATATGGGGAGTGTTGCTGTTGAAGAGGGCTCGACATGGCGCTCTGGTGTGTCGGTGAATGAGCACTGTGGTCATCTGGAGATGAAGACGCTCCACTGGCAGAGTTGGGCGAGTGAACCGACACAGGCGCGCTCATGGTGCCGGTGAGGTCAAGTGGGAGCCAGCTTGTCACCGGGCTCAGGCTCTGACGACTTGACTGGGACATGGTTGTTAGAGCGGTGGAGGTGACGTTCTGGAGAGGAGCGGCGGAGGACACGGCGTTGGTATAGGAGTAGCGGTCGCGATGATCATATCCGAGCTGCTCCAGCACAGCGTCTCCCCCAGCGGTGCCGAAGTCGAAATTCATGGTGCTAGAAGCGGAACCAGGAACTGGAAAAAGAGGTTGGCGAAGAGGGGATTGGAGGATGTTCGGATGAATTGTAGCGTGAGCCAGGGGCGGCGTGGACGGACGGACACCGCTCTTTCTTTTTCGGCGTATTGATAGATGTCGGTCAGAAAAGGTTCATGTCATAACAAGCATCAAGCGCGCCTTGGTCCAACGGTCGTTCCTGTACTCGTCGATGTTGCCCTGTTCGTAACGTCGTGACAAAGAGGACGAGGACTGAGGCCGAGTATGGATCCTGCACGGCCTTGTCGTCCTTGGTGTCCTTGGAGATGGTTTGGAGGTGGTTGTCTTTGAGAGTTGCAGGAAGAGAACCACTGCCACCAGACAGATGGGGGACTGGGAAAACGCTGCTGTCTTTGGTCGCTCTGGACGGGGCGAGTGGAGAGAGACAGAGACAGGCCAGCCCGGTGCCGCTGCTCCCCTTCTCAGTTCTCACGCAACCCGCTCCACAAGCAGTCCGTTGAAGAGGCGGTGAACATGCATCAACCCCCGGTCCCGTCGGTGATGCTAATTGGGCGGGTCTCGCTGGACGTGCACGGGAGAGGGTGGGTACAGAGCAAGTGCCGGCCAATCATGGCAGCGCTAGACCCGGTTGACAGTGGGCTGCTGCCAGCGCGACTCCGTTCTATCAACCCCCTCCCGCACTGTGCAGGGACCACACCTTGCCGAGAAATCTGGATCCCCAACCCCTCACCCAGCTGTCAGCCGTGTGGCCAGCCAGCACAGCTTTTCAGACTGGTGAGAATTTGCCCAGATTGTGCGAGGGTCACAGAACCCTGATGGGATCGAAGGGGAACGGACGGGACGGTTATGGGAGAGGGAGGAACGCTGCTGACCACCCTATGCCCGGGAGATGACGCTCTCAATATCGAGGCAAGCAAGACATACATATCCGCACACAGCACAGCCATTGATACTCAACTCCAGATCCCAAGAGGCTGCCCAGCCGAGCCAGTCGATTCCAAGCTATCGACAAGACGGCGTTCCGACTTCAGATGTCGCCCGGATAGTCTTGTGGGCCCGGCGGCTTGGCCCGTTGGCTGTCGAACAACCTGTCACTGACAGCCTTCGGATGCTCAGAAAGGCAGAACTCCAACACAGCATGCCCGGCGACGACCTCTCTCTTGCCTTGCCTTGCTTTGCCTCGTACTCATGCACTGCACAAGCAGTGGTGGCAAGTAACGATGCAACGTGCTATCTCTGCCCGGTCCTGTTGCACTTTGCAATGACACCTCGGCTTCTACCGAATCAATTCTCGTTGATGGTCCGATATGGCGGCTGCTCTCTTTCTCGCCGGCGCTGTGCTGTGATATGAGCGCATTCCAGACGACTTTCATGCCGCCATCCGCTTCGTCATACCCTCGCCCGGTTTTGGCTGAATCCTCTTGTTCGTCTGCCCAGCATCGCTGTTTCATGCCATCGGTGAGAACCCCGCGCCCGCCGGGCCATTGAGACATTCTCAAGCTTCTATGTCAGTTTACTGGTATAAAACTGGTGAATTCCCAGGCGAAGCGAGCCCGGTGCGCCCCGCGAAGCAAGGGAGGGGGATGCGTGCAGGTGTGGGCGATTACTTGTCGTTGGCATGCGCCTCGTCATGTCGGATGGAGATGCGTGGCTCCTGATAGTTCTGTACAACATCTCCCGACATGAGGACACCACGAGGCACAACTGCCAGCTGCCAGAGATATGCCACAGGAAGTACTGGCACAGTGAAAAATGGGGTCCGCGTCGTATGCAGCACGGCGGCGCGATTCGGGCCCAATGGTTGCATTCGGCTCAGATGGCGAGTGTTGAATTTGATGGGTGTGGTTGATGGTCATGAGGGTTGCTGGTCAGGGCACAGCAAGGCCTTGCAGGGGCCAATCGCTGGTCCACGCCCGTTTCCCCACGCTTATCAGATCTCGTCCAGCGCGGGGCCCCCAGCTCTCTTTCACCTTGGACCCTGAATTGACTCTTGGAAAGCCGTTGGGGGCTTTGATATCAAAATCAAGAGGAATTGGAATTGTGCCACCCCAAACACTCCTGAATTCTCAATGGGTAATTGTTCAACAAACATTCTAAACAAGAAACAACAATTCATCCCAGTCAGAATCCCCGTCGACCTCCTTTGCTATCCCGGTCGACGACATGGGCCCCTCCCGTCAACGCTCTCGTCTCGACGCCGGGGATCAACATCCGGCCCAGGGTTATCGGAAGAGGCGTTGAGGGAGGCCGGGTCGCGACCCCATCACTCCATACGCAGGCCTCGAAAAAGATAGATTCAAGCCACGTTTCTCACGATCGTCCATGCTTTTTCTTCAAAAAGAAAACCAGGCCCGAGCTCAGTCGAGAAACCTCGTTCTCTTTCTCGACTCCACCGAAACCCCCACGAACCAAGCAACTCCGGAAGGAGTTTTTTTGGTTCGGAATTTTACCCATCGATCTCCATTGATTACCCCGTGCTATCTTGTAGAGTTGCGTCGAGGTCAACTCTGAGACAGGAGAAATCTATGTCCTCACCGCTGAGGCTTGGGCTTCATGGAGTACAGTATGTTTGCAGATTCCGTACCTATGCCAGATCCGCCACAGCTCTTGTCCAACACATACATATGTGCCTACAAAGGGGGAACAGCACCCCGGCCACCTGGCCCGCTGTTTCTTGCACAAGCGATAGGAACAGAACCTGCCACACTCCCACACAACTCCGACCGCGAGACGCCGTTCGGGCGCTTGTTCTGTCCCACGAGGCACCAAGATCCCTCGGGGGCGATTTCGATATGCTAATGGTGCATCTTGATCCAGATCAGGAAACACCCCTATTGTCGTAAAAGAGGGGTTGCAGCAGGTGTCAATCGGGGACTTTCACAACGAGCCCAAGGTAAAATCCGTGCGCACGGCGGCCGGCAAGTGTCTACCGGAGCAACCCCGAACCCCCCTGACCGATCTATCCGGATCTGTGCCATCGGCCGGACGCGATGCTTGTTTTGCTCTCTGCCGGGGGTGTCTTCCAAGAACGGTTGAAGTCAAGAGTGCGACGGGACTCCACCACAGGCCAAGACAACCCACATTCTCCTTAGCCCACATCCGTATCTTGTCGATAGTGTCGAGGGTTTTTCTTCTGTTCTCAAGTTTGGCCGGTCACGCCGGGGTTTTGTTTGCCACTCTCGTTGATATGTTCGCACGCTTTGTTGGCAGAGAAAACGCGTGTCGTTGTTCGGTTGATGGCGACGGATCGCGAGACAACATGTTAGAGCAACTCCGCCAGGTCAGTCCACCAGGGGGCGGAACCAAACTCGCTAGCCAAGTCCAAAGCCGGGCAAGCTTCCGGAGAGGTTGGCGATCGGACACAATACATACTGTACAGTAGTCCCGATGGCCTCAGCTCCGCAGTTGATCTGCTGTTGAACTTGGGTACCCCCAGCAACGCTCGCAACGGCTTCAGTTTAGTTGACGATGGCTGAGATTGGCGAGGGGGTTGGCATTGAGCGGGGTTGACTTCGGCTTTCGACAGAATGGGTAAGTGCTGTAGTCGACCAGAGTCGAGTGATCATTGATGTCCAGATGACTGCTACACTACACCTCACGAATCAGATGAGGAGACCAATGAGGTTTTTGGCATGCTAGTCGAATGCCATGTCAGGTCGCATGTTGAGTCGGAGGACCTATCGGCAGTGAGAAGCTAACCGGAGCTTGGCGCCGGCTTCTTATGGAATCAACTGCCTGATTCCGGAGTCCCCCTCTCCGCTCCGGTAGGTCTTGGCTCGGAGCCTGCGGCATAGACGGCTCCCGGGTCTTGGCACTTCGGGGCCGACGGAACAGACTCAAGATCAGAGAAAGAAAGTATGGTCCAAAGAGCATCGGATACATTTATTTGAATGGTCTGATAGAGTCCCTAGCTGTTGTACAGTCCTGAACTTGGTAGAAATCAAGCAACATCAGTAAATGGTCTCTCCAATTGCTCTGAAAGCTGATCCAGTGACAAATGACCCGCTTTTCCCCAATCCAAACTTGACTTTCTTGGCATCTGGCAGCCACCAGGCAAACCTCATCGAACCTAATCACCTGCTAGCTGTGAACGCCGCAAACGATCAGTATTTTCATTGTGTGTGTGGGTTGCTGGTGATGAGAAGTCAAAAACATTAGGCTTCGACTTTCTGACTTCTTTTCAACTGAACAATGTAGTGACAATACTACCGCACAGCTATTGTTCTCTCCATTCCCGAGCTATCTAGCATATCCCCCTCATCACCCCTGAAAAATCACGCTTAAGCTTTCAAAACGAACAAAGAGCTCTCTCACTCTCACTTACGGCACACACTCACAGCAAATGAGCCCCTCATCACAACAACAAAAGAAAGTACTTTTCAGCTGGAAGAACAAGGACAAGAACAAGGACAACAAAACGACCAACAAAATGTCGACCACCACCACCACCACCTCAAACAAACCCTCACAACCACCATCACCCCCACCCCCACAGTCATCCCAAAAAGCAGAAGAAGAAGAAAACATCGAAATCGTCTCCGACGACAACGACAGCGACTTCTCCTCCATCGACTCCGAAATCCCCTTCACCAACCCCCCATCTCACCCTTTCCCATCCAACCCAATCATGATCGACTCCCTCTTCACCACCCCCCCACCCATCCTCGACCCCTTCCCCACCCAAACCTCCATCCTCCAATCCGAAACCATCGACGAAGTCCTCCCCTTTCTTACCGCACAGTCCCAACAACCCGACCTCTTCACCTACAACGACTTTGGCGTCCCCTCCCTCCGCCGGGAAGCCCACATCAGCTTTTTGCGCTCCTCCCTCGGCCGCTTACCTGGTCGTTTCGTAGCTGCTGATGCCTCCCGGCCGTGGTTTCTCTACTGGTGTTTGAGTGGACTGGCGATGTTAGGGGAGGATGTGAGGGAGTATAGAGACGCGGTTAGGGAGACGGCGAGATCGATGCAGAACCCTACTGGGGGTTTCGGTGGGGGGGGTGGGCAGCTGAGTCATCTTGCTACGACGTATGCGGTGGTGCTGGCGATTGCCCTTGTAGGGGGGGAGGAGACGTATGAGGTGATTGATAGGAGGGGGATGTGGAGGTGGTTGGGGGGGTTGAAGCAGCGGGATGGGGGGTTTGAGGTTTGTAAGGGGGGGGAGGAGGATATTAGGTATGTCTTTGAGGGGATGATTTGGGTTGAAGGGATACAGGATAGGGATGGCTAATGGATACTATAGGGGGGCGTACTGCGCGGCGGTGATTATCACGCTTTTGGACTTGCCGTTGGATTTAACACCCGACTCACCGGCCTACAAACCTGACGATCCCAGTTTTAACTTACTGACCGGGGTAGCTGACTACGTTCGAAGATGTAAGTACCCCCTCCCTACATATCAAATCTACATCACCATAACTAAACACCACTCCCCAAGGCCAAACCTACGAAGGCGGCATCTCCGGCCAACCCTCCGCCGAAGCCCACGGCGCCTACGCCTTCTGCGCCCTAGGCTGCCTCGCCCTCCTAGGCCACCCCGCCAAAGTCATCCCGGAATACCTCAACCTCCCCTCCCTCCTCTCCTGGCTCTCCTCCCGGCAGTACGCCCCCGAAGGCGGCTTCTCCGGCCGCACCAACAAGCTCGTCGACGGGTGCTACTCCCACTGGGTCGGGGCCTGTTTCCCCTTGATCGAAGCCGCTCTTGCTTCTTCTTCTTCCTCCTCTGGGTCTTCCCAACCGGCAGCAAACGATAGTTTGTTTAGTAGGGAGGGGCTGATACGGTATATCTTGTGCTGCTGTCAGGATCAGGGCAAGAGGGGTGGGCTGAGGGATAAACCGTCAAAGATGAGCGATGCGTATCATACTTGCTATGTGCTTAGTGGGTTGAGCGCGGGCATGCATCAGTGGGTTTTGGATGAGGATGGGGAAGGGGAGGGGGAGCCGGGGTGGATGGTGTTGCCTTATTTGGAGGGGGAGCAGGTTTTTGAGGGGAGGGATCGGGTGAGGGCTGTTCATCCTGTTTATGTCATTCCTCAGGGGGCGGTGAGGGGGATGAAGGGGTATTTTAGGGGGAAGGGGGGGTTTTAAAAATTGAGATTTTGTTGGTGTCAACAGTTTGAAGTCGAGGTTGGAGAAAGGGAATGTTGATATGGGCGATGTTTTTGTGCAGATTAAACAAGATATTTGGGGTTGATATTGTGGGTTGACGTATTTTGAGGTCTATGTTACCTTGACTAGGTGGTTGCTGGAAAGATACGTTGACAGATGGGGGAAAAAATTACGCATAGTCAGAACCAAATTGCAAAGGGTTTTTTTGGCTTTGAATGTTTAAAGATTTGTTTCTTGAAATTGTTGGATTTCAGAGAGTGTGTGTGAAAATAGGCAAAGTCAGACAAAATTGCAAAGGTATTTTTGGCTAAATGCTTAAAGATCTGTTTCTTTAGATTGTTGGATTTCAGCGAGTGTGGATTGTAAGTTAGCAGTGGTTGAAAAAAGTGAAGTGAAAGGGGGAAGAGTGAAGAAACAGGCATATCACGTGAACAATCACATTTATTTCATCGTGACCAACACGAACAACCGCAGGAAAGCGCGAGAGAGAGAACGAGAGATGTCCAAATCCGGTGAAACAAGGGTATTTGATTGGTTGGCTCATACTATGTGTGTGTGTGTGTGTGTTATGTGTGATGTGACTATCGCTAGCTCGCCGCCGGGGGCGGACTGCGGATGGAAGCAGGAAGTTGTCGCCATGATGGTCAGATGAGATGTGAGCAGTCACGATCTCAGCTCAGCCCATTGTTCTCAAGTCAAGAGAGAGTACTCGGAGGTATTTCCTGGTCTCTTGTTGCTTCCTATCTGGGTGGTGGACATATACAGGATGCAAGTATGACATAGGTGGTGCATTTTGCAGCTACCTAGGTAGCTATTGATGGCGAAGAGGAGGCCTCGGGAGTCGACTGATTTTTGCTTCATTCGTCTGCCGGCAGCAGAGGATATGATGATGCCGCCGGTGCTCCCTCAAGCTTTACTTTGTAATAAACCCGAGCCATGGTAGCCGTATATTGCCTGTTGCATGACCTGCATTTACCAATCTGGGTCCGAATCTGGGTCTGGAACTGACGGTGAGGTTTGAGCAAAGTAGAGCAAGGTCTAGGCTGTCTGTCTCCTCTGTCCATCCAAATCCAGGGGAGTGGTGAGCTAAGACTCAAGAGATGGCAGATAGATAGACATCGCCACTGCAGCGCCCATCTATCTCTAGCCTTTCTTGCGATCCTATCGATGCCGGCAAACCTGAAACCAGAAGAGCAACAAACGGTCAAGATGAGCGAGCAGGGACAGACGTGGCGAGCCTGAGGCGCGCCCAACCCTACCATTGCATGTCTATCTTATGCACGACGCCCCAGACAGGCAGATGGGCTTCTTGCTTCTTTCTTCATGTAGCCGTATCAAGCAAATAGGAGCAGAAAGAATGTCTTACCACCCTCTCTCCACGCCCGACTTGTACTGGTAGCACCATAGAGCCCATACCCACCATCCTTCCCCTCTTTTGACGTTCCCATGGGATCGGCTCAAAGGGATGGTCAGCGAAGGCTGGGGAATTTAGGAAAGCTGGGGCCGAGGCATCCACACCAGCTCTGATGTCTGAGATCCCATCGTGATTTGGTTACTTGAGTCGATGGTTGGTTGGGTTGCAAGGTCTTGAAGTCGCTTGACGCGGAAGCCTGGCATGGAAGACGAAGAGAGTTTCCTTCACAGGCAGTGGATCTATCAGTCGAGTCTCCTGTCTAGCGGTGTCTAACATCAGCTCTTCTGGGGAAGAAGGATGGAGGATTTTCCCTGCTGGCATTTCTTTCTCCCGGCGTGCCAGACCTGTCGATTTCTTGGATCTGTTTATGGGCCTCGATAATGGGCCACCCCAGATGGATCCCGGCACGAATATCAGTTGATCGCTGCCAGTGGCCCAAGGGGAATAACAACGAAAAAAAAAGGTTGCATGGCAGGGCCTCTCGCATGCATTCGGACGTTCAGTTTCTGTCGTGTAATCTGTTTTGGTTATTATGTGAGCAAAACAGAACAGAAGGGCTCACCTCGCTGTCACGGTATAGCTGGAGCAGGTATGCAGCCCGAACGCAGGCCCAGATATCGCCGTCGAAAAAGACCGAGCGAAGGAGGGCCAATGTGTGTGTGTGTAGGTATGCTATGCTATTTCCAGCCTGCGGGATGTCGATACGCCGTCTGGTAGAGAGCCGGAAAAGGGCTCTGTCGAGGGATGACGTTGCTTGAACATTCCACGGGCTGCAGTACGATGTGCGTGATGAGGGGTCAGCTTTGCCCCTCCCCCTCACCAACATTATTTTTTTTTCTGATGGCTGCGGGGTGAAAGGACCCCTCCTGCTCTCCCAATGCTCCCCTCTCTCGTTCATGGGGCAAAACATCCCAGATTGTCAATCACGGCTCCGGCCGTCATGATTCCGCCTCGATACGAGTCCGTAGGTTGGGGATGGTGTCATTTTGATGATGCAGAGAACACAGCAGTGTCTCAATCAGAGTGAAGCTCCCATGGGCCGGCCGTTGCCTTCTGTGCCGAAGGCTGGAAGTTCCAGAATTTTTCCAATTGGCCATCCATCTCGTTCGGCTTGGAGATGCACACCATTCAGTTCCATTGCTGCATCCCGCTTCTCTCCAGGTCTCGGGTGTCCGGATTGGGGAAGGGATTTTGAGTTTTTTCATTTTCATGTCATGGCAACGCCTTCCTGTTTGGTGACCTGGGGACTTGTTGCTAGAAAATTACTCCGTAAATATCCTGTCATCCTTCCTCTCATCCTTCCTCTCACAAACATGACAAGACAACAATCCCCCGCTTCTCGCTTGGGCAGGCAAGGGAGGGTCTGTCCTGGAGCTGTACATGCACGCTTTTGTCGGTGTCGATTCGTCAGTCGCCCCCTCTTTGCCCCGACCCATACTTGGCTTCTTGTTTAATATCAAGAAGCATTGCCAACTCATCATTGCATGAAGTGTTGAGGTCGGCCAGTGCCTAGTTGCCTTGCGACGTCGCTGACCACTTAAAAGCCGTCGTTGTCGTTAGGGCCAGACGCAGTCGATGCAAGGGTTGCCGGCCCCCAGCCACTGTTCATGCACCTCATTCCCTCTTTCACCGACTTCCATCCGGAGTACGATGAGTACCTGATCACCAGCTCGACTTGGACCGTCACAAGCGCTGTTTGGAACCTGTCATCCCGAAGAACCCAATTGCCCGCCCCTGATTCGCCAGCGTCGACGGTGCACTAACACGCAGCCCCACAGAAATGTTTCTCGAACCACCACTCTTCGGCGCCGCATCTTCTCTCACACTATATCAAAAAAAAGCTTTTGTCTCTCTGCTGACGATGACGGAAACCTGCCGTTGGCGAATCGCCCACAGCCCCCGGTGACGGCCAGCTACGGATACCTGGCATCGAGATATCGTCACTAAAAAGTCATCAAGCTTCGTTCGTTGAAACCCCCAGCTCTGCGCCCGTTTCCGCCCGGCCCCCTGCAATGTACCTGGACGGCGTTGCGCCTGCTGTCGGTGACTTTGTTGCGGTCGACTTCCGTGGCAGCTTGGCACGTCGATACTGCGCATGTTGTATGCCATGTACCGTTCGGAGTGGTTGACCATGAGCTTGAGCTGTGTACCAACCGCTACATGGTCGATTCGACTGCAGCTGCATTAGTGGCCGCACATATGGATCTCGGAGAAGTCTTCCCTCGTCCCTCTTTGTCGCTCCCCGTCACTCCGGTGCTGCGAGCCCGGCATATCCCTCCAACAGTTTACGTCGCTCTGTTCCGTTGCTTGGATGTCCCGGCGGCACCAGACCAGCGGCGATATCCCAGAGTGCCGCCGAGGTCGACGAGTCGTCCTGTCCGTTTTCCCTTCCGGTCTACCTGCAGAACGGCGCACATTGGCCTTCGGCGGTTCCATTTTTGCCACTTTTGTTATGGCCATGTCTGCATACAAACGCGCTTTTTACCCAAGGGAAAAAAGCCCGCGGGCCCGCCCAGATCGGACCAAAACAAAAAAAGAGCGGCGAGGGGGTTGGATAAGTGCGGGAGTGGAGGCCAGGGCAGCCAAGACCTGGGAGAAGAATAGCAACATCGAGCATGAGCAAGTGCATCATGGCCACAGGACCCCATATCCTGTCCCCATCCCATACTGGTCGGACTTATCAGAGGAGATCTTCCCCTCCAAGTCGGCGCATCCCCCCATGTTGATGGAGTGGAGTTGGTCCGGTCTCAGCGGTTGTATCAACTGGCAACGACACACGCCAACACATCAAGAGGGTCACACTTTGAGCCGCATCTTTTGTCGACATGCATTTGACGAACCCTTCCATTCTGTCCGTCTAGCTTTCCGTCATTTCCTTGCTGCGTCTGGGTGTCTGTATCTGGACTTTTGCCATCCCCCATGCCCCCGCACCACCACCGCCCTTCACTGCAATAAAGCACACATGTCTCGCCGTTTCTGGTCCACGACTTCCCTTCCTGCGTCTGAGCCTTGATACGTAGCATATCTATCAGCCCTGACTTTTCCTCACCACCCCAAACTCACACCACCCTCTCGTCTGTAGGACAAGCTTCCACCTCCGGCCTCTCTCCATACCACTTCCACCCCTAGGTTGGGCTCGACTGCATCGCATCGTACCGAGTCCCGGACCGGCCTACCGTCCGTTCTTGCCCTATTGCATCGTCCATATTTTTTTTTCGGCTTCCCGGGACCTACCAGGCAGCCTGCCTGTTGTCTGTTCCACGTCTTCAACCTGCAGTGCTTGTCACATTGGGTCTCATTGCGAGCAATTGGCACCATGGTTGGCTTCTACATGCAGTACCTGGAGAGTAAGTCATCCATTGACTTTCTAGAAGCTTTGTTTCTGGCCTCGTTGTCAAAAGCACCGATCTGATGTTGTCCCTGCTGTGGCGGGATGTCGTTGTTGACCCCTGCACGACATCTCCCACAACATACCACACAAACACCTTACCTATGTTCCTGCTTCAGACCTCAGATCCCCGGACACAGCATCAATACCCCCTGGTCACCCATCCCTCGATCCGGCACACCATGTCTACCCACTGCATCCCGTAGGGCTGAAGGGGGTTCAGGTTGGGCTGTCATGCAGATCACTTTCATGTCAGGCCGTTCTGTTACCACCTCCCCCTCCACCACCATACCAACGGCTGAGCTATGGGAATTTCCGGGGCGGTTAAGCTAACAGAGCATGACTTGCAGGTCTTTGCCGCCGGCGTGGATGGCACGACCCCAGTTACGAGTGTTACCGCGACAGCACCGGCTACACTTGCCTGGTTCTGGTCAATGGCCGTGAGTACCAGACGGACCTTGCATACGAATCTGGAAACCTGGCCCAGGAAAACGCAGCCATGCGTGCCTTTATGGTTTGCCGGAACTTCTCAGTCAATGGCGGCATGCTCGCCCGTAACGGCATTGTCCAGGGGCTGCCCGCCGACGAAAGTACCGCTCGCAAGTCCCGGAAAAGCAGCCGGCACCACCCATCATCTTCAAGCCACCGCAGGTCTGGCCACCACTCGAGCAGTAGCTCAACCACCTCTTTGGAGTGAACCCCAGAGGAGCCGCGTTTTTGCGTAACCGGAGCAGGGCTGACGTTGGGGATTCGCTGAATCGCCACGTTTTGCCTGCCTTTTTGTTTGGCAAACCATACGCAATTATTGGAACAGAACCTGGGCGACCAACAACAATATTGGACCGCCATTCCCATACTAAAATTGGAGAAAGCTTCACAGCGAGAGACAGTGAGGGGAACCCCGCAGATGATACCCCAGTGGTGCTATCCAATCTTAATCCGGAATCGTTGAATTGGCCAACAACAAAGCGGACTACATGAATTTTCTCAAAAACCCTTTTCTGCATTCTCACGAAATGACGAAACGATAATCACGACATAGACAAGCTCGAGCTTTAACGACTTCTTTTCTTCCCTATCCCGAACCTGAATGATTTTTCGGCCTTGGTTCCTTGATCAACTTCGCGGTGCATATTTTGGATTTCTGTTATGATGACACTTACTTCATTTACAAAAGACACGGGGCGGCTTGTCGGCTTCATCCGCGCTTCTCCAGCTGGGTATCAACAGGACCAGCTGGTTGGGCCGTGGGAGAAAGCCTGAGGCGCTTCCATCACGAAACCGGCCACTTGGAGGCGACTCTGGGTGCCGCAAACACCTCTAACTGGCAGCAAATACCAGGACCTCTTTTCATTGGGTGGACAGCACTGCCGTTTTCGAACTTGGAAGCTGGCCACGACGAGTTTTGCTCTGGAGCTTTCAGTTTTTTTTTGTCACGGCCTGGCTTTTCCTTATTTCAGCCCCTGGGCTTGGAGTCTCTCCCATGGCAACTTGATCTTTTGTACAGGGAAAGACGGGGAATACTTGAGAGTCTGACTTGACGAGCATTTCATTCGGCGCTGCTATGCCGCATTGTTGAGGGATGTTTTCTGATGATGATAAGGTCTGGTGGAGGCAGTTGATTGGCCTGTTGAACATTTGTTGAGTTGCGAGGTGTTTTTCTTCACAGACTGGAAAGATAAGGGGGAGGAATTCACATTTCTGGCATTTAGCAGGAAGGCACTCACGAGGAGGAGTCTTTTTTCTTTTTGCCCCCCTTTTTTGGCGATGGTGGTGGTTCAATGTTTTGTGTTTTTCTCTATTTACGTTATGACTTGATGAACTTGATGACACATTAACGACTTGACAAATGAGGGACAAAAAAGAGGTGGCTTGAGCCGAGACAGAGAGAGAGAGACAGAGTGAGAGAAGAAGACTTTACGACCTTGATGAATATACAATTTTGGGAGAAGATTGAATTTACACATATTGTTGAGCACATGGCTCGCTCCTCATTGAATTTATATTTGCTGGCGATTCTGATCACAGAGTGGTTGTGATGCCAAGAAATGCCCCCCTTTTTTTTTTGGTTTCCCACCTGGCCGGCACGGGGGTCCAAACCCGGCGGCGCAAATCAATCACACTACCGTGTTTTTCGGACCGGAACCGGCCGACGAATATCAGAAGCAAATCAGGAGCAACTTCGTGTTTTTTGGATGGTGTGGAAAAGTCACGTTATGTTTGGTGACACGAGGTCAAGGTCACCGGCCAATTGAAGGCTTGGATTGTTTGCACGTTTCATGCTGGCTAGCTGACCTTGTTGTTGAACCTTATCGAACAATTCTTTTTGTTTCATAAGTTTACAGGAGTGGCTGTGCTGTATTAGGGTACACTATGCATGATGGGCGGATTTGGGGAAGGTTTCCAGGTTGGGGAGGCATTAACCAGGTTTTTGGGATGTTTGATGTAGATCAGTTTGGGAAGGGAGAACCTGGGAATATATATAAGTTGGGAGCTTCGGATTGAGGCTGTTGAGAATGTTTGGAAGGGCTGGCAAGCTAGGTCAGGTAGTGAACAAGATGATGACGATGAATGCTTCGAAGTTTGTGAGAAGCAATTCGTCAAAAGAGGAGCACGCCGGCCGGTGTCAAGTCAAAATAGCTTCAGCTATCACAGGATCTTGTGAGCATTAAAAAGAGCTCAACCCCTGGATGAAGGTTGGAATTGCACTCCCCTGAATTTGAGATCCACAGGGTTGAGCTGATGAATGTTGCCCCCAATTTCGCCAGGGGAAATTATGCGGCTTGATTGGCTGCTCAGCTGGCATGTGGCCAAGGAGCACCCCAGGGGCAATTGGTGAGAGCTGGAAAAAGCACGGTCCACCCGCGTTGAATTAGCGTAGCGGCCCCCTCCCCCAGTGTGCTGCCCGTTGCTTTAGCACACTTCGGGGCGGGCGGCCAGGGGGTTGTGCGCTGGATCCTGTGGCAGCTGTGGCATGGTATAGACGGGTCCCAAAAAAGTAACCAAGGTGTCCTTACTTTTGTGCTCTCCGTGTCTTCCTCAATTTCATCTCACATCTCGAACAAAACTTTCTTCGAAGAACAACCTGCCGGCTTTTTTTGTTGTGCGTGTGTCTTGTGATCGCGCGCGTATTTGTCTTCCTCTCTTCGCATATTCCGTGCCGTCTGGTTTTATTCGTTTAACCCCCCTCGCCCCCACTCGAACTTTAGTTCGTGACCTACCACCTACCTAAACTTGGGGGTGTCATTCCTAATTACCTGTTTTCTTGAAGAGGAGCAGCAAGCCAGTTCAACAAGCCAGCTTGTATTTTCGTTGTTGCTCTCCCTTCCCTTCTTACGCTCGTTGTAAATCGCCCTTTTTCAAGAACAGTAAAACAAACCGCAACGGACACGCGCGTTTAATACAAGAACGTCGCGTCGATCGTTTTTAAGGTTCACACAGCTACACTGAACAACAACCCCCCAAACAAGCAATCATGAAGGGTATGTGCATTCTCATGGCGACTAGGCGGATATGGATGGGAACATAAGCTGACTTTGGTTTTGCTTTACAGCTCTAATTCTCGTCGGCGGTTTTGGCACTCGCCTTCGCCCTCTCGTACGTTGCTCCCCCTCCCTCCATTCCTCGCTCCCTCGCCGAAGCCTTCGAGGCTCGACGTTTGGTGCCCAACACCAGATCACGACCCACGAGATCGCGACCCCGGCCTCCCCAACCCCCCACCAGCGGACTTTCACCATACGAGCCGTTGCGATTTGACCATAATGACTTGGAACGGCATGGCTAATTCGTATCGCTCAATAGACTTTGACCCTCCCCAAGCCCCTGGTCGAGTTCGGCAATAAGCGGATGATCCTGCACCAGATCGAGGCCCTTGCAGCTGCTGGTGTTACCGACATTGTATTGGCTGTGAATTACCGCCCTGAGATTATGGAAAAGTATCTGATCGAGGTTTGTACACACACACACACTCACTGCACAACCACCACCACCACCACCACCACCACCACCACCACTGAGAAAGCAGCACACTAAGATGGATTTCCTAAATCACAGTACGAAAAAGAATTCGGCATCAACATCTCCATCTCGATCGAAGCCGAACCCCTCGGCACCGCCGGCCCCTTGAAGCTGGCCGAAAAAGTGCTCCGTAAGGACGACGCTCCCTTCTTCGTGCTCAACTCGGACGTCACCTGCGACTACCCCTTCAAGGAGCTCGCCGCCTTCCACAAGTCCCACGGCGACGAGGGCACCATCGTCGTCACCAAGGTCGAGGAGCCCTCCAAATACGGCGTCGTTGTCCACAAGCCCGGGCACCCTTCCAAGATTGACCGTTTTGTCGAGAAGCCAGTCGAGTTTGTGGGCAACAGGATCAATGCCGGCATTTACATCCTCAGCCCTTCGGCGCTGGACCGCATCGAGCTCAGACCCACCTCTATCGAGCACGAAACCTTCCCCGCCATGGTGAGGGACGGGCAGCTGCACAGCTTTGATCTGGAGGGGTTCTGGATGGACGTGGGACAGCCCAAGGATTTCCTGACGGGGACGTGCTTGTATCTGAGCTCGCTGGCCAAGAAGCAGAGCAAGCTGCTCACGCCGACGACGGAGCCGTTTGTCTATGGCGGGAACGTGCTCATTGACCCGAGCGCCAAGATTGGGAAGAACTGCAGAATAGGCCCCAACGTCACGATCGGGCCGGACGTGGTGGTGGGCGACGGGGTGAGGCTGCAGAGGTGCGTGCTACTCGCGGGCAGCAAGGTGAAGGATCACGCTTGGGTCAAGTCGACGATTGTGGGGTGGAATTCGGTCGTGGGGAGGTGGGCGAGGCTGGAGAATGTGACGGTGCTGGGGATGACGTGACGATTAGTGACGAGGTTTATGTTAATGGGGGGAGCGTCTTGCCGCACAAGACGATCAAGGCGAACGTGGATGTGCCGGCTATTATTATGTAAGAGGCCATAATTCGGGGCTTAATCGATGGGTTGGGCTGTTGGGGGAAAAGGCTCGCTCATCTAGAAATCTTTTTGTTTTAAACAACCCCTCAAAATTTTTTTTTCTCTTCGACAAAAAAAAACAGATTCTACTGTTTTGAGATATTATACAATTTTTAAAAGAGAAAGAGAGAGTAAGAGAGAGAAATGAAAACCACTCCACACACACATAAACACAACGGAATCATGTCAAGAGATATGGATATATATATATATATATATTCTCTTGTTTGGGTAGTAATTGATGAATGTAATGAGGATGGTGGGGCAACAATAGTACTACTTACTGTATTGTATACATGAATACTAAAAAGGACCAAAAATCAGCAAATACTAAAGATGAATATCAATTATATCACCACCACCACCTCCCGTCACCAGCCGCTTTTTTATGTTTAAATAGAAGAAGAAAAAAACATCCCCCCCAAGCAAAGCAATCCAACCCCCGACTCCAGTGTGTCTAGCGCCCATTCACCATTCTCCATTCCTTCCACCCAAGTTTTCCCTGAAAATAACTCCCATGATTGCTGATAATTCTACAAGACGTATAACCCATTACCTATACTTGCCTAAACATAACCCACCTACCCCTTCCCCAACCCACCCCCCCGCGCGTCAAAACTCCAAGCATTATTGTCCATGTTGATGATGATATGTTTCGCATGGTATGTTTCGCATGGTGTGTACCACGGCAGCAAGCAAGCTTTCACTCCTCCATCTCCTCCACACCATTGGTGTCCTCATCATCATCACCATCGCCAGAAGTAAGCCCCAATATCCTGGCGTATTGCACCGTTGTTCGTTGGAGGTCCCTGAATTTGCCTGTACTTTTTGTTAGCC
Source organism: Apiosordaria backusii (assembly GCA_030549205.1). Lineage (NCBI taxonomy): Eukaryota > Fungi > Ascomycota > Sordariomycetes > Sordariales > Lasiosphaeriaceae > Apiosordaria > Apiosordaria backusii. Next base: position 2,639,721 of record JAUKTV010000003.1, read on the forward strand.
AAATATCCCCAATTTTCTGGTGTTTTTCGTGTTGGGTGGGGGACTTACCAAGAATCAAAACCACCCCCTTCAACAACTCCTTCCTCTCCCACCCGCCAATCTCCTCCCCTTTATCAAACCACCCCTTCCCCTTTTCCTTTTCCCCATTCCCCCCTTGTCCTGTAACACCCCCCCACAAGCGTATTCAACAACTCCTCCACCTTCGCCCTCAACCCCTCCGCCCCAATCCTCTTGGCATACATAAACAAATACAACCTAAACTCCTCCCTCGCCCCCAGCGCCAACGCCCCCGCCATTCTGTTCTCCAGGTGGGCGACAGAAACAACAGACTCAAACCCTTCAAACCCGTCTTTCGCCAGCAGCTGCTTGATCAATCGCTGGAGTGTATACGCCCTCCCCTTGACGAGGAATTCCGTCGTTGTATGCCGCTCCAAATGGGGGATGATCCCGGCGGAAATGTCAACTTTATTATCATCAGAGGGTTGTTTCTTGTTGGGTGCGGTAGAAGAAGACGATGCCGGGCCGACTGCTGTTGAGGAGAGAGCGGTCAGAGATGAGTCGTTGCTGTTCCAGTACTGAGACCCGAGCGCCCACCAGGACTCGGACAGCCTCTGCCAGGTGTAGAGCGTGGAGGAGTAGTAGAACCCGTCGCCGTTGGAGAGCGTGACGACTATTGTTCCGAGGGAGTTGAGATGGGCCGAGGTGACGCCTGGCGCGGCGGTGGGACCGTCAGGAGACAGAGAGGTGATGGCGATGTCGAGGATGGGAGCGAGGGACACTGGAGGGTGGGCGGCGGACATGGTTTTGATGTTGAAGACGTGGCACATGCCTACCGAGGTTACGCATAGGAGCCAGTGGTCGCGGGATTCGAGGATTATCGGTTGGGACTCGAGGATGATGCCGTTTAGCAGCCTCCGGCCGGCGGGGGTCCAAGTGTGGAGGGTGCCATCTTCGCAGGCGGCCGCCCAGAAGTTTTTGTTGCCTGCTAGGAGGATGATGGCTCGCGGGAGGTAGTCCTGCCAGAGGAGGGCACCGCGCTTGGTGGCGGTTATATGGGAGGGTTCTCGAGGGCGAGCGGGGTTTTTGGCTTCGAGGATGATGTTCTCGGGGATTTTGGAGGCGTCTTCGAGGGTTGATTCCCCTTGGAGGACGCCCTTTTCGAGGGCCCGGACGATGTGGGAGCGGATTTTGGGGACAGCTAGTCGTACTTGGGAGAAGGAGACTGAGGGGCTCACGACGGCTGAGCGGAGGAACTCTGGCGTTGGGACGACTCCGTGAGCGGGAGCTGTGAGAGTCGCTGGCTCGAGACCGTCGACTGTGTCGGCCATTATGGGGACTGGGCCAGTCGCCAACCGCTTGTTGGGCTCGTCATCTTCTTCTCCGTCGACGGCGACAGCTTTCCTCTTGGAACCCAGCAGCAAGGCCGCAATACCGCCTTTTGGCAGGCCATGCGAGGGTTTCGAAAGGTCGAGTATCGTCTGTGGTGTCTCGCTTTGTGTTGCGGTCTTGGACTTTGCGCCCACTAGTTGAGATTGCGGTAATGATAATAAACCAGTGCCCGATGACGAAACAAGCAGAGGTGCAACCCTCTTTCTTCCATCCTTCGTCACCTGCACTCGAGACTTCAGCTCGTTGATACGCTCTGCGGCCTTGTCGGCACTCTCTGCGGCTGGCGTCTCTTTGGACTTGGGCTCGGAAGTCCCATTTGTCTGTCCGTTCTTGACTACCTCCCCATTCTTCGCCTCTCCGTTCTTCACAGTTGACTTGACCCCATTTGTTGTGGTCGTATCACTCTTTGAAGCAACAGCGGGCAAATCTCCCATCAGGGCCCCCATTCTGGACTCAGCCCCACGCAGCTCTCCGGCCTTGCTGTGATTCTCAAGGTGCAGCCCATCAACATCTTCCGCGGTTCCCATTCCCTTCCTGGCAACCCCGTACTTCTCCAAAGCCTTGTCGTTCTCCTCTGCCGTTGCTACCCACCCCAACTCGCCAACTTCGAACTGGACCGAAATAATGGTGCCATCCAAACTGCAGGCGAATAGAGTCTGGCCATCAGGAGCCCATGCCAAATCGGAGATGGACTTTGATGCCACATCCTGCACAATCACAATTGGCCGCGAGGTGTTTGTATTCCAGATACTCAGCGTCTTGTCCTGTCCAGCAGAGGCAATAACCGTCACAAGAGACGCTGACGCACCCTTCTCGGCCGGGTTTTGAGTATGAAATAGACGAGGAGAAAACATGCACGCCTCAGTTGGGCCTTCGTGACCAATCAAATTGATTTGACTGTCCCATCTAGAGCGTTCAATGATGGCCACACTGCTAACTGGGCCGTTCACCGCGTTTGCCGCTGCGATGTGATTGCCATCTGGTGACCAACTACACCTTCGAAAGTACGTTGTAAGCGGTGAGCTCTTAAAGGGCGCGCTTATAGTGGTTTCCAGAACAAAGTTGTTGACCATGTCGTGGGCGGTGGCGTTCGGGGCCGGAGGGGTAAACCGGAAAATCTTGATGGTCCGGTCATCGCCGGCGGTAGCAAAGAATTTGTTGGCCGGGTCAAAGGTGATACCTTTGACATGGCTTTGGTGAACACCAAGTGTTTTGAGCTTCTCGAATGTGTGTCCTGACCAGACCACCACCTTGGAGTCGAGACCAACCGAGACGAGAATCGAGTTGTCGTAGGACCAGGCGAGGTCTTGGACATCGCTGTCGTGGCCTACGAGGCGCTTGTGTGTTTTCCAATTCTCGATGGGGGGTGGCTCGTTCGTCCCGAAGGTGCTGGCGTGTGATGGAGGCCTGCTGTCGAGCTGGTAAATACAGATAACACGGTCGTCGGCGCCGGAAGCAAGGTAACGATTATTTGGAGAGAATCGGACGGAGTGGATGGTGCCTAGATGATGGCTCATGTGGCAGAGCTGTCTAGGCTCTGAGTAGCCTTCCACGTGGGAATTGTAGATGGAATCGGTCGACCAGATCCGGACATGGCCATCTGTATCCCTTGAATTAGTGATCCCGAGAGAATCTTGAGCTCGTAAAAGGGGAGGCCTTACCTCCGCCAGCGGTGGCCAGTCTCTTTCCATCCTGCGAAACGTGGCAGCTGTAAACTTCAAAGTCCTTCTGTTCGCCTGTAGCCAGCCGCGCGCAGACTTGGTCAGCGGTTTCTGCTACGATTCAAGTGTATAGGCATTCAAGAGAGAGTGCTCACCACTATGGCGAAGCCACGAAGGCTTGATGATGTACATGTTGCGTTGGTTGTGCCAATGGATAGGGATGTATGTACTTATGACGAAGTTTTGGCGATAATGATGCTTGAGGGAACCACGCGTGCGCGCGCCGAACCGCGTCCGCTGGCCAGGTCTAATTAGAAGGCCGGAGGGCGCGCGCCCAGTGGAGGGGAGTGCTGGGCAGTTTTTTTGGATCAAGATCTCGGTTAATCGGACTTTTGCATTACCACCAAAGACGGAAGTTGGAGAGCTAAGTCCTCTTGGACCCTACTCTGACTGAGATATGAAGGAGTCCAGTATATCCAGGCTACTGGCAGATCGGTGATGTAGACTGGTTTGGCAGTTGATTCTCTTTATTCTCCTAGATTTCACAGCTAGTATTGCTTGCTGCTGTGTTCGTTCCAACAGCCTCGTCGTGGAAATTCCAAAACCTACATACCGAAAGGGGCTTAGCGGCTTAGTGTAGGCAGTGGTTTTTGGGATGTGGGGTGCAGCCGTCACCCACCCTTGTCCCAGCACCTTGATAGCCCACCATCTTTAAGCGTCATTCTCATTCACCTGCCATCAAGACAAAAGGCCCTTTGCGACGTTTACTCTTGTCTCACACCCCTTGGATTCCTGGACTTGGTTTGCACCTCAAACCATCCACTCCGGGCTGGGCTCAAAGGAAGCACAGCCAGCACTAGCAAGGGCTACTATGCCGTCCTTTTCCTACCATTTAATCTTTGAGCTGTATGCGACGCCTGATCCGACCAACTCTGCCGTCGCCGATAATATCAACGATATCTGGGTTCCCACCCCAACCTGCCCAACAATATTCGACGACCTCCCCTCCCACACTCCGCGCAGCACTCGACCGCCCTCCCCGCGCCAACTACCATCTCGATCTCGTCATCCGCACAATCACGATCTCGACGAAGCCGGCCCAAGCTCCGCTCCCCCACCAGACCCCTCCTACACCTCCGGCAAGGTCATCGACTGCGGCCGCCACCGAGGCACAACCCACGACCCCCTCGACCCCGACGACGATCACAACCCCAATCCCACTGCCAAACGGCGCAACATTATCCACCTCAGCGAACGCCAGTGGCGCGAACGAGACACCTCTGACGATCTTCCCCTCAAAGCCGAGGTGCAAGGGATAGGGCCCGAGAAGGCAATCAAGGATTGGAGATTTGGGCGCATCAAAATTGAGAGCTTTGACCCAGTCCCTTCCCCAACGACAACAAACGGAAAGGAGAAAGAAGTCATCATGGAAGGACACGGCCGACCGGCCGCCAGCCTCGGCCCCAATTTGGGTGGTATGGGGCAAAACACCAAGGGGAGGTACATACCCGCCGTGAACAACAAGAACACCGAGGCAGGGTGGGGGATTGTGCATCTCTACCGAGAGGCGGATGAGTTTTCTGCGTTGAATTCACAGCCACCACTTTCACCACCGCCAGGGCTGCAAGATAGTGGGGTTGGAGAAGAGGGAACGGTGCTGTGTATACCCGCGGTACCATCTTACATGTCACCATCGGACTTCCTTGGATTCATCGGGGAGCCCTGGAGAGGAAGTGTGAGCCATTACCGGATGGTTTCCACAAGCAGGATGAACCGGTATATGGTCTTGATGAAGTTTACAGACAAGAAGACTGCGGCAGAGTGGAGGAGGGAGTTTGACGGGAGGCCGTTTGACACGTTGGCGGAGAGCGAGATTTGCCACGTTACTTTTATCAAGAGTATTACTGTTGAGACTCCAGGGCGGAAGGGGAGTAATGGTCAGGGGGCAAAAGGGCAAGCAGATACGCCCGGGGGAATGATCAACTCGTTGAGACCTTTCCCTCCTCCTACGCCTAGTCTGGTCGAGTTACCTACGTGTGCGGTTTGCTTGGAGAGGATGGATGACACGGCGGGGTTGATGACGATACTGTGCCAGCATGTTTTTCACTGCACTTGTCTTCAGACGTGGAAGACGAGGGGGTGCCCGATTTGCAGGGCGACGAATCCGCTGACGAAGCAACAATCGGAAGATGGGGTGGGGGATGGGAACCCGTACGCGAAGCCGTTTGGGCATGGGGTTAGTAATTTGTGCAGTGTGTGCGACGCGCCGGATAACCTCTGGATCTGTCTGATTTGCGGGAATGTGGGGTGCGGGAGGTACGAGAGGGGGCATGCGAAGGAGCACTGGAAGGAGACGGCGCATAGTTTTAGCCTGGAGCTGGTGACGCAGCATGTGTGGGATTACGCGGGGGATATGTGGGTGCATAGGTTGATTAGGGACAAGGGGGATGGGAAGGTGGTTGAGCTGCCGAGCAGGGAGGGGAATAATAATGAGGGTAGGGAAGGGGGGAGGAATAATAATGGGGAGGATATGGATGTTGTGCCGAGGGCTAAGCTAGATAATATCGGGCTGGAGTACACGCACTTGCTGACGAGCCAGTTGGAGAGTCAGAGGGTGTACTTTGAGGAGATGGTGAATAAGGCTGCGGATAAGGCGGCGAAGGCTGCGGCGGCGGCGGAGTCGGCTTCGAATCAGGCTCAGGCTGCGCTTAAGGAGTTGGCTGAACTGAGAGAGGAGCATAGGATCATGAAAGAGGAGACGGTGCCTTCGTTGGAGAAGGATTTGGCGAGGGAGAAAGCGAGAGGGCAAAAGTCTACGGAGCTGGCGAGGAGTTTGAGCAAGGCGTTGCAGGAGGAAAAGCAAGTCAGCAAAGGGCTGATGGACAGGATTGAGCATATGAAGAAGGAAGGAGAGAAGAACGCAGCGATGGTGGAGGAGCTGAAGCAGGAGAACGAGGGCCTCAAGGAGATGAATCACGACTTGACGATGTTTATTAGCGGGCAGGAAAAGCTTAAGGAAATGGAAAAGGAGGGGAAGCTGGAAGAGGGTGAGCTAGAGGAGGGGACGGTGGGAGTTGCGGAGGGGAGTAAAAAGAAGAAGAAGGGGAAGGGGAAGAAGTAGTAACCTAGAATCTGAGATGGTATCTCAGGGGTAATTCAGGGGTTGTATGTACATACATACATCCATAACAGTAAATGTCGTGGTTCAGCCTTGTGGATGAAGCGAAGTATTGCTAGGCGCAGAGACGGCCCCTCTACGGAGTACATACACTGAGAAATATCAATTCAACGTTGACTCTTGAATATGTCTGATGACGCTTCGTGACTCGACTTCGATTTGGAGTAATGCATAACATAATGTACATCATAGGTTGTTGCCAATGAAAGCAATGCGAGCAACCTAGCAGCTGCCCATATTTAATGTATCTTCACATGCAGCACATTTTTGAAATCATTACCATATAGTATAGAAGACTCTTCAAATACTTCAAATATTATTATGTCTTTGGTGATGTGATTGGCCCCAAAGACAACTTACACGCCTCAGCGCCTAGCCTCTAATAAAGCCGGGTCCAGATCCCGCTTTGGTGTGTTCCCAGCTTGGCGGCGACGCCGAGAACCGAGGGGAGATTCGCAAGGTTACATACCGACTCGGACATGTTACTCGATCGTATAGCCGCTCGATTTCCGGTGTAAAGTTTAAGATTAAAGACTTTTGGTTTTGGCAGCTGGGTGGCTTGAGGGCCCCAGGTGGGAAGGTTGGAAATTTGGTGATGGTGAGAATGATACGCACTGTGGTAGAAAAAAAGATTTGGGGTAGCACAGTGCCAGCAAGCACGTGTTGTTAGAAAGTTTCATACCCCCGCACCCTGGACGTCGTCATTCATGGAGGGGTCCAAACAATCGCGGATAAGGACGAGGATGAGAGCTCGGAAGCAAGGGCAGTGTCAGTCCCCTGGTCAATTTCTCGTTTCTTGATTGCTATCTGGTATTCAGAGTTCGTATCTTCTTCACCGATAGACAATCTGCGGTCAATATGCATGCCACTTAACGGATATGTCACATCTGCTCTAAAGCTGGCGTCTTGCTTTCTGCATGCGGGCGAGATGCAGGTTGGAAGTGTGGCTCCTCCAAAGCTCTTATCAATCGTGACAGCTCTAAGGTAGCGCCAATGGGAGGGGTCTTTTCTAGTGTGAAATGCCACTGAAAGCAGCAGTGAACATCAATCCAACCCCTGTCGACGCCGATCCAGAAAGAGAATGACATCGAGTTTGCCCCACCGTTTTGTGCTGGGTCGGAAGGGGGTCGCTGATTTTCTTTTTTCGCACATGCTTCAAGACAAGTCCCGCCGGCGCTGTCACCCTGTTGTGTTGCGCGCAGTGCCCTGCGGCTTCTACCGGCACCTTCGAGAATCTCTCCTCGAAATTGATTGCCATCCCTCGGTCCCCTTGTTTTTTTTCATTTGGTTCCTATGTAGTCTAACTGTGAAATCTTCTTGACATATCTTGATCTTGATACCCTATACCCTAAGACGCCGACTTCTCTTTTTCCTTCCTACCTACCCCAGACAGAGACCCATCCGTCCGACCGGCCTAGTCTGCGGACCCCGAATTGCGATCCCGAGCTTCATCGACATTTCTCTACAATTCGGTTGTAAATGCCTGTACCCCGCGCTGGCATTTAATAGATAGAGAAACGCGCACTCCATCCTCGAGCTCTATTTCGCAATTCCTTGACCCAGCTATCGATTGATCGAAAATAGGGCGAGCACAAGCGATTGAACCTTGTGGTAGCTTTTTGTCGTACATTGTACCCCGCGGACAGCTGCCAGGCTTTCTCATAGACCCAACGGCTAAACGCCAGGCAGACGACAAGCCACAGACGATTTCGCAACCAAGAAAAAGTATCTTATGCGAGTACTGCATGCACTGACGTCTCACCCACCGACCGGCGCGATCTCGAGCCCTTTCACCCCCACCTCCGTGCTCCCTCCGGGCGATCCGAACATAACTCACTGTTCGGGCGCGGGCACGACGACAGTCAGAGCATCGACACAGTCGCTGAGCCTGGCCAAGGCCTTTGATTGAAAATGTCCGAGACTCAGTTGGAAAAGCAGCAGGCGGCGGCCCCTCAGAGTGCTGCCAACCCGAGGCCTGCGAAGGAGCTCTACCCCATGGTGGACTGGAAGTATGACAGCTTCCTCTGGATAATGTCGCTCCTGGAGGAGACCTTCTTCCGCGAGGTGCATCCCCGTAGTGCTTGGAGAGTGCCTAAGCATGGCCCTGTTCTTTTTGTGGCTGCCCCGCATGCAAACCAGGTAAGCAGTTCTGGCTGACGAGGTATCTGATCGCAATGACTGACGGGTTTTCGACTGTAGTTCGTCGATGCTCTGGTTTTACAGAGAACACTCCAGAAGGAAGCCAAGCGACGAGTTTCGCTGCTCATTGCCCAAAAATCGGTGTCCGGTTTCATTGGATGGGCATCCCGCCAGGTTGGCTCCGTGCCGGTGGGACGACCGCAGGACTCGGCGAAGCCTGGTGAGGGCACGGTTTACCTCCCTGACCCAGTCGACGACCCCACGCTTGTTCGCGGCATTGGCACCAACTTCACCGAACTGGGAGAGGTGGGAGGTATCATCTTCCTTCCTTCGGCCAAGGGTCAGAGCGGAGAAAGTTTGGATATTAGCGAGGTTATTGGGCCAGAGGAGGTTCGCATTAAACGGCCACCCAAGGGGAAGTTGGCTATGACACAGCTTACCGGCCGTGATGATATCGACCAGAATGGCAAGATTATCAACAAGGAGGATAAGAAGCCCAGGGAGGGTTACAAGGGTATCAAGTACAAGATCGCGCCCCATGTTGACCAGACGAAGGTGTTTCAGGCTGTCTTCGATCGGTTGGGGTCTGGTGGATGTGTTGGTATCTTCCCTGAGGGAGGCAGCCATGACCGTACCGAGTTGTTGCCCTTGAAGGCGGGCGTGGCGCTGATGGCGCTGGGAACTCTGCAGGAAAATCCTGATTGTGGTCTGAAGATCGTGCCCGTTGGCATGAACTACTTCCACGCTCACAAATTCCGTTCGAGAGCCGTTGTCGAGTTTGGTACTCCTCTGGATGTCCCTGCGAACCTTGTCGAGATGTTTTCGAGCGGTGAGAAGGATAGCAGACGTGAGGCTGTTGGACAGGTTCTGGACATGGTGCACGAAGCCTTGAGTGCTGTGACGGTCTCAGTCCCCGACTACGACACCCTAATGGTTATTCAGGCTGCTAGGCGGCTCTACAATCCCACTGGCAAGCCACTACCGCTTCCTGTGGTTGTCGAACTTAACAGGCGGCTGGCCTTGGGCTACGAGAAGTATAAGGAAGATCCGCGCGTCAAGGAGCTCAAGGAAGCAGTCACCGAGTACAACACGCAGCTTCGGTACCTCAACATTCGAGACCACCAAGTCGAAAAGGCGAAGCTTTCGTGGTTTACCGTCGTCCTGACCTTCCTCAAGCGCCTTGGAATGCTGTTGGCATTGTCCGCTGGTGTCATTCCGGGTCTGTTGCTCTTTGCGCCCGTGTTCATCGCCTGCAAGGTGATCAGCCACAAAAAGGCCAAAGAAGCCCTCGCTGGCTCTGTGGTCAAGGTCCAGGGCAAGGACGTCATCGCTACATGGAAGCTCTTGGTCGCCTTGGCTCTGGCCCCTCTCTGCTACAACATTTATGCTTTTATCACCATCTACATGGTTCACAAGCACCGGTATTATGGCTACGTCCCTGAGTGGGTGCCTCTCTGGGCTGTATACATTGCTTGCTGCGGGTTCTTCATCTCGCTCACGTTCGCCGCGCTGCGCTTTGGAGAAGTGGGGATGGATATTCTCAAGTCACTCCGGCCGCTTGCGCTCTGCATCAACCCTGCATCCAGCTACAACATTGCCAAGCTGCGGGAAAGGCGCGCCGAGTTGAAAGCGCAGGTTACTGATATTATCAACACGGTCGGCCCGGAGATGTTCCCCGATTTTGAGCACAGCCGTCTGTTGGCCCCTGCTGATTCCGCAGCTCGGGCGGCAGCTCGGAAGGAAGCCGCTGGTGGTATCAGTCCTCCTATCTCTCCCAACCGCGCTTCGTACGAGCGCAGGTCTAGCTACGGGGTTTCGGTCAATGGAGCAGACAGCCCGCCGTTCAACGCGCCCACGAGGAGGGGAACTACCTCGTCAAGCAGAAACATCCCGTATAATGAGTCTTTCAGTAATATCGGACAGGCGCAGATTTTTGCTACTAGGCCGCCGAGTCCGTCGAATCACAGCCGGGCGAGCAGCGCTGGTGGTAGGCCGGGTTCAGCGGGATTCCCTGTGGCTGGGTTTACGGCGTTAGATAGCGCGGAGGGGTTTGATGAGGCGAGCAAGAAGATTAGGGCTGCGATGAGGGAGAGGGGGGAGATGAGGAGGAGGAAGAGCCAGGCGAAGCAGTTTTTGATGGGAGATGAGGGGACTAGTGAGGAGGATGGGAGTGTAGATGGGGGAGAGTTTGAGGAGGGGGGTAGGAAGGGGCTGTAAACTGTTTTTTTTTTCGTAGTTAAGGGTTGTCGGTATTTGGTTTATGGTTTCCTGTTTGTGGGGTTTTTGAGTCGTGGAAGGCCATGACCGGGTGATCTGATTTATTCATGGGACGAAACGGGGCTGGTAAAGCTGGGGAACATGGTGTGTGTGCCCGGCGTTGAAGACTTGGGATGAGGACGAGGAGGAAAATCTTGGCATTGTCTGTAAGGGGGTTTATTTTGTTGTGGTTAGGAATCTCAAAGGGTTCGCTTGTTTTATATTTATGTGTGTACTTGTATTTATTTCACGTCTAGTGGCGGCGGCGGTGGTGGTATGACATTGCTGGGTCACGCTAGTATAATGAATGAGATTTGGGTTGAAATGCTTGCTTGGTATGGATGGATGGGGCCATGTTCTGCAGGAGTTCGTCGAGAAATGAAGGGACACACATCAGTGATTTAGAGTTGAAGCCAATTCATTGTAAATACCTATTACCTAGGCGAGCAAGCGAGTTGGGGGTGGTTGTGGTGTGGTTGGGTGGGTGTAATGAAATGTGTATATAGGACTATGTCATGCAGTACGCAAAAAAAAAAAAAGCTATGAGACCATATAAGTAAAGATATGCGATGGCTGTTAATAAGCACAAAAAAAAAAAACCTTCCAGTTGCTGATGCCCAGAACGTTCCCTACCTCTATGCGTGTCACTTTCTTTTGCTGTGCGTTTTTCCATTCGCCGCTTCCGGTTGATTTCCCCTTTTGAGCATCTCTCTTCTTCTTGATAACCATGATAGGTATTAGCTTCTCCCTGTTGTAAGGTACCAAACTCTATCTTCAAGCAGAAACCGATACAGTCCCGCCAGCAGTCCGTCTGTCATTCTCGTCGACAGGAAGCCTGATCCTATACTGTCCCCTTTCCCCTTCGTCGTCGTTGTTACTCTTGATAACGAGCCCCATCTCGAAAATGACCGGCCTCGAGGCGGTGAAGAGGGAGAAAATCCCGATGACGATGCTGAGAATTCTGTTGGTAGTTTATGTGTGTGTTGGTTAGGGATCATAGAAGAACATAGAAGAAATAAGGGGGGGGAGGGGGGGTAGGGGGGTAGGTGCGTACCCAACAACGTCGGTGAGAACCAAGATTTCAATCATGTGACGGTAGTACATGTAGATTGTGGTCGATGCGACGACGATGGGGACGATGCCGAGGAGGATGTCGAGGATCCAGGAGATGCCGTATTTGCTCCGTTTTTTCTTGGCGTGGTCATGGTGGTGGTGGTGGTGGTCGTCGTCGTCGTTGTCGTCATTGTCGCCGTTGAGAACGCAAGCGCAGTCGCCGACTTGGCATACGATTGTCGGGAGGCCTGGGATGCCTTTTAAACTTCTTCCACCCGAAATCTTTGACAAGAGGGGAGAGACAACATGGCCGAGATTCCAGAGCAAGATAATCCAGAGCCATACATGGCCAAAGGTCAGCGCGTGGAAGAGGAAGTGATCGTGGGCGATCCAGACGGCGATGTCGGCTATGATTAGGGCGATGAGCGCGAGGCGGAGGATGGTGAGGAGGGGGATGCCGATTTTCCAGCGTTTGTCGTTGCCGTCGTCTGCGCTGCTGCTGCTGAGGGGGAAGTGGGCGTCGGGAGGGGTGATGGGGCGGTAGACCTAAGGGGGGTATTTGTTAACTTGATATGATCGTGAATGTTAGATTGGGGGTGTGTATCTCACCATCCTAGGATTTAGACCGGATCCTGGTCTCGTATTGATAGGAGGAGGAGGAGGAGGCCCAACACCTACCGGCGAGGGAGGGGATGACAATTCTGGTGAGAGGGTTGCCATCAGGGGCTCCGACTCGGCAGTCTTCGTGGTCATGAGGGCGGTAAAATTGGAAGGTTTTCCACACAAACTAATAGATTTGACGAGTTTACTCAAACTACATAGATCAATTGCATGGAATTGATTTTCTGTCTTTTTATCAGCCTGGCGAAGTTGCGAACTTGCAAGGACTCATCATCATGGCATTCTGTAAGGTAGGTTAACAATCAACAGACACACCCAACCCCCCGCTCTCTGTTACACACAACATCCAAATCCAAACAAAAGCATGAAGAAGCCCCTCTTTCCCTATGGTCCTGATGACAGTGCCAACGCTTTTATTCTGTTGCCTAGGTTCGTGACATCCATTGATTGGATATCAATGGGTTGACGGCCAACATGGGGAAGATATCGTTTCAAAGGCGGGTGCGGACGCGTCACCTTGGGAGAAAGGAGACATGAGAGCGGTTAGGTCTTGCCCAGGCCATGCATGCAAGGCCTGCCGGGGACATGTGTATGGGCCCACTGGAAACCTATCAACAACTTTGGAGATTTGTCTAGAAGGATGGGGGGAGGTCATGGTAAAGGGTGTATGGGCAAGCAACAAGCGAATGAGACAAGAGGTGCAATTTGTTTCATGTTGGCAATGGCTGGGGGAAGAAAGAGACAAGCATGATATTGAGAGGGAAAGATGAAAATGGCGAGTATTGTGTACACAAAAGACCATCTGTGAATTCCGCTTAGGAGAATAAATGTCAATTAGCTCAACGCCTTCCATGATCAGTACAAACACCGTAGCACCATTTGGTGTTTTGTAGAAGAGCCGCTTGATCCCTCTGGTATGTGATGAGTTACATGGCCCTATCGTAGAACTAATGGGAAAAGTCATAGAGTGATAGTGAAGGAGAGTGATACAAGTGACGAAATCGAAGCTCAATGGTAGGTGGTTCATCTTAAGGTATACCAGTTGATGGCGGGGATGACCTGGTGCAAATCGCTTGACAGGTGCTAGCGTCGGAGTGGTCAATGCGCCAGCTACTGCAGGGATTAGAAAATTGTGGCAGAAAAAAAAGTTCCATAGAAGGCGGTGAGTATGGTCGTGCCTGGAACGCCGCCATTTTTTTCTTGCGACAACCACGGCACCTCCGACCCTGCGACGCCTTCCTCTGAGCCATTCAAGGTTCTAACGCCCAATTCACTAATCCCTCACCAATTGGGCCGTTTGTTCACAAAACACCGCCCATGTCAGCTCCGTCCTGGCTCTTTTCTAACAACTCCACCACATCCAGCACTGCTCGATCACCGAAGTCGAACACAAAGACCACCATGGCCAAAGAGAAGAAGGTCAAGGCCGACAAGGTCACCAAGTCGACTCCTGCTGCTGCCCAGCCTCCCGCCCAGCTTCTCGACCTCGTCGAGAACTTCCTTTCCGAGCACGACTTCACCGATGCCCATCGCGAATTCACCAAGGCCCGTAAGACTAAGGGCTTGAAGAAGGTCAAGGGCGAGACCACCAATAGCACCCTGATTTCGGTCTTCAAGGCCTGGGAGGCTTCCAATGCCAAGTCCAACAGCAGCGAGGACAATTCTAGCAACAGCAGCAGCGATTCCGACTCCTCGTCCAGCAGTGATAGCGATTCCGACTCCGACAGCGACGACGTCGAAATGGCGGACGCTCCTGCCGACTCTGAGAGCTCCGATTCCAGCAGCAGCTCCGGGAGCGAGAGCAGTGACAGCTCCGACAGTGAGAGCGAGAGCGAGAGTGAGGAAGAGGAGAAGGAGAAGAAGAAGCCTGCCGCTGTCAATCCCCTGAAGCGCAAGGCCGCCTCCGAGAGCAGCGACTCGTCGTCCTCCGACTCTTCTGACTCTGGCTCCGACTCCGAGGAGGAAAAGCCCGCCGCCAAGAAGCAAAAGACCGCTGCCGCCAAGGCCGAGTCCTCCTCTTCTGAGTCGTCTTCCGACTCATCTTCGGATGCTTCTTCCTCCTCCGACTCCGACAGCAGCTCCTCCGATTCCTCTTCTGATTCCGACTCCTCCTCGTCCTCCGAGTCTTCTTCTGACTCCGATTCTTCTTCCGATTCGGACTCCTCCTCTGATTCCGATTCTTCCTCTGACTCTGAAGACGAAGCCGAGGAAGCGGCTAAGGTCCCCCTCCCCGACTCGAGCGATGATTCCTCCTCCGACTCCAGCGACAGCGACAGCGACTCCGACGACAAGAGAAAGACCACGAAGTCTGCCAAGACAAGCAAGAGCGACTCCTCCGCGAGCGGCAACTCGGATAGTTCCGCCACCCTCAACGGTAGCACCTCCCCCAAGGTCTTCCCCGTCAGCACCTTTGCCCCTTTACCTCCTGATCCGTTTGTGAAGACCAACAACCGCGGCAAGGGCAATGGCGAGAAGGGCGAGAAGGTGCCGTTTTCTCGCGTGAACCGGAATCTGCAGGTGGATCCCAAGTTTTCGAACAACCAGTACGCGGGCGAGGATTGGGGGAGGAAGGCGCACGAGGATTTGATTGTGACGAAGGGCAAGGGTTTCACGAAGGAGAAGAATAAGAAGAAGAAGGGGAGTTATAGGGGGGGCAGGATTGATACGGATATGAAGATGGGGATTAAGTTTGATGATGATGGAAACTAAAATAATATAGGGAAGGGAATGAATGAGGAGTGGTAATAGAGCAATAAAGGGGAAAGTCGGAGGTTCATTTAGGCAAGGCGTACAGAAGCCTTGCGTTTCTATCGAGAGAGATGGATACGGAAAAGATCACATCATAGATCATTAGGGATGGTTGGCGAGACAAAAACTAAAGAAGAGGTTGTTGATTTTTTTTGGTGTATTAGTTGCTGCTTTTTGTTTTTTTATAGCTAGAGAAAAGTGCTTTTCTCGATACCCATTAGGGGACACTGAACTTGGGGGGCGTCAATGGAATTGCCTGTTTTTTTAATGGTATTTTCGTTTGTGTGTATATGTAACTTTGAGCTATAGTGAGTTATTGAGTTGGAGGTTTTGATAAAAGATGAGTTGCTTTGGAAAGTGAGAAGAATGCTGTGGTTTTGAATCTTGCTGAGCTGTGTCCTTGTGGGAAATTTGGGTGTCAATAGATGTCAGGTGCCAGGCAGAGATATCTGGGTACTCGCGGCAGAATAGGCTAGATGGAGCAAGACGGGTGATCTTGGGGCGTGTTCCATGAAGCATTTGAGTGACATAGGTGGGTACGTGAGGTGGTTTGGTGTTCCAAGGGATGGATATATCTGATACTGCGGCTCAGAAAAATAGTACAGTCTTAAGATGTTTAGCTTTGTTATGCTGTTTCTTGTGTTTTGGTGGTTTATGGGGTCAGACACTGCACGAACGGTGGTGCGACTTCTAGATATGTTCAGAGTGATATGTGAGTGGATAGATGAGGTAGGTAGCTTGGGGCTGAGATGGATAGATCAGTTGACGGGCATCGGACACTGTACGGTGAGAAAGCGACTTGGGTGTTTTGACAAAATATGTGAGCTGGAGAGTGACCGAAGATGGGCAGGTAAAGCTTAGGTAACGTCTCAATATGCCCGTGAAGAAATACAGAAAGGTTGAAAGAGTGCCTTTCAAAACTGCCTGTCATGAACAGTGTATAATCCGTGACCACCCCCTATTTACGACGGCGAAATTGCCAAAGAATGGAAAAGGGGCAGGTGAGACTGTGAGGTCGTACCTAAGGTGAGAAATGTGGCTGAGGCGGTTACCAAAATCCCATATCCTATAATTCCAAAGTGTTATGTTCAAATTCAGAGCCTTGTGGTTTGCCGCCGTATTTCACACAAGACCCTGTCCAAGTTGAGAAACGCACAGCCACGGTTACACAAAACGGTCAGAGACTCACTTTTGTGGGTTTTTACTAACAGAGTTTCATTCTCCACAGTTTCACATGCAAGCCAGCCACAGTTTGTAGGTAAGGTACACCATACACCGTGCTGGGGCCCACGGTGAGGCTCGTTTCAAGCATCTCACCTTGCCTAACCTTAGGCAAACACACACACATCCACCTACCTTTGAATTTTGCCTTTTTCCGACTGAGGTCACCTTGGATGACACGTCAAAATAGCGGTAAGCAGCATCTTACTGACTCAGTGGAATGGAACACAGAGGAGGGGTTCATTATAGTGGAGACGTTGCTTCGGACTTTTCAAACTGGCTTGTTTGAACATGTGTAGTTGGTTCGGTTGGTAGGTTAGCCGGCAAAAGGGTTGGGGTTGTTGGTGGGGAGCCTAGGAAATCAGGACCAATATCGGGTTGAAGCATTGAGTGGTTATGCCTTGGGCGGAGACCTCTTGAAAGGTTTGGCTTGTCGTTAAACAAGGAATCGGCGATGTCCTTGTGATGTTGGTCTCCCCTAGGCTTTTGATGTGTATGGCGGTGAGACCTGATCGCCCTAGCTATTTTTCAGCTGAAGGGCTGAGAGTTGCACTAGGACACTTCGAATGGGAAGGACTATCAATGTTAGCTGTCGATGGGGTTCTAGGGAGTGAGTGTTTGATTTTTGTGGGACAGGTGAGGCGAAGACTGCTCATCTGAGCGACGGTGAAGCTCGGTGGACCGCTCTCGTGAAGCAATATCCGTGCCAATATCTGAGCTGGCCAAGCGCCAACGGGACAAAATTTAGCGGATTGCCGTTGGGCAAGGTGAGGCGTCCCATAAGGTGCCAAATTGGCGAGGACTCCAATGTGCTGAGGACGTGGTGGAGTTTGGAAGTGAGCTGGCTGTCTGATTGTCCTGCCACTTTGATCCGAACCGTCAGTCCAAGATCAAAAAGAGCAATGCGGCGAGTGAAGTACTCCACACAGTTCTCCGTATTAGCAGCAGAATTGAAAACTATCGAAGATTCTGGGGTGCTGGGTTGAGATAGCGGACGCCGAACGGATAACTGCTGAGCTTCAAGCTGGCGAGGCAGATTGATGACGTCTGAATATCCATGCTCGAAATGCAGGCTCAGATCAGTCCTTGGAGGGCGGCATGAACTCTGCGGAGAACTTGTGGGGTCCACACCTTGTTGATCTGTTTCTTCGCCTTGAGCGGCTGTCATCCGTCAGGAGTCCAGACAATGAACGAGGTGACCCAGGTGTTGGATAGTTTATATTGGAGGCCCAGACCAAACCCAAAACATCCCAAGATTAAAGTTAAGCATTGACCGGGCGTACCCTTTTCGGGAATAGAGATCAGACTAAGATCCTTGTTTGGACTGATATCGTGGTGGCTTGGCCATTCCTGGCTTGGGCCTGACGTTCAACGGTCCAAGATGGAATACATGGGTATGGGCAACTGTCCAGAGAGTCGGAACCATGGGAAATATTCTAGAACCGGCACTTCAGTTTGGCGGAGGCCAATGAAGGGGAAAAAAGACCCGAGGGTGGCTGATGGTATGGCCATGACTCCTTGACCGTAGGTGGTATGGGAGATGTAGGCTCTGTCCGATGACGACCAGGATATGCACCCGAGGAGACGGCACCGGTTCACGGGAGAGGCTTAGGGAAAGCCTGTCAAGATCCATTTGCTCAAATTCGATGTGGAGATGCCTGGGCCGTGAGGGCGATGAGGCATTGCAAAGGAACGGCTGGCGTCTTTTGGACTTTGGCATTGGTCGTGTGCTGATGCTGCCAACGGCGTCCTCCCATACTCCTGGTAAGACTGTGTGATTCATCTTGTAGTGAAAGATCACTATCCGGTAAGTTGGGGCAATGCGATTCTTAGTGTATGGAGAACCTGAAGCGATCATGCGTGTAAGACCACGAGCACCTCTCCACGTGTGATGTTGAAATGTGTTGGATGAACGATGAAAGGGGAGCACCAGGGTCATAACTCTTGGCTCTCTCATCGGGAAAGCCAATCAATCAGCCTTATCGGGGTCGACCAATGAGAGAGAGATTATCTGAAGTAAAAGTGGGCCAGTTTACTGCAGTGCCACGGCAAGTACCCATGTATGTACCTCTGTTTCGACCCTGCCGTTGTGCCGCCGTAGGGCTCTCACTCACAGGGCACTTCCTGTCGCAAACTTCCCCGCGCCGCCTGGGCTGGTCGAGTTGGAGCCTGGTCTTTTCGGTTGGCGGTTGGCGATTCAACTCGGATGGCGGGAGCTTCACTTCGGATTCCATTCTTTGCTAAAACCGCCCAACTCCCTCACCATGCCGGTGACTGATCCGGTGACTGCGAATACCTTCATCAGTTCCCTCCGGCCTAGTTTGGCCGTCCCCGCGTGACATCACCGCCTGCGCGCTCTTGTCCCCCGCCATCAGCCAACAAAAGGCATCCATCCCTCAGGCCCGCCTCACGGCTGAGAGCTCCTTCAGCTCATTCCCTTCAAATCTCACCCCGCCATCTCACCTCATTCATCACAAGCAACCGTCTTTTCTTTCGCAACAACTGTTAGGTATCACGAGGTTTCATCACCTCGAATACATTCGTCAAAGACGTTTCATGGTGGCAAGCGACGTCCACATGGGTATAACTTGCAGCGTAGACACGTTCGATTCTGACAGCGATGCTGAAAAAAATAATACGCAAGTCCCCGAGGAAACACACCCGCACTCAGTCAATATCACCCACACGGCGCCCATTTGCTAGATCCATGGCTGACCTGTTCACTAACAGGCCCGAGGTTTTGAGTGAAGCTGGTGCAAAAAACATGGCTAGAGCGAAGTCTCAGGGCTCTAGCACCGAGACCTGTACTCGACCCAACGGGATATCTAATGGTAATGGGGCTGGGGTTGAGGGGAGGGCAGCTCAGTATGACTGTGTCGAGCAACTGGAGGCTGCAGCAAGAAGACGTAACCCAGCAATTGCTTCATCGAGCCAATGTCTTACAGATCAGCTCCACGCTTTTACCGGACGGACGTCAGAAGAGTCAAGGAAACCAAAGCATTGGTCGCTGCGCAGCTCGTCAAAGAATGTGACCCTCTCGACTCCAAAGCAGTTCTTCGACGCAGCAGATAGGGACGTTGAAGAAGACACCAAGACGTACAACAAGCTGCGCCAGGCGCTCGGAGACCACGAAGATGCGCTTTCATTTGAGAATGACTGCAGGATCAACGCTTCACCACTGGAGATAAAGGCCAACGCTAAGCTCCAGGCCCTGAAAAAGGATGATATTGGACGCTTTTACACATCAGCTCCGTCCAGGCAAGGGTTCCAAGGGCAGGAACACCCTCGGTTTTACGGAGACCATTTCCTTTCCAATGTCGACATCATCCAACAGACACAACTTTTCGGCCTCTTCCGCGCTATGCCCAAGGGTGCTCACCTTCATATTCACTTTAACGCCAACCTATTACCAAACTTTCTACTCGATATCGCCAAGGAGATGGTTCGCATGTATATTTGGTGCAACATGCCACTGGTGGATGACAAGGGACAAGTGGATCGTACGGCTCTGGATCGGTGCCGGGTACAGTTCAGTATCATGAACAAAACGGTAGTGGAGGAGCGAGGCGAGGGGAACCTTTTTGACGCCGCTTATCAGAACAAGAAAGTGATGCAGTTTGGTAAATTTCGTCAAGAATTTCGCCAGAGATACGACAAAGAGGATGTTGACAGATGGCTGCAAAATAAGCTGGTCTTTCAAGAAGAGGAGGCCCACGGTTTGCTTCAAACAGCAGAAGGGTACGTACGGCCCAGCTTCTGTGTAGAATGATTGCTAACCAGCTATACAGAGCGTGGGAAAAGTTCAACGCCAGGACGCAGATGATGAAGGGACTCTTCAACTACAAAAGCGCATATGCAAGGTACACGAGGCATTGCTTGGACGAGTTCGCCGATGACAATATTCAGTATGCCGAGATTCGCGTGAACTTCATGTCGACAAACCAAGTATGGGAAGACGATGGATCCAAAAAGCTTGACAACGAAGGAATCACGGACCTCATTATCGACGAGTACAAAAAGTTCCAAGCCGAACACAAAGGGAAGGTAGTCAAGGGGCTCAAAATCATCTACTGTACACCACGGTCATTCGATACCGAGCAGGTGGAAGAGTCGCTGTTTGAGTGTCTCAAGTTCAAACTGAAGAAGGAGTACTCGAACTACATTGCGGGCTTCGACCTCGTCGGCGAAGAAGGCAAAGGTCACCCCTTGCATTATTTCACGAAGCAGCTGCTTCGGTTTCAAAAGGCTTGTCAACTAGCGGGCACGCAGATACCGCTCCTGTTGCACTGCGGCGAAACGCTGGACAACGGTGGTGAAACGGACAGAAACTTGCTCGATGCTCTGCTGCTCGGCTCCAAGCGAATTGGACATGGGTTTGCCCTACCACGACACCCTCTGATCATGGAGCAAATGAAGAAGCACAACATTTGCGTCGAGGTCTGCCCCATATCAAATGAGATTTTGGGACTGACGCCGAGGATAAGTGGGCACTCTGTCTACAACTTGCTGGCGAGTAATGTGCACTGCACTGTGAGCACAGATAACGGGACACTGTTCAGGTAGGCTTCACCCACATCTATCCTGTTCCTAATCGGAATGCTAATCTGCGCCAGATCACGACTTTCACACGACTTCTATCAAGTAATGGCAGGCAAGGCCGACATGACACTCCATGGTCTTCGGCAGCTCATCGAGTGGAGTATTGAACACTCGTGCATGGATGCAACAGAACGGAAGGGGGTGTCTGATGCTTGGTTAAGAATGTGGGACAAGTTTTGTCAGAGGATTGTCAACGGAGAATTTGACAAGCCTCAAGAGCAGAAAGACGGTAAGGCTGCCTTGGGTGTACTTGGAGACGAGAAGAAGACAAACGCAATGCCTGGTCCATGATTAATAGCTTCTTTGAGGGCTAACAGAGGCATGGTGAAGCAGGGAGGAAGGTTTCGGGCAGTAGGCTATGACAGTTCCATGACAAAGACAGAAATGTGTTGGGGTCGGGTTTGTTTTGCAATCATGTCATTTTTATGGTCATGAGTGGGATTTTACAGGGCAGGGCAAGGTATAGGGTATATGACGATGATGATACCATGTTTGGAAATGGATTAAGATTTATGGACTGTCTTTGTTTGAGTATGACAGGTTCTGTTTTCTGGCCACGAGGCCATGTTTGGAGACCGGGACGGGAGAGGCGATTAATATCACCTTTTTGAGTTTCCTTTATGAGATTGGATGGATTCATGGGTTTTGACAAGGGTTTACTGAGGCGATTTACACACAGGGTTGTTAGACGGGCAATCGACCAGTTGACACGGACAATGACAATGGGGGTTCATGGCGTTTTGCTCACATTCAACTTCACCATGATCATCTCTGACAGCCAGCTCTCAGTCTTAAAGTGATTTCCAAGTGACTGAAGTTACAGATCAAACTCACCGATTTTCTTCAGCCTTCTCTCCCCTTTGTCACTAAATTCCACTGCCATCCTCGTCCATTTTCCGCTTGATCTCTCACATACCCTTTTACAAGCAAACCGACAAAAGCGACAAGGCTGCCAGAGCCTCATGATCAGTCCGTCAAATAAGGCGCGTCTCGTTTCTTGGGTTGCCCCGCATTTACAATGCATATCTCCAATTCTTAGCTGCACCATGTTTGCGGATCAACCGATCCATCCACCTGAAGAATTAGGCTGAGGGGGGGCTGAGACGCGCGCGTGGAAGGGACTTAACCAGTCAGGCGGCATCGCTCGCAATTCAGAGCTCTACCACCCCACATCCAGAAAATGAAGGAATATAGCAGGGAAGTGAGCATATCCATTTTACAGATGTGTGTCAGCATAATTGGACAAAGCCAACAAATACACTGGGGCCCAATAGCCAGGCTTGTAAGCGCGCGCCGCTGAGGCTCTACGGCAGACATTCTCCCACATTCTCCCAGACAGGGGAAAGGAGGATTCGTAACATTCATAGAATAGGTCGGGAAAATGCGTTTCCATGCAGGGACCTTCTCCACTCTTTGGATCCTGTCTTTTTGAGGGTGGCCCCTTCATCACTACCGACCTGGTAGGTACCATAGAGCTGGATCAGGCTGAGACGTCCAGCTGTGAAGAAGTAAGAACCCCCTGATTGACGAGGTTGTATTAAGCCTACATTTCTTCTTGTTTTTTTACTGCAGGCGTTCCTGTAGCGCTCATGCATCATTTTTTTTCGCTCTTCTTCCTGGTTTTTTGTGAAGCTGCCAGCGGGCAACTTGTAAGTCTGCCTTACTCGTCGGGCGTTTCCGACGGTTTTCTATTTATCGCTTCTTTTGCCTGTTTCTACCTGACCCGATCGACGGACATGTGTAACGATCCATTCGAGCATACGAGAGCCTACATCGCTTGCGCCAAGCTGAGCTTGAGCTGAGCCTTGTAGTTGCTGGGTGGGCGTTTCGATCGTCAACTTGACCATTGAAGGGGGCAAATATTTTTCTGGATTGTGGCAGTATTTTTGTTTGGATATACATAACTGTGTTTCTCTATTATCTCTTTTTGGCTTCATTTCCTGGGCATATCGAACATCTATACTATACTGTAGTCTGGACGACATCAACATCATGTCCAGTCTTCCACTTCCGATGGAGGAGGACGCCCCGACGGGAGTTCTGAGCTGGTAGGTATCCCTAATAATTTCTCCCATACTACCCAGGATTACTAACCTTGGAAAAAAAAAAGGTTCCCATGGGGCCGTCAAGATCTCCCCGGCTGGCGCTTCGACGTCATCACCCTCCTCGCCATCATCGGCGAGTCCAGCGTCGCCGAACACGCCCAAACCCTCACAGCGTCCCGTCTCTGCCTCCTCCCCCGCATCATCCCCGCTCCTCAGGCCCTCCTCAAACCAATACGGCCACAACGTCTCCCAGAAGCCAACGCCAAAATGGTGGGCGTCTACGGCGGCGTGGTTCTCGACACGGTCGGGTTCTTCGCCAATATTTTACACCCGCTAGACGAGATGAAGGCGTTCTCGTTCAAAGTCTTAGAAATCAAGCACACAGATGAGGCTTTACGAGCGATCCAGGCTGGTAAAACAAGAGAGGAAAAGGGGACAGTGACCACTCCGAGAAGAAAAGGGGGTGATAGCTGGTGGAAAAGATGGGGAGCGAAACATACCAACCGTCAGCAAGAACCTATCAACAGCAACAGCACGACAGTCCACACCACCTCACCCCGAGGCGGCCTTTTCGATCGAACCGAATCTAACACCACCGAAAAGCCCAAACGAAAATCCACCGTACGCTTCACCACCACAGACAACGACCTCGAACGGGGCTCCTCCTCCACCTCCCCTACCCTTACCTCCCCCACCAATCACCACCCCCATCACCACCACCACCACGTCCACATCCCCCGCGCCACCACCATCAAACCCTCCGTCCCAGCCTCCTTCTACTCCCCCGTCCATTTACTATCCGTCCTCTCTTTTTTACTCACCATCGCGATAATCATCCTCTCCGCCCTCTGGCAAGACGGCACCGCCATCCTCGCCACGGTGTTGATATCCCTCGCCTCCTCAGTAGTCTGCTACGCCTCCCTCTGGAAACCCGTGTTGATGAACCGCACCACCACAAGCAAAGTCCCCAAAGGGGACGTCGTCATCCGCACCCGGGAGGGCGCCTTCCTCTTGATCAAGTGCACAGAGGAGGTTGCGCGAGAACTATACTCTGGCACGGAGGAGTGCAAGTATGCCGTCGAAAGCGATTTGTACAGGGTGTACATGGGACTGGGGATGGTGCTCCTGATGGTGAGCGTGGTGCTGCTAGGAAACTGCAGGTGGAACAGTCAGGTGTTGATCGGGGGGTGTTATATCATGTTGAATGGGCTGTACTGGATGATGGGGTTGGTGAAGGAGGAGAGGTTTTGGGATTTGAAAAAGAGGTATAAGGTTAGGGATGTCACGCCGGGGGATGCGAGGGCGGCGCATGTGGTGCCTAAGGAGGACGAAGATATCCATGTGGAGGAGGATGAGAGGCCTAGTTTTACGAGGACGATGTGGTATGCGATTAGGGAGACGAGGGGGCAGGTTGCTTGGGTGGAGAGGAGCGGGGCGATGCCGGTGACGGAGCAGTGGAGGGAGTGGTTGAGGGAGGCGAGGGAGATGGCGGAAAGGGGGGAGAAGGGGAAGGGGTGGAAGGCGGTTAAGAGGAAGAATGAGATTATGGCGGGGAGTGCGCATGGGGAGGATGCGGCTCAGGTTGCGCCGGCGCAGGAGGTGCAGAGACGGGGGACTATTCAGGCGTAGGTCTTTTCTGTCAGTTTGAGGGCTTGATTACGGGGACAGGCGGTCATGGTTCATTGTGTTCGATAGTAGTTAAGGGTTTGAGATTGTTTCCTAGATGTACGGATGGGGACATGATATCTTGGGCATAGCATTGGTTGGAGCATAGCGTTGGTTGGAGCATAATGTCGGTTGGGATATGGGACTGCATACATATGGGATAGGGTTAAAAGTAGCATCAAAGAATAGAGTATCTGGGTATGTCGTTAAACGTGGATCACGAAAACAAGCACTAGCCTTCCAGAACGTGAAACAGTCCCGTTGATGCTAAAGTTAACATGGTTCCATTCGAACCCGCCGAGAGCCCATAGCCCAGACCCGACCCTTAATCCCGACAGCTTGGGGACCGATGGCTCGAGCTTCATGAAAACTTTGGTGGGTTCTTACCAAGCTTTCAGATGATCACCTAGTCATAAGCTGCAGAGTTCGCCAGTCTTTCACGATATCTACCCGCGGCATTGTTCCAAGCATCTCACAAAAAGGACGGAAGCCTCGGAGGCACAAAGAAACGCGCCTTTGACATCTGCCGCGGTCTGCCGCCTGCAGGCCGGGATTCCATCGGAGGTGGGGCCGGAACTACGACCGGCTTGGACCTCGGAGACGATCTCTTCTTCATCACCTGGCTGCTGGCCAAGAATTGAGCAGCTTTTCGCTTGGGATTTTTTAGCCGTTAAAGGAACATGCTTGGAAACAGTGCCATTTTCCTCGACAATGGGGCTGTCGATCATTTTTGATGCTGACTGTGCAGTTGCAGTTCTCTTTGCATCCCACATCCGCAACGGCTAGAGAAACCGGATATTTCCCCAAAGCAGAGACCTGAGTTTTTTTCACTGCCACCGAATTAATTATTTCACTCAACACCTCCACCCCCACGATATCACAGTGGGAATTCTGCAACTTTTGAAGTTTCTGCCGATGGCGCAATCATCCCGCACCTCCGATTTTTTTTGTCCAAAGGGAAAAAAGTTGAAGTGGGTTTCCAGTTACAGTGGACTGGAGTGGGACTCTCTGGAGAAGACGAAACCCAAGAAAAAAAAGGCCCAGGTTTCTGCAAGGGCAAAGACAAAGTGGACGAGAATTAGCCGAATGATGACTCACAAACTCAATTGCTGCAAACCCCAGACATTCACACCCAGGGTTCAGTGGTCAGCAAAGCAATTGGGCCTTTTGATTCGACGGCGCAAAAGTGCGATGTGAAGATGGCTGCAGGTGGTGATGCTCATATCTTTTCCTCGAGGAACGGGAACTGCAAAGGTCTTGTGCTCAATATTACTCTCTGTGTGGGTGGCGGAGCAACATCTCGTGCCTCGAATGTCGGGCTGCTGTTTCGCGATATGATATCCCGACAAGGAAAGTGGAAATCTTGAATGCTGTGCGACCGCCTCACTGTCGCCCAAAATTTCACAGCCCTGGACCATTTCACAGGAAACGTTTCCTTTTCTTTCAGCCGGGAGAAAGGACCGCAAGTCCTAGGTAGGGAACGGTCCTAGCGGCTCTTCAGGTGGACAATGTTACACGTAGAAGCGGGAGCGAGCGAGCACTTCGCAAGGCGTTGCGCGTCCGGTGCAGACGACGGTACTCGACGGTTACGCAGCCCTGTCTCGTGCGCCCCCAGGAAATTAACTTCATATCCAAGTGACGACTCGCAATCTTCATTGTAGTTCCATGCGGCTCCTTTTCACATATCATACGTGTCCCAGTTGTCGGTGTGCTGCCTTTGGGTTCGATGTCGATTTTTGACATGTCAAGCCTGCGCCCTTGGAGGCCTGAACCGTGCCGCCGGCGTAAGCCCGTCCGAACGTCGCTTCCCCTGCAGTTTCAACCGGAATGGCAGAGTGGGTCCGAATCCCACTGGTCCCGCGTTACTGGCTGGGCCCTTGTGATAAGATCCACGGTGGGGCAGTGCTACAACTGTGCGTATCATTGTACAAAATATTCAAATTGCCCATCTTGGATTTGACTGGGAGCGGAGGGAGATGCGAAGAAGACTGGCTCTTGTTGACTTTGTGCAAAGTCAAGCAATAGGGTTCTAGATCCAATGGAAGATCGGGTTTTCACAGCGTGTGAAAGCCAAAGCTGGACCTTTCAACTAGCAGCAGCGCTCTTCGTTTTGAACCCCGCAGTCTGCAACGATCTCCACAGGGTTGCGGAGGCTCTTGTGGTGGTGCCTGTCAAGCCTGCGGTTTTTTTTGGAGCCGGTCAGTCCTCAAACCTGTGACTCACACTTGCCCTTTTCGGCTGACCGCCAGCGCAGCCAATCAGGTGGCAGAACTGATGGTGCTGCCGCCTTGGAAGCCTGTGCGGCCTGGGGCAGGCGTGCGGTGGGGCTTGCGCTCTGCTTGCCCAGGCTGTTCGCTGCCTGATTAAAAAGTCCTCTGCGCCCACTTTTTCGTCCTGCTTTCTCTTTCTCTCACCAAACCACTCACAACAACCTATTTCAGAACAATTCAAGGCATCTCTCAAGATGCGTTAAATCGCCCCCTCCCCTCGTCGGAACTGCTCTTCGAGCGTCGTCAAAATATCTTCTTTTAAGAATTTTAACAATCTCCCCACTCAACCCTACCCCTCAGCTCTTCCTTCACAGGTTGAACTGAACTACAGCACTCAGCTTTCCAGCTCGCGCTCCGGTTCACATCCCACCATCGCCATTCCCGGCCTAGACCTTCCAGTCTTCACCACGGATTCTTCAAATCAGTCACCATGGACTCCCTCCAGTACCTCGAGCCTGCCGGCACATTCCGCGCATCAACAGCCCCCACAGAATCTCAGCTTGCCTCAACAGGACTTCGTCTTGTTCGATTCTCCGATCAATCATCGTCCACATAGTAGCCGCTCAGCATCCCAACCTTCAGCCCACGGAGGTGTAAATCAACCACAGCAATATCGTAATCAGCCGCTCTTCCCGCAGCAGATCTCCACATCGCCGTCTCTGCAGAATCAGCGAGTTGCGAACATCATCCAGGCAACCGGCCACTCCACGACTTCATCGGCATTTACCAATCGGTTTACTACACAGAACTCGCGCCCATCGCCACAACAGTTCTACGCCTCGTCTGCTCCATCTTCGTCTGTTGCGCTCAACATTCCCAAGCAACACCAGCGCCGCCCACCCGTTCCCCTGTTCCCACAAGGTCCCGGCAGCGTGCCACAAGGCAAGATGAACATCCAAGGTAATTCGCTCTTCACTCCGCAACACCTGCTTGCTCGCCACAGAGGCTCACACAAGAGATCAGACCTGGATTTGGACGACTTCACCGCCTTTGAGGGCGGTGCGTCCACCACATACTCGTCGCCAGCTCTCCCGACTGTCTTCGATTTGAGCTCCAGCGTCTCGAGCACGGGGCAAAACCTGGCCACCGTCTCTCCTCAGGAGCTCATGATGCACGAGCACTTCATGTCAGCACCCAACTCCACTGCTCTCACGGCTCTGACTTCACCTTCGCTGTACAACGGTTCTCCCGATTTCTGCGACAGCTACGAGACCTCTCCTCACTTTGGAGGAGGGGATTTCGACTCCAACCCGGACAACTGGTTCCCGCTCTTCCCCTCAACCAACACGGAACCAGAAGTTCCCAAGGAGACGACTGTTCAGCCCAAGTCTGAGCAATCTCCGCTCACTGCGTCCGAGGAACTCGAAGTCAAGTCGCCAGCATCTGGACATCAGCGTCGCAAGTCAAGCACTTCTCCTCCCGTCCGTCACTCTTCCATCGCTGGTGTCAACTCTCGTCGGCGCGACAAGCCTCTTCCTCCCATCATTGTCGACGATCCCTCAGACACCGTCGCCATGAAGCGTGCCCGCAACACTCTTGCGGCCCGCAAGTCCCGGGAGCGCAAAGCCCAGCGTCTGGATGAGCTTGAGGAGAAGATTGAGAAGCTTGCTGCAGAGCGTGATCATTGGAAGCAACTGGCGTTGCAACTAGGTGCAAAGGAGTGAATTGGTGCTTGGTAGTAAACCAAAAAAAATAATAGGCAATCGGCTTCTCGTTGAACGGCACATTATCCCCCAGTGTACACTGGGGAGGGGATTTCATAGGGTTCTCTTTTTCTTTTCTTGCTTGTTTAGGGTTGTCAAATTTGGGAAGCCGGCCATCGATACGATCGGATCAGGCAGTGTTACAGTGTTATTTGTCGTTTAGTACTTGGTCTCCTTGGGAGGAAATGACTATTTGTGTTTTGACCTTATCTGTTGGCCTTTCTCTGGTTCATTGTGTTTTTATAGACCCAATTCAACCCTGTGAACTTGTATTTGTCTCTACTCTTAGTGTGACTATGTTGATTATTGTGAATCTTGCGACTCGCTGATCTTCAAGTGTAGATGTATCCCGTGCTCTGCTCCATGCATGAAGACTGATGCGAGATATTTCACTCTCTATCAACGCACGTACGTGTCATTCCACCTTGTCCTCAAAACTTGTGAGATGGATACCGTCGTCCAATGTCGTCTCTTCTCAGCTGAAGATGTGGTGATGTGATGTGCAAGCCAGACACCTGAACCGGCTCATTCTGTGTCCAAGCTAGGTCGGTACTCAAGGAAGCTTGCCTTGAACAAGGCAGCCAATATGTCTACAGTTCCGGGAGAAGTTTGCCTATCTTGGTAGTTAGTTACCTGGCCTTCCTTGAGCTGCCTTTGCTTTCGCTCGTTTTCGGTGAGTAAACTTCTGGGCAGTACACGACGAGATGCATTGCAGCATTCTCTTGAAGTAGGTAGGCAGCACTGTGTAGGTATGTGTGTGTAGATACTGGAGCGCGTACCTTTGTATGCCAGCATGGTGATAGTGATGGATGTTGGTGGTTTACCAATCCGGATGATCATGGGACATGAAACTGTCGATGATCCTGGACTGTAGGGAAGACAGCAGAGAGTAAAGGTAGGTACAGTGGGGTGGTTAGATATCTGAATGTATGATCAAGTAAGAGAAGACCAAGGTATCCGTGCCAGTAGAGTGCAGTTATTCTGTCTTGTGGTGAATCACTCTGTTGGGGGCTGAATCTGAAAAACTACATGTTTTGCTGAGTTATATGTTCTCGTCATGTTATATGTGGTTGAGGTTTCTGCTGTTCTCTTGGTTGCTTTCTTTTTAGTTTATTGTATCTTGATTGCTCTCTCTCTCTAAATGCGCTGTGTTTCTAATTGCTCTTTCTAATTCCTCTTTCTAGTTGCTCTTTCTAGTTGCTCTTTCTGGCTGCTCTTTCTGGCTGCACCTTCTATCTGTTCTTCTGTTTGGCTGCACTCATCTAGCCTCTGTTTTTATAGTCGCTTACCGTATTGTCTAGCATTCTTTGTAGTTTGCCCTTTGGGTTGCTCCTCTGTCGAGAGCCATCCGCCCCATGGCTGTATTATTAAAGAGAGTGGCCAACAATGAGCGAACATTTAAACGAGCAGTTATTCAAGTCATTCAGGATCCAGCAAGTAAACACGTCCAACAGTCAGTCAATCAACTTCTCTGCCAGTTCATATACACAATCACAAAACAGTCACATCACATCACGCAATGATTCGCACCCGAAAGAGTAGTAGTGTATGCACCTCATGCCGTATTTTGTATTCATTCAACACCCTTCCCTTCCCTTCCCCAGTCTCCCTTCGCCTATATTCTCTCTTGAACTACCTTACACGTCCTTCTTTCCCCATCCACCCTCTCTTCTTCCCCTTGTTCTTCGCCCCTCATGCACCCACCCATCAAACATCCCCCATTAATCACAAAATAATTTTTAAGTTTAGCAAGATAAAAAAAAAAGATATAATAATAACCACCCCCCGCCCTTCACTTCCTCACCCCCATTCTCCTCATCATCACCCATCCACTCATCCCATCTCTTTTTTTTCCCCTTCCTTCTCCTCCCCTCCATCTCCTCAAACCATCAACCCAATCATAACATCTCCCATCAACTCATTTCATACAACAGCAAAAGAAAAAGAAAAACATGACAACAACACACACCCCCCACCTCCCGCAAAACATCGTGACAAGAATAAACCCTGTTACCAGTTGTTGCTACTACATGAAACTACTCTTGCCTCTTCCTCTTCTTCTCCCTCCCTCTCTACAGCAATCCTTTCTCTCTCTCATGAGCATGAAATAAAGAAACAAAACCCCATTTTTTTGTGTACTGTAACAGCAGCACATCACAAAGCCCATGCGTACGTAGTCTTTGACGAAAAGCAAAACCACACACACAGAGGCACACATAAGTCAAACCCAACCGACCGACCGAAACCCAAAAGAAGACGAGGAGAGAAAAAGAAAAAAAACGTAAAAAGGGTAGTAGAAAAGAAGTTGAAGTAGTAGTAGTAGTAGTAAATAGTAAAAATATAAATATAGTTTAAAAAGCCACCCGCTGTGCCATCTTCTTTATTTCTTTCCCCATCTCTCTCTCCCCTTCCCCTCCTCTCTTTTCTTCTTCACCCTTCCTCTTTCCCCAATATGCAAACCCGCCACATATGCCCCCCCTCCCCCCCCCCACCTTTTCCAGTAATATTCGTACATATACACGGTCGTGAGTATGTTGTTGTGATCAAGTTAGTGTGTGTGTTGGTATCGTGTTTGGTGTGTTGGTAGTTGTTAATGCTATGTTTGCGGTATCGTCGTGACAAAGTCTCCCTCCCTTCAGCTCACAATCATCATCTGCATCCGAGGTGAATCAATCGACCGTCTTCCCAGAATAGAGTTGCTGCTGTGGCTCTTTGGTAACCTCTTGGGCGGACTAGACGCAGCAGGGTCCGAAAAGACACGTGTAAACGCCGGGCTACCATCCAGGTTGCGGTGAGAGGAGTATCGCTCACGACGGGGAGTGGCGGCCGGGCTTTGGGTCAGCAATTCTGCCTTGCGGACAGCATCCGAAAGTGAATCCCGCAGATGACCAGCCCTCTTAACCAATTCTTGGAGGCTGTTGGTGTCGAAGAATAGCTTCGTGTCCTGGGTCTTGGTGGCCGTCGCAGCGATAGGATCGGACGTGGACCGCTGTTGCTGCATGGCCTCGATCACGGTGGTCAAAACGGCAGAGCTCCGGTTGGGGCTTACTGAACCGTCAGGTGTCCGGGGCCGTGGAGGTTTGAGTGGCTCGTCGGGGAGTGGCCACTGGCCACCAAAAATATCATCATCAGGTGAGAAGACAGACCGTCGCCGGACGGTTGCCCGCTCTCGCACCACCGTCGTCCGGGTCATGTGCGGTTCGGGAATCTCGAAAGGATCGTTAATGTCATCAAGCATGGAGCCATCAAACCCCTCGTCGATAAATCGTTCATCAATCTCGTCGAGATCATCTCGGTCAAAATCGAGCGACGACTTGACGGAGCCAAACTCATCGGCTTCGTCCTCGTCGGGTGATGCCAGGGCAATGATGTTTTCTGCCTCGACCCATTTTGGTTGTATGGCACCATGAATAATATTAAGATCTTTTCCATGCCGACATAATCGTTTCAAGTCGTTAACAAGCAACGAAAGTTCTCGTATTTGACCCGAATGGGCCTTGACGCTGGGCTGGCTTGCCTGGATCGATGGGGGGACGACCATAAAGCTCGTGTTAGAGTCCTTCCCTCCGGTCAAGTCGAGAGCGGTTTCGTCAAAGTCGAAATCATCGTCCCAGTCCTCACTGACATTTTTGGTACCCAACCCCCATGTTCCAAATTTTGGTGGAGGTTTCGACCCATCAGTAGGTTCTGGAACAACGGGAACACTCTGGCTCCGTACATGCCCGGCCCCTGGTGCTTTGCGGCTCGTAGAACGGCCCAGTCTTAAGTCCATCTCCTGCTTCCCGTGTACGGTTTTTGGTCGGGTCGTATCGGAATCGAACTTGTCGTGGATCGAGGGTTCTGACCAGTCAAATATGCTGCTCCTTGGCCGATCGCTCATACTTTGACGGGACAGGTCTGGGCTCCCATTCCCGCCCATGTTTTTGAGCGCATGGCGCAGTGTCGGACTTACACGTCTCGAATTCGTCGAACTTGGTGGTGAAAGATGATTACTCAAAGTATTATCGTCGTCTCGTGTCCAATCATCATCGTCGTCATCATCAAAGGATAACCTGGCAAAATCCCGGTTTACTAGCATGAGACCTCCCTGGCCGCTATACCCATACCCACTACCTTTGACACTCAGCTTTGACGTGTCATCCAAATGCGTGCTCCGGACGGGCGTGGCCTGACTCTCTTCCTCTTCGGTAATCTTTGCCTCTCCATCCCATCCACAGCCCAACATCTCCTGAATTGATAACCTCTTGGTCTTGCCGTTGCCAGCAGTACTTGGTGGGGATTCATCAAACATGGAGTCTAACGGCGTCTCAACGGAGCGCACCCGGCTGGAGGAAGCGACGGTGCGGAAAGAATCGTAGGCATCACTCCTGACATCCGTATCTTCGTCGTCTGCATCGTGAACCTCGAAATCGGAGCCGGCCAGTGTAACTGACCGTTCCCCTGAAGGGCCTCGGCTATGCGTGAGAGCGAGAGGGCCCTGTGAGCCGTTCATGTAATTTATTGGGGTATGGAATGACCTCGGGGGTGCTGTTGAAGAGGAGGAGCTTGATAGCCCCAGTCGCGCAACATCAATGTTGAAGCTGGATAGTCGATTTAATGGTGGAAGGGGAGACGGTGAATTTCTCTTGCGATTCCGTGGAGCATCCGAGAGGGTTGGCGCAGGTTCCAGGGGTGGTGCCTGCGGCTGGTAGTTGGGTGGCACGACAATTTCTTGTGTGGTTGGGCTGACCGGAGACTGCATTGGGTCGCGAAGCGTGCCGGCCAGGTCGGTCGCATACCGATTATTATTTCCGCCCTTAGCGTCAACAGTACTCCTTCTAGGACGCCTGACGCTTGAGGTTCTCGCAATCCAGTTTTGAGCTGAACTAAAATGCATCGACATTGACCTCTTTGGTCGCTTCTCCTGGGTCGTATCGGGAGAGTCGGTGGGGTTGCTGGGGCTCTGCAAGGCCTCCAAGTTCTCAATGTGCCCAAATTCTTCTTCCTGTTGCTCGACTTCATCCACAATCACAGGAATGTCCGTTATGCAATCCGCCTTGGTGAGGTATGCTCGAGAAATGTGGCCTGGGGTCAGAGATACTCGTCTTTTCGGGAACAGGGAAGCGAGCTTAGCGCTCTGTCCACTCGTAAGTCCTGAAGCGTCTCGACCGAGGCCCGCTGCCCGCCGAGCATGAAAAAACGACGTCCATCTGCTGGTGGAGCGCTTAGAACCGCCAAATGCTATCGACGTCGGTGTTTCTGCTTCTGGGACGCTGGAAGGCTCAAAAGAAAATTTGTGTCCACCCCCGGCTGAAGGAGGAGGGTCAACTGGATTGACCTGGGGTTGCGATTGTTGCTGCAAAGTTGCTGTCCGTTGGTGGCTAGTAGCCGGTCTCCGGAGCATCAGCACTTGCGGTTTAGATCCCCGCCGTTGATGAGATCCTGGTGACTCGCTGAACCCCGGAGCGTTCCTCTTGACCAGCTTATTTGGGGCGGGGTTGGCTGGCGGTTGTTGGCCAAGCATCGGGACGCCTGAGCCGTGTGAAAAGGTCAAGGAAGACGAGTCGGGGCCCATGCTTGACCTTGGGCTCCCGTGGTGCGATATGGGCCGCAATGAGAGCCGCCTTATCCACGATTCCCTGGAAGATACTGAGTCGCGAACACTTTCCCCATTCTGCCGCGAGGCCGAATCTTTGGTCTCCTGGCGAAGAAACGACTGTCGCCTGCTGTTAGCCCTGGGTGATGAGACCGGTACGGCGCTGACAGGTCGCTGATTTTGAGCAGCCTCGGTGGTGGGGGACATAAGAGGGCTTGGACTTGGATCGACAAGCTGGTGAAATGATCCATAGGCAAACTCCTGGGTTGGTGAGGAGCATCTCTGGTGGGGAGCTGCCGCACTCGTGTTCGGCCTCGCAGATGAGGCTTGTATGCGGAAGGCATCGTAGTCGGGAGGGAATACTGCCGGGCTCGGGCTTGACCATGGCGGCGCTTCCGATTCAGACGGCTGACCAAATACCAGACCAGCAGCGGCGGCCGCGATAGCAGTGCCGGTTCCCACAAGCTATAACAACGAGTAGTTTGTCAGTGGTGAAGTCCATTGTAAGGTTTGTTTGCAGTTCCATCTTTTGCTTGTCCCAAAGCTCCCACATCGTCCAGAGTACATGGCATGTTTTGGTTTGATTCCACTCGGCACTTACACTCGGCACGGCCTGCATCCTGGCTGCGGACTGTTATCTCGACGGCGAACGGCGGCGAGAGAAGAAGAGGACGGGGAGAGTGTC
Source organism: Apiosordaria backusii (assembly GCA_030549205.1). Taxonomy (NCBI): domain Eukaryota; kingdom Fungi; phylum Ascomycota; class Sordariomycetes; order Sordariales; family Lasiosphaeriaceae; genus Apiosordaria; species Apiosordaria backusii. Next base: position 2,674,529 of record JAUKTV010000003.1, read on the forward strand.
GGCTGTCGTGATGGTCGTGGTTCGCATCGTCAGGGCATTACAGGGCAGGCGTAAATTCTCGGGCCGGGGAAATGAAAATGAGCTGAAGCAATGCGGAATGCGGGCCCGGTATGGCACTGGCGCGTCCTTGCCGTCAACAGCTCGCCGTTGTTCTTCGTGTTCTGCTGCAGAAGAACACCGAGCCTGTGGGAAGGCACCCGGCGCGCAGAATACTGCTCCTAACTAACGCGAAGTCGCTTCTTTTGGCTTGCGGAGCCCGGCACGGGGGAGCGAGATGGACTCCGTTTGTCGTGGAGACAAGGCGGGCGGGCTGCAGACCAGAGGGCTGCAGCTGACAGTGAGGTGATCCACAGCGCAGCGTGACAAGGACTGTCAGCGTTGGAATTCGTCAGGATGGGTCGCAATGGGCCGTGGCCGGGTCGTGATTGTGGCCGTTGCTGTGGTCGTCGAGGGACTATCGCAACCTGAGGTGGGCAGGGAGGACAGGGTCGTTTGCCAAAACAACAACCGGCTATAGCTTGTCGTCCCAAACACGCGCAGCTGCAGGCGCAATTCGCTGTGGCAGCACCTCAATTCCACCTCTTTCAAGAAAACAAAAGAGTGAAAGGAAAGAATAGTCGACCTTGTCAAACGAAACGAGAGGTGAGAAAGGGAGAGAATTGTCGTGTCAAAACAAGCAACCGACGACGGGATGGCAGCAACGAGCGCCGAGCCAGCAGAGAACCTTGGAAGGGCGGAAAACAGTTGTTGCTCGATGCCCAGAAACTGGGGCGGGCTGCGACTGTGGGGCCCCTCGGACAGTGCGGGTTTCTGTCGCTTCCTGGGGGGCTTGTTGCAGTTGCTGCAAGGATGCTGGGTACCGTACGGCGCGAGCGACTCAGACAGGGCCTAGCGGTGTGCACGGAGGATTCGCATCGCTAAATTTCAGATGTCAACAGCGCTGACCGTAACCTCTGGTTGCTTGGGGTACGCACATCCTCCAATTCCCGTCCCCAGGCGCACGCCATTGCGCAGTTCAGTCAGCCACTGACTGAATGTGCTGTTCCGAGATGCAAGCAGGAGCCAGTCATACGTTCTCCCTGGCCAATGTCATGCAACAACAAACACCATTCAAGGGAGCTTCTGGATAAGAAGATCCCCTCACCATTGAAACTGGGGAAACCTGGTTCGCGATCAGCGACACGTTCTTGGAGCTTCGACGGCGATCTGACCAGCTGCGGAACTGGCCGAGACTTTGTATGTACGCCATCCAACCACCATGAACGGACGAAAACGCCCCCTCTGGGAGAAAGACACCAAACCAGAGACAGAGAAACGCCGCCTGGCCTTGCAGCCGGCCGCAGGGAGGATGCTGGGAACTTGGGAGCTGGGACCACCTGCGTATCATGCAGTATTGCCAGTTTCCTGCTTTTGTTGTATATGACGGGAATTAATCGAATGCAGAGTTATTAACAGGCACTGTCAGGCACAGGCACGCGCATCGATTCCTTATTATTTACAAAGTACATGGGATATCAAAATCCAACGCCCCCCACACAAGACTACGTTGCTAAGCCCAAAGTGAGGACTAATGGCTCCGAAAACAGCATTGGCCCCGAGGCAAGCCGATCCTAGATCCGATGCAAATTCCAGGTGCTAGTTCGCGTGAGGCTTGTCCGCCATGGCGTATCACGTTCGATAGCGTGGGGCATTTTGGCAACATGTTTGGCACTTCTTCCCACTTTTGTCTGTATGACGTTGGACATTTCTCTTGTCCTTCCTTCTGGAGACATTGACGCCGGCACATCGACTCCAACCGACACCGAAACCGCCAGACGGTTGGCCCATCTACCCGCCATTCAGGGGAACAAAAACCCGGGACTTTGCTTCAAAACCAAACAGAAGCCAGAAGCCGAAGCTGCCGCCTTCTTCTTACCGCTGTTGCTGGGCCGCGTGGTCGTTTAGCTAACACAAAGTTGACCTGCTGTATATCAGACCTAGCCAATCTATAATACCAGACCTCAGCCAGCCAAACACATGCACAGGAGCACCATTTGTCCGTCCGCAGGGTCTCAACTATCTGTGCGGCGGTATTGAGCCGTACCAAAGACTTGATTACTTCCCTTTTTTTAATACCTCTGCAACAACAGCTGCTTGCATCCAAAATACGACTGATTTCATGATGCTTCTGCCCAGATTGAATCCCAGCCAACGACAGCCAGACAAACCTGCATTACTTGCATGAGAAAACAGGCACGCGGATGATCTGCCTTCTTCTCCTCCTTCCACACTCCACCTACTCCATTTCTAGTGTATGAAGTTCCCAGTTCCCAAACTGACGGGATTTGACACGTACAACCATCCACATGGAAAAAGAAACCTTGGCTGGTCAAAAGAGGTTCTGGAAATGTTGGGGATACCCCACAAAATCCTACACTACACTTTTAGGAGGTCTTAGGGGATATGCTAGCTATCTTTCCAGCCTCACCCAATGCATAAACAACTTGATTAATTGACACACTAGACGCCATCCTAAATACTGTGCAGGAGACAGTAGTGCGCCAGCCATGCAGTACTATCCCAAGTCTAAAAAAGACAGATGACACAAGGGAAATCGCGCGAGCGTCATCCCATGGTTTTTGTCCACCCATAACTCCTCGGCTTCGTCTAATGTCTGAGGATCAAGTGGCTGTCCGTGAGCCCGTCAAGTCTGTGAAGCCTTTCACTGTGTCCCAGCGCTACCCTGGTCTTACACAACACCAAACTATTACACAGGTCAACCTACACAGCATCTCAACATCGAGGCACAACACCACGCCAGCGGGAACGGCGGTACGCTTCTGTAACACTTTTCAACCCCTGCCATCCCATCTGTCGGATGCTGTGTATCGGTGCCGTACAAGCAATGTTTTTTTCTACGGGTCTCTTTGCTTTTTTTGCAAGACAGATGTACATGGACACAGACACTCCCCACTGAGACAGACAGAGATCTGAGCCCTACCCTTCCCTTTCCCCGCCACGCAGATCAGCAAGAAACACCCAGATAAACGTGGGCTGGGGCTCAGACTCACCAAGACCTTTTGTCAGTGCTTGTAGATCACACGAGTGGGAAAAAAGAAACAAAGAAAGGTTTCCTGGTGAAATGTCTTGCATCAGACGGCACAGTGTTACCAGTCTCGATATTTGGCCGTCCTACCCCTCATATCTCACCAACCCTCATGGTTGACATGACACCACCACGATCCCAACCCTGATGATCCGCCTCCTTGGCCTCTCCATCTCGACCCGGCAGAACGGGTGGGTGGACAGGAAAGTATCTCTTTCTCCTCTTGCAGCTCGCACTCGTCTCGGGGTGATGTACTCTACGATCTTACTCCGTTCCGTTCCGTACCTACATGGCTTATTTAACTACGCCCGTCCGTCCACATTCTATTAACCAAGCCGAATTTTTTTGAATTTTTTTTTCCTCTGCCCCGGAGATACATCCCATCCAACCCCATCCCATCGGAAATCCCCCTCGTGTCACACCTCATGAAAAGAAGCCTCCCAATAGAAGCTCCAGAACACGCACCTCCAGGGGACCCAGCGGGAACAATCTCCTGACTTCCGCGGACCTGTATCCAATCCATTGGGCGTGGGCCATCGCCTCTCCGCTGAAGATGCAATGTATGCATGTGGCAGCCCTTCTCAGCTCAACTCACAGTCCGTCCCAAGCCCGACGATATCTTGTGTAGGCTTTCGGCAGGTAGGTAAATGTACACAATGTAGGTTGCCTGCCGTTTCTGCAACTAAGCCCAGCCCAACAACAAGGGTTCGTCAGCCCATCAATCAGCCAGAGTGGCATCAAGGGCAGAAGAAGCTATTGTTAGAAACTTGCACCATGTCACCCTCCTGGGTACTGTATGTAGGGCACAGAAAACAACATAATCACCGTGACAACCGATCTTGGTCCACCGATCCCAATCGGTCGACTTGTCAGTGGTAGGTGTCAGTTGTTAGTCAAACAAGGCGTCCGCCGTCCGAGAGCAGCAACCGCCAATCCATCCATCATCGTTTCTAGAATTTTGCCAATTCTTATGAAGACGCTTGGAGAAAAAAGAAAACATGGCCGTTGTGAACAATCTGAAACACAGCGCCTTTTCGATGCTTTTTCTTACCTATCCCTTGTCAGCCCCACCACGGCTTACCGCCAGAGCAACTGTGATGATCCGCGGGTAATCCGTGATCCGCCCGTAACCCTTTTGTTTACTTTCCGTCCGAATGTTGATACAGATATTGTCCCGTACGAGATATTCCCGCGCCGGGAGCGGGCATCAAGCCCATCAGTTACCCGCTTTGTGTGAATACCGCTCTGACGGGAAAGTCCCCAAGGTTGATGTCTATCGAAAAAGCGGTGACGTCGCTGCTAAGTTCCAAGAGATTTAATTACCCCAGTGCTGGTGGAGCGAACCCTGTCCTGAGCCAAGCGTGCTGAACCCCAAGCATCAGGTGTTTCGACTCCCCTTGTTGAACAAAATGCTTGTCTGCTGGCATTCCCTGGTTTGTCAAGGTTGGCAGCAACACTCTCGACTTCCAGGTTAGATACTATCGGAGTGGATTATTCGTGTGTAAAAACCTCGTAAAGATGAAGCTGGGTGATGGGAGATGGCTAAAAGTCAGGGAGCTTTGTGAAACCGGGCCACTGCACATTTGCTTCCCGGCCTTACGGGGAAGAATGATAACTGCACTTTGTACATAAATATACCGCAGTCTGGACGGTTGTCTGCGCCGGGTATTCGCCGAGGGCTGTTCAATTCGTATAATGTTCCCTTATTTGGGGGGCTTGTGGAATAATCTCTTTGCTGCAGTCATCATGATTTGGAAGAAGATATCCGAGCAAGTTTGACCCTTGCTTCTCGAAAAGGAGGCTCTGTTCGGGCTGCCAAGGGGTGTTCACGGGCCAACAGCACAGCAGCTTCAAGGAAGAAATCCTGCTGTCAAAATGCGAGATGCGAGGCGAATGAATTGAATTGTTGCAGGCCAACAGAATGTCGTCGTTACGCTGGGAGTTGGAAAAAGAGTGGTGACTTGGGGTTGGAACAACGCGCAGCGATTGGTGCAACACGCTCAGTCGCGCAAAGAAGGCGGCCTGAGCCGCGTTCCGATCGCGTCATTCCACTTCTGGAAAGCCAAGCTCGCCTTGCTGGGCACAGGGCAGTTTCACAGTGCAGACAGGGGTGATGAAACACTGTGCTAGGTTGGTGATGAAGATTCCCTGTCTGAGATGTCAACAAACGGCGCTTAGGAGCTGAGTAGCGAGATGTGATGAAGTGAACCCCGAAAATGCCTCGGCCTACAGAGAAGAAATGGGAAGTGAGATGATGTCGGAGCAGCATCTGCTTCTGGAAGATTTGGAAGATGAAGTTGAGCTGACAACTTTTCATTATCGAACATGCACCAATCAGAGCCAAGATTGCCAGCTGATGGCGGCTGCAGGACAACGACAATCTCCGCTCCAGAGAATTCTCAGCACGCAACAGCAGGCATATGAGGCATTCGACTCAACGACCCCTACAGATATCATCAGAGCTCGCCAAGTGGTGATTTTACACTATCTGATAAGCTACGCCACAATCACATATACCATCACAGAAAATTACCGCCCACCATGGACGCCGAAATCAGATCGGCCGTGCCGAACATCGACCCAGTGATTTCCGAATACTCGGCCGGCTACCTGACCCATGCCTCCACAGCTTGGTCCGGGTCCGGGGATGAGGAGACCACCGGACCGTCTCCGCTCGACGAGGCTGCCATTGCTATCACCGACCTCCTCGTCTCTGCCTCTGGTAACCCCAGCACTGCTCAACGAGAAAAGATCCAGAGCCTCGTTCAGAAGTGGGTTGACAAGTATGCTGCTGCCACCGACAGCCTGGATAGGAGAGGCCCTGCCGTCAGGCGCCTCGACCAAACCATTCAAGTGAGCTCGCAGAGGAACATGTCCTCGACCCTCGCTGTGACCACTGGAGGTGTTGATCTGGAGTCAGCCAATGTGAGGAAAGTCGAGTCCAAGGTCGACAAGAAGAAGCTCGAAAAGGCCGAGAGAAAGATTGCCGCCAAGCAGAGCAAGAAGACCTTCAAGACGGTCGAGTATGAGGCTTCACGTCTCCTCAACCAGCCCGAGTCTGCCCAGTCATACGAAGATTTCTACATGGCTGTCAACCCTCTGCAGCTGGGTGGTGCCCAGAGTGGCAAGTCCAAGGACATCAAGATTGACAATATCGATGTCTCGATTGGTGGCAACAGGATCTTGACCGACACCACCTTGACACTTTCCTATGGCCACCGCTATGGTCTCGTTGGTAACAACGGTGTGGGTAAATCTACTCTTCTGAGAGCTCTGTCTCGAAGAGAGGTTCCTATCCCGACGCATATCTCTATTCTGCACGTCGAGCAAGAAATTACTGGTGACGATACCCCTGCCTTGCAGGCTGTTCTCGATGCCGATGTTTGGCGCAAGGTGTTGCTGAAAGAGCAGAGCGTATGTTTGATCTCCTCACACTGTTTTCGGCCGTTGCTGACAAGAAGCATAGGAAATCACACAAAAACTGGCAGACATCGAGGCGCAGCGTACCGGCCTGGCAGATACGTCAACGGACGCGGCAAGACTCGACAAGGACCGCGAGGCCCTCGATAACCGCCTCGGTGATATCCAGGGCAAGCTTGCTGAAATGGAATCCGATAAAGCAGAGTCCAGAGCTGCCAGTATTCTGGCTGGTCTCGGTTTCTCTCCCGAAAGACAGCAGTATGCCACCAAGACATTCTCTGGTGGTTGGCGTATGCGCCTGGCTCTTGCTAGAGCTCTTTTCTGCGAGCCCGATCTCCTGCTTCTTGACGAACCGTCTAACATGTTGGACGTTCCGTCTATTACTTTCCTTTCCAACTACCTACAAGGCTACCCGAGCACCGTCCTTGTCGTTTCTCACGACAGAGCGTTCCTCAACGAAGTGGCAACTGACATCATTCACCAACACTCTATGCGTCTCGACTACTACCGTGGTGCCAACTTCGAATCCTTCTATGCAACCAAAGAGGAGCGGAGAAAGGTGGCCAAGAGGGAGTACGAGAACCAGATGGCACAGCGTGCCCATCTCCAAGCCTTCATCGACAAGTTCCGTTACAACGCCGCCAAGTCTTCAGAAGCACAATCCCGTATCAAGAAGCTGGAGCGCATGCCTGTTCTTGAGGCTCCTGAGGCGGAGTATAGCGTCCACTTCAAGTTCCCAGATGTTGAAAAGATGACGCCACCGATTGTGCAAATGTCCGAGGTCACTTTTGGCTACACACCGGACAAGATTCTTCTCAGAAATGTCGACCTCGATGTTCAACTGGATTCCAGAATCGGCATTGTTGGACCCAACGGTGCTGGTAAAACAACGATCCTCAAGCTTCTTATCGGAAAGCTGCAGCCTACATCTGGTTCCATCACCCAGAACCCGCGTCTTCGTGTTGGTTTCTTTGCCCAGCATCACGTTGATGCTCTCGATCTCAATGCCAGTGCCGTCACTTTCATGGCCAAGACCTACCCTGGCAGGACCGATGAAGAATACCGCCGCCAACTGGGTGCGTTCGGTATCACTGGTACGACTGGTCTACAAAAGATGGCTCTGCTCTCTGGTGGCCAAAAGTCTCGTGTGGCTTTTGCTTGTCTGGCACTTACCAACCCCCACATCTTGGTTCTGGATGAACCTTCTAACCATTTGGATATTGAAGCTATGGATGCTCTGTCTGAGGCGCTCCAGCAGTTTCAGGGTGGTGTGCTGATGGTTTCTCACGACGTCACCATGCTGCAAACAGTGTGCACGTCGTTGTGGGTGTGTGATCATGGCACGGTGGAGAAGTTCCCTGGTGATGTCCAGGCTTACAAAAAGAGAATCACGGCTCAGGCTGATGCGGCTGGTGTTGCGAAGCAGCTCACTTAAGAGGGTTTGTGGTGTCGTTGTACATAGCGTAAATGATATGAATATGAAAAGCGTTTTATCGCGCAAGCGGCTCATATCAGGCAGTTTGATATGAGTAATGAATGATATTGAGATGGGCGAATAGCCATGGAGAAAGGTAGCATCCAATCAGCTGTCCAACTGATATCAGGCGATTGCACTGAATCGTTCCCGGTGGTCCCCATTTGACTGCTCTAACCTCAAGCATAAAGACAGAGTCTGTTTGTACTTGTGATGATTAATGAAGCTATGAATGTTTCTCTCATATCAAGCATTCAGCCCCTGAGGGATATCAATATTATGTGTTGTCAGAGGCTTGGAAAGAGGTTGGTGGCACCCAAACGCGGTTAGCGTGTTGTGAGTTCCCCCTCCTGATTCTGGCGAATGGGAGTCAACATTGGGGCACGCAGGGACCACCCGGCAGCTGGGACTTTCCCCGATTCTCGTCCATTGGTGGTCCCTGATCCCCACTTGGCAGCAGCGGTGAACAGGTCGTTGCCTCTTCATTTCCTCGCCCCCAAAAATCAACAAATCTCCTCCCCTCCCAAAATCTCCACCGGCTGCTTTTCAGACCCGACGTCGTCTGTTGTCCATCCCCCTCGACCTTCTTCTCTTCTTTATCGTCAAGTGTCAAAACACCATCCCAGTAAACCGCCAAAATGCGTGAGATTGTAAGTCGACTTCACCATCCTACATTCTCGAGAACTTAAAGACGCGTCCCTGTGGCTTTTTTTGGTCCCTGGCTCAAACCCCACTCTCGGGATCATGCCGCAAGAGAGCTTCCGGGGACGACTTCAGGTCGAGGGCTGCCATGGCGAGGGCAGTAAACAACATCATGACGACGATGGCTAACCACTTTCTTTTCTTCAACAGGTCCATCTTCAGACCGGCCAGTGTGTAAGTAGTCGATCGGCTCGAATCCATCTACGACTACAGCTCAGTAATGCTAACACCACCCTTTCAGGGTAACCAAATTGGTGCCGCCTTCTGGTATGTCCCACCAACTTCGCGACTTGTGAGGCGATAGCGTGGCAAGTGATCGAGACTGACTTCTTCTCCAGGCAGATTATCTCTGGCGAGCACGGCCTGGACAGCAATGGCGTGTATGTGTTATCGGCGAACCTTCCATCATTCGATCCATCACTCACCGCTCCCATAGGTATAATGGCACTTCAGAGCTCCAGCTCGAGCGCATGAACGTCTACTTCAATGAGGTAAATAACCAATAGCGTGCCTTCACCAACCACATCCGAGCATGGCGGCTGACACTGGTGATTCTCCAGGCTTCCGGCAACAAGTATGTTCCCCGCGCCGTCCTCGTCGATCTCGAGCCCGGCACCATGGACGCTGTCCGTGCCGGTCCCTTCGGCCAGCTTTTCCGCCCCGACAACTTCGTCTTCGGCCAGTCCGGTGCCGGCAACAACTGGGCCAAGGGTCATTACACTGAGGGTGCTGAGCTCGTTGACCAGGTCCTCGACGTTGTCCGTCGTGAGGCTGAGGGCTGCGACTGCCTCCAGGGTTTCCAGATCACTCACTCCCTCGGTGGTGGTACCGGTGCCGGCATGGGTACTCTTTTGATCTCCAAGATCCGCGAGGAGTTCCCCGACCGTATGATGGCCACCTTCTCCGTCGTGCCATCCCCCAAGGTCTCCGACACCGTCGTTGAGCCCTACAACGCCACCCTCTCCGTTCACCAGCTTGTTGAGAACTCCGACGAGACCTTCTGCATTGACAACGAGGCCCTCTACGACATCTGCATGCGTACCCTCAAGCTTCCCAACCCATCGTACGGTGATCTTAACCACCTCGTCTCCGCTGTCATGTCCGGCGTGACCGTTTCTCTCCGTTTCCCCGGCCAGCTCAACTCTGATCTCCGCAAGTTGGCTGTCAACATGGTTCCTTTCCCTCGTCTCCATTTCTTCATGGTCGGCTTCGCTCCTCTGACCAGCCGTGGCGCCCACTCTTTCCGCGCCGTTTCCGTTCCCGAGTTGACCCAGCAGATGTTCGACCCCAAGAACATGATGGCTGCTTCCGACTTCCGCAACGGTCGTTACCTCACCTGCTCCGCCATCTTGTAAGTCTTGCCTGCTACCCTGACTATTTAGTGGTTTCATGGATACTGATTTTGTTTTACAGCCGTGGCAAGGTCTCTATGAAGGAGGTTGAGGATCAGATGCGCAACGTGCAGAACAAGAACTCCTCTTACTTCGTTGAGTGGATCCCCAACAACGTTCAGACCGCCCTTTGCTCTATCCCTCCCCGCGGCCTTAAGATGTCGTCGACCTTCGTCGGCAACTCGACTGCCATCCAGGAGCTGTTCAAGCGTATTGGTGAGCAGTTCACTGCCATGTTCCGTCGCAAGGCTTTCTTGCATTGGTACACTGGCGAGGGTATGGACGAGATGGAGTTCACTGAGGCCGAGTCCAACATGAATGATCTCGTTTCGGAGTACCAGCAGTACCAGGATGCTGGCGTTGACGAGGAGGAGGAGGAGTACGAGGAGGAGGCCCCCGCCGAGGAGGAGTAGAGTGCCAACGCCCAGCCCCCTCAAATGGCGCAGCCACCTCAAGTGATTGATCCAGATCTTTATGGTGGTGTTATCGCTGAGACTTTGCCAGGCGGTCCGTCGGTCGCGGATTTGTTCGAGACAGATTCTTCTAGGTGATGATGCATGGAAGCGGTCAAGATGTAGCCCTTTTTCTGTTGGTGGATAATGGATTATTGATTATACCATTCGGGTTTACCGTGTTGAAAAAAGCTGCTTTGCGTGTATTGTTTTTTTTTCCCACCCCGTGCCTTCAGTTCTTGTTGCGATGGAGCGGGAGTTTCGTCGAGGGGGTCGATCCGGACAAAGGACGAGAAGGGGGCCACGATTGGTCTTTGGACGGCCCCTTTTTCAAACATAGTACATTAGAAAATATATGCGCACGCATGGTGGTAATTACCCATTCGACTTGTTTATCTTTGTTTGGGTTCCCAATGTGTGTGCCTCTTCTGGTGGTGTTTTCTATGGAAATGATGTTCGGACGTCCACCCAGGTCAGGGCGAGGTGGATGTGAACCATGCTTGGTAGGTGGGTGACAGGTAGGTAAGGTAATTGTCTGAGAGGGGTTGCTTGATGGTGGTGATGAGTAGCTGGGTACCAGGGTAGAGACTGGCCAGGGCTAATTTTCACATAAAGGTAACCTGCTGCTTTGTATTGATTTTTCTATCTGGAAAGAACAGGGGAGTTAAAGTAAGCCAAGCATGGTGATGATGATGAGTAGGTAGGTAGGTTGATGGGTTGGTGGGTGTTTGGGTGGTGTTCTTTCTCATATTTTTTTTTTTTTTTTGGTTTTTGTTTCTCGAAAAAAGTAAAAAAAAAACAAAAAAAAACGTTGGGGGGGTTAAAGGAGGATGGATGGGTTGTTAAGGGAGTAAGGTGGCTTGTCAAGGAGTGGGTACCTTAGTTTGGCGAGGTGTAGGTAGGTGGCTTGTCGAGAGGGTACCAAGGTAGGTTGCTTGTTACCTAGAAAGGTTGGTCGCTCAAAGTGGCAGGTGGTTCATGAAACAGTTGGCTTTGAAGGCGCTGCTGGCTGAAACTATCACCAGCGTAGGTAAGCTGAGGCATCTCTACTGATAGCCCCCTATGATGTCAGGTTGCTGTGGTAATAAAAGAGAGATCAAGTTGGATGTGACAACCATGGAGCCATACGTTGACATGACTGCCATGATCACAATATTCTGTCGTATTGTCCTCATATACACAAGGTCTAAGAGATATTTACAGGGACTTTTTCTGCCGCCGTCCTCGCCCCCCTTCCCTGTTTCCTTCGTAACTGCCATACCATCCATGCTACTATAATATTACTTTCCATGCCGGTATATCCTTGGGTATGGTTTTGGTTGTCCATGATGCAAACCAACCGCTATTTATACTCCCATGATTTGACCCCCCCCCCCCCCCCCCCATCCATATGCACAACTGTTGATAAAAGAAGCCAAAATGCGAATACTCTTTACCTTCCTCGAGATTTCAACCCAGAATGCCTATTTCCATTGCCCCCTGTGGTATTTGAAAGGATTGAACAGCCGAAAAGAAAAACGCCATGAAACCGTTGTCAGGGTGCCTTCTCGGTCCATCCGTACGCCGACATATTGTTTGATTCACCACCACTCAACAGGAACGGACGCCGTCATCTTCTTCACCGAGCCTAACTTCCATTCACATAACTGCCATGCCCGTTGGCCTGACTGTGTAATACCCCGTTCTCGTGCCCATGGTGCTGATGCTGCAGGTCGGTAGGGCTGTCATGCACCGCCATGCCCGTCAATCCATTCAGCGTGCTGCCTCTCCTAACTAGAGAGATAGTTGTGTTCATGGTCGCCGCCTTCGTCAGCACCGGGCTCCCCGTTCCAGTCCTTCGCAGCCGGGGTACTGCCCTACCCGTCTCACGCTCCGCCTCACAATTCCCGCATGGCCCTCCCCCTATCACTGCCATCCGTCTGAATAAAGGGTATAGGTCATTCGCCATCGGCCTCCTCGTGAAATCCGCATCCATCATGGCACGGATGACTGGCAAGATGTCCTTGATCGCCGCAGCGGAGTCCGCCTTTTTGGGGTTGTTGTCAATGAGAAAATCTGCTATGTGTGAGAGCTGGTGTAGGTAGCCATCGAGATGGTCGAGCGATTCGGAATACTTGAATTCCCCCACGTGGTCGGTCCTTAATTGCTGCTCGGCGAAAACTGGCGGTCTCCCCAACAAGGTTGTCGCCATCTCCAGGAAGACGCAGCCAAGGGAGAACACATCAGACCGCTCGTCTCGCTGAGTCTCGTTGATTGCCTCAGGATCGGCGTATTTAAGAGTTTTCGGTGTTGGACCTTCAGAGTGTTGGCCAGTCTCAAAGTGTTTTGACAGGCCAAAGTCTGTCAACACTGGAAGAAGAAAGTCGTCTATGACGATGTTCTCGGGTTTGATGTCCTTGTGGCGGATCCTGATATTGCTCCTGTGGAGGAAGGCCACGGCTTGGGAAAGGCACCCAAAGTAAGTGTGCAAGGCCGACTCATAGTCTGGATCAGGTTTGTTGAGAATCTGGTTCATGAAGAAGCTGAGGTTGCACTGTGCTGGAGGGTACATGGCAATACCCAAGATATGCTTTTTGATCTGTTGGTCGACCCTGATGGCCCTGACTCTTGCTCTCCGTTGTTGTCTCACCTCTCTGGTGGAAATGCAATAATCTTCAAAGCTCGCCACGTAAACGACGATGTGAGGGTGTTTGATCGAGGCCATGGTCCTCACTTCCTCCAATGCGAGCATCCTTACATGGCTGTCGGGTCCGGGTGGGCGTAGGTTGTCCTTGCAAGTGATAACTTTCAAGGCGAGTTGCCGACGATATGGGTAACCTTCGGGTACATTTACTCTGTACACCACCGTCGTGCCGGATTCTCCAAGTTGTTCGCCGATCTGGATGAATGGGTGGGGTGCTCTGATGTACTCCTTATTGGCGTGGTGAAAAACTTTGTGCTTGCTGTCATCGAGTCCTGCTCTCTCTACCGGCCGTATCCAGGCCTCCTCCGTTTCTCGGTCCTCTTCATCCCAGATAAAGTTGTCGTCGTCTCGCCAGTCCAGAAACTCGTCGAGCGTAATAGGTTGAGACTGAGTGATGGACTGGCTGCTGCCGGCTGAATCGAACGACATGAGAAGTGCCTGTGTGACAGGCACCGGAACGCAGGACACAACCTAGTCCCGTGTTCGGTTGAGCGACGAATTGCAATGGTGACAGTAGGGGGCTAGAGAGAGCCTAGAGAAAAGAAGATGGAAAATGAGGGATGCGGTGTCCCCAGCCGTGTCCAGTATTTGTGGTCAGGTTGCACGAAAAGTAAAGAAGAAGTGGCCGGTTTGGGAAAACTGAACGGTTAGAATTGGTAGAGAAGCAAAGGGGCCCTAGCGAATAGAGCTGAGAAAAGAGGTTGGAGGGAGATGGACAAGGCTTCGCTGGGCAGATTTTGTTTCGTTGTGTCCTCGCTCTCACCGATGTACGTACAACAGTGGTCAGCTAGAGACAGGCTAGAGAAGCCCCCTGGCAATGTTTTTCGAAGGGGCACACAGCCTAGCCAGTGTCACCAATCCAATCGACGCCGTGATTTAGCATGCTGCGCAAGGGGGCTTGGTCGTAGGGCGCTGTTGATAGACCTGGGGGACAAATGAGAAGCGTGGGAGCGTAGCTGGGGTGTGTGCCGGAACCTATTGAAGTGCCGGGTGAATAGGTGTCGACCCTGAAATCGGACTCTCAGAGTGCGTGAGAAGTACTGCGCAGTGCCGTCTTAGAATCTGACTGTCTTCTCGAAAGGAACGGGCCGGGCACAGCCTAAGACTGTCGCCCTGTGGCACGCCCCGCACTGGGGATGCGTGGCAGCGGCACTTGAAGCCTTTCATGGGTGCCTGACAGTGGGGTCCATCTGACACCGACCACTGACCGATGTCCTGATGTGGAAGTCGCCGTCGATTTGGAAGTTTGGAACACGCTGTAGTCAACAGTCACACACACGTGGAAAACAAGAAGCTCTGTGAATCATAAACTTTAAATTGAGCCCATCCCCGGAATCGGTGGGCGCGCCTTCCTTCGGTGACGACGACGACAGCGATATCTTCAGGGTTAGGGTGCGAGATACCTTAGCATCGACTTACACGGGGCTCTGCTCGCTGCCGAAGTGCACACCGAGAAGGCAGCTGACCTGAAAACCGACAGATAATCACGTATGCTCTCTTTCCAGGGTACGTTCCTGACGAGTGCTAGTCACACTGCGGAAAGTGCTTGACTATCGGCTTCCCCGTCCTTGCTGATCGTGTTGTTGTGTGGCCGATTGCCTGGAAGAGTTGAGGCTTCAAACATCATGGCTCTGAGCGCCCTTTTCCGCAAGAAAATGACAAATTCCTTGAACATTAACCGGCCTGATACAGACGTGGATCTCTCGAGGCTGTCCAGCGCAGGCAGGCGTTTCCACGTAGCTAAAGAACGCCACTTTCGGATGATGGCGCTCGTGTGTATGCTCCTACTCCGATAACAGTCAGTAATAACAGATGGCGAGTCCGCCGAGAAGGGATACGAGCTTTCCAGGGCTTATGTTATGATGTGTAAGAATGTTGTGAAAGAAGTGAGGTTGTCTTTGATGTCTTGGTCGTTGCATCTTGCACAGTGTATTTTGGGTTGGTGGCGCTCGCAGAGTTCCAGTCTGGTGGGTTCTGCCCTGGCAGGCCTTCCGTTTTCTCATTGCTAGCCGAGCTGGCCTGAAACATGGCGTTTGAGGAGAATTTCATGCCATCATGGTCTTGAGCATGTGAACCACAGCAAGATTGGGTAGTGGTTGTATCCGTAAAGTGCTTTTTATCTAAATACTATCAATTTAGAAACCGACTAAAATTACTATCAAAAGGAACTAGCCGCCCGGCTAGCTCAATCGGTAGAGCGTGAGACTCTTAAAAAGAGAGGAGTACTCCGAAATCTCAAGGTTGTGGGTTCGACCCCCACGTCGGGCTCAATTCCCGTCTTCGACGATTCTTTTTGCATTTATTTTTCAATCCTCCACCCTTTTCGGTTGTATTCTACTTTCAACACTGGCCCAACTGAGATGTCTTCTTTTGCTTCTTGTTCTTGCCCACCATACACCGACACCAAGTTCCTGAATATGACGTCAAACCTACAAATCTGCGAAACCCCAACACATATTATTTCTCCTTTTAGGGCTTCCTGTCTCACAGAATGAGGTTCGGAGATATCCGCCCAATGCAGTGCTCAAATACACAACCTTGCATTTACAGTCTCATTAATGACAAGCGACGGTTCTCTCACTACTCCATATCCTCTATTACACCATAGACACCTTCTAAACTTGGAAGTCGGACTGTTAGTTCGATGACATAAACTCCACAATAACGTTGACGATCGTTGAGCCAGGTGACCTTTTCGTGCTTCCTGCGGAACCGAAGATCGAGATCCTAGATGAGCACGCGTGGCACACTGCCACAAATTTGACATTGACAACATCGTACAGAAGCAGTCACACAGCAAGGAGAATGAAGACTGCGAAGTCTGCGAAGTCTCTGTCATCATTGATGTTGATCAAACCCGCAATCCGTGGAGTTGGCTTCAGTAACGGCAACCGGGTGTGCCGAAGGCAACAAGAAAGAAAGATTGAGTCCAGCGAGTGCTCCGAGTTAACGCCCTGGATTCTCCGATCTTTATTATTTCGCTCTACTTGCTCGGATTTAACTTTCTGGCCTGCAATTGCAGGAAACGCCTAGCGCTTCTTTCAACGATGCGCCATGGTGCTTTAGTTGGACTGCATGTTTTCGATCGACAAGGTCTGGACAACGGCAGGACCGGACATGCTTTTGGTGAACTGTAGTTGGGACTGGACGAACGGCGGGTCAAGGGAGAAACCTCCAACCGCGAGAGAAGCTTTCTGATGTGCGTCCGGGCGGAGATTGTGTCCGATATGCTCTGCAGACGGGAATCAGACGGGCCGGAGGAGAGGAGAGGCAGGTCGAGACTCGGGCCATTTCGTATCGCCCGGCTCTGCATTGTGCATAGCTTCACAGCTTCATCAGTGAAGATGCATCTCATGGGGGCAGCTCTCGCCGTCTTTTTCGCTTCCCAGGGCCGACCAGGATCCCCAGTGAGGAGGGGTCAACCCCGCAAAGTTGTTCCACCAATGGTCTAGCCCTTTGCCGACCCCTGTGAGATGCTCACATGCTTTGCAGAATGCACAGGACGCACATGGGAAAAGCGCGACGACATTCGTCCGTCCAAGGAGAAGAAAAAATGTGAGCCGAAACGAACATTGCGCATTGCATTGCGTAGCAACCGTTCAGAAGACCGCCCTAAACGCCGTAACGGGAATTAAAAGCTACCAGGTCTACACAACACACCCCCGGGCAATGTGGAAGCAACAAGTTTCGCGGGCACGGGCTCATACCTCTAGAGTTCACATTGGCCCAGTCCCAGTCGGCCCCCGTCGAGGAATTGCTACTACAAACAGATGGCGTGGTAGCAACAGCAACAAAGCCAATCGACTTCCTGGCGCTGCTACTGTTACCATTGGGGGGCTGGCCGCCTACTCCCGCGCTCGGCTTAAACAGAGTCGCTTTGAGAATAGCTAGGGCCAGGCCTTAGATGACGTACCCCTCCTGGTCTGTCAGCCTGCCCGCATGCCGTCTCTCCAACCCCGCGCCGGCTCTCCTTTATCAGTCCCAGTACCACCCCCTACAGTGTCCCGCCCGGTACCACATTCATATCCTATTCATCCGCCATATCCAGTTATTATCCTCCCTCGACTCAATTATCAGAAGCAGAAACACTCTCGCCCTTTCCATTCCACTGCCTGGTCGCCCCAGAAGACGAAGACATCAAAGACACACATCATGGGCGACCTTGGCACCTTCAACCCCATCCGTATCGAGGAGAGCATGGTGATAGACATACCCACGCTGAACCTGGACTCCTTGAAGAAGCCCGAAGCAACTGTCACCCCTCTGTACCACGACCACATTCCCACCCTCGAGACGCCCAACCAACATCCCCATCATACTAAACACCTGCCGCGGGGCATTGACGAGACACCTGAGGAACAGAGGCGTCACTGGTTCGTGGGCAGCATCGATCAAGGGACAACGTCGTCTCGCTTCCTAATATTCAATGGCGAAGGCGAGCCCGTTGCTAGTCATCAACTTGAGTTTGAGAACTTGTATCCAAAATCTGGGTATGTTTGTGACATTCCCCAAAGTACACGCGCATGTAGAGCCGCCACCAGACCCGCATCCCGTTGCTTCGTCTCCGCTTCCCTACCTCATCCGCCTCCACCTCCGCATGTGTCGCTCCGTTGCGGAGACCTTTGCTGACACAGTATTGATCTACAGGTGGCACGAGCACGAACCGTTGGAGCTGCTCGCCTCCGTCGAAGAATGCATTGATGAGGCGATGCGCAAGTTTGTCGATCTGGGGTACCGAAAATCAGACATTCGATCCATTGGCATCACCAACCAAAGAGAGACGACAGTAGTATGGGACAACACAACCGGCGAACCCCTGTATAATGCCATCGTCTGGCCTGATACCAGAACCAAGGACCTTGTGAGGGAACTCAAGTCCCGTGACCAAGCAGACACTCTGACCGACCTTTGTGGTCTGCCATTATCCACATACCCAAGCAGTGTCAAGCTCATGTGGCTGATCGAAAACGTTGATGCCGTAAACCAAGCCTACGAGGAAGGCCGTCTCGCCTTTGGAACAGTCGATTCATGGCTGATATACAAGCTCAACGGCGGTGCCGAAGCGGACAAGCCCGTCCACGTTACCGACAGCACGAATGCCAGCAGAACCATGTTCATGAACCTGCACACTCTTCAATATGACGACAAACTACTTGGATTCTTTGGCATTGACAGAAATAAGATCCACCTCCCCAAGATTGTCCCATCGTCAGATCCATGCTGCTTTGGAAAAGTTGCCAAGGGCGCCCTGTCAGGTGTACGCATTGCCGGGTGCTTGGGAGACCAGTCTAGCGCGTTGGTCGGCCAGTGCGGTTTCAGTCCGGGTCAAGCCAAAAACACGTACGGCACCGGGTGTTTCTTGCTCTACAACGTTGGCACAAAACCGGTCATCTCCAAATATGGTCTTTTGGCAACGGTCGCCTATGACTTTGGCGGCGGCCGCAAACCCGTCTACGCTTTGGAGGGGAGCATAGCCGTCGCTGGGTCCGGTGTCAAATTCCTCATGAACAATTTGGGATTCGTAGACAAGTCGAGCGCGGTTACTGAGCTGGCTGAATCAGTTGAGGACAATGGTGGTGTGGTTTTTGTTACTGCTTTCAGTGGCCTTTTTGCCCCTTATTGGATTGATGATGCCAAGGGTACACTTTGTGAGTATACCTCTTTCCCCTGAATTTCTCAGTGATTGCTAACAGTCTTTAGTCGGTATCACTCAACACACCCAAAAAGGCCACATTGCTCGCGCCACACTGGAAGCCACTTGCTACCAGACCAAAGCCATTTTGGACGCCATGGAGAAGGACTCTAACGCCAAGCTCGAGTCTCTTGCCGTTGATGGCGGGCTGTCAAACTCGGATCTTTGCATGCAGACGCAAGCGGATATTACGGGCATCCCTGTTGACCGGCCCGCCATGAGGGAGACTACTGCCTTGGGGGCAGCTATTGCGGCTGGACTGGCAACCGGTGTGTGGAAGGAGTTGAATGACCTGAAGGAGGTGAACCAGACTGGGAGGAAGGTGTTCAAGCCAAAGATGGAGAGGAAAAAAGCGGCGAAGCTGTTCAAGAAGTGGGAGCAAGCTGTGGAGATGAGTAGGGGGTGGGTTAATGAAGTTTCTGATGGGGAAGAGGAGTAAGTCAGAGGATATGATGCATAATGAGGTGTTTTGGAGGGGTTGGGGGTTGGCGGTTGGCGGTTGGAGAAATTTTTTACATTCGCATTGGGCAGTTTTTCGGTTGGTGAATCAAGCGGCATAGCATCATGGCTTGTGCAGGTTTGGTTGGAATTTTGTGTGTGTTATGGCAAGGAAGGGAAGGAGAGGGGATATTGATCACGATCATTTGGATACCCTTGGTTTTGTTGACTTGCTGGGGTGGCTGTCGCGTCTCTTAAATAGAGAGGACGTGTGTATTTTAATGGGGCGGGGAGGGGTGTTTTGTACACATACCTGGTGGGAATGGGGATGGAATGAACGGGGAGTTTGAGAGATAGTTTTAATGAATATCACTTCATAATCCAAAGGACTCTTGATTTCGATGTCCGGCGGTTCTCGGCGAAGGACTAGAAGAAGCCCCTAATCTAGCAAGGCTCCGTGTACATTCGCGAGCTGTCACGTTCTCCTCAAGGCATGGCGCCTGCCTTGGGTAGGAAAGTTTCAAGAAGCCACAACTCCACAATATTAGATTCCCAATCAAGCCATTTGTGTGCCAGAAAGTTTAATCTTCTCACACGCCCTTAAAAGCTTTTCAGAATTGACAGGTTCTTCGTTTTGAATTTGCAATCTTGGCTAACCTGCTTTCTCTCTAGACCGACGATTGTCTCCAATGTCGTCCTCTAACGGTCAGTCTCTACGTTCTGACGCAGAATGTACGAGCTCGAGATTGACATCTTCTCTGGCCCATCCACCCGCCACGATCCATGGCCCGCTACCACCCCCGCCGACATCAGAAGCGGCATCAATGTCGGTCGATATTGCCCTCGAGATATCGTCACACTTCACCACCGCCCATGAGCACCACAAATTTGCGTTACTGAGTCGCGGATTCCATAAACTCTTGAATAAGAAGCTCTACCAATTCAACGTTACCAAGCAACGGTCTTCTGCTGCTGAGTGGGCCTGCAGAAACGGACGAGCTGGCACTCTACGGCAGCTGAAGGAACAAGGGGCAAAGTTTGATGACTATTTGATCCATACAGCGCTCGAAGCTCGCGGAGATGGACAAATTCCTGTCCTTTCCTTCTTGCTAGAGAACGGAGTCGACGTGAACTATGAGGTTTAGTACTGCAAACCATACTTTGAGCGTGACTTCAGACGGTGGTGGCAGCACGAATGTTCTGCCTCCGTGTGCACGATGATGGCAAACGCCGAGATGCAGTTCTGGTGTGATGACGAGCGTAAGTGGACGCCGCTCTCATTAGCCATTAGGCGAGGACACACGGAGGCGGCAATATGGCTCATAGAACATGGCGCATCCCTTCGAAACTGTTGCCCAGATGCTCGAAACAAACTTCCAGCCTTGCATCTGGCCGTTTATAAAGGAAATCAGGCCCTTGTACGATACATCGTTCGACGCGGTCTCGAGGATGTCAACAGTTGGGGTCAGGAATGCGGGACACCATTGCATTACGCCCTATATTGCGAAACCGACCGACACGCAATGATTCAACTGCTGCTCGAACTCGGCGCCGACAACCAGTCCACAATTGGTCCCTCGTCACCAATAACCTACGCTGCCCACCACGGGAAGTTTGCAGAAGCGTCTCAGCTTCTCGATGCTCGTACAGATTTCGCATTCGAAGGCCCCCAGGAACCGTACCGAGGACCCGGTGAGCGTTACGAACTGGATCGTCACAAGGCACTCTACATTTGCGGTGTTGTGGAAGCTCATCACAAGTATCTACCTGTCGAATTGTTATATCGCTTGCCAGCACGGTTGTCCGAGAAGCAGGCGTTATTCACTCGGCTTACCAAGTTGCTCTCCCTAAAACCCGGATGGGGGGATGAGGTGATTAGGGGCGCAGTGAATAGTTGGCCCTGGATGTCGACTGCAATCCTAGGTCATATACTCGAGAACCTTTCGTCTGAGAAGAAAAGTTTAAAGGACTATTATTACCAGCGTGATTATCAGTGTTTGCCGGGCATTGAGATGGGATTGTGCTTTGAAGAACTCTTGGACGCACACAATCGCATATGGGATGCTACCAGATTCTACGATAGACATAACTTTTCGGAAATGCCTCTATGTAGTACTCGACGAACAAAAGCAGCAGCAACAACTGCAACAGCAGCAACATCGACAGTGACAGAATCACGAGACACAGGAAGAAGGCGAATCGATGATGAAGGGGACGTGGCCTTGTTTAATGCAATGAACCAAAACTTTGGAGACATTGTCAAGGTTCTTCTCGACTATGGCGACGGAATCAAGCTGGATATTCCAATCCGAAGAACGCAAGCGACCTTACTAACGTGCGCAGTGGACCGCCGCGAGAAGTTCGGCGGGTTCTGCATGGATGTTGTGCTGGTAGAGGCAACGAGAAAGAATTGGTCCGGAAGGAAAAAGAAAGCACTGGGGGAAGCTTTGTTTTGTGCTTTGCAGAGCAACGACGCCGAAGCTGCAAGGGTGCTCGTCAGACATGGAGCGGTGGCGGACATACCTAATCATCCGACGGAGAAATGGGTCCAGTGTCACACCGGTCTGGACCTGAAATCATGGAGAATATACGGACAGGGTATCCGTCGATTGTACGAGAGGGTGAAGAAAGAGGTGGAAGCAGGAGTGGTGTAGTTTTTGTTGGAGTTTTCGTGATTCAACAACCTCTCAGAGATTGGGTGGGCTCAGGGTGGACGGATAGGTATTTAGGCCTGACAGCTTCGCGATACCTGGTAAAAGTGGTAATTCTGCTGTTTATATGTTTCATATATTTTGATTGGGTACTAGAAAGAGAGACTATACTCAAACGTTGTTTTCATGTTTCCAAGAGGCAGTTTCATCCGAAAACCTGTATGAGATATCTATGGGAGCAGCTGGACATATATTCCATCTGAACGTGATCAAGATACTGTTAGAACCTGTCATTGACTCGGAGATGTCTTTTTCTTCCAGGTTTGGAAAGGACTCTATAAACAAGTACCTAAGCAGGGACGTCAAGTCCTGGCGCTGTTAATATCTATGCTAACTGTTGGGTTTAATCTTCCCCGTGACCCTCCCTTATGGTGTTACGACAGCTTCTGAGGAAACCATAACTGCTGCCCCTATGTGAGATCCGTTCTTCTTCATGTACTTGCACAAATCCACTCGACATGATCCAAGACCTCCCCTTAAAGAAAGGTTCAGCATTAAACGTCATTCTTCCACACCACTTGCTTCTTCTCCCAAGCACACTCTGAATTGCTATTCGTCCTTCCAACAGGGGGCCTCCAGACTAGGTAGGTAGGTCCAAACCAAGAGATAGATAGGTAATAGCTACTTCTCATGAAAACGACTGTGTCAAGTGGTGGGTGGGCCCTCGCGAAACGAAATCAGCTGAGATGAATGACTGACTTGACTCCCATCGGACACACATACCCGCAAGTTGAAGAGACTAAAAAAAACTCTCAAATCTGGGAGAGAAGAGGGTGTCGCAGGTCATCTGGCTTTCAAGACGGGATCTGCCCCCAGAAATTTCTTGGCATTTCGCCCGCCCCCCCTTTCGCCCGCCCCCTTTTTGATATTTGTTTACTTTCCCTTTCAAGCCGCCCCCCCACACAAATAGTAATTGCACAGCAACAACGACCAACAACATCAATATTCACCAAAGATGGGTAAGTACATATCCAGGACTTATTCAATTTTTCTACTTTTCGAAACAGTCTCATACTGCAATAGGGGGGTATCTAACTCAATTCTTTTTTTCCTTTCATCCTCTCCATCCCAACAATCCCACTTTCCACACAAACCAAACTGTGCATGCCAAAAAAAGGTGGGTATTTTACAGTACACTACTACACATACCAGACATACACACGTGCACACCTACACAATAGTCCATCCTGACATCCCCATTGGTGTGGGCCACCATCGTCTCGTCTTGATCCATCACAAAAAGACATCAGAATCATTCCCAGGAAAAAGGCGTAGCCCCAACAGTAGCACCAATAACACCCCTCCTCCCCCTCCACTTCACGATCCTCTAGCGCGAAGAAGACGAATGCCCCAGTTTACTCATCCACTTCGACAGCCTCTCCCTCAACCTCCTCTTCTCCTTCCCGGGCGAATCCAAACCCGCACCCAAATCCTTTTCCGTCACTGCCGCGCATTTATTGCTCCCCCTCTTCGAAGAAGCAAACAAACTCCTGCTCCTCTTCACCGTCACCCCGTGGGTCTCCCTATCTGGCGAGGAAACAACCTTGATGGTAATACTGCTGTTCCTATGCACGTTGTTCCCCTCTGCCTTGAGCGAAGGGCGAGTAGGAGCAGCGCCTGCCGAAATCGGTTGCGGGGCGGAGACTGATGGTTCGGGGTGGGAGTGTGTATGGGCTTGGGTTGAAATCTTTTTCGCGGCGGCCGAATTCATCTCCGCTACTTCGGCTACCGTAGCCTCCGAGGCCGAACTCGCCTGAAGTCGCCTCTGCATATAGGCCGCACCTGTGCTAGTAGCTCTCCGGGGGGCTGCTTTGGGGTTGTTTGTGGACATGTTGGATATGGGGGTGGATGATCGTGAAATCACCGGTGTGCCTGTTGGGGTTGCCGTTCGCTTGTTGTTGTCAGATTCCTCTATTAGACATTGCGCGGGCAGTGAGTTCCGCTTTGAGATCCCCATTACGAGATCCGCGCATTCGGATCGCTGCCCGGCATCGGAGGTGTTGGAGGCTCTGCTGCCCCAGGTATTCCTGCGGCTGCGTCCAACACGTGTGGCTGTTGTTGATGGGGTGACTGCTGCGGATTCTGAACCACTGGTAGTGGGTGTGTGGGCTGGCGACCAGCCTGAACTGAGCGCCACCCAGAGAGCCGTCACCGAGATGAGGTTCTTGGTGGCTTCATCGACTTGATGAACTGGTCCGTCGGCTAGTTCATGGTTTAAAGAAGCTGGCATTCCGTGTCCAGAGTCACTTTCACCGTCTGTGGAAAAACACAAAGAAGATTGTTGAGATGGAGAGTTGGGAACAGTGCTGCTGCAGGTCGCATTTGAGAAAGAACGGCCTCGTTGATGCCGGGAGGGCTGGTACCGGCTGGATGACTTTGAAACAGAAGTATAGGAGTCGCGAATATCTAAAGAAGAAGGGGTAAGAGATGCCATAACCGGGTGCCTGCGAGTGAGGGGGTTGATCATGCTGAATGTGTAGCGGGTTTGTGGAGTCGTCGTGGATGATGGCGTTCCCGGCTCTATGGCATGCGATTTTGTCGCCGCTTTATGCCTGCGAGCCCACCGAGCTGTGGCGGTGTGTCCCTGATCATCGGTGTGTACAAAGTCCCAAGAACCGTTCGGAAGTGGTCTGGCAACCCACACCGACCCATCATCCAATACGATCTCGGCCTCATCCGAATGGCGTAATGGGCTGTAGACGGCAACGAGTCTCCTTTTCTCGAGCGCGTCATCGCTTTCGCCTTCGGTGCTATCAGTTTCCTGATGATCGTCGTCCCTTCTCACCAGGACAATATCATCGTAAGCAAGGGAGTGCTTGACCCCAAAGATGCCCGGAAACCGCTTTGCGAGCCGGGGAGCTATTACCGGACCAGCAATTCGGGATGATGGAAACACTTCAAGCACAGGTCTTGACCGCCCGTCCTCCGAAACCAATTGAAGCTGAAGAAGCAGCCTCGGCAACACCTTTCGAACATACTTGGTCTTGTCGAGGAGCTTCGGCGTGGGATACCCAAGTCCATAAGTGGTGCTCTTACGCGGGACTCGATGGTGGCGTCGCTGCGGCGTAGACCGGGTTGCTAGTGTACCGGCATTCGAGTGCGTAGCATCACTAAGTTCGGAATCTGATGGCGGTTCTGGCATGGCGGGCGTTTGCGGAGGGGCGTCGTCCTGGTGGTCCTCGCGGAACCGCACAACGGGCGACAAGGCGCGGGGAATGAAGTCAGACGCCGGTCGTTGGCGCAGAATGGGGGCGGATGCGCCATCAACATTCACCCGTTGTTTTGGTGGGGCAAAGGCAGAACGTAATAAGGGGCTTCGTAGGTTGTGGGTGGCGGTTTGAGGTGTGGATGGTGAAGGGCGATTCGAATATTCATGGCCATGGAGGCTCGCGCCCGAGTGTAGAAACATCTTTATACGCTACTTCCCGCAGACATGGGAAAATAGAAACAGCAGCAAGTGCAAAACAGAAAAATAACGTGGAGTTGAGTCTGGAAGCTGCAAAGGACCAGCCTTGCGTTAGAATGTGTGGGGTTGGTGGTTTAGAGGCTGTTCCAGCTCTTGTGATCCTACGGCTCCAGTTGCCCTGGGGCGGTGCTGAAGATAACACCTCCACCGATGAACTGATGAGCTCTTTTCTCCAGTTGTGCACCAGGCGTCGACGTCAGGAATGCTGGGCTGCTCCACTGACAGAAGTTGCCGCCTTTTCTTGCAGGATCAACCGGCTGTGACGGAGGAGTGACGAGCGGCAAGCCAAGCTGCCGAGCAAGCGAACCTGCAAGTTACAATAGTAGTCGGCAAGCTACAGCAGCTGCCATCGATCGATCGAGCGGTGCGAGACGTAGCGTGCTGTCTGTCGCTTTTGGTGTCACTGTCGTGTCTGTCTGACAGTATCACAAGTCGATGCCGATTTCGCAGTTGAGCTGAGCCCTAGTAGTATGGGCCTATGGGAGCCTGCTGGTTGGAAAAGAGCGAATGTGTGGTGCAGGTGAAAGAGCAATGCTGTGCGTGCGTTCGGAATGACGTTTTTAGCGAAAGAGTGGCGAAAATATGGTTCGCCCGTAGTAGAGGAGGTTGAATTCAGGTGAGCTACGAAGCTCTCAGGTTGAGGAGCTGGCGTCGTTGGTTTTAATTAGCTGAACGCCGTCCAACGCCCAGTCGGTGCGGCTGTCAGTGTATTTTTTCGGGATGGCCAATAAGGCCGAAGCTGAAGCTCAGGGAGGAGCGGAAAACCTCGTGAGTTCCGGCTCCGTTGTGGACTCTTTGCAGATGGTGGGACCCGTGGAATCAGTGGGTGGAGGGGCACAGCGCGGGAGATCCTAGTTGTTGGAACGGATTTTGGGCAATCAAGCGCCGATGATTTGGGAAGGGCAACGGTGCCACGCGGCCGGGCTGATTTCGATATCGAAGCGAACAATCAGAGTGTAGCTGCCTGACGATCTTCAGACTTCAAATAGACTCGACAAAGACACAATCAATTGCGCGACAATGAAAAGAATAGAAGCATATTTCGAGAAGAGGTTGCGAGGCGGTCAACCCGCTCGACCTAGGGAGACCGGGCAGCACCCAGAGCGACCAGGTCTCGGTCCAGGGATGAAAGTGGATTCTTTCGGCGAGGTGTGTTGTTCTCGCAGCATCGGATGAACCAATGCGTCTTTTTCTTCTTGGGCTTTACGTCCAAACAGAATAGATGTTTTCAGCCAAGGGATATGCGTCGGCAGAAGCGATGACAAGAACGTGAGCTTTGTTTCGAGACCAGGAAGAGTGATGGCAACGTGGGCAGTGTGGTTACTCCAGGTTACACAGGAGGCAGTTCTGCTGCACTGGCTTGTCCAGTCGGCATGGCAAGGTGACATTTGGAAGCGGGAGTACCTACATACCTGAGAAAGACTGCTAATCCATCCTACAATCTTCTGACATCACGCTCTCTCTACCAATTCATCATCATCGGATGAACCACGAATTCATTCATCGGGTCCCTGTGCCGAGAATGCTTGGCACGGGTTCGGGAGATCCACCCCGCCCGGCACCCGGAGCTTCAACAACACCGATACCCGTTCCAGCGTTGTAATGTCGCCGAGTATTCGGCGAAAAAGCCTGTATAATCCATGATCACGAATCATTCTCAGTTCAAGATTTGATGTAGACCAAATTCTTTTGGTTTCTAAGATTATGTGACGTGTCAGCTGAGCGGCGTTAGGGCACCAACCTCATTTTCGTGGGCTTCAAAGGAATGATAGTGGGCCTGATATGCGAAAGCGAAACCGAAGGATACGGTCGTCATGATCTGAACAGCTG
This sequence comes from Apiosordaria backusii, assembly GCA_030549205.1. Lineage (NCBI taxonomy): Eukaryota > Fungi > Ascomycota > Sordariomycetes > Sordariales > Lasiosphaeriaceae > Apiosordaria > Apiosordaria backusii. The sequence goes on from JAUKTV010000003.1 coordinate 2,701,873, forward strand.
ACGAATGATCTGCGCTCAGGGTCTCCGACTCCCAAGTTTCGAAGAAAAAAAAACGTGGAAAGCCACCTCTTCAAGCCACCCCTGTGAAAAGTGGAAACCATCAGCCTCAATTATGTTTCAATTTGATGCCCCACACTCAGTGCTGCTCGCTGTAACCAAGTGCCAACCGAAACCTCAACGTTCAACCCAAGGCCGGCCGTTTGCCAAACGAACAGAAACCGGCACAGTATCTCGCATTCTGCTCTTTTGCGGCGTTTGCTTCGGAGAATTGATATTTCATTTTTAGACTTGCATATTTCGGAGCCATGTGGTATTGGACGTTGAGCCTGGTATCCTAGTTTCCCCGACCGACTCCCGCCTTGCCGCCACCTGACTTTGATCGACTGTCAACATGACAGCTTCATCTCACAGCTCCAAAGGCCCCCGTGCTCATGGACCCACCACCACCACTCTACTGAAAAGTACACAACCCTACCGGACTCTGGTGACCGCATTTTTGCTGTGGAAAGCTTTCTTGTTTGCCATTGCCCTGGGTAGCAGCCTCGTAGGCGACGCCTATGACACGTCCGCCAGCCTTTTGGTGCACGGTGGCGTGGAAGCGGCAACGACGGGCCAACAACGGGCTCAACAGCCATTGGGTCCTATTGGTGACCTGGCCTCGCGGTTTGCCAGCTGGGATGCCATTTACTTTCTCAGTTCCGCAAAGAGGGGATATGTATTTGAGCAGGAGTGGGCTTTTGGTGCCGGGCTGCCCGTCGTGGTCAGAGTGATTCTTCAAGGTCAGTGACAGGCCACTCGTCTTTGGGACCACAATGGAGAGGCCATGAGGCGTTTTGGTGACTCGTTGGTTCCATTCCTATTAATGTCAATATGGAACGCTGACATGTTGTGTTCGCAATCCGGTAGGTGCAAGTTATCTTCGTATTGCTCCTCCAGCAGATGGAGGTGTCCTTCCTGAAGCCGTGGTTGGCATCATTGTTGCCAACACAGCGCATTTTCTCTCGGTGATTGTGCTCTTCCGCCTCGGGCAGGTTGTGTGGCGGGACCGCACGCTATCTTTGGTTGCGGCTCTGCTGCACATCATCTCGCCTGCTGGCATGTTTCTTACGGCACCTTACATGGAGAGCTCCTACGCCTTTCTCTCCTTCACAGGCTATCTATTGTTTGCATTGAGTTGCCAAGCTGAGAGCCGCCCTGTCTATCGTGATATTTATCTGGTGCTTTCGGGGATTCTGTTTGGCCTGGCCACGGCATTCCGAAGCAATGGGATTCTGAACGGCATCCCGTTTGCGTGGGAAGTCCTGCGGCACCTTCCGAGTCTGCCCCAGAAGCCTCTCGACACTATTCGTCGCCTTGCGGCACTGGGTATCGGTGGAATTTGCGTAGCTCTGGGGTCCATAATCCCTCAGGCGATCGCTTATGGCCAGTTCTGCTCCGGTGCATCCGGTGTAGAGCCTCGGCCGTGGTGTCAGGCTTACCTACCGAGTATCTTCACCTTCGTCCAAGAGCATTACTGGTAAGATCATCACTCCCGAGAATTTCCGCCAAGATCACCTGCTAACTCATTTTTTCCCGACATACAGGAATGTCGGCTTCCTCCGCTACTGGACGATTTCTAATCTCCCATTATTTTTGCTCGCCACCCCGATGTTGGCGATCCTAGTCCGATCGGGAGTGGAGCAACTGACATCGGCTCGGCAGCCTGTGATTGCCGCCAAACCCGTCGAGTCGGCGCAACTGACATCACTCGTCCAGTCGGCGGCGGCAGCTCAAGTGGTGCTTGCCGTGCTTGCCATCGCCATGTACCATGTGCAGATTATCACGAGGATATCATCTGGGTACCCGCTGTGGTACTGGTGGGTGGCAGGGAGCTTGATTCGGGGCGAGAAGATGGGAGGACATATTGTCAAGTTTATGGTTTTGTATGCGTCGATCCAGGGGGTATTGTTTACTTCCTTCTTGCCCCCCGCATGAGTGGGTATTTGTGTAAAAACATTAGCATTATTATATGTACTAATCCAAGTTTTAAATATCGTCCGTATCCGGTCCTATTCCCTCTTGTGTTTAATCCCATCACAGTCTATACCTTTGTGTACCTTATGATACCATCTTTGTATCCCCGTTGCCAGCTTATCTCATATCCATCCCAGTCCCAAGCCTGGTTTCTCTTTCATCTCTTCTTTCTTTCATGATGCCTCCTCTCTCTTTTTTCCTTCATAATATCCATCTCCTCCTTCATTATTCCCATTAATTAATCCCTTTACCATTCCATTTCATCTCTTGATTCTCTCATTAAATTCCTTTGCCTTCCCACTCAACTGCATTCATTGTCGTCGTCGTGATCCCTCATAACCCACCCAGCCCTGACCAACCACACCCCAGCCATAACCGGCGTGGTCACCAACCCGAGCAACCCTCCCAGAATAAGCTTGAAGAACTGCGGCGTCCAGGTAGCGTCGTACTCCCAGTCTCCTTTGCCGTTGCTTCTCCCGGCGGCAATGAGCAACCCCACCGTTGGTCCCCAAAAGATGAGGAAGCTGACCACCGCGACGACCATACTTCTAACTGCCTGCCCGAGGAGAAACCCGCCCCATCCGAGGATTCCAGACCCAGTTGGATAGGGCGAGACAGTCGCTTTCTGTACTGATCCCTCCCCCTCCCCCGACCCTTTTTCACTATTTTCAGAGGGTGCTGATGGCGGGAGTGAACAGAACCACTTCATGAATCTACTCTGGAGGAGTGTAGAGGAGTTGAACCCCCCCATCGGCGCCACCCCCCCGGTTTTAAGGTCACGGTTCACGAGGAACAACTCGATCAACCAGGTGATTAAGCACTGCAAGATGATCGTCACGGCCGCGTCACCTGCTAGTGTTGAGGGGAAGGACCAGAGGGTGATTTTGTCTGGTGGGGGAGTGCCGGCGGTGTACCGGGGGGAGGTGTACATTGCGTAGGCGATGGCAAAGTTGATGCCGCCTGAGAGGATCAGGGCTCCGAGGCCGTCGAGGATGAACAAATAGATGAATTGGGGGGTGGTGAGTTTTGTGGTGGGGGGTAAGAGGCCTTTATGGTGGGCATGGTTGGGGGAGTTGATGATGATTGGGACGGGGAGGGGGATGGGGATGTCATCGCGGAGGGGGGAGGAGGAGGGGCGGGGTGGGGAGACGGGGCGGGAGGAGGCGGTTGTTGTGTAGCCTTCTGCGTCGTTTTTGATGTCAGTGGTGGTGACACCGGGGGCGGTGATTGTTGGTGTTGAGGCTGTTGCCGGGCGGGTTGAGAAGGGGTTCCACCGGGTCATTGTTGTTGTGTTGAAGTCGTGATGGTTGTGATCTAACAATCCAAATGTGAAGAGAGAATGAAAAGAAAATAAGAGCTCTAACTCATATCATTGATTCTAAATTATTAAAGATCTTGATTATCTGCCTGACAGCGAAAAGCGAGGAATGAAGAGCGGTGTGTGTAAGAATCTCAGTCATGAACAAGTCCACTGAGAGATGCCAGATGACAAACGCGTCTGACTTTCTTTCCCATCCACCAAATCCATCCCTTGCTCTCATCGAGATTTCCCCCCCAGCCGCTCGCCCTCGCACCAGGGTGCCTGGCTATCCAATACCCAACTTAAAAAACCATAACAGGGCCATATAAGTTTTTCTGGAACGAAAAAAGCGGTTTGAACGGTGTGAGTGGTTGAGCTGTTGTGGCATCGTTAGCAACGCTACGCTGAGGTTGACCGCTGGGCTTGCAGGGTGTCAGTGAAGCGGTCGCCGATCAGGGTCCAGTTCATGCGCTGTGGCTGCCTATTGGTTGAAACCAACACATTGCTCCACAGCTTAACCTATTGGGAATAGCGCAAGGGGTTTTTTGATCCAGCCGTTTCTTGGCTTTTAAGGATTTGAAGGTTGTTCTTAACATCTTGCTCACCATTGTCAAGAATTATGAAGAGATCTCATTATGAATTATGGGGTAAAGTGATGTAGAACGCTCTATCAACTTGTCGTTTTCATCACAACGTAAAAAATTATTTCAGAAAAAGCAAAAGATACCGCCCGACTGGGTAAAGTTTCCTGCGAGGCAAAGGACCCTTGCCAGACCCAGTCCCGTGGTCTTGAAAACAAACCATCTCGAACATCGCCGTCGGGTGGTGGAAATATACATGTCCTTGCAGTATGTGATGAAGACGGGCTGCGGCCGGCAGAGGAGGTATACCTGCTTCGAAATGACGTTTGACAGTGTTCAGCATTGCGTTTTCTACAATGGCACACAACCTCCCCGCCTTGATGCAGCCTCAAGATACAGAAACACATAGACCGCCCCCCCCAAGAATACCCTGTCTCTCTTTAGCAAAAGGTCCTTTGCATCCTACCACGCATACAAGACCCGTCCTTATGCGTACCCACCTAGATACATAGACACGCCCGACTGTTCCCGGGACGCCTGCTGGCTCAATACTACAAGGGGCTGTTGGATCGTAATGTGCATGCAAACATCCCTTGCAGGCCCTGGTTGAGAAATGCAGACACATACCGTTGCGCCGTTGAGGTGTTATCGGCAGTGGTGGTGTGGATTCAATGCATCGCATTCGTCCCTCTTATTTCACGGTTCTGATCCATTGGTGTCTTCTGAAGATACAACCTACCTGGTATCAAACTCTCTTAACCCTTATCAACAATACTCTGATACCTAACGACTATGTTTTGACGCCTAGTGACTGCCTTTTGATGTCTGTTGACTGCCTTTTGATGTCTGTCGTCTTCCCTTTGATGTCTGTCAATTGCCTTTGACGTCTGTTGACTGCCTTTTAACCCCTGAAGACGATCTTGAAGCCCCATCAAGCTCTCAGGTAAGCATATTTACGCTCTATACAGGCGTTCGATAGACATTTGCATATGTTTTAAAGAGTAAAAAAAACCCACGCTAAGATGCAGAACGACCTGTTGGCACCACAATACACACAAGCAACACTTTCACATAGGCCCATACCATATAAATCATCGCGTATTTTTTCATACCTATGAGTACAACCATTTTCCACACCTCCTTCTCAATCTCATATATGAGCTCCAACGCTAAGGTGACGACTCCCTCTTCACCACAGCCCCATGGTAATCCTCATCCTCCCTTCGGTGGTGTGCCCATCTTCCACGATGCTGCTGCGGTCCCTGTTCATAATACCGGCGTTCGTTCTCCAGGTCCATCTCCCTCAACAACTCAGCCCCGGCTCCCGGCTCGATTTCTTGACCGTCCTTACCCACAAATACTGGGGAACTCTCATTAAGTGAATTGTGAATATGCCTAATCCTTCCAAACTCAATAGGCGTGGTGCTAAGCCATTCCAATCTAAACGGCTCACTGGCACCCCACGGGAGGGCTTTCATCCACCAGGGCCGCGGGATTTTCTTGGACGGTGGGGACAACATTCGTGCGTAGCCTTGAAAGTGACCGGATTGGTTGATCGAGAAAAAGAGGATGACGTTCTTACACTGTTCAAAGGCCTCGGTGAATGCTGAGCGGTTTTTGGCTTGGGTGGTCCAAATGTTCTGTATTTGTAATATTGTTAGCAAGCTGTTTTGTTGCATATCCATGTCCAAAATGGGGTAAAACCTACATCTTCCATACACTGTTGAACATTCTCGTCATTAAAAGACTTGACGATGAAAAAGCGAGTATCTACACACAGAACAACCCCGGGTTAATCAGTCCCAATGAACTCACGACGGCTGAGCCAGACAGATTGGTGCAACGCCACGGAACGGATAAGATATCTTATACTAACCACCTCGGCGTCCCAAATCCAGACGCCGCGAATTTTCCCACTCCTTGTTTTGAGGAAGTGAAGGCCGACGTTTGGAATCCCGAGCTGCAGGTCCTTTGTAACTGTCGTACCTCGGCCGGGTCTCACCGGCGCCGTGAGGAATATCGTCATAGCCCGAACGGGATGGGCGCGGACCATTCGGATTGTCAAACGTGCGAGGGCCCCGTGGTGGGCTCCGGGGATGCTGTTGGATGTTGGACGGCTCCCGGTAACTATGTCGACGGGAAGGTGGATGCTCGGCTGTATCGTATCGAGACTGACGCTCGGTTGTATCATGGCGAAGATGATCGGGGCGGTTGTTCGCGTGCTCTGAACGTCTGGTCTCCTCGGATGATACGTTGTTGCCGTCATATCTCTGGACATCTTGGTTAGCTCGAGGAAGCTTATCCCTTCCTTGTTGCTCAGCTCCTTCTTCCGGGTGGGCTCTTTTCGAAGTCGAAAACATGAAGCCAGGGTTGTCCTTGACCTCAGGCTTGTTGGGAGTGATCGGAGTTGGCAAGCTTTGTCTTGTCTCTGAGACAGCCTGTACATGAGTGACCAGGGATGCGGCTTTGTTTTGACGCTGCTGCGGCCAAGTATCGTTTTCTGCTTCTTCCAAAAGCTTTCGTTCTTCCTCCTCCAGTCTTTGTTTTCTCGCCGCGAGGTCTCTCAAGCGCCGAAATCGATCCAACTTTACTGTGCGAACCTCGGTGTTGTGGTATTCGGTCATCTCCAACCAGTCTTCGATGTCAGGAACACGCTTGAGTAAATCTTGTAACGCCTGGGAGTCAGCGGTGGAAGCATGTTGGCCTCTTGACAACTCCTGGGAAGCTGACGACGGGGCATATACAGTGTTCGTGTATGCCTGTGAGTTAGCAGCATATGCCTGTTGGTTGGTGGAAGATGCCATGGTCTTTACGGCATGCGCCTGTTGACTGTCTTGCAACGCCTGTTGATTGTTTTGAAACGTCTGTTGGTTGCCAGACAAGGCCGTGGTAGATGCAGAAGGGGGCTGTGAATTAGCAGCATAGGCCTGCTGGTTTCTAGAGAAGGCCTCAGAAGATGACGAAGAGGGCTCTGGGCGGACAGGGTGTGGTGGCATTGGCTCATCCTCATCGCCGACGCCCGAGGTAATCGATGTGATCAAATCTTGGATATCGGCATCAGTCGCCTCCAACGACACGTTGGCAGGCTCTTTTGCGGGGACTTGATGAGGGATGTATGTGCTGTTCTGGCGGCTGTGAGTTTTGCGGCTACTCAACAGCTTTTCTCTCAGCTCAGCAGTCCGAGCATCGAGATGGGTGAGATCACTCGACATTTCGACTCAATATCGACGACTCGATATGCTAATGTGTCGAAATGGAGGGGTTGCCAATGGTCAAGCTGAACACCGATGACGTAGCGCCCAAGGGTTGAGTATTGCCTTCACAAAAGGATTGTCAGAGATGGTTGAAAACTTTGGATGGCTGGTAAAAATTCGCGAGATATCAAATACTGCAAGATTCGATATCTGATGCGACTGCTCAGGCAATGGCTCAGGTCAACCACAACGTTCAATTTCTTTAGAGTGGGGCTCCTTTCGGTTACTGGGCAGTGACCGGGTTTTGATTAATGGAAGGAGCAAATGGGGGTAGAGCTCTTGTTTTTGCCTTGTTTTCTCCTACAGCCCTACAGCGCGGTGAAGTTGTGAAGTCAAGATGCGGGGAAATTTCCGGGCATGTCTTTTGCTTGAAAACTCTCCGCGCTGATCATAAGCAGTTTGTGATGGGGCGCGTCGCTGCGTACCCGATGAGTGCAGCTCCAAACAAGTAGCATTGCCATCTTGTTCCCATGACTTTAAACTCCATCTTAGGTGGCTTTGAGAGCAGAAACAGAAAGGAACTCGAAGCTTTCTAGACATGGGCATCTTTACCATTTTATTCTCATCACTTCCCAGATGCCTGTCAGATTCAGAAGATCAATGGATCTCCCTAACCCTAACCCTTTTACCAACTGATCAGATAACGGAGCTGCCCCAACACTCCACGCATCCACGCATCAGTGGCGCGATGTCCCCTCTCATCTCCGTTGCTCCACACTCGAAACCTGAGCAGTTCCTCCATTTCGGCCGGCGGCTTGCGATCACGATGCTTGAACATGGATGAGTTCGGACGACAGATTCTTGGAATATCCGTACAACAAATATTATGCTACGCTATAACGGCCCATCTCACTCATAAGATCGCCCGCTGAGCCCAGCACGACCACTCCGGCACTTGCTGCCTGGCGATGGGCATTGATGAAGCCAGCAACGATGCCTCCTATGGACCACTACCGGTAAGGCGGTGCCGGATCGACATGACATGCCCTGGGAAACTGGGAAACTGGTAGCGAATACCCATAGCCCAGTGCGAACCCCGCTTGACCGTTGAAACCAGGATGGTGAGCATTGGATATTGGCAGCCGCAGACAACTTGGTGCTGGCGCTTGAGTGTTTCAGGCGGAAAGGACCAAATGATCTGTCTGTACAGACCATCTCGCCCAGTTTGCTTTTGGTGCAAACATCAAGGCCATCAGCCCAGTTGAGCTGAATCCCACGCGGGCCGGCTTCCCGCCATCGTGGATCATGTCGACATGGGCGGTCAGACACATCCCGGTCTGTCAAGGGCGGTTACTTTCCCGCCTCCATCGCAATCCCTGCCGCCGTTCACCAAGAGCGTCTGGAAGGGTTGGCGAATCTCGCAAGCAACGGTGATGAAGTGTTCTTCGTGGGTTGTGGTGGGGTTTTTTGCTCGCAGAGACGCAAGCGAAGCTGCTGTCCCTGCATAAGCGTTCCCCTTATTTGACCCCCTGTTGCCCGCCGCCGCCCACAACCCGTTCCTTGCGTTCAACGACGTCGACGACGATATCACAACCACACCTACTCCCCGCTTTAGGCCCATCACCAACACTCACCCTGTTTCATGCCTTAACCGCGGGATCCCAAGCGAACCCGCCGATGCCCCCCCAAGTCAGATCATGCGCTGCCAACCACCACTTCTTGGGATTTGCAACATCCATGCCTCACATCACTTCCCAGCTGCATGGGCACACACACGGGCTGACCCCACCTTCCCACACCAAAGACGACGTTGACGGTGAGCATCCCCTCCAACTTACCTGAACTGTTCTTTTCTGGGCCGTCTATGCTCCCTCAACTCCACCATGGGAGATCAGCTCCAGTCGGGATGTCCCCTTGTCAGGCGTCAATCCTGTTTGCTTGCCATGCCGCCCTTGGCCCTCGCCTTTTTTATGCCGCGGCTGATACAACAGCGCCATCTGAAGGTGGACGGAAGATTCTCGACACTCGGTCTTTGGAGGCTGATCTGACCGGGATGAGAACTGAGGTTCTAAGAGACAAGAGAATGGAAAGAAGGGGAGTCCTGTCAATATGGGTAGGCTAATCTTACTGAAACAGTGTGCATCCTCCGCCTTTCTAGAATTCATGGGTGAAGCGGCTTGTTTGCTTTCGTCATCACCATGTATCACCGGATGCACGATGCGTCCACCATGTGGGCTCATCCTTAGTCGCGGCGCCCACTCTCAAAGCAGGCAAGCCACCGTTCAGGGGTTTGGCATCCATCTTCTGGCAAGGGCTGTCAGACGCAGTGATATCACAATGTTGATCAGGTATATAACACGTCGATGGCTTCCCTTCAGCAGTACTCTTCTTCTTCTCTCACCAGGCGCAACGCGACCTTCCAGCAAAGCCATTCATTCTTTGAGTCACTCCTTCATTCTTTTCGAACTACATTCATTGTATACCTACACTCACTTCATTGACTGAAGACATTTCTTCCAATCTCTATCATCACCAACACCAAGTAACAAACACCGCATTTTCCCGCTAGACGGACCTGCTCGACGCTTTTAGCACTACCATCCTTGACGATTCGAAATCAACCTTTCAACATGCCTTCTTTCACTTCCAAGACTCTCCTCGCCGCTTTGGCCGGTGCCGTTGCCGTTAACGCTCACGGCCACGTCAAGAACGTTGTCGTCAACGGTGCCAGCTTCCAGGGCTATGATATCAACGTCTTCCCCTACACTCAGAACCCCCCCAAGGTTGCTGCCTGGACTGCCTCCAACACTGACAATGGCTTCGTCGGACCCGAGTCGTTTGCCTCGAGCGACATCATTTGCCACAAGAACTCCGCCAACGGTCAGGGCCGCATCGTTGTTGCTGCCGGCGACAGCATCTTTATGCAGTGGGATACCTGGCCCGAGTCTCACCACGGCCCCGTCATCGACTACCTTGCCTCGTGCGGTAACACTGGTTGTGACAAGATTGAGAAGACTGCTCTCGAGTTCTTCAAGATTGCTGAGGCTGGTCTGGTCAACGGTGCCCAAGCCCCTGGTCGCTGGGCCTCTGACGTGCTCATTGACAACAACAACAGTTGGATGGTCAAGATTCCCGCCAACATCCGCCCCGGACAGTATGTCCTCCGTCACGAGATCATCGCTCTTCACTCTGGCGGTGACCTCAACGGCGCCCAGAACTACCCTCAGTGCATCAACATTGAGGTCACTGGTTCCGGTACTGTCCTTCCTCAGGGTGTGAAGGGTACTTCCCTTTACACCCCCACCGATGCTGGTATCCGCTTCAACATCTACCGCTCTCTTGACGGCTATCCTATCCCTGGTCCCGCTCTCCCCGCCGGCTTTGCTCCCGTTGTCCAGGGCTCTTCCGCCATTGTTTCTTCCGCCACCGCCGTCACCGGCCCTGCCACCAACGCTCCCGCTCCTGTTGCCACCACCACCGCTGTCAACGTTGCCCCCAGCCCTACCACCATCGTCACTGCCGTCTCTACCACCGCTGCCGCCCCTGTCCAGACCTCTGCTGTTCAGACCTCTGCTGTTCAGACCTCTGCTGTTCAGACCTCTGCTGTTCAGACTGCTGTGCCTGTCCAGACCAGCACTCGTCCCATCAGCACCCGCCCCCAGCCTACCCGGTGCCCTGGCCTCGGCCGCCGCCACCTTCGCAAGGTGGCCCGCGCTTAAGCGGTCTGTCTCGTCTTTTTGAGAGAAGGAACCTCTTGATTTCGATTCTTGATGTGCCTACAAAGCAACCTTTTTAGCCTGGTGCACCCAAATTCATGGGCCTCAGTTGATGGCTGCCTCGCATTTTTGAGGAATCAAGAGACTGGGGAAAGCCCAAACAAAACTAGAAACTTTTATTCTCCTGTATATATATGGCTTTGCTTTTTTCTTTCTTTTTGTACACTATTTAGTTTCTTCCAGGGACTTTCACCTGGGGAAACAGCATATGTAGTGAACGACTGGTTCACATGGATGACCCTGGGTTAGACAAATATGACTTTTTGTCCAAAACATTGCTTTACTTTGATATCAGTGCCAGTGACATGCCCTCTATAGCCTTGTTGAGCTCCAACAACGAAGGGATGCTTTGTTCAGGTAGCTCGCATCGATACATCTATGAGAATTGTTTTCTTCAGCAGACGCCCAATCCAGGATGCCGGGAGCCGTCACCATAATTACCCGTAAATGAATCTGCATCCCATCTGTGATTTTTAGCTACCGAGCCCCATACCAAGAGATCTCAAATACCAGGATAACGATTTAGACGTAGATGCGCACCAGTCGCCTCTCGGTTAAAAAAAGCACTTTCTACCTACACCACTACTCCGGGCCTAGGATGGCAACTGACAACAGCAAAGAGGGGTCAGCCCATGATTGTTGAGAGAGAAGAAACTATTTCTCACTAGACAAAAACCTCTTCTCAAAATCAACTAAGGAGAGATCTAAGACAAAAGCACACACGGAGCTAAGTGGAACAGCCTTATGGTGCGACGTTGCCCGCTTTGAAGGGGGAAATGTAAATGTCCACCAATCACCTGTTTGGGATTTTCCCGATTTGGCAATCCTCCGAACTTATCGACCTCTTTTAACAACGTTCTGCGATAATTCTCCAGCAGGGTTTCGCGGTAGTAGCATTTCAAGACCCATCCACTAGGTTCCCGAGCATCCTGAAATTTTCCGTTCTGTCAAGATAGATAGATATCCCATGTGATCTACCGGCCGGTACCCCTATATACTGCCCCTTACCTCCCTCCGTTTATGTAAACCTCAACCCGGAATCCCATCTTCACATCCCACCAACTGCCCCTTCAGGTAGCCACAATGCATCTCCTCCTCCCCTTTCTAGGGCTCCTCCCCACCGCCCTCGCCCAATCCCGCACCACCCCCCCATCCTCCTCCTGCATCCGCGTCTCCAAAACCCCCTCAGCCCACTCCGCCCAGCACTCCACCCTCTCCTCCGCCATCTCCTCCCTCTCCCTCACCTCCACCTCCCCCGTCTGCATTTTTCTCTACCCCGGAACCTACCCCGAACAAGTCCTCATCCCCGCCACCCTCAAAGCTCCGCTCTCCATCTACGGCTCGACTACCAACGCCGCCACGTACAAATCCAACAGCGTCACTATTGTTCAGGGGAAATCGCAAGCAAATACCGGGGCGTCAAACGATGAGACCGGCACTCTGAGAGTCAAAGCCAACGGGGTGAAGGTGTACAATTTGAATATTGTTAATTCGTACGGCAAAGGGTCGCAGGCAGTGGCGTTGAGTGCGTACGCAGACAGTGGGTACTATGGGTGCAGTCTTCAGGGTTATCAAGACACTGTTTTGGCCAACCAGGGAAAGCAATACTACTCTGGATGTGAGATCGTCGGGGTAACCGACTTCATCTTTGGGCAGGAATCACCCGCTTGGTTTGAGAAGTGCGATATCCGGGTGCTGGCGTCGAGTGTGGGATACATCACTGGTAAGTCCAACAGTCCAGTCCAGTCCAGTCCAGTCCAGTCCAGTCCAGTCCAGTCCAGTCCAGTCCAGTCCAGTCCAGTCCAGTCCAAAAAAAATATTGACAAAGTGATTCCAGCATCGGGACGATCATCCTCCACTTCCCCCAATTACTACGTCTTCAACAACTGCAACGTCGCCGCCAAGTCGGGAGAGAGCGTAGCAAACGGGGCGTACTACCTGGGGAGGCCGTGGAGGGAGTACGCGAGGGTGGTGTTTCAAAACACGGCGATGAGCTCGGTGGTTAATGGAGCTGGGTGGAGGGTTTGGAATACCGGGGATGAGAGGATATCTAATGTTTATTTTGGGGAGTATGCCAATTCTGGGGCTGGGGCGCAGGGCACGAGGGCGAGTTTTAGCAGGAAGTTGGGTGGGCCGGTGGGGATTGAGACGGTGCTTGGGGGGGATTATAAGAGTCAGGGGTGGTTTGATGGGAATTATGGCAAATAAATCATGACAGCTGAGGTATGGGTTGGGATTGAAGTAGGAGTGAGATAATATCATGTCAGATTCGAGAATGAAAGAATGAAAGGACGGGTCGGTGAGACTGCAACGTTAGCCAACTTCACAATAAAGCTTTCAATCATCAATCAGACAATATGAAGCAATGCCAATGAACTGTTCCTCTCCACATGGCTCAACCTGTTTGGCCAACATCCCGTCAATGAAGTTGAACTGGGCAAAGAGCCAAAAATCAAAACAGAATGACAAGAAAGTGTGCCCCCAAAAAGAATCGATCCCTCAACCTAGGGCATTCCAGCCTCAGGCATCATTGGGTAGGGGGGTGGGTTTCCGAGAGATCGGAGCAACCTGACCGCAGGTTCAAAGGAATCCACGCTCTGTCGCCGTTGACCGATGCGCCATACAGCCTGGCCACTCCTTTACTCTCAGATATTTGGGTCGGCGGAAACCTGAGCTATAAAGGGGCGGAGGGTGCTCGTGAGGTGAGGAGGGCAGGTGGATGCACTTGACGATGAGTGGCAAGGGTTGACTAGCAGTTTGCTCTTTCCCACTTCAAGACTTGAACATTGCTATTACCATTCCTATTGATAATTATCATCATTTACTGCCACAGTCGAGATTGATGTCCATCCCTTCCATCTTTATTTCTTCAACCACAACCACAACCACAACCAAGTAGGTGTATTCTATCCCTAGACACTCAACACAAGCCAACATCCTTATTTGGGGGATGGATATTTTTAATTTCGCACATCTAAACTCTCGGCACAGGTTGTTTCTGGCGGACTCTCACTCGAGAACCCAACAACTAAAGAGCCCTTCTCCACATACACTAACCCCAAGACGAGACATCATCAAGCATTATGGTACTTCCATGTTTCACAAAAGCTTGCTCACCATTCAGCCCATCTTCACCAAGAACAGATCCTAATACAATAGCCTTTCCAAACATTTGAAACCCCGGTTGACTCACCATGAGAAGTAGAATCCGGCGCACTAACCGCTTCCCACTTCCCAGCTAGAGAAGATTTGCCTCAAAATGAGATGTCTGTACACAACTGTCTCAACAATATCGAAACAGCTTTGGTGATGTCATCGAGCCGAGCACTCCCGTTTACGGTATTAAACCATGAGACTAGGATCCGAAAAACCAACAGATCACCTCTTCCCCTTCCCACATGATCAGCAGTGTTCACGCCCCACACTTCACCTCCAGAACGATAAAACGGCAAAACGATGGGGTGTTTGTTCTTAGATAAGTGTCCTGGTCAAGCTCATATAAGACTGGTTCTTTGACTTACAACAATACGAAATCGACATCTCTCCTCCTTCACGAACGACCGAGACTTTTACCACGATTATCCAGGCCAGAATGATCACAAAAGAACAAATGCTGGGGAAAAGCTTGTCCCAGATACCGAGACAGTGGATTGTCTCCACCTGCTTGGGCCAAGAGAAAGCTAGCAGGGGCTAGCAGGGGAATATCCTGATTCCTCACCCCTTCCTGAGCGGCCCAGATCAGCAAAGAACGCGCTGCCGAACAACACTATCGAAATGGGAATGCGAAATTGGAAAAGCAAAATTCCCATCTGCAGCTGAAGTCAGGATTTGCCATGGGCCGGATTCCGTCAGATGCGTTGGCCTCAGGTGATCGGCGGCGGCAAAGATAACAATGATGAAAAGCAGCGCGCAACCCCGTTCCTTTGTTTGTTGATGACTTCCTGGGTTTCCCTCTTTACGATCTTGGAGATTTTGGGTTAGGGTTGTCACTCGCTCTATCCTGATCCTCATCCCCAGCCGCCATCTATCATGGCGTCCACTCTCGTCAACTTGGGCCTCGCTGCCGTTTTCTCTTCTCTGGTCCAAGCCGTCCCGACGAAGCCATGCACCCGAGGCCCTCCATTCGATCACCAGGGCTGCTTTGTGAGCAACGTGAACGGCCAGAAGATCCTCTCTGCCGCCAGCTATGCCGACGATGACATGACGGTGGGAGCTTGTGCGACCTTCTGCGCTGGAAAGAACTCTAAGTACTTTGGAATCGAATACGGCCGCGAATGCTACTGCGGCGACTCTCTTCCGGCTGCGCCCGCCGTGGCCGCTTCCGAATGTTCTTTCTCGTGTCCTGGTGGTGGTATTCAAACATGCGGCGCGGGAGACCGTATGGACCTCTATAGGAACAACCGCTACGTGGCCCCAACACCTGCCACCCTCGATGTTCCCTACCTTGGTTGTTTCGTCGACAGTGGAGAGAGGGTTCTCCCGCATAACCTTCTCGGCGCCGACGACATGACCGCTGAGAAGTGTGCCGCACACTGCTCGGGCTTCTCGTACTTTGGCGTCGAATTTGGACGGGAATGCTTCTGTGGAGATGTCGCGCCGACGCATCAAGCCCCTGAATCTGAGTGCTCCTTCCCCTGCGCCGGAAACCCCTCACAGGTCTGTGGTGCTGGGGAACGTATCAATGTTTGGGGCCCATCCCCTTCATCATCCTCTACGACCTCGTCGACAATTCCCTCGGCAACACCCGTCGCACCAGGTAACGTTGGTCCTTACGAATACAAAGGCTGCTACACAGATCGTGGCGACAACCATTCCCTGACGGGCAGAGTGGAATACCTTCCGGACATGACACATGAGAAGTGCGCTGCGTTTTGCGACAGATACAGCTACCCCTTTTTCGGCGTCGAGTACGGCTCTCAATGCTTCTGCGGTATTCGGATCGAGGACATTGCCGAGCTTCGCCCAATCGAGGAGTGCGCAATGACGTGCGGTGGTGATCACTCTCAGAAGTGCGGCGATGCTGACCGCCTGAGTGTCTTTGGAAAGCCCGAGGGCAGCAGTAACCCAGTCAACCCGCCAACCGCCGGTCTTTACAGCTATAAGTCATGCTGGACTGATAAGGTAGACCAGAGGTCACTGACTGAATCAGACTACCGGAGCCCCGATATGACGGTTGAGAGCTGCGCGGCCTTCTGTGGCGAGCAAAGTTACGAGTACTTTGGTGTTGAGTATGCCGACGAATGCTACTGTGGCAATGACCTTGGCGGTTCCGCTGCTCCTGAAGGGGATTGTACGCAGCTGTGCGCGGGTAATCCGACCCAGTGGTGCGGAGGGCCAGATCGCCTCAACATCTACACTTTGCACCCTGCGCCTTCGACGTCGTCGTCCTCGGCGCCGTCCTCGACGGAAGCACCATCAACCACAGAAACTTCAATGGTCGAGGAGTCCACCACATCATCTTCCATCGTCGAAGAGTTTACCACATCTTCTATCGCCGAAGAGTCCACCACAACGACCTCGGATCTGATCACCTCCTCAACCCCTGAATCCTCCACCGTTGAGGAGTATACCACAACCACTGTCGAGGAGTCTACCACAACCGCCGAACCCGAGCCAACTACCACCACCTCCACTGAACCCGAGCCAACTACCACCACCTCCACCGAACCCGAGCCAACCACCACCACCACCACCACCGAACCCGAGCCAACTCCAACCTCAACTACCTTCTCCTCCTCCACCCTCCCCCCAACCACAACCACCTCAACCCCCTACTGCGACCCAACCCCCACCTGGGCCCCCGAAAAATGCTGGGCATTCATCCCCACCGCCTGCGTCTCCCTCAACCGCACCCCCACAATCGCCTACCCAGCAGTAACCATGACCGCCTCCGCCTGCCGCTCCGCCCTCTCCGTCGACGGCGCCCTCGCCACCGCCGTCTCGGGCTGCTTCGCCTCCATCGGCCGCCCCCAATTCGCCCCCCAATCCGCCTACAGCTGCATCTCCTCGGCACCAATCTACTGCACCTCCACCACCGCCTCCTGCGATCCCTTCGCAACCCCTAGCCCCGTCATCGCCAACGGCGGCTTCGAATCCGGCTCCGCGATCGGCCCCTGGGTTCCCTCCATCACCTCAACCCCCGGGAACGTCGTCATCGACGTCAGCAACGAGCGCCCCTACTCCGGCAGCAACTCTTTCAAAGTTGTCTTCAACAATAATGACGGGGGTATCGTCCGCCTCACGCAAAGCAGCGTAAAGCTCGAGCCTGGGCAAACATACGAAATGTCGTATAGGTGGTTTTCGACCAACAATGTTGCCTACGCCGGGACGAGCATGCAAGTTAGTTTTCCCGGCAGGTCGCTTTACATTAGCGTCAACTCGGACACTCGGGCTGGGGGCAGTGGTATAGGGAAACGCTCACGTTCCAGGCGCCGACGTCGTTTGCGAATGTGATCTTGTCGTGGAGCGCGAATAGGGGCCCGTCGGCGGTGACGGCGTATTTGGATGAGGTGGCTATTGTGAAGATATCATAAAACAAAAAAGGGGGGAAAGGTATCTGGTGTTAGATTTCGTTTTTCTTGTCATGTGTACGATTCATGGCTCAAAGTAAATAATATTTTTGTATATATCGTTTCTACTGTTTGATGTTATCAGCAAGGGAAGGAGGATAGAGTGGGAAAAAAGACTGTACATACTATATATATCATTGTATATTCCAAATTGTTTGTGCAGAAACATCGAGTAAATATACCCCCATGCAATCTAGATGAATATATCCACCCAAATACTTCGCTGATGAGAGTGAAAAAAAACTGAAAAGTCGTAAATGTCGTCATATATATACCCCGATAGATAGCCTTCATCCGCATGTTACAATGATTCAGCAGCCTTCCTCCTCTTCACCTCTATCGTGGCCTTGATCGGGGGAATAACAGTCGCCCCCGCCCAGTCTGGCACCGGCCTCTTCTCTATATGCTTAATGTCGTAATTATTCAGCAAGTACGCCAAAATCATCTTCAACTCGTGCGCCACAAAGAACCTCCCCGGACTATTATTCTCAGTGTTAGCATCAACCCCATCCGTGCCGTATCAGAAAAACAACTCACCAAGCATGCCTCCCATGGCTAAAAGTCAAATGCTCCGGGCTCGTCGTCACCATCCCCAACCTCTTAATCTTCATCGCCTCCTCCGGATTCTTCGGGTCAAGCTGCTCCCTAATCTTCAAAAACCGAAACGCGTCGTATTTCCCCGGCTCGGGAAACGTCTCCGGGTCGTGATGCACCCCCGCCAGATCCAGCATGAGAAACGACCCCTCAGGCGCATGCCACCCTTCTGTTGGGTTCGTCACCCCCTCCGGGGCAATGACCTTTCTATGGGTCAACCCCCTGGCAAAGTAGCTGAAGCGCATGCTCTCCTTGATGGCGCTGTCGGTGGCGTGGAGGCTTGCGAGCCCGTCTTTTGTCCAGGTGCCTTTTTCTTCTTTGAAGACTTCGGAGGTCTCTTTGCGGATGGCATCGATGTAACCCAGGGACGGGTCTGACGACGCGAGATCAAGGAGGATGTTTTGGGCGGTGAGCACGGTTGTGTGAATAGCCGCGAACTCTACGGGTAAGAGGCGCTTGGAGAGCATGACCGGGTCGAGTTCATCTGCTGCGCCTTCGGCTTTGGCTTGTCGGATGAGCCAGGTGAGCATGTCTTCTGGGACCTGTAGGTCGGGACTAGATTCTTTGCGCTCCAAGTCGCGGAGGCGCTGCTCTATGATGGGTTTGCCGATCTCGTAGGTCTTGCGCCACGCGCGGCGGTTTGTGATGGTGACGAGAGGACCGATGAAGGGGTGGAAGACTTTTGGAAAAAGACCCATGATCAAGCCATTGCGAACGACAGCGTCGGCGAAGGCCACTTGGTTTTTGAGGAACTCTTCATTGTGGCAGAGAGGCTCGCCGACGAGCATCCGGTTTGTAACTCGGGAGATGATTCCAATCAGGGAGTCCCAGATATTCAGCGTCTTCCAGTTTTCCGTGTCTGTCCCAAAGACGTCGTCGATAGCGGCGTGAACTTCTTCTTGGATACCTGGTAGCAAGGAGACGATATTACGGGCAAGGTGTTTGTGTATTGTGCGGATCGGGAACTGGTCATCTACTCCAAATTGGTAATCGTTGAATAGAGAGTCGCGGTGGGCTTCCTTCGTTGAGAGGACTCGGTCTGGCTGTTCGAGCATCCATGCTGTTTGGGACCGAGGAACCACAATCTCTAAAGGTCGGCTTGGAGACGAGGGGGCTACGAAGGCACGACCTTGCTTGTTGTACTACCACATGTCTATGTTAGCTGGGGAAAAGTGTTGAGTTAGGGATAAGGATGGGGCGGGATACCTTCTCATAGCCGTCAGCAATCCAATCATTGTAGCGCGAAACATATAGCACCCAGTTCTTAACGGATGCAATGATACCGCGACCAGATCCCACGCGAGGGAGAGACTCGGGACATCGGGGCAGCCTTGCGATGTCGACGATGAACGAGACCACGACAAATAGGACCCAGAGCAGAGCCAGGCGCCCCGGAGTCAGCAGTGACTCGAGGAACTGGGAGCTGAGACCAACGGCCATAGCTTGAGAGTTGATCAAGCGACGCGAGGCCCAGCGAGGTTTCTCGGGATGGATGGAGGGACAAGGAAATCAGTGATTGGGTTAAGAGGCGGCAGTTGTCCAAGCCTCGGGAGTTTGGATGAAATGTCGCATGGTGATGGACGGGCGGGCGGCTCCTTGATGGGCAATGCAGTCCTTGTGTTGTCAGCGCAACATTGCTTAACAAAGCCGGTTGTGAAACAGGTCTGAGCCGCCAGTGATAGACCAGGGTGAAGATGACATGCGAGACAGGGATCCTGGACCGTTGGCTGCCTGATTAGGAATAGCGGAGTGCTCGGGTCAAGAGTGTATCTGCTGCAATCGCTCGATGCCGAGTCCTAATATTTAATGACGTGCGTCATGATCATGTGGTGGGATACCCTGATGTACAGTACACTAGACACTCCCTGGCTGTAGTAGGGAATCGTGACAATCTAAACAGATCTCGCTATTCACTGCTTTACGGATGCCAAGTTGAAGATGGGAACTTTTGAAGCCAAAGACACAAGCTCAACGCGGGGGCGGGGCATCGACAAGGGAACCGTTTTTAGCGTCGATAGCTCTTGTGGGGCCGCATCTCGACGCCATGCATTATCCTTCCTTGTCTACGCTGTATCACCATAGACTACCAAGGACATCATTGCAGTTTGTAGTTGAGGAGAACTGCATTATGTTTCTTAGTTCAACAATCATCACCAGCCATGTCGACCTTCAACGGCCTTGTAGCCGAGTTCCCAGACATCAGAGTGGACTTTTTTCGCTCCCACCTAGATCTCCGCCCTCCGCTAGCATGCTTCCTTAGTCATATCCACAGCGACCATCTCGCCGGTTTGGAAAGTCTACGATCACCGTTGTAAGTTCTCATATGGTGATTCTTACTCAGATGTTCTGATCTGAAGCTTTCTAGCGTCTATTGTTCTGCAGCTACGAAGGAAATGCTTCTTCGCCTTGAACGGTTTCCGTGTCGCATCAACTACGCCAAGGGCATCTTGGAAGCCCGTGTCCAGCGATACCGTCATCTCAAAACTCTACTGGTATGTACCTCTAGCAGTCCCTTTAGTATTTGACACGATTACTCAATGAATTCCAGAAGCCACTACCTTTGGAAACGCCCACGGTGTTGGAGCTCGAGCCGGGGAACCATATGCAAGTCACACTGTTCAATGCAAATCACTGTCCAGGCGCGGTCATGTTTCGTATGTCTACCATTTGTTAGTGTGCCAATATGTGCGGAATATTGACGAGCTGCAGTGTTTGAAGGTGGTGGCAAAGCAGCTCTTTATACTGGAGACATCAGAAGCGAGCCGTGGTTTGTAAATGCCATAGCAAGATCACCACCGCTGATCGAGTATTCTTCCGGGCTCAAGATTTTAGATACAATCTACCTCGATACATCTTTTGTCGACGATATGAACTTTCCACCTAAATCCCATGGCATCCGCGAACTTCTCGAAAAGGTGTCAGAGTACCCCAAAGACACCATCTTCCACTTTCAAGCTTGGACATACGGGCAAGTCTCCCAGAATTTCAAAAATGACCGACTTCTCACTAATCCCTATGAAGTTATGAAGACGTCTGGATAGCATTGTCTAAAGCCCTTCAGAGCAAGGTATGGGCTAATAACTGCCAGAGAAAAGGACGCAGCTGATCCTGTAGCAGATTCATGTCGATGAGTACAAGATGTCAATGTATCGCTCTCTCGTTGCCAAAGATGCCGACAACAGGTTCGGGGCCCAGTTTCATTTAGCCCCTGAAGCAGCCGCTCTTGTGGGCTTCATGTGTGGCAACACTTTTCACTCAGGATGTCTCACACTCGATCAAAACGTCCGTCTGCATAGCTGCGAGAAGGGAAACTATTGCCCAACGGTGCAGAACTCTCTCGCTTCGGTAGTTTGGATCCAGCCTATTGTTACGCGCCTTCCGAATGGACAAGATATTGCGGAGCTGGGTGTCGGTGGGGGAGGGGAGGACCTGGAGCGAGAAGCAGAATTGGACTACCTTCTTCCAGAAGATATAGAATCTCTTCTTGAGATGTAAGTCGATTCTTTACCTAGGGCGCTGAGTCACGCTAATAATCGTAGGGTTGGTGATGCAGAGGAGGTGTCGGATGTCATGCAAGAGCAACTCCGTCATTTCCTCCTGAATGTTGTCGCGAGCGGGCGAAAAGTGCCACTTGACCTCGAGCGATCAGTTTTTGGAGACAAGAACGAAACCAAGCTTTCCGATGGGATTCAGGCGATCACAAAAAAGCTGAGATCACAAACGATACAGACCATACCAACTGATTCGAATACCGCGGCGCTTCCCAAGACCATCACTTTCCCATACTCTCGCCATTCATCATTTCCTGAACTTTGTGCACTAGCAAATGCATTCAAGCCGAGAGATATTTGGCCTTGCACCGTCGATGCACCCCGGTGGGTTGAGCAAGGCATCACGATTGAGGGACTTTTCGGTGCCCATTGCTCTGCGAGCGAGTTTCGGCATGACAAACTAATGCTCAAGCAACACGCCAAACTAGGAAACAACAACCAGGACATGCTTGACACACAGATCACGACAACTTCTGTCGACAGCTCACAGCGCCTTCTCCTGGCAATAGGGGGCGAGGGAGCAGAGTTGTTAACAGTAGATGAACGACTGCCAGTGACGAATAACAACGGACACTTAACTTCAGCGATCGTTAGCCAGCATCCCTCCCCTGGATCAGATTTGGAAGGCGATACCGTCATGGAAGGCGATGTCGTCATTCAAGACTATACGAGTTTTGAAGACTTTGATGGAATATACCCTCACAGCTCTCAGCAGTCGATAATATCGGAAACAGAACTCGAGGCTCGAATAATCGCCTTCCAGACCATATTGAATAATGCCAGGAAGCCCACCAGTAGCGCGATTGGACTAATATCAACGAGAGACCACCACACAGTCTTAGACAAGGATCTTGGTTTTGACCAGACCTGATTCTAGAAACAGCCCTAAAAGTCAGCCATGGTCAAAGTCTCTATCACATGGAAAGAAGTCAAAGATGGCAGGCAAGAGCAATCATTGGAGCGCTTGTAATGGCTCATCTGGAGGACGTTGTCAAGATGGCGATCTCCAACTGCCGATCCCCGCATTACCCCTGGCTGTGGTCAAAACAGGGCCTCCAATACAACAAGGCAGACCCATCGGAAAATTATTCCACGAATCTACTCACTATGTGGTACTAGAAACCGCCAAGGCTTTGGACGATGCATTACAAATGATCAGGCCAACTCGAGTTGAACGCACAGAGATTAGTATTTCCAGCAATTGCAAGACGGGCGGTTCGTCATATGAGCAGACAGGCACACCAAAGCGGGAAAAGCCGAGACAATATGGGGAGAGTTTAGCCATAACGGTGAAGGAACGTATCGAGTACATTATGCCTAAATGTTACCCCATCTTTCCCCAGACCATGGATTGTGGGGAACATGCTTGATACAGCGGACGGGAGCGGTTCCAGAACCACATGATGGAAGGGATGGGAGTGATGGCCTCCAGCAGCATATAAAGACCGTGGTCCGGCCGTGACCGGGTCCCTGCAGCCTACATCTGGTTCTGTCCGGGTATCTGGGATTCTCGTACATACATCGGTCCCTGGGTACTTTCTTTGGGGTACACAGCACCCGCCCCCACCATCACCATGACGCGGGCCAGACCCAGGACGCTTTTAGCAGTCGCTGCTTTCCTATTTACATGGTCATGTCTTGCGGCTAGCATCAAGAGCCGTGGGTCAGGGGGACTCTTTCTTGACCTTGCTGATCTTGGGGTCGATGTAACAAAGCGTCAGACGAATAATCTCGCTGGGTACCTGGGAGCCTTCTTCCTTGGGGCCGACCCATATGTCTACTTTTATCTCAGCAACGGCAACGATGCTCTTTCCTTCATGGCTTTGAACAAGGGTCAGCCAGTGATCAGGCCGACGAAGGGGACCACTGGTGTTCGAGACCCTACCATCATTTCAGGGGGCGGAAGTGAGGCTGGGAAGAAGTGGTACATCATTGGCACTGACTTACACATCGGAAGGGTAGGTCTACTCATGCAGAATATCGCGATATACGCAGCCAGCGTACTAACAGCGAGAAACCAGACGACCTGGGACGCAGCCCAACGAACCGGCTCCCGAGGAATCTTTGTGTGGGAAAGCACCGACCTGATCAACTGGACCAACGAGCGACTCGTCACCGTCGAGGACGCCACAGCCGGCATGGTTTGGGCTCCAGAGGCAATCTGGGATCCCGCCAAAGGACAATACCTCGTTCACTGGGCTTCCAAATTCGTAAGAAACACCATTCTCCAACTCTGTGAGTAGGTGTAGCTGACACCAGCATTCAGTACCCAACCTCCGACCCAAGCCACACCGGCAACCCCTCCAACATCCGCATGCGATACGCCTACACCTCCGACTTCAAAACCTTCTCCCCGCCTCAAACCCTAATCGACAAGAACCCCACCAACATCATCGACCTCAACTACCTCCCCCTCTCCCCCAACGACCCCAATTCCCAGTCCTTCCTCCGATTCATGAAAGACGAGACCCGCAAGACCGTTTTCGTGGAAGTATCCAACAACGGGTTATTTGGCACGTGGACAAGACCGGGCGGCGACACGGCAATAATCCAGTCAGGTGTTGAAGGGCCAGCCTCGTATCTGGACAATGTGAACCCGAGCAAAGTTCACTTGCTGCTGGACTTTTACGGGAGCGATGGGTACAGACCGTTTGAGACGACGAACCCGAGGAGTAACTCCGGCTGGGTGGGGAGCAACAGGAATAATTTCCCAAAGAATCTGAGGCATGGGAGTGTGCTGCCGATTAATGGGACGGTTTATGAGGCTATTAGGGCGAGGTGGGGGGTTTGAGCGGCGACTTTGGAGGAAGGGGGTTGTTTGTATATACAAAATAAGGGGAAAGTACATAAATGTGAAAATGCAGACAAAACTACCTATTAAACTGATCGAGGAATGAGGGACCGCGATTAGAAGCATTGGCTGACTTGGACAGTCTACATCCTGTACTTGTCATATCTCTTGTTTACAGCAAAAGTTCTGGCAAGAGTGATTGGTCTACGTATCGAGGAGCAACATCGACAGCCCGAATTGCTCCAAACTACAAATACGAGACCAACTAGTCTAGAAACTTCCCATCTGATCTGTACATGCCCGCCCCCCCCCCCCGCTAGGTACTAGTCCAAAAGCTCGTGCATCGTCCCATCTTGGGCCCCGCTCCGTTGCCCACGGGTATGCTCCGGCCCGCTCCACACTCCAATCCACACCGGCTTTTTGCGTCTGTCAGATCTGCACACTAGCAAACTCGAACGCCACCAAAAGCCCACCCTGTCATACTTTCAAACCCTTTCCCACAGAAAATCAGGGCGTCATCCAGCGAATAATTGGTTCTTGGGTGCCACGATCCGGGTTTTGCTGTCCGTCTCAGTGGACGGAAGTTGGTCGCCATTGAAGTTGTTGTCAGTCTGGCGTACCTTATACATAGCTGTAAGTCGTCCAATCAAAACAGGGGAAAAAAGAATACAGCCAATCATATAACACCGTTTTTGGGGTGGTGTTTTCTTGCAGACCAGAGCACCACCACCCACACTAATGCGATTCGGGGGTTAACTTTGGTCAGGACAGGACAGCATTTGGCTCATGGTTGTTTCGCACCAACCTGGAATGTGAATCATACGTGACAGATTTTCTAAAACTCGTTCTCTGCAGTATGTACAGGGAACAACCGTCCTCAAAAGTGAGTGTAACATATAATATATCAATACCTACAAAGTTAACCATCTGCCCGGTATCATATTCTCAATGCATACCATGACAAACCAGCTACTACCTAAAATACGTACAGCTTGATTGATACAACCCAACACACAATGAAACATTCCGCTCAAAGAAAAGAAACCTTGCTCAAGAGGGGTATGTATGTCACCATCACCCTCCCCAACCTATCCTCTTTCTCCCTCATTTCTTTCTGTTTTCTCATCTCTCCATACCTCTCTTGTGGCTTCCCTTCCCTTGACCATAAACTGCCGACGCCAGAAAACACCGCAGCCGACATTGCAGAAGGGGGTATCTCTGAAAGCCAACAGCCAACGAAAAAAACAAAAACTCGCTTGCTTGCTCCGCCAACACGCTCGCTTTTTATTTTCTTCTGTCGTTCCGGGAATTGGGTATCTCATGATCTCGTGAGGCGGTGGGCTGATGGGGAGAGAAAGGTGTGATGTTCAGTTTCTTGATCGAAGAAGTAGAAGAAGTCGAAGAAGAAGAATGTGAGACAAAGTGAAATGTGATGGTGGGATAGTCTTGGGAAAGTAAAAAGTGTAACAAAGAAGAAAAAGAACCTATGATGAAGTGAATTATACCGAACCCTGGGAATCGTGCTTTCTTTCCTCTGTTCTCTCTCTCCATGCCCAGTTGCCCGTACCCAGATCCGATTACCAACACAAGAACAAAAAGAAAACCAACAGCAGAGGGAATATCCATTTGCCTGTCCGTATAACACCAAAAGCCCAGACAGCCTTTCAGAAGAAAGAGGGAACCGCAGAAGTCCGCCCAGCTCCCACAAACAAAACGAAAAACCAAATCGAAAACCAACCTGTGCAATTTCCCACTCGTCAATCTGAAACGTGGTATAAACAGTGCACTTATTTTCTTTTCCGTCCGATGCAAAAGGGTCAAGGGAAACAGAGACCATGAAAGGGGTATTAGTGGTAAGAGTCGTTGGCCAGTTTTTAGCGAGCCAGATAGGAAAAAAATGCAAAAGCAGCGGGGTGAAGCCCTTATTTGTCGATGTCCCCAAGCTCAATGCCGGGAAGCGCGAGTCCCATGTCACCGTGCTGGGTCATTGGTGGCTGCGCTGAGTTGGGTTGGTAACTCAGGTGGGTTGGCGAAGCATATATATTATGATGTGCGGTTGGGTACTGGTATGTCGAGATAGGGGACCTTCTAGTTCCCGGCGAGAAGGTGGACGTTGCCGAATTCGGGCCAGCAGATTGTGGCGAGATTTGCGTGTCGAGGGGATGAAGAGGAGGTGGGAACGTTGCCATACCAGAGCGCATAGAAATGCCAGAGACGGCAGGTTGCGTGTGCACCGGATAGCTGGTGGTTATGGGAAGGGCATGGGAGAAGGTTGCGGATACCAATGGCTCCGGCATCGTCCGAGGATTTGGGTTATGAGTGTAGTAGCCATTGTCGTAACCTGGATGATCGCCGGCCGAGGAGCTATGTCGCATACGCTTCGAAGCCCTATCGTCGTACCCGAAGTCGTAGCCTCCGCTGTCGTACTGATCCAATGCGCTGGTCCTCCTACCGTGGTGCTGCTGACCATTAGGACTCAGGTCGTGATTGCCCTCATGGATGTAACCCATCGACTGCGACTTCATGTCCACCTGCCCGTGAGGAGCACCGCTGGCGCCGCGCTTTCTCTGAACGACCGTTCTTGAATCCTTTCGTAACCGTAGTCGCACGCCTTGGTCGCTGAAGGTCCTTGTCAGAAAGGTCGATTCCTGCAATCCGGGAAAGGACTTGTTTGCATAGACCTGGAACGGATCCGTAATGCAGCTCGAAAGTTGCCAGCAATCCTTGGTCTGTGATCTGAGCTCAAAAAGAATAAACTCGATCCTGAATGTGCCCTCCCTCTTGACCGACAAATCTCCAAATACAAAAAAGCCACCCTGAGTGTTATCTGTATCTTTCAGATTGTACAGCGAGGAGACCACGGTTCCCGCCAAATCACCTCCTTTAGCTTCTGGTCGGCGTTGTTGGTCATCGTTCTCTCCGTCCCTGGGGACCAGCTTGGCGACAAGAATGAGGTATGGGTTTTGGAGATATTTCTGGGCAGGATCTACCCTGGGAGACACATTGAGTTGTACGATGGGCGGAGGGTCCAGTGGTCGGCGATCTGTCACAAAGAATGTAAGCTGAATATTCCCAATCGACTCTCGGAAAAGACCAGAGACGACTGCACTCTTCCATACCTTTTCCTTTTGTCAGGGCTACACATCCTGTCTTTGGTTGCTGCCTTATTTTCAGCTGGTAGTCTTGGGCGGTGAGTCCTGCCATCATCTTGTCGGCGGCAGGCCTGAGGACCAACCAAAGTTCTCGACTGTATGGGAGGAGGCGTGGCCGTGGTTTGTATGGTTCCCCCGTTCTAGTGTGGAAAGACGGTCGAAACCTACCAGAAAGGTATCAGAGCCTCGGTAGCCACGGGTGAAGTGATTCTGGTCGAAACTTTTTGTAAGTTTAGACGGAGCCAGAGTCGATCCGTGTGTGCGAGATGAATGGAAAAAACGCCACGGACCGGTGGGGTAGGGTAAGGTAGGGGGTATCGAAGATAATAGAGTTTGGCTGTGGAGAGTGGGGGTGATCACGAGGCGGTTTTAAAGTTGGCGGTGACTGATATTGTTGACGATGTGGTCTCTCAGAGGCTGCTACACTGTGTAAGCCGGGGTCCAAGGAAGCAGAACAACCGTGGAAATCGAAACACACTGTGGGCCAGTCTTAAGGCACCCGCACAGAATAAACTTGACTAAGAAGTCACGACACTGTCTACAAAGCGGGGTTGGAAGGAGGAAGGGAAGGAGGGGAGGGGAGGGAACGAAGGTATAGTAAGTATAGTTGAGAGACACATACGATACGTGAAGCCAACCTGAATGTTGGGATTGCTTCAGGTGTATGCAGGTGAGCTGCAGAGCGTGCATATGGGCCGCGAGGAGGGTCAATGGCTAAGGGAGAGAGGGTGAGGGTGAGGGTGAGTGTGAGTGTAAGTGGAGAGGATTGGGTGAGTGGTTGAGTGGGTGGGTGAGTGGATGCAACCAGACAAGGAGGGAGTCGTTCAGTGTGTCGTTCAGTGTGTCGTAGGTAGTGAGTGGCCAGGCCCTTCCAGGTTCCTTTCCCTCGTTTCTTTTCGCCTGCACCCCTTCCGTCCCGTCTTGGTGGTCTCAGGCTGGGAAGCCCTCCTGGTCTAATTCCCCGATTCCCGCTTCTCCAAGCTGGTCCTGCGTCCTGGGGCCGTCAGTCTTTATCACCCTGCGTGCTGCTGCTACACATGCAAGCCAGAGCCAGCGCGTCTCGACGACTCACGGCGATGCCAGATCAGAACCGACAGTCTCTTGTCAACCTGACTGGTGCATGCGCCTCGGCACTGATGGAGCTGGGCCGTCACAAGGTTAGTGTTTCTGGCGGCGGCGGGGGGAGGGTTGTCGATGTCGTCAAGTCTAGTTCTGTAAGAGCCCGAGATGGAGAGAGCACACCCGGACCGGGCGTTGGGGGAGAGATAAACTTTTGAGCGCTGGACCCGAGCCGAGTCGTGGACGAGGGTGGCGTGCCCCAGGGTCAAGGCAGGATCGGCTGCAAGTGAACAGCGGACAGTTTTGGGCCGATGGCAGAGTGAAAATCCGGAGTGCGGGACAGGCCAAGCCAAGATGGCAATGCCGTGTGTCTGATGCGGGCTGACGATACGACGGTGTTTTTCAGCAGCAGAGGCGTCGACGTAAACAGCTGTCGTAGCAGCAATATAAGGTGAGTCCAGTGGCAGGGGACGGTCCGGTCGAGATGGGGAATGATTTTCTGGAACCGGTCACACGATGGAGGATGATGCGATGGGACGAGATGGGAGATGGAACGGGGGAAGGGACCGGGAGGTAGATGAATTACATATAGCTACCTATACCAGCATGCTAAGTCGTAGCGGAGGCACGACAAGGAAAATACAGGGCCGAAGTGCCACCCACTCAGAGCAGAGCAAGACGAACAAGGCCCTTCAAGGCTCCGAGCGGAGAGTGGATGGCAGGCAGTGGCAGGCAAAGGTGGTGGTGGATTATACCCAGCAGATGTATTGCTATGATTGACAGGCGTGGATGACCTGGGATGTCTGGGGACATTGCTTCAGGGGGACCCCAGCAATCCGTTCCCGGCTTGATCGCGGCCGTTCGAAGAACTCCAGGCGTGCTCTGCTGCCCTGGCCTGTCACCCTGGGCTGTTCGTTAGCAGGGTCCCATGGGTCTCACCACCCCAACACAGCTCGAGCTGCCATTTCTTCATCTGCCATCAACCGCTCGCCAGGCAGGCATCCAGGATCGAGTGGTTCGGCGCGCGGGAACGGGAGCCCGAGCAGCGAAATAGAGCTAGACACTAGGTAAGCGACAGGGCTCCCGTCCTGGACGACAACTTTTACCTGCCACCATTTCCATCTCGCTCTTACGATCATACTCGGCTGGCGGAGCGAAATAAAAACTGCCCTACCGATTTGTCATAATTGACCTCTGCCTGTGAATCGAATGCAGGGCCAGGGTTGCAGCTTTAACCTTAGCTACCTTGCCAGAGCTACCCGTGAATACCGACTTTACCTTACCTAGGAGGAGGGTGGGAGATGTTTCGGTAGATACGACAGTGTGTGTGTATCCATAGGTAGTCCGTAGCGTAGACCGGAGTGTCTGATGGGCGGATGGGTCGAGATGCCAACGCCGCAGAGATGGCTGATTGACGGATGGAGTGCCATCTTGGCGGCGTTTGCGGTCCTGAATCTCGTTCCTCTCTGATGAGTTTTTTTTTATGTTTGTTTTTGTCCATCCCCTCCCAACCTCACCACAGTCCCGGAATCAGGTAGCTGACTTCCCCTCCCGTGGATGCATTGAATGTGCAGCCGCTAGTGGCTGGTATCGAGATGAAGGTACTTACGGCGTAGGCTTCGGGGTGTTATATTTTTACCTTTTTGTCTTTATTGACTTGATGCTGTGGAAGGAGTCCAGGGCAGCGGGTGGTGGGAGCAACCTTGGCATATCTGCCGCCACCATGGTGGACGAAGAAGTACCGAGTACCGCCAAGAGTCCAACGACATCTGGATAAATGTGCCGAAAGTGGTCTGTGTCTGCTGGTCCGAACCCTTGGCCTGGGGTTGAAGCAGGGTTTCGACATGGGGGGGAGGTACAGCTACCCAAGTCTCTGCTACTTACCTCGAGTGTCTTTCATCGACCTTCCCCTACCCCCCGTGCAACACTCCAAACCCGTCAAAATCTTGCAACGGCACAGCTCTCCAGAATCAAGCTTTGGATTGCAATTCTTTGGTCCCTTTGATGTTGCCGCCCTGCTGCCGGTGCTGGGAATAGGATGTGACCCATAGCCCTTTTATTACTTGCTTTCCATGCCTGGGATAGTTGTGTGGGATAGTTGTGTATAACAATATCCCCGTCGTCATGTCTTCCACACGGTGCAAGGCAAGCTTGTGCCACCACAGAGCGGGCGACTCCGGAGTTTCTTGGCCTTGAGCCACCGAGGAGGCGGTCAGCCGCAAGAGGAGAGGTGGGAAAAGATGATGTCCTGTTATGTCTGTGCTGTGCTTTTGCTTGTTGTGAGCTCCTTCTCGAACAACAGCCTGCCCCGGCATTGAACGATGCAGGATGCCCGACAGTTCCGTTCTGAGCTCTCTTGTTGTCTGTGCGCTGCAGGTTGGCATAAACACGGAGTAGACGCTAGACTTATTCTGGCCATCGCAGCTAGCTCCCGCCTCTTTTTAGACAAGAACAGGTTCACCAGAGACTTCCCCTCGTCACCCTGATGATCTCTTCGTCTGTACACGTGTAGCATTCGTCGTACATAGATGTAACAATGCCGATTTCAAACCTGCAGTTTCGGGGGTATGCATGGTTCACCCTTCGAGCCTCCGTCCTTCATCGAGCCTGCTCGAGTCTTGAGGTGTTGGGTCGTGATGAAGGGCGCGAGAGGTTGGTGAGATGGCAGGTGAACACTTGTAATTACGGGAGGCTTCGTCGCCGGCATTGCGGAATCCGCACTCCGGCGGGGACACATTGGATCTTTTGCCCTGTAGCTCTTCCATCAGCAAAATCTTCGCACACGCCAAAGTAGCGTGATCGGGCCAAGTGTTAGTGCATTTTATGGTGGTATTCTCCAGACGACGCGCCTCTTCATTCGCTGTGAGCAGACAGAGGCCACTGCTGCCAGGTCCTTCAGCATGCCGCCAGCCCAGGACCGGAACATAGTGTAGCAACCCCACAGCACACCCCCCCCCTCACCTTAACCGGACATCATCCTCATCATGTCATCCGAACTTGTTGAACAGGGCCGGCGGACATGGCATCGATTTCCACGTGAACCATGTGGCTCGATCGAGAGTCGTTGGCAGGATCGCCGCTTCTTTGCTTGGAATGGAAGCCAGCATGAGTCAAAGTTTCATGCCCAGCCTTCGAGAATTACAGAATCCTTCTTTTCCTCGCCCTCGCTCAGACTGCTCGTCAAAGCGTTTGCATCATCGCACCAGCCTCGCACATGGCAGATTTTCAGGAACAGGCAGAGGCAGTCCGCTAATGCAAGAGCGGCACCTGTTGAAGAGCGGAGGGCCAGTGTTTCGCCTCGCCTCGTGGCGCATTGCAGAGAGAGGACACACAGTCGCGACAAGTCGTCTTGTTGGACATGGCAGCAGCCCTGTCTGTTCCTTGCACACCACCTCTCGGCGATGGCTTGGAGGGTCGATGCAACATCAACAGCACCCTCTCCGGCCTGTAAATGGAACCAATACCAGCTCCTCGCAGGAGCTCTTATGTTAATTGGAGCCGGGGCGTATCGGCGTGCATGCCACTGCTTGAAAAGGTGCGCTCGCGTCCAGCTATCGGTCTCTGAACAAGCTCAAAGGTCAAGAGTATCTGCTGACTCGGTGAGCCAAGAGGGACCTTGGAGTTCCGCGGTGGCTTGATGATGGAATGATCTGTCATCAATGTCGCCGCCGGCCGGACGAGACGCAGGATTCGAGCCATCCTCGATCCATGATTGGCGTTTTCGAACATCTTGAGGAATCTTCGACAAAAGGAGGTCAAAGCGATGGAAAATGTCCGTTGTGTTGCCCCCTTCAGGCTCCAGATGACATATTGCAGGGGTCGGGGGACAGCTTGACAATGGCCATGCTGGAACTGCATACGCACGCACTCGATCCCTCGCTCTCCGCTCCAAACGAATCTGGTTTGCAGCCCTTCATTGAAGTCGAAATCGACATGTTTCAGCTCGGTTCACATGCGCGTTCACCAACCCGGAAACAGGCTGTTGCTATGCGTGCTGTCCCTCCATCCCGCCTCTCCGAGTTCATGTCGGGGATCCCCCAGCCTTTGCCCCCTCACCGGGAACGCCGCGTTGCCGCTTGTTGAGCATGAAAGAAGCTTGTTTGTTGGTGGTCATAGTGGTGCCGTGGGTGTCGATATCGCAAACGGGGACTTTGTTGATGGGGTTTTCCCCACTAGATAGCTTCTGATTGCTGTGGGTGCCGCTCTTGAGTGAACCAAGGGACTGTCCTGACCGTTTTCTGGAGAACGCTGCTGCTCGCAGGCTCAACCCTTCGTTGCAAATCTTGGTTCCCATGTGCCAGGCCCGCCCGACTAGGGATAGTTGGTGGTATTCTCCCCAGACACGCCGTTCAGCCCGCGCTGCACCAGCCACGCTGGCGGCGGCAGTGGCCAATCGTCAATTGTTGCTCCTCAACCGCCGGCTGCAGTCACCCGTCCGAGTGCCGACGACAGGCCTGAAGTCCGGACACTTGGCAGCGCCGTTTTGGTGTCTTCCAGTCTTTGTAGGATCAGTTAACGGCTAGGATAGGCCAGAGCAACACTCAGAATATTTCGTGGCCTTATTTCCATCCCGTGCGCACAGTCGTCAGCTACTGGCAAATCGGCCCTTCGAGTCCAAAGGGCCAATGGCATTCGTCGAGTCATTTTGGGCTTTCTTCTTGATCAGAGCCAGCCTTGCCTGCCCCACCAGTTGCAAAGCCTTGTGGAGAAGGTCTCAGACTTGCACTTGGCATTTTGAGAAGTGGATCCAGATCTGCGCGTACACTACACTACACTACACTGGCAGGACGAGATGGCACTTCACCATCTGACGAGACTTCCTTCGAGTGCTTCGTATGTACACTCGATGAGGACGGGATGAGAAGAAGGCGTCAACGGAAATGCAGTTATCGGCATCACTCCGGGAGCTCATGCCCTTCGGCATCAATAGCCTGAGCTTCGGGTGGGATCTAGCCGAGCACCCCTCACCAACCTGGAAGGCTTGCAGCCCTTCCAATCGGCAGCCTCCCGCTCCCTCCATGCACACCTTTATCGGATAACACACAAAAGCAAACATCAAAAGCAAAAAAAAAGAGCAACCTCCGGGCCATAGACAAGCATTCCGATGGGCTGCTGCCAAGTACCGGTGTATGTAAATATTGGCAGTCACCCCAGTCACTGTAAGCTCTGTCTCAACACCACCACAGTCTCACCCAGCTGACTTAATTCCAGGCTTTTTTGCTTCAGAAAGCTGCCAAGATGTACGAGTCCTGCGATCTGCAGAGCTTCATGCAGCAAACCCCCTTCCTCTCAAGCTGATGCTCTGGCGACGACGATCTTCTCATCGCTGCCATTAACGGGACAACCACCAGCAACCAGCCTTGTCTAGACGAATCGCCGCTTTTCAGGTCTGCTTGCCCATCGTGGTAGCTTGTCCCTTTCTTCGCCTGTTCCCGTCCGCTACCACCAAAAGCTTGTGCTTCGAACCTGGTATAATTATTGTTCCGTCTCACGAGCACAGCACAGCCAGTAAGGTATTCAACTGCCGATATATACATCCGAGTAACCTTTTCATGATGCCCTCGATAACAACGCAAGCTACTTCCATGCTTCACCGCTGGGGGGGGGGGGGGCGTCTGTAATTGTGTTGTTTCATCGTGCATATTGGGGGCATATTTCCCGGCTACCTGAGCCGTGCAGGGCGGGAAGACTTGCTTTCTCGACTTCGCTCAGGCCGACAGCTTTTGGGGCTGTTGACTTGGTTTCTATCACTTCTTGTTCGATCATGCTATTCCGTCCCCGGTCAGCCCCGACTTGACAGCAGAGAGACCTGGCAGGTAGGCACACCACCGAGATGCACGTTGGATTCGTCAGCATACGCTCGTAAGAGCTTTGCTGGACAGATTGTGCCTGTCATGAGCTATTCCCAGCCCCGCTTGGTATGCAGGGAGCTGCATTGCAAGTCATCCTACGGCAGACGCCTTCTCTCAACATCAACAACACACATGGGCGGATTACAATCTTGTTTGGGCGAGATTAGGAGTCGCCATGCCACTAAACCTGCTCGAAGACGGTCTACCGGGGAAGAGAACGGTCAGCAGAGGCCACGACTCGCCTAAAGTCAGCAAGCGGCGCCGTGCAACTGAATGAGCAAAATCCAACCACAGAGGACGAAAAGCTACATAACTATGTACCCCTCCTTCTATCGTGTGTGGCATTCGCCATGTTGCATTCTTCTTCTCAATATGGATGTGTGCGACGCCTTACCATGCCAAATTCGGGTGTGGGTGTGGGTTGAGAGGAGCCAATGGCAAGCAGGGTCCTTATCCCTTGGGACCTATATCACAGGTATTAAGATCACTTCAACTTCGAACCCGCCTCTCTCAAACCCTCCATTTGCTGGACTTAGCCGTGCCGCCCTCTCAAGCTTCCCCGGTTCATGCCTTCTCGCTCTCTTTGCCCATTCCCAAGGCGAAGAACAGCAAGTGGAGGACCAAGAGGGGGCGGATCCGCCGATTCCGTCTGATGAAACCGCATTTGCGAGCTCCCTTCCGGTCAACACCCGGTCCTGCAACCCGGCACGAAAGGAGACTGTCTCCGCATCGTTTGACCCCTCCATCCGGCAGCCTACGAACAAGGCCAAGCTCATTCGGTAGACTGCCAGAAGTTGGGCTGCTTTCCACATGGTAGATCGCAGCATTTTCCGATCGCCGGCCTTCCATGCGTTCCACCTCACTATTCACCGCATTCGTCCTCGGCCAGCGCAGTTTCGGATTGTTGATCAGATCGCCGGAAGGCATCTAGAAGGTTTGCCCTGGCAACGTTGGTAGCCTCAATTCTTGGCTGATTCTTTACTTGGTGGCATCAAATTCGAGAAAAGCCACACACAAAACACATTAGCAACTGGGCCTTCGATCTTGATGACCTGACCACCCTCAGTACATGCTCTTGTGCTCTGAGGTGTGGAATAAGCACGCCCTAGCCTTTCAAGCCGCGGTCCCGGAAGCGCTAACTCCCGCTTGAGGTGCCGTCTTGATATCCGATAGATGACTTGTACCCTGCGCATGCATCGCAGTTCGCCATATTCCTTTCAGGGGAAAATGCCCTGAAAGGGCTCTATTTAGCGGCATTTATGGTAATTAAATACAGCCACTGGACCATGCCTCTTCGTCCTTGAATGAGGGCCATACCGTTCCTATGGTGTGCCATGCTAGCAAGTAATCTGTCAACGAGGTCTGATCGTTCAAACTAAAACCTCTTTTGCAAATCTAGCAATTGCTTAGTCGAACCGAGACCTTAATTCCGTTCGGCATACGGTGAACTGTTAAACACCGCGGCCATGGAATGGGCTTTGATGGTGGCCATGGCAAAGGCAGTCTGGATGTCTCTTCCCCGGCTTTCCTGTGGGTGTTATGTCAACGTGCCGCTGTCCAGACTCTTGCGGGTCCCATCAAGAGCAACCAACCCCACCGCGACCTGTACTGTGTTGATGACATTGGAACACCCGGCAAAGGCCCTTTCCACCTCATGCTATATTGGACACCACTGAGCCACTGCTACAACAGGCCCTATCCACAGGCAAGGGACAAGAGTCAACACTTCCGGTAGCGACTCTCCAGAGTCGAGGCTTTCTCTCGCCTAGTACCCAACCTTCATGCTGGGCAATCTCGTCTACCCAAGAGTTGGTCAGTCGTTTGCCGCTCATCTTACCGCCGGGGGTTCAAATCATGGGGACAAGTCCCCAATATGAGCTTGTTTTCTGGCGCGCTGGCTGGCCCTCTTCGCTTGCTGGCCCTGCCTGTGCGAGTTAATTTGCGTCCCGCAGTTTACTACCCGCTTCGCGTCCAAATATCGCTCATCTAGGGAGCCAAAAATATCGCCATGTATATGAGCGACGGGCGGTCCTGCATTTCAATATCGATATATTCTTGAGGCTCTTGTGGGTCCAGCCGTAGGACGACAGCTGGCTGTGCGTTGGGTTGGCGAGAAACACGCTGTGGTGGCGATAACAGGGAGGCAAACAGTCCCCTGGATATGATGACTGCATTCTGGTGGTAGATCGTTACCTGCCAGGCATTCCCTCCCCGCAATTGCTATCCCAGACGACTTTTTCCATTCCTTCCCTTTCCCCTGGGTCGCGGAGATGACAGAATTCTGTCACCAGATTGCTGGAAGGCGTCCCTTCATCATGCCTACAACATCCCTGAACTTGGCAGAGAGGCCCCAAAGCTGATGAAGCCAAGATGCGAACTGGAGCTGGGCTGCTGGACGTGCCAGTCGGTCTCATTTGGCCCGATTGTGTCATCCCAACAGTACCAAAAAGCCTTCCAACGGAGCAATCTTGGACCGAAATAGTCTCCAGCAGCGCCGGTTGACACCAAACAACCTCGTCAACAGCTTGGCCAGGTCCTCCATTTCTCGGTCGACCGATTACTCCTCATCGCCAGCAGACTGGCATCCACCTCGGACACCTCCCCGAACCCGAGTTGACGCAGAGCAGAGCTTGACTTGTCTCTTCCATGGTCCATCACTCCTTTCAGGTCCTCCCAACACATGGCTCGATCTCATCTGACAGTCGGTTATCTCTGCCGTTGGGGCCGTCCCTTGAAATTTGTGATCAAGCTGTTTGGCCCACTCCGCGGAAGGCTGGCCAGGTCATGCTGGATGGGTTGGTGGCGTTGTCTAGACCGTGCAAGTCAGGCACAACGGGCAAGTTGTCCATGCCTTACGAACAAAGAATAGATGAGGTCCGGAACATAACTCGAGGCCTACAAAGTTCACTTTCATCGTTGCCAGCAGTGGTAGACGGAGGGTTTGTTTACTTTTACTATCCATCTTTGCCCCGAGTGGGGAATTATGAGCAGTCTCGTCCTTTGCCCTTATTCCTACCTTTTGGTTTGATCATTGTTTGAGATATTTGCGGTGCATGGGCACTTTTGTGTTCGCTTCACCATCACACTGCAACTTTGGCCCCTTTGTGTTTTGGCGGTTGGACCTGAGCCTGGGCCCGTGATGGATTCGAGTGTCTCCTGATATTCTGTACACGAACCACTATTCCATATCCCCCTCCCCGTCTGTCCTGAGAATTAATTCTCTTCCTCTTTAGCGTCCCTTACAAAAACATCAATACTGTCTTTGAAGAGGTGTCAAAAATCCACTCAGCAAGCCAAGCTTTTTTTTTCTGCCTTCATCAGAGTGACATCGGAGCTATGGCTTGTGGGTGGAACGGTGGGCAGGTTGCGTACGTCCTTATCAGATGGATGATATAGACTGTCTGGACCAGTCCAACGCCTCAAGGGCATTCTTGTTTCCACTCCTCTCACACCACCCCAAAAACCAAAGAGCAGGCCGGTCTGGTTGCGTGTTCCCGCTTTTCCGGGCCTTTCGGCTGTCAGTGCCGCCTCCGCAAACATGTCCTTGTTCCCTTTCCCCAGAGGTTTTGCCGCAATATAACCATGGGAGAAGCAAGACAGGTCACGATGGGGTGAGGAATTGCAGGGGAACCAGGGAAAGATCTGGGGAATGCCTGGCCGTTCAATCTGGCAAGCTGTTTTTAGCTGTTTTGATACGAAGGTATTTCAATGGCACGTATATTACTGGAGATATGTGCGCACGTCCATAACATACACACAATGACGGAATGCTTGTTAGTATGGCAGCAGTGGAAACCTCATCGATATAATATCTTAGTAGTTCTCTGATATACCTACACTACACTATATTCTCGTATTGGGACTTGTGCATATTCTGCCTGTTTTGCTCAGGTTGCTCAGGTCTGCATGTTTCAGGTATCGCTGCACAAGAAGACAGCCACCTGCAGTTCGCGTCAACATCAACGGCTCATCAGAGATATACACGTGGTTTTTCTTGCAAGGGTCATGCACTACACCAAGTTGAGAATAAGAGGGACATGTCTATCTAGAGTGCTTCCGATCTTGCTGTTTCTAGCTGCAGATGCATGCAGATTAGACATGTGTTGAAACGATTATGTGGTGTAGTAAGCACCACCACCACCACCACCACCATCGTGCCATTCACATATCTGGACCTGCTACTAGTGAGGGGCAGAGGTCGAGAGGTCGTTCCCTATCCGGTCAGACTGCTTCGCTACCACGTTTTCCTCGGCGGTTCACCCCCCCACAACCCACACGCACAGACACACACCTTTTCTTCTTTCCGTCTCCAAAAGTAATGGTGGTGGTGATGTAGAACGTTTTATTGTACTCAGTGCCGAACAGAGGTTGAGGGCTCTGGTCAATGGTTCCCGAGAGGGTTCCCATTTGGGAAGAGGACAGGAGGAAAGCAGACACACCAGCAAGCGGACCACACCGTTGACATCCCGCAGTAAGCACGCTCGGACCTCCTACCTACATATCTACCTACCTACCTACCTACCTACCTACCCACCGACCTCACGTCGCTTTTGACAGTCTGCAGCCGTTTCGACGCCCCTTTGGAAATAGA
This sequence comes from Apiosordaria backusii, assembly GCA_030549205.1. Lineage (NCBI taxonomy): Eukaryota > Fungi > Ascomycota > Sordariomycetes > Sordariales > Lasiosphaeriaceae > Apiosordaria > Apiosordaria backusii. The sequence goes on from JAUKTV010000003.1 coordinate 2,740,896, forward strand.
GGATGGATTCAACCATTTGACGCTAAAAAGACGTTGAACAACCAGAGCAGACCACACCTTCCCTTAAGGTTGCTGGACGCACCCTACCCCGTAGATACAAGTCCAGAAGAAGGACCCCCCCTCCCCCTGACAGATACTCAGAGCTACCCAGTCAGCCAGCCTCATACTGCTGCTGCAAAGAAACTGTTCCTCATCACCGGTGAGAAGATGTCCCGGGCTCGGTGCCGGGCCGAAACTGCACCTGATCTACTAAATGTGATTGGTGAAGGGTGTGCTTGACCGGTTAAGGACTCAACTCTCACTGTTCCTCAAGGGATCCTTTCTTGCTGCCTACACCACCGCGTATACCACCACCTAGTTTTGAACCTGCTGTGCATCAAGCTGCAATACCCGGGCGTGATGAGAGTGACGGACTTTGGCCCCCCTTGGCCATAACGCTAACGCCGGAGAAGGGAACTTCCCAAACGGACAGTTCTGTTTTGTTGCTTCTGGACATACTCGGGGGAGATAAGGTAGGTACCGAGAGTAGCTGCCATCTTTTTTGGACCCTATTTTAGTCCCTTTTTGGGTGTATTTCTCAGATGAATTTTTTTTTTTTTTGCCAATTAATTTACTTAGTGTCTGTCGCTTGTGGTGTCGCTTTGCCGCTGCCGCTTGCCGCGAGCCCAGTCACTCCATCTGATGAAAATAGACGCGCCCCCTGGCTAGTCCCTTCCAACATTGACACACACCCTTGTGAAGGGTATTTTTGGGATGGGAGGGAGGCAACCCGGCATTTTTACACAGTATTGCTCAGAAAAATGATGCTTACAGTGCAGCTGGTGTTCAATTCATGACAAAAAAAAAATAGAAAACATGTCATGCTGCTGTGGAAGGATGATAATGATGTTTAAATCGGGAACTGCGGAGGTGCGGTTGGTGCTATACCGATGGTTTGATATACCTTCCTTTCTGGGGGACGTGGGTCTTTGTCGAAGAAAGTGCCAAAGCAGCTGTCAAAACTCGCTGTCAGCCTGGCAAAAGCGTGTCATGATTTACAAGTGTCTTGAAATTCGACAGAGAATAATCATGGATAATTGTTAGTGTTTACCTCTAGCACGATCTCTATTCCTGGCATTGGCTACAACTTGAATCACAGTCGAACTGTACTGATTTATGCATGAGGATATCTCTAATGTATAGCTGCTTTTCTCTATTATTAACCTCTGCTGGATTTTCATGTTGAACATCATGTTGATTATTCATCATCCGAGAAGACGTCAAAGAAATGAACATGTGTGCAGTCAATGACGTTGATTTAAGAATTGTCTCACCTTGTACGGTGTGAGACATGATAGGACTCGGACCAAGAGAGCCGTGCGTATCGCTATCGTACCGCAACCCACCAAGACCCTTCGATGCTATGTGTATTGGAAAGTATCTAGTCTCTGAAGTCATATAGACCATCGGGATTGCAGAGATCAGATAATAATAGTGATCCTTGCCACTCAATTCAACCTCCCGGGACCCGAACCGCCCGCGGTGAAGTAATGGGTAACCATCACGGAATGTGGGAGTCAAAAAGGATCTTCAAAGATTCTCAAGTCAACCAAAGATTGCGTTTCACTGTCCACATTAGCAATGTCAATCAGGTCAATCCCTTTCCCCCGACCCTGGAGACGATCAGTCGCACAAAAGTCTACTTCCCAAACTTTCCAAGGAGAAATCATACCTAAAGGACCATTCGTTCGCTCCAACTTCGCCACCTCTCATATTAAAAATCCCCAAATCCAAGCATCCATCAGGATCAAGGTCCCCTTTCTTTCCCATTACCCCTTCCCCAAACCAGGAAATTGGACGATCCCAGTGCCACGTCTCGTCTCTTATTTCTGGTTTTCGACCCTCAATTTTCAATCTAAAAGCCACGTGGTATCCATCACACACTCCCATTCAACGTAACCTGAAATTCAATGATTTGCTAGTTAATTTAGGGAGAAAAGCACTTCTTATTCGACAGAAGGCAACCAGAAAGCGAGCGGAGAAAAAAGCCACAGGGGGAAAAAGAAGACAGAGAGTACCGTGCAAGCTGACATCATCACTGGATAGATGCAACACTGAGCTTGAAACTAAGCCCTTTTCTCCGTCCGTGGTAGTCCGCCGTGTCCCTGAGGGTGTTGCTCGCTTTCACGCTCAGCAGCGGAGAAAGCTAAGCTGGCATGGCTGTCACAGCGAGCCAACAATAATGAGGCCGAATGCCGTAAAACACCGACCGAAACATGACAGGAAGGGAAAGGACGAGAATGAAAACCTTGGTGCCAAGTAAACGTCAATCGATAAACCCGTCTAGGCATGCAAATCGAACCTCATTGCGTTGAATCTTGGGCGACAGGTTTCGTCCATAGCCCAACTCTTGATGTTTTCTTGGACCACACCACAGCTCATGATGGGCGAAGTGTGGGGAGTTCCCATTTCTGGTACCGAACATTGGGGGAGCTGATTGTCGATGGCTGGTTTGCTGGCTAGTATCGACACCAACTTGGAAAGGGATTAGCGGGCAGACGAATCAAAAAGCCGTTGCAACGCAACGGTCGAGACAAGGGTCAGAAAAACTAGCATCTTACCGACCGTGAACCAGCTGTGGACAGGGGCCGGTACTTTGACGACGGATCGGGCTGGCTGGTTGCCAATAAACTTGTTGGTTTTCACCGGACCAGACCGGACCAAACCCACATACTCAGCGAGAACCAACGAATGGGGTTCAGGGACTGCGAAGAATAGAAACATCAAGAAAAACACCAAGAAAATTAATAACACCTCCCACACCATTGCTTACCCGTGACCTCATCACCCCCTCGTCACTAAAACCAAACACGGAATCTCCCTTGTCCTCACCCTTCTGGCTGCGACGGAAGAGGTCAGATGAACAACAGACAAGCCTGTCGGTTCTACCCTACTGGTTCTTTTGAATACGGCGGAAGGCGAGGTATGAGGGGGCCCTTGTTCGGCAGCCGTGATTGGGTTTTTTCTGCAGTCTTGACGCGATGTAACAGCGGCACACGGAGCTCGTTGAAGGTGGAGAGTTAACCCCTGGTCGCTTAGGCAGGAAGAGGTTGGAATGGTGTTAACGGCACGCCACACACGCCCTTCCCACCTCCCGAACTGCCAGGTGGTCGTGGTGGTGAGAACAATCTCGCTCCACTCTTCACTATCGATTGTGCAGGGACCCCATGTTAATTCTGGCATTTGGCCACGGTATAATTAGCATCACGGAGGCCAGTTATTGATCTCGGTGACGAATGCTTGAAGGCGTAGATGAAGGGAATGGAGGCCGTGAAGTCATGTGGCTTGTTGAGATGGCACGTACTTAGACAACGTCCCTGCACGTCATCAACGGCGGAGGGGGAGATGAGGGGTTGCTTGATGTTGAATGAGGGGAAATGCTGATGTCGTCGTGCGGAGAAAGTTGACCGGACCTGTCGGGAACTTGACGCATGGCGTGAGTGAGCAAGAGCATGGATAGGAGGCTGTGAGGCTCCTCCATAGCCCATCACCGGTCCCCTTTTCACACCCTCCTGTGGTCGGCCCTTTCCCCTAGTGGTTGATATCAGCAACACACACACTTGATGACTCGAATTTGGTGTAGGAGGTGGGCGGATGAGTGCCGGTCGGCAGCAGTACGTGGGCGAAGGATCCGGGTTTGCGCGTACCATCCCGTGTCATGCCCACCGCCAACGAACCTCAATATAAAAGACCCTGGTCATCTTGCACCAGCTAAGTTCGAAGTAGCGAAACTCGTTAAGGAAGTCCAAAAGAGATAGCAATCTTTGGTATCGGAACCGAGCTAGCATCCGACATTGGTCCTGACTGAGAAGCGGAAAGTGAGCTAGCTCTCTTCGAAGTGCGTTGTATTCGATGACTGATGTCCGTTGTCTTCCTCATATCGGCGGGGTCACATTAAAGGTCGCATCGGTAGGACGATAGAGTAGCCGTGAAAGGCCAAGATGCTGTGTACCTAATACGGAGTAATGTATGTGTGTCCTCCCCGTTCCCTGTCTTGAGTTGTCATCATGGCCAAGTGCTGTTGCGTGCCGCAGTGACATCGTGGACGATGGCGAGGGTGAGCGTTACGACCAAGGACGTTGTCTTGCCACATTAACTTCGTTTTGCGTGAGATGGACCGGGCTCGCAGGCCAAGCTGGTGTCCCAATCTGGCTTTGGCACGCAGGCCTTGCCAGCATCAGTCCGAATTAGGTCTGCTTCAAGGTCCTGAACGGTGCCTAGAGTCCAAGTTGGCAAAGCTCGCGTATGCAGGCACTTGAACAAGCTGCAGGTCAAACCCAGTTCAGTATTTTGCAGTCAGTTACCACATGGTCTTCATCTGTGGTTCCGTTGTGGGTGACGATCCAATATTGTTTGCATCTGTCAGACTGTCAAAAGGAACCCCCGAGGGGAGGTCGAGGGAAGACAAGGATCGTCATGTCGATGGCAGCCAAGACCAACAGAGCTCGCAAGCAATCGCTGCGTTTAGCATAGTTGAAGGTCTTGTTCCCTTCTCCCGAGAAGGGCCTTGCAGAAGTAGTGAATGGTATTGAGGTGGTAGGGCCGGACGAGGGGAGGAGTGGCAGGTGTTGTCAAGCATGTCAAGATTGAAACAGATCGGCCAGGGCTTTGCCCCGCAGATCGGATTCGGTGGGGTCTTCCCTTTCTGGGCAGCGTTGTGAGGGTTCCAGCTCTTTTGGTCGGTGACGAGACTTGGAAGAGTCGTTGCCAAGCGTCGAAGCGGGAGCTTGTTCTGTTGACACCTGCTGGCCAGTGTCATTTCGCACAGACCGGGTGTTCGTTGGCCCTCATTTCGCACCCTGTCTTGCGTTGCTTCCCACCTCCGATCGAGGACACAACCCGCCCGCCTTCAGCCCTGAACCCTGCCCTACGTTGCGTCAGTTTCATAAACTGCCGCCGTGATGGCAGTGAGAGTTGGCGGTTGGCAGAAAGAAGCCGATTGAAATTGTCTCGGAAATTTGTTACAAGAATCTGCCCACCCACAACACGCAGGAGAGCACATGCTATCATGTGCAGTTGATCGTGGATGATGGGATCAGGAATCGGGTAGCCTCGGAAATCAAGCTTCAAAAGGCCACAAGCGAGTGTGAGTGCGAGCAGCTTGGGGCCAAGAGCGAGCGTTGGACTGTAGAGTGCGACCTATCACTTGCGAGGACCATAAATTTTCCATGAGATATCAGAATGATGTCGTAGTTAAGATATGGAGATGATGATTTTCTGAGAGGCTAAGCATGATTGGGGACATCTTCGGATTGCTTCAACACATTGACATCTCTTCCCTAGGTAGATGTTGGGTCAAAGGAGATCCCCAAGACTTGAAGAAAATAAACTCGAGGATGGTGCTCGCAATGGGTGGAACGTGACATCTGTTCGATTCCGTTGACCTTATTTCATGAGCAACATTATAACTTAGATATCAAAGGCACTTGTTATGATGCTTGATCACCGGATTGATCTCGAAGAGAATGTGTTTTGCCTTCCAGCTCATGACCCTTAAAAGTCTCAAGCCTTATGTCTTCAATACCTAAGGTAATTTCTCTCGCATATAATTCCAGCCAAGCCGCACACGAAGACGAGAAACCAAAATCAAAGACAAAGAGGGAGGAAAGACTTGCCCTGGGTCTCGTGGACTTCATGAAGTTCACTGAAGGACATGCAGCACACACACCATTTTGACACCAAAAAGAAAGAATCGATGAAAAGAAAACAAAAGTGCCACCAGGTCGGTAAGTTCAAGATGGATATAGCAGTAGCAGTCTCAACGATAACCTGACAGTAACTGACTAACATCTGTGCACATCCACGTCGTTCCTACTCTTCAGTCACTGGATTGTTGGTTACTCTGTTGTTTTCATTGCATTGATTCAAAGAAATTGGATCAAGGAGTCGCTCTCTACCTATATACTTGAGCAGTGTTCGAGGTTGTTTTACACTCAGCAAAAGAAACAACCGGAGACACAAATGAATAGCAAAAAAGAATAAAAAGATCAAACAAGATATTAGAAGAAACAACAAAAGCTCTAGGACTGGTTGGGATTTATTGTGGTTGAATTCACACATAAACTGTCAAACACTTTCGCAGATCTGCGCTGAGTATTATCTGTTTGGAAAGATATAACAATCACGATGTCACTGTTCTCTTACTCATGACCTTGATCACCTTCAGCTACTCAGATGGTGGCGGTTGAACTTGCACAAATTCGGCGACCTAAGCATAGTTACCTTACGAGCCGCACGCAGACCAAAGATACGAACTAGAAAGAAACAGCCTATGTTCCAGCCTGTGTTAGACTCCGCATTTTCTCAACAGAAGACGGGAATCATGAGCAATCCTGGTCTTGCCCAGCGCGGGCTAAGTTTCAGCCTGGGGGGGCGCGGCCAGCGTGGGAGTACTTCAGAGCGATGGATATGATGAACCCTTTGAGAGGGGAGAATAAAGAGTATTGAACTACTTCAGAACTATCATAACAAACATTCTATTTTTCTTTTTGTCATATATACAGACATAACCTAGACGCCTGGGGCGTGCCTGAAATAACGGCGCCGCCTGCAACACCTCCACCCAGACCGAGAGGCAGAGGGTCGAGGGCTTTTAGACTGGTTCCGCCCGGATTCTTTTAGAATAACCCAGCCAAGCTGAGGCAGCATCGCACATACCAACTCAAACTTGGGTGCCACTATGTCGAAAAAGGCCCAAAGGCCTGTTGGAACTGCCCAGCTTAGGTCCCTTGAGAAGACCACTCTCACCCGAACCCTCCATGCCCACGGTCTTATCGTCAAACACAGGCACTTATCCAACTCCTCAACCACAGCAACACCACCACGATCAGCAGAACTCTTGAGACGTTCCATTACCCTACCTACCTTATATAACCCCTCGCTCCCGCCATCGTGCCCCGGCCGGCCAGGCTTTCTTCCACAGAGCCCCCTCCATCCTCATTCTTCCCTTCACTACCTACCTTACCTACCTACCATCCCAAGACACACTTCCAATCCTTCAAGTTTACTTCATACCTAGGTACCTACCACCTCCTACCTTCGACCTTCTCTCTCTCTCTAGGTATCTCTTGAGACCGTAGTCACGAACCGGATAAAAAGAGCGTAGTGGCACGAAAGGCAGGCAGCTCCTCCCAGCAGATGTGCAGCACTTCATGGCCTGTTCTAGGAGAGAAGGGCAACCCACATATCCCAAAGACTGATCTCCGACACGAACATACCTACCTAGAGGAGATTATCGTTGTTTTCCTTCCAGACAAAAGACGAGTGGATACGGAGCGGAACAGCCGTCGGGCATTCGGTTGTTACACTACCTAGCTGGGGAAGCAGCACAGGTTGTTGAAGGGTGAAATGAAATTGGATCTCATGACGAGGTCGGATGGGAAGGTTTGATCTTTCTGCTCGCTCACCTGGGGACGTGTGAGAGAGCGAGTCAGTGAGTCTCATAAAGCCTGGCCCGACCGAGGCACAAGTGGGCTGGCCAAAATATGGAGGACGGGCCAGGCTGGAACTGTCAAGACAAACTACTACCTACTGATCATGGAATTACTTCACTTTCTGTTGAAGGAGACAACGGAGGGCGTATCCATCAAAGATAATTGCCTCTTTTTACCTAAGGCACCTAGGTACTGTATGCTAGCATGGAGTTCTGCTTTTGTGTATATTCCATTCTCACTTACCTATCTAGCTACCTCATAAAATAGGCATGTTTTTGAGAACTTTACTTCCACCTACATATTTACTTGTTACTAAATACACAATAAAACGGCAAAAGATCAGGTAGGTATTCTGACAGTTACTTCCACCGGTCACAGTGATCTATGAACATTTAGAGCCCAGCATCAACAAAAACAGAGACACTCTTCCACCCACAAACAGACTTCAATTCGCAAACCTATCAACCCTACTCTAACCCACTACTGATCATTCTCTCCTCCATTGGCGAAACTCTTTCTCTCTCTGCGTCGGCGTGCGTGCGTGCGTGCGTGTGTGTGTGTGTGTGTCAAAGGATTGGTAATAAAAACAATGTAGCAACAAAAAAGTCCAGACCCATCTTAAACACTCACAGGGCATCAAACATCGTAAGACAATCACCACCACCTCACGGACAGAAAAGCGGCAAACAACCTACTAAACTGGGCAAGCTACTCGCGGCCTACTCTCCTGATCCCAACACAACAAATAGGAGAAAAGCAAAGACTAATCGCAACCTCCCTTCCACACCACGGCACTTCATCCATTGAGCCCTCTGGATGACAGCCTGCGTAACCCACCCTCCCCATCACTCCGTAACACAAGGTTTACCTCCTTTAGCTAAAACCTTTCAGAGCCCGCCAAGCAACTCACCCAGACCGACGTGGTGACACAACATCGTCGCCCCATTGAAGCCCAACACCACCACCCTTCATCACAATCACTTCAACCGCACCGCTTGCCTCCTCCTCCTCCTTTTCATCCCCAAATCCTGCCGAACCTCCACCGGCCACCGCGTCACCTTCCCATTAAACACCGGAAAGCTCGACTCGTTCGTCCGTGGCAAATACTCCATATCCAGCACCACCACACCTAAGCTCGGCAGATTGGCCACTGGCATCTCTGTTCCATCTGCCTATTTTCGCATCATCTTTGTTAGCCTACCCTGTTCTTAATCCCCAGAAAGAGAGGGAATACTCACCCCAACAACACCAACTCCCACCTCCCTCCCCAGGTACTCCACCACATCCCCCCTCCCCATATCCTTCAACGTCCCATTGCCCACCTTCACATCCTGCACCGGCACCTCTTGCCTCTCCACCCCCTCACAAGGCATCCCCAGCAGACTCATCCTCCCAATCGTTTCCTCCCTAATAAACAAACTCACCGTCGCCGGCAGCATTCCCTGCAACTCCCCCCGTTCAACACTAATCTCCACCACCCAGTAATCCATTACTTTGCCCCTTCCCAGCCTATTCAACGGACCTGTGTCAAGCGTAGTTGCTCCATCATCCCCGGCCTTATCTCCATAAAGCGCATTAACCTTCGCCTTTACTTGCTCAGCCCGGGTTTCCGCTGGCAGACTCCAATCGGGTAATTCCGGGTAGGTGTATCCAAATACGCTGATATTTGCTACTGAATTACTCGTGTGGAACTCCAACGGTCCTCCGACTGTGGTGTTATTGTTTGTGGCGGAGGGCCCCCGGAAAAAGGGCTTGAGCGGGCTGTCAGCGGTGATGACTGATCCTTTTGGGGTTCCAAACTGCCCGTTGGAGGTGATATTCCCCGTAAACATTGAGGCGTTGTAGTAGATCGTTTGCCACATTGCTACGAGGCGGTCGACGTTGCAGTGGTGTAGCATGCTAGCCAGCCTTGTTAATTCCGCCAGCCCAGAAAGAAGAAGGAAATACCCACAAAAGCGGCTCAAACGCCGACCAATTAATGTCAGCCATGGTCCCATTGCACGCCGAGCGAATGTGAATCAAGTTGTGGGGGTTCTCGAAGCTCGAGCTGCGCATCCCATCAAAGGTGTTAACCCGAGTAAAGATATCATACTCGAATTTCCCGTTAGCCGCCGGCCCAATCATACTCGACAAACAAAAGAAGGCGTAAAGGGATGCCTTACCACACTCCCAGTCAGATCCCTCGCCGACAAAAGTAGCCCATCATTGGACTCAGTGGCGTTATTGAGGACACCCCCTGATCCAAGACATCGGAATGTCTGCGGACGACTCGTCAACCAACCACCGAACCCTTGTTGCACCTCGGGCCTCTGGTAGACGTAACTGTATAGTGGGTTCGGTATCGTTTTTAGGCCCTCCGGTGCCCGCACCGTCATGTTGATCCTGGTGGCTGCTGGAGGCAGCGTTGGGTTCATGGCCCAATCCCAATATGGCTGCCGTAACGACTCTGCCGCCGCCATGTACTCGGGGAGCATGTCTGGGGGGTATCTAGATGCAATCTCTACCGCACGAGCCACCAATAATTGCTGTCAAGAGAGCTATGGTGAGTTTCATGGGGGCCAAAATATCAGCTGAAGAAAAAGCCAAAGTCACCATCGTACCTCGTAGAGAGCTACATAGGGCCTGTGCCAAGTCGTGAAGAGAAGTTCCTTGTATCTCAAAGATCAGCTAAAATTTGCCCTCATTAGAGAGGAAACGAAGCCCTCGTCGGGCATACATACGCCATGAGGGCAAAACCCAGTATTGATGGGGGCGCCATCTACATGCCCTACTCCGTTCCACGCACTGTGAGGAAAGCCATGAATACCTTGACAAAAAGTGTCAGCAAGTATATTACCCAAGACGGGAAGTCGTGATGCCGAAAGGTTGGGAGAATGTTCGTGTATCACACACCTGCTATCGCAAAGTAAGATGACTCGTCCGTCTCGTTGAGCGCCTGTAATTCTAATAGGGCCAGGATGTAGAGATTCCTACAGACAGACAAATCAGATTCTTGGACCTCCGGCTGTCAAATTCTGTGTCATGGTAATACCATTGTGCCCCTCCCTTTGCCCATAACCCGTTGATGTTGAGTCTCGCTGGAGGTTTTCCTGTAGCGGTGTCAATGCCCGTCTTGACGCCGATCACGGGAATAGGGGTTGCGGAAGCTAGCGCAGGTGACGACGAGGGTGATGATGGGAGCGAGGACGCGGGGGTCGTCGACGACTGAGCCGCAGCCCACGGGAGGGCCACGGCCACCATGCAGAGCGAGGCACTCCTCCGCATTATTTCCAGAGAGATACAACCACACCAAGGACTCTGTTAGGCACGAATATGCTGCAACAAGAGAGTGGAAGAAGGAGAAAGCGGGGGGTCGGCAGCTACACCGCCAAGCCCCTTTAGGAGAGAGGGCGGGCTGCCTCTTCCATTTTATCATGGTGGCGAAGAACCACTTCCCGGGACGACACCAGTTCTTGGTCGGGTCCGCTTCTGCAGGGAGAATTGTAACAATATCACTAACTTTGTGGTCTTGGGCACAGGGACCTTTTCGCTGAATCATACATGCCATACGGATGAATGGCTGTTCAACTGCCCGAACTTCAGGCGGGCAGCCATGGATACTTTGTTAGGAGGGAGTCGAGTTGATGGAAGCATGTCTGAGAATAGAAAGGCTGTGTTGATGTTTCGCCGCTGTCGTTTCTGTTGTTGTTTATGGGGCGTGTAGTGTAACCAGGCTCCGGGAGGACGGGCGTCTGCGGACCGCGGCAATGATTTTCGTAGAAAGGTGTTGATTCAGATGCTGCAGACCGCTCGTGTTGTCTCCTCTGTGTTGTGCGCTTCAGAGAGAACAAGCACGGCGTTGGCACTGCACTGCTTCTGCTGGTTGCCGATAGGATGAGGCCACAGCTGACCCACGAGGGCACGACACAAAAGCAGGCCGACCGTTTCTCCCGCTGGGTTGTGTTTGGATGGAACGCGGGCGGGACCTGCGGCATGGCGACATGGCGACATGGAAGACGGGCTATCGCATCCCATGGCTTCCTCACTCCCTCCGGTCGTGTGTCCGGTATCTTGATATCATGCTGCCGTCGGGCTTCTTCTGCGGCGATGGCTCATGTTGACAGCGTGGGGGTTGATGGTGATGAAGTTTGCTTCCTGTGCCAGGCCACATGTCCGGATTTCGGCCCATCGTCGTTGTACGTCTTGCATCAATGGAGAGCCATGCCACGCTGGGTAGTCCGAGAAAGAGAGTCAAATGGAATGACTAAATTTAAGAACTAGAAAAAGCAAAGAATAAGCGGAGCCCAACGACAAGCCAAGCTTCCCAACAAAGGTCTTTGCAGACGTGCTAGCCCAACTTTGCCTGGAAAGCATGAAGTGGCTTGCTCCTTCCCAGGTTCTTCAACAGTCTAGGCTGAAGCGGAGTCAGCCGTTCATGACCTGATGTCTTCAGGAAGGAGCGTCCTCAGCTCTCTCAGCACCTCATGGATGAGTTCATCATGAACCCAGTGCTGTCTTGAGTTGCGAGTCACCCGTGGTGAAACACACAGCAACCGACCGGTCTTCCCTCCCGAGTTCACGTGTCCGAAAAGTTTGCACAACATTTCGGTCTTCTTCAGCAACGACACCGCCCATTCTGGGAACATAAGTGATACCAATTTATGTCTCTGTGGAACCTTCTCCTTTCAGGTACCTGCCTGTTACCTTAACGTTCCAATCCCCGCGTTTTTCCTCCATCTTGTTTTGGGCCTTGTTCTTCATGCCATCAGTAGGTGTGATAATTTCAGCGCGAAAATAAGCCCGTGGACAGTACGTACCGAAGGAATTTACTTTGTAGAGGATTGATTTTACACGAAGTGATATTGAAATGTTGTTAGCCGCCGCAGCCAAGCCAAGGGTGGGAAGCCAGAAAAGGGGCTTCGACCAACCCCAGAGCTGCCCGCCATTTGGTGGTCGTCTAAAGCTCCCTCTGCCCCTCCCCTCCCGCACGCGGGGGAGTCCTAGCTCTCCCGCTGGCCTTCCGCGCCTAGCTCGGGGCCAATGTCAGGGAAACATATCTTGGACGGGGGAGGGGCGAAGGGGTCGTTTGGCCTTGTTGCCCAAATGAAGGTCTAGTTGCAATAGGTACGTATAATTGGGTCGAAAATTGGTGGTGCACATTCGGAGGTCGACACCTACCGGGGTGGACGAGGGGCTCATCTGAATGTACACAGATACGTGGTCTGTGGCACCCGGGTATCTCATGTATCTACGTAAGGTACCCATTCAGTCTACTGCTTGTTAGTTACTCGCTTTTCATTCTAATCGCTTGATAGCCAGTCGGGGACGAGAAGAGAATCGGGACCCAGTTGGTTTGTGCGGTACAGAGTCCAAGCCGTGGTACTTTTGAGGGGGAGAATGAAGGACGTTTGTCACATTAAGTCGGAGTGACTGTGTATGTGGGGTTGACGATCGGGCTGTAATACTACCCAAAGCGAAAGACGCCGAAGTGCCCACTCTCCATGCATTCCATGTGATTAATATGGGCGAGGAATGAGGGGCTCACGATGTTGGTGTTAGAAACCTCGTCTGATCGGGCCCTTAACTGCATGGCGTCCAAGTTGGTGTACACGTGAGTCCACAACCTCCCCTCGCTGTGTCGGTGCCGACCATCCGAGTGGAAACCGCTTGCCCGCTCTCGTGTTGTGAGAAAAGTGATGAACATGGATGCCGTTGTCCAACCAGGTTGAAAGCAGCGGGACCTGCAGGTAGGTGTACTAGGTATATTGTATCGCCTTGGTATGACCTGACATTCTCGGTGCAAGATAGATCGCTAATCCCGTGACACTGATCTTGGCGACTCCTACCCACCTCATGCTGTGTGATGTAACCAAAGGGAGTTCTGTTTATCAATTAGCAGCAGAAATTGCAAGGCGAGGAGGAGACCTTGGGAAGAAGGTATGATGGGGGATGGTTGGCAAAAGAGCAGACGTGGAATTGAGCTGTCAACCAGCCAAAAAATGGGGAAAAGAGATACCACGCAATTTTTGCTGAAGTTGGAAGTTGAGTTGGGGGGAACAAGATACCAGGTTGTCCTGTAGACTCTCCGTGGGTGGCAAGAGAGCAGAGAGAAAAATGACAATGCAATGAACATGAGCAGAGAATAATGATCCAAGAAACACATAAAGCATTCAATTAACTTTTCGCTGGCTTGTATAGCAAAAACCCGGATCATAGAGATGAGGTGTCCAAAGAAATATGATAGCCAAGAAAAATACCCAAAAAGCAACCCCTGCAAAATGCCCTATGCATTTATGACGCCGAGAGATGATCATCTCTATCTTGCTTTTTCCCCAGCTCTTTCCGGTTCCCAGTTCTCCCGAGTAAACCATTATCCAGAAAACGCCAGGTGCCTAATGTGTCTGCGTATGCCTCTTAATCCCATACCAAGAGGCTTCCTTTATGCCATCTTCCATCCCAATAACAAAAGTCAGGTAATCTAGCAGAGGCAGTAGTGCTGGTTATATGCCTGATCATAGTCCCTCAAAATAGTAATAAAAAAGAAACAAGTCGTGCTCCGTCTGACAGAAAGAAACGTGAGAAACTGCGGGCGTCGTGGCCCGGTTGGACTCGGCGGATGCCTGCATCCCTGATACTGTGTTGTGTCGTGCCGTGAATTACAACGACTTCTCCAACATGACCAGGTCTCTGTATCCCTCCTTCCACTTCTTCTCCTGCTCAGCTGTTGGCTTGGGCAGAGGGCTTCTGGCGTAGCCGCCATAGCCCAGCCAGCTTTGAAGACCGGACTTGACTCCGACAACTCCGCCCTGGATGGCGGTCCAGTCTCCTTGAGCAACGACTTCTTGCATCTCCTGAGCCTCAGCGTGCTTGCCTTGGTTGAAGAGCTCGATTGTTCGGATGCATGCCTTGGGAGCGATGTTGGCAAGCCCGGCCAGAATGCCGTGGCCGCCAGCAACCAAGGCCTGAATGGAAAAGTCGGCAGAGCCAGCAAGAACCAGGAACTCTGGGTTCTTAGGATCATGTGTCTTGGACATCTTCCGGGTGGCCGCAGCTACGCGGTTCAACTTGCCCGTGTTGCCACAAGTGAGCTTCACGCCCACAATGTTGTGGTGCTCGGCAAGCCGGACGATGATGTCCGAGGAAAGATCGAGCCCGCCTACGGCGCCAGGGAAGTTGTAGATGATGATGGGGATGGGCGACGCATCTGCCACAGCAGTAAAATACTTGATGATAGTCTCGGATGCCGGGGCAAACAGGGTTGCATAGTACGAGGGCGGGAGCACGAGGGCATAATCGCCGCCGGCTTCCCACGCCTCACGGCAGTACTGGATGGTCTCCCGTGTGCTTTGTGAGCCGCAGCCAACAATGATGGGCATGTGGGAGAATCCCGAGTCGTTCAAGGCCTTCCGGGTGGTCGATGTAACCAGCTGCCTCTCGGCGTGTGTGAGATGGACCGCTTCGCCATTGGAACCTTGGGTGGCCAGCCCTGTGACGCCAGCGCGGGCGAGTCGCACCGCATGGCGTGCAATGGTATCCGTGTCCACGTCTTCCGTGCCTTTTTCGAAGAAGCACATGGTTGGAACGTAGACGCCTGGCACAAGTGGCCGGGTCATATGGAAGTCGGATGCTTCCGAAGTTGTGCTGTACGAGCTGCTGAGTGGCGAGTCATGGCCAGTCATGAGAGACGAAGACCCCAGGGGGCGGAAAGGAATTCTGTTGAAGCCGGCAGTGAAGCTGCCACTGGGCGAAGGTGCGTCATTGTGAGGAGCCATTGCGGGCGCTGGTGATATGGTGGATGGTGGTGTTGATGGTAGATAGGGGAAAAGAGAAAAGGTTGAAGGGGGATGGATGATATGAGTGCGTGTGAAAGGCTGTAGTGGCGTGCTGAGGTATGAGAGGATGATGGAGCAGAGCAGATGGAGTTTCCTGGGGAGGAGGCTGATATATGTATGTAGAGGCCGATCGTAGCGGGATCCGCCTGGTGGAGAGAGCTGTTCAAGGCCAAGACATATGAGGCAAGGAAGGAGGACCCAGTGACAGACGGCTCAAGGATGGGTCGATGCCCCAGTCGGTGATGATTATGGACTTTCTTTTCCCTCTGACTGTCGTCTCGGGCGCCCTAGTCTGTGCTGGTGGCGTTCCATGACAGGACGCCTGCTGCATGAAATGCCAGGGATAGCAATTTGCCAGGTACCAGCCTCGAGGTATTGCGTGGCAGCCAAACCACGCTGAATAGGAAGCAAGCTGAGCCATGGAGTGACTTCGAATTGGACCGCCATGATTTGTTGCGCGAGACCAGATGGCAGCGCCCACTCGCCGTCGACGACAAGGATGATGGGCTCGTCAGTGGTCACTTTCCTTGGCTAGCCCGAGCATGTACCTGAGCACAGTGCGGATTCGGCGGGCTGCCCAGGCTCAAAATCTGGGGTGTTTCTGGAGCCTGGCGGTCCCAGGATCTGGGAGAAGCGAATGATTTGCGGGTGTTGTGTGGGGGTTAGCTTGCCAAACCTGACCGGGTATCACTAGAGTCTGGGCGCGGGAAATGGTCAGGGCATGGTGTAAGGCACTAGTCTCGGACGGGAAATACTTCCCTTGGGCCTTGGGTGTAGACCTCTGGCTGGTATCGATGCGGAGAATTTGTTTCCAGAAATCCCCCTACTTGCTGGTGTGTGACAAGGAGTTATGCAGAGGAGCCTCTACGGCAGTGTTCAAGGAGAACCCCTTTTCCTTCTTTCGACACCTGCGAGGTGCATCTGCTGGCCAACCACCCATTTTGTCAGCGGCTACACAGTATGGCACCGAGTGACGGCAGACGCCATTTTACGCCTCATCCGGTGTCTTCTGTTTCCTCGGGTCATCGTAGTCATGGCAAACAAGCTAGTCAGCTTGAAACTATACTTGTACAAAACCCGAAGGCAGGAAAGACCCTAACCCAGCATGTCATGTCGACCGCATCGACACGATGTCTCACGCTGATCAGGTGCCCGCTGCGAGACTGGTTCTTGTCCCACCAGTCGTGAGTCCCCGTAGTTATGTGGCAGTCTTGTTATCTCCCACGTATACCGTCCGACGACAAGCTGCTCCGAAAAGTGGTCCATTCATTCGAATCAGTCAATTTTTCAACCGGCATCATGGTAGCATTTCACGTGGGGACAGCCGTGTCCTCGTGCACACTCGCTGTGATATTGGCAGTAGCAGGTTGCAATGGAGACTTCTCACTGTCCAAGATGGAGAAGACGTTCTGGCTGTTGCTGATTGCATCTGCGTTGGGAGCACAACGTCTGCTGCATGGGTCAGAGATACTGCTGAATGGATACTGTCGAAGTGTTCTCAATATGCTGCCGCTCTCCCAGTTGCCCTTTGAGGTCCTTCATCTATCGTCGAGCATTGGCAGAAGCTTGATGTGCAGTTCTCATTGGCTAGCTGATGCAGTATGGCCCTGGACTCGATGTTACATCATGGGCCGGCCCTTCGGCCTCCCACGGCAATGTGCCCGCGTCTGTCAACAGCAGCGGCGGTGGTCCAAAGAGGCTCAACCGCGGAACTGGTGCCCAATCTGATTTTGATACACATCCAGGCACAGCGAGTGCCAGGTCCGAGTTTGAGGTGCGCCATTCCCGGATGTGAGCCGCCCGGAAAGCCTGAATAGGAAATGTCGAAATGACGATGCTGGCGGATGTCAACTTGTCAGCAGCATCACGGCTGGCAGTCGGCTCGAGGTCATCAGGACAGCCTTGCAGCAGCGAGGGATGCAATAAGAGGCCAATCGTGTGATATCTGCATGGACGTCTCACCGGAAGCCTTGTGCTCCTTTGTGGATAGCTGATGGAGTTCAGTTTGCTCAGCGATATAAACACCGATGGTACACTGGGGTGCAACGGTACCTTTTTGCTGAGGAGCAAAGCAGCCGACAATGAAGCGGCCCGCCTGCAATGGCAGACTCATTCGGTCTGGCCAGCCCTTGAGGTGTGTTGCTGGCGCCAATGAGGCATGCAAGACCAGACCGACGACGTCAATAATCCATCGGCAACGCGCTGGCTTGGAACCAGCAAATGGCCGGTGCTGCGTCTGGCTGCTTTTGGATCAATTGGGGTGCAACGACGCGCGATGGGAGGGGCAGTGAGGGGTCGTTGGAGGGGCACCTGACACTTTTTCGACAGCGAGGTGGGCCACTCATGCTTCGGTCTGCATTAGAGCAACAAGAGCAGGTGGCTGACGTTGCCTTGGTGTCTGTGTGAGAATGACATGTGGAACTTCTACAGAGAATAATCGCACTGAATCGTAAGAATAAACGACCTGCCATATGCGGCGGGGGGTAGGATATCAGGATACCCACTGTGAAGGAGGAGAAGATGTGGGGGAAGTGGTCGGGTGTTTTTGTCGGAAAAGAAGACCCCCCAAAGACCAATTTGGGGTCCGGTTGTGATCTGGTCAGTGCGCCCGCCCTCCCGCGCTCTGGGCTGAAACTCCACGTTCCAGCAGCTCGGTTCTGGATCTTGCAAGGACCATCGGTTTGGTGGGGGTCCTTCCGAAATCGCGGCGTGGGAGTTCCAGCCAGTTGATTGTATGCCCAATTGCTTTTCTGATGGCGGTTAGCATAAGGTAAACATACTTCCAAGTTTTTCAATTCGAAATCCTCGCAACGCAAATTCATCTTTTCTTCCTTCTTTCACAAACACCGTACCAGGACGGGGTGGAAATCAGAATCACTTTGCACTGTGGAGGTGTCTCGTGCGGAGAGGCCCCACATATGGCAGAGGTACTCTGTACATACGATGGGGTATGAAGATCGCGTGACTAGGGTGGGATCGGTTGCAGAGCAGGACGAAAAGGAATGAGTTGTTGGTTTTACTGAGGCGTATAACTTGGGATATTCTGAGAAGGGAGTGTAGATGATGTTAATTGCCAATTGATAACAAGTCTTGAAACTGTTCTTTACTTCCAGTCTTGGATTCTGTCAAGGTTAAAGTTCTTCAAATGCCATGATGTGAATTCTTGGATCAGGTGTTCTGACCCCCACGTTCGCTTAAACTCTCCCCCAGACCGAGAGGCGATCCACTGTGCCGTGGGATGGATCCCCATACAGTGCGTCACTTGCACTGAAACCTGGTTCCATGGATTGCGGATCACCTCAACTTCCAACTTGCTTCCCATTCCAGGTCCTGTCACTCGCTCTGCCAATTGGATTCCACACTCGGCCCTCCAAAACAGGCACCTATTATCACGGACATCTCGAGATGCAAGCCACCATTGTTGGCGACCCTGTCGTCGTGGTTCCGGCGGTCTGGGTCAACGGTGAGCCCCAAGACTCGAAAGGTGTGGCCTTGTCTTATTATTGCTTCTTCCGCCTCAGGCACTTCGTCACCGCATTCATTAAGGTACATCTGCAGAAATTTTCTGGTACATCAGCCATATTCTCCAACGTTGAGTGTCAGATCAGACCAGCGGTTTGCTGGTGGTAGTCAGCATCTGGAGCAGTACCCGAAAACATGCCAAGTACCCTCTAGCAGCTGCGCTGTACCGGCCTTTGCAATCTATTCCACGAAGGCATGAAGGGAGCTGGAACACGAAAAGAGTAGTTCGTTTCTGTTACGTTTTCTTTCTCGGTCACAATTCGTGTCTCGAGATGTGTTGGGAAAATTCCTCCGAGAGGATATGCACCAGAACTTTTCTGGATGTGGCTTTTCCCAGTTCTGGAGCTGCCAGGGTTCCCCACGATCTCACCGATCTCACCTTGCCATGCAAGGCTCGTCATACACTACCCGTGGTAACACTTCTTCAACTCGAATCCAGGTTCTCAAGGCCCAGGCGAGCTAATCGATACTTCAGACTACTTCTATAATGACCGAGAGGGACCGAGGCGCGAAAATGAGCGTCTGGGTCTTCTTCCAAGAAACTAGACGATCGGTCCCCGCCCATCCAACTAACTCCTCCCTAGACTTGTCCGTCACCTCTCATACTGTATACCCTCACTTGCGGATTCAGGGCATGCCCAGCGTTTTTTTATGAGCCAATGGGAGAAAAGAGCAGTGTCATACATGCGTGGTTATGGTTTGTATGTCCACCGCGCTGCCTCGGCACACAGTATGATCGGTTTTCCAACCACGATCCCTGCCGACAGTTCTCCCGCTCTGCTTAGCCGTATGCAGCATTTTCGATCTTGGGTTGTTAGAGAGGATGGAATTGGCTGATGAAGGGTCGACCGTGGGGTCACAAGGGCAAGAGGGAGCACGAGCCATGTAGTGTACCACATCAGGGCGGGGGTGAGCGACGCCTCCTGAGGTCAAGGAGACACCATCGACACCATTCCTTCACCTCTATTGGCTATACTGACGCGGGGAAGGCTCTCTGTTGGGACATGTCGAAGTGGCTGAAGCTGGCTAAGGTCCATGTGATGCAAGGTGAGCCTCTTGGCCGCTTCTCCTCTGCAACCAAGACACGATTCCACGTGGCAGTCTAGGACCAGGCTGACATCTGGTGTGGCCAAAAAGTATTTGAGCAGTCGGTCCGCCTCCCTTATCCGATGGTATAGTTTTTACACGAACCGGATCACAGAACGACGCACATCGGGAACGCCCGTATCCGACAGACACTGAGGCAGGACACTTGTTGCTATGACCCCTAACCTAACCCACCATTCAGATGTTGTCCCAGGACCTCGCCCCAGGAGAGCTATGGCCTTGTGTCACTGCCAGCATAAGTATCAGCTGATAAATTTGACCGAGCTGACCTAACGGTGGGCTCGGGAGATATAGGGTTGCTCAGGCGATTTGTGTCCAGCTCTGGATATTTTGTCTCTGTATGCCTTCCCTTGTCCTGATAGGCGCATTTTTTGACCTCGATTCATGGCCATATGGTTTTCGTGGGGATACTCTCATTCCAGGTGGGGAGTATGGTTAGTCCTAGGTGTGTCATCGCCGAAACCAACTACTTTATTTGCTGGTGTTTTCCTATGGTAAGCAGATACAACCACGAGCTATGATGATACATATGTACTGATGCAAACATAGGTTGCTCGTTTAACATCAATGCAATTAAAGCCAATTCACTTTGTCATTACGACTTCTGCCAATTACCCAACTGCTACCCACGCCGGTCAGAGAACACATTGATACATAGCAGGTCGTCAGGCCGTAGTTATGTAAGGATTTGCCTAACTAGGACGCGGCTGCACACCGAGTGGGAGGCTGATGACACGTCGTTCGGCGACCTGAGGTTTCACGACACCGTCGAGCTAGCAAACTTGCAACCTTGAACTGGCCCCGCAAGTCCTCCCTCTGCTGTCTGACAGATGCAAGGCCAGTTGATCAATGTTGCCAGGCAGGCCTATTTCTGGGGTACTGCTACAGAGCTGCACAGTGCATGTGTACACCTATTCCACGGGTTTTGTTGTTAGCGTTTTACAAGCCCCACAAAACTGTCGCTGGTAATGTTGATCCTCCGCAGCCACACACGCAATACCAGATCCAAGGTCACTTTTCTAGCAGTTTCTATAGCAAGGTACTTCGAAGGGTTTAAAATCAATGCTCGCCCACCAGCTCAGCATCGCTTGCTCACACACACGTGATCGCTTCACTCAACCCAACCACCCACTCAACCACACAACCACACACCTAACTCACAAAAAGAAAGTCAAATACGCGTAAGGGAATGCTAAGGTACTTATTTTTCAGTAGAAAAAGAGCTGTTTTTTAAGTACTTGAGCATATCAGTATTTTTCCTATAGTACTGCCTTATTTGGTTAGTATGTACCGATCTAACGTTTATACCCGCTGGAGTAGGTGTACGGTCGAAGTTGATCAGATCAGCTTCCAAGGAAAGTCCACCATGGCCACGGTGCTCCCTGAGAGTCGTTGACGGAAATGTATCACAGCATTAGCCCCCTTTGGCTAGGCTTCGTTCACGACATACCAGTTAGGAAACATATGATTTGACAGCAGTCACATAGCAGGCACCTATGGTGCCAACAATCAAGGATACACCGCCACTCTTCAACGCCCTGACAAAGTCATCGAGTTGAGGAGCAAGGTCCTTTCAGCCAGCATAGAGTACCTGCAAAGGAATCTGCAGCTTGCTGTCACGAGTCGCGCAGAAATTTTGTTATTTCTCATGGAGCTCCACCAGCGTGCAGTTCGCAGGGCGAATGCAGCAAAAGCTGTCTGGACAACATTCTCAACTATTCAGTACATCGCAGTAGTGTCTGCTAATACGCACATGTTCACGAGGGCGGGAAGCGGGAGCTAAACACAATCCGGAATCACTTTGTCATGGGCCGCAGGGGAGCGGGGGAGGGGCACTTCGCTCGATGATTCCTGGCTCTTTTTTTTCCCACCCCCCAACATCTCACATCCAAACCAAGCGAGTGGGGACCCGGCTGCGTTTTCCCAGCAATAGTAGTCGCTATTTCCAATTCGTCACGTTGGGTACAAACTGCTGAATCTACCCCTGATCGATCGGGCCACTAGGCATTTCCGCGGAGGACTACTATATCCTCGCAGACTGATTGGCTTGGGGGGTCATCACCAGTTTCCAGCAAGCAGGCAAACGCAAAATTGTACCGGCAGGCAATTTGTCACAGACGCTCCCCGCTCCTCCTTCCCACCCCCGCCCCGCTTCGGCGTCTAATGTCCCACTGACCGGCTGACGTTGACAAAATGTTCGGGTTTCGCACGGGAATGTGGGCTCCCTGCAGTCACCTCTCGGGACCCCTGAGTCGGGTCCGATGTCCACTTTCACCCTCTTCCTCCACTGCGTGGGACGGGTATTACTAAGATCAACGTGATCTCGCCCGGGGATATGGATGAAACTATTGACGCTGGGATTACTTAAACCCTAGATCCTTTTACATACACTCGCGGACAGAGGGAAACAATAGAATCGAATTTTTGACACGGCCGGGGGGGTGCGGAGCAGGGGTCCGGAAGACTCGGGTCCAGCCCGCCCAAGCCTTTGGGATGACGGAGCTCCCCGGCATCGGGGCGGCATTTCTCCCTGGGCGAAGTGTGGGGGCCACCCAAAAACTTCCTGCCCTCAACACCGTCAAACTTGGGATTTTTGTGACTGGCGGTAAACGTGAATTCTTCACTGAAGCTGCATGCAGAGAAGCATTGGCATCACAATGTCTGAACTTTCTTTTTCACCTTGCCCCTGAATAAAACGGCTGCGTGAGGTACCTACTTTTCTTCTGCCAGGGGTTGTGACTCCCAATGAGGAAGTTGGTCACTTTTTTTTTCTTCCAAGTCCAAGCCACTTACTTACCCCCACGGGCGAAGACCTGTCACGACAGACACCGCCGACGGGAACCCGACGTCATGGGGCGTGGGTTGGTGCTTATTTTTTGCTCGTTCGACAATAATTTTTCTTTTCGTTGGGCGAAAAGAGAGATCAAGGGTCAGGCCGGAATCGGATGATGAAAGTCTTTCTTGACTTACACAATTACTAGTTGATATCGTCGGGGTGATGTGAGGCTGCGAATTCGGGGGTTCTATGGGCAGGAAGAAAAGCAAGTTTTCTCCCGGGCTTTCACCGGTGAGGAATTGATGATCGGGCAAGGGCGAAGTGGCTCATCGGCGATGATACTTTACCTCTCTGATCATGCTTGCGGGATGCTTACAAGGTACCGTAGGGAGGGAGTGTTGGGCTCTTTTGTTGGGGTGTTTCTGTATGGCGCCCTCACTCAGCCTTGCGCGGATGACTACCTTATCTACAGACACCCAGACCATCTAAAAGCTCTTCACTTATGATACCCGAGAAAAAAACTGGTTGGGCAGGCGAGTTCTGCAGGTCCGGTGACCCCCAATTCCCTTTCAGTCCCGTCATGATGACTGGGTGCCTGATCAGCGCGACGTGTTTCTTGGTTCTGACCTGCCCGTACCGAGCATGGACCAACTATGGGAATTGTCGATCACGAATGGATCACATTGTGGCACAGCATCATAGTTACCGCTGAGGATGGGGGATCATCCGATGGGGATGCCTTGCCTGCCTGGTTCTTGAGGGAGCAGGACACGGGACCAGATAGAGCGAGCGGTCTTGAGCTCCAACGGACGCTGCCCTGTGCTTACAGGCAGAGAGGGTCGGTACTGTTTGGGCAAGCTCGCTGTGGCAACAGACAGGAAAGGAAGAAAACAAAACACAAAAGGGGCTGAATAGGGGTAAATTTTGAAGACGGCTGGGTCGAGCGAGCGGTTGGTTGGACTTGCTCTTGGGAACAACACACAAACATGTCACTCATCCCACTTGACTACTACACCACTTAGAATACTCCAAACCATTCAAACCCATTTCTTGCAAGTCTTCATTGCATTATATGTACTTACGTGAGTTGCTCCTGATCTCAGAGGGCTTCGTTGCCCATCGTCAACATCGGTCCCTTGCTTCAACCAAGACCATCCCTGGTAAAACGCGAGCAAAAGTAAACCCAGAGACTCTCACCACTAATGCAGTAAATAACCCAATTGACCTTTTCCGTGCCTTTCTCGAATCTTGAAGCCTGAAAATCTTGATAGATGCCCCGCTGTGAGACTACTGACAGACGAAGTCAAACGGTTGCAAACACCACTCCTGTCCAACCAGATTTCAACCAACCAATTTGCATCAGTACCGTTTACAAAGACATGCCTAAATACAAGTTAAAGTGACTTGGATACTGTGTTTATCTATCGCAATGAAGAAACACGGCAGGCACAGCTTCAACCCTAAACCGCACCCCAAAGCTGACTCAAAAGAAGCCCACAACCCCACCCCACCCATACATATATGCACCTTCCGACGAATTTAAACAACCAATAATACCTCACCGGGTGACTAGTCTAGTGGTCAGGACGCTTCGTTGTGGTTATTCGCAAGAATATCACATACGATCCGAAGAAACCCCGGTTCGATTCCGGGGTCGCCCAATATCTTTTGCAACTTTTCCCCTCACATATGTTATCTTTTATTTTTTGCTCAACAAACAGCAAGAGACCAAACAAACCTTTATATTTTGCTCCTATAAGGAAAGTCATTTTCAATATTCCCCTCGAAAACTTTTTGAGAAAATGCTGTTCCACTTGCTCTGTGTATCTTGCATGGCCTTGAGGCAAGGGGGAGCTGTCGAATCAGTTAGTTCCCAGCTCGATCAAGACTGGTTTGCTAGCAGTACCTACCTACCTACCTACCTACCTAGACTGGGACACAAACAAGTTGAACCAGAAGGAAGATATGAACGATTGACGCAGAAAAAAAGAAAAAGGAGTGTGAATCACATACTGGAGAAGCAAAAAGCCCTTGATGACGGGGCCAGACTGTTGAAGTTGAGAGCCGAGATAGGCCCGGAAATTGTAGAGAATAATGCCGGACTCGGCCAGATCACACTTTGTCCTAGGTGAAAAGAACGGCTGTCCTCCCTGTTCTCCCCCGTCCAGTGTTGATTGAAAGAACTCGCAACGCGTGAAGCGGAGGGGAAAGGGAGGCGCGGGGGAACTTGTAGAAAATAAAGCTTCGATAATGTGATGGACATCATGTCAATCAAGTTCTGCGATACGTCTTCAAGTGTGTAAGAGGAATGGAATGATGAGTGGGTGCTGGGAGGCGAGGCGGTTGGAGTGTGACACAAGCGCAAGTCATCACCCAAGCACTGGAAGTCCCCCAAAAGATACAGTAAATCCTTTAATTCCATGTCATAATCCTAACATACAGTTATACACATGCCCAAAGCATAATATATAGATAGTAAGTGCAGAACCTTTTTGACGAGAGCCTTCCAGCGGCGCACCACCGCAGCGTCGGTCATCTCGTCTCTCACTGCCGATCAATCCCAATCGACAACAATATTTACCCCCTTACTGCCCCGCCCTTCCTATTCTCTACTTCTTTTGTTTGTTTCGTTCGTCCAACACATGGGGTAGCTCATTCCCAATACATCCAACACCGGAAGCCTAGCCCAGTGAGTAGAGCAGAGTAGAGCCTCCTGAGTAATCCCATCCTTCGTGCGCCACCTTCGAGACACCGGAATAATGATCGCTCCTTTCCTGTCCCATCAATGCTAAGCACACTGCGAACTGATCAAACAAATTGATCAGGAAAAAACAAAAGGGGGGCTCAACCAAACACCAACTTTCCTGCAAAAAGCCAAACATTCCAAGCCAGCATAACACCAAATGACACCGCTCACTCCGCGACTCCTGCCCCCCCTTAAAGATATGCTCGTAACGTTATTGTTGCTCCCATCAGAACTCGGCACTCCTCCCAACCCATGGTATCTCTTGCGGACGATACAGCGCGCCATGCAAATGCTACAGTTGTCGATCACAAGCCGGCCAACGAAGAAGAAAGGGAAGGCATAAAAAGGAGAAACCCAACCCAAACCCCGTAAAGAAATGTGCAAAATGTGCCAAGCAAATCCACCGTATGCGAATAAGAGGATCGAGATAGAAACGGGTATCACGCGGAGAGGAAGCGCGGAACAAAATGGGAGTGGAGACAGAATTACCACACGACATCGTCAGGTTCGTGTCTGTGACGAGGGCGGCGTTTGAGAAGCGATAGGAGAGCGTCAAGTTGAACCCAGTTGTCGTCATTTTCTGCAAACTTGCGGTGCTTGCGGGTGAGAATATGCTAGGTTGCGTCAGCATTGCTTTCGAAAACAAAACAAAAGCCTATAAGTAAGACTTACCTCGTCAAAGTCATCAAACTTATCCATGCAGTTTTCGCAATACCCCGGCTTGGGGTCGCGCTTCTGCCTTTGTGTGACGGGCATACTGACAGTCCTCCGCAACTTCTCTCTCTGTTTCGCTGCCTCCTCTTCATCCACGGTTTCCAGCTTCCGGTGTGTGGCCCTGCTGGCGCTTGCAGACCGGACAAACGTGGTGCTATCATGGCTCATCTCGGCCATGCGGCGCGAGCTCATATCCTGGGACACTGCTGGAGTGCCAGCCTTGGACAATACCTTGCGTTGCAACCCGTGGATCTCCTTGCTGGTGCCCGCCTTTGTACCAAGAATACCACTGGTGGAAGAAACCATCTGGGAACGGATGGCGGATGTAACGGCGGATTGCTGAAGACCGGAGGCAACTGGCTCGCCAGCAAGCAGACGACCTGCCTTTGCATGGCTCATGAAGGCATTCTGGGTACGGAACTCCATCTGTGGCGGATGCGAAACCCGAGACCGATCAAACGACTCAGCCGTGTTGACTGAAGGAGTGCCTCTGTTTTGCCCATCCTCCATCACGGCGAGAGTCCGCTTTCCAGTAGCCGGCTTGGGCGCTGGCACTTCTGGAGGCTGGAGCTTTACTGCATTCTCGACGGCAGCTGCCTTAGCGGCGCGTTCCTTCGCTCTTGTCTTTTCACGGCTCTCCTTTTCTGGGACTTCATAATCCTCCACAAATGGGCACCGGCCAGCAGAAGCTACGCGGAACTGCGGCCACTCGCCGTCCTTCTTGTCCGCAACCTTGGGGTATTCGCGAGCCATCACGGGTTTTGTTTTCTCTTCCATGTCGTAAATGTAGATATACGGGCCCTTAAATTGGTGCATCTCCTTGGTAGCAACAGTTGGGTCCCGATCCGAAGGGCCATGTACCCGCTCTTGCTGAAGAAGTTGACGGAGGTTAGATCGATCCGTCGCCTTACCAGTACCCGTGCGGCCATGCCCGTGACTGGCCCCCTTGTGCGGCTCCGCCTCCAGTGCTTCTAGAAATCTCGTGAGCTTGTCCACTGACCAAAGCTTCATCTTCATGTCTTGAGCGCGAAGCAGAATGTCTGTATTTCGTGATTTTTGTGGTTTGACATCTTGTCCTGGAACAGGCATTCTCCGGCTCGTATCAAAGACAAGCTTCCGCCTCACAGGAGGCGCCTCAGCAACGCGATTTAATAGCGATGGGTCTATCGTCTTTGGCTGTTCAGAGCCATGAGCATCCACGCCAATTTCGTGATCGTTGGTTGACGTCTTCTCGATACGGGGGATCGACCGGGTGGTGATAACGTGAGTCACATCGATTGAAAAGAACTTTTCCTCGCGCTGTCAAGGGTTAAACGTCAGTCTATCAACCCAAACCAGCGCAGCATCTCGGCCCATGACTTACAGCACCAAGGTTAGTGACCCGCTTAGCCAACCTGGATCGCTGCTCATCAGGAACGCTCTCAAAGTAGAAAACCCAGGTCGGGAAGCGAGTGCTGTAGGTGGCTCTCCATTCCGCGAGCTCCAATTGAGAAGCCTTATCAACGGCGCCATGTGAAGCCTTTTGCGAAGTGGTAACAGCGGCGCGGGCGGTGGCTGCTCGGTGAACAATGGTTCGGGCTGATCTCGTTCGGCTCGGGGATGCGACATTGCGCTCGATCATCTGGCGTTTCGCTGGTGGAGGCTGCCCATACGGCTCCTCTCTAAGGAGCTCGGCATGGGAGCGAACCTTTTTGGCACCATTGAGGGCGGCCGAGACACGCATGGGCGAATTGGCGACATTGGGATTACTCGACAGAGGGACTCTCCTGGCGGTCGACATGGCAGAGAGCTGGGAGGGAGCGGGCGATAGAGATACTGCTGCCATAAGAAAGCCCACTCAACATGCTAAGGGGCTGCCTGGTGTTATTGGGAAGAAAGGGGCGCTGGTGGTTGCGTGGTGATCGTGGTCGTGTGCGAGTCGGATTGTGGAGGGGTTGGGTGCTGGCAGCAACGACCGTCCAACGCGGGCTGGAGTGTGGACGTGCGTGCACCAAAAACGCGTTCTCTGATGGAGCCGGAAATGGCGACGCGCTGGGGTGTTGGAGACAGAAGAGAAGCCCAGGAGCTGCGGAATTGGATGGAGAGACACCACAGACCGTCAATGGCTCAAAGATGCCCGCCAGCAGTCTTCAAACCAAGGTCTAACAGAGAAGAGGTGTCGAGAATTGGGTGTGTAAGAGCGCTGTTTCTCGGTGTGGAAAGGCCTTTTTGGGGGAGCGGGTCGCGCAATCTCAAAAAAGGCGACAAGCCAACATCAGCGTCCAAGCTTTCCGCGACTAAGCCCACTTTGAGCCCAGCATAACAAACTTAGGGTCCACCGACGCGGTTGCCAGCTGCCACACTCTGTCGCGCACAGCAACGACCCCCAGTCATATCCACTGCCACTCGCCCGACACTGCCAGGTAGAACATATTCAACCTTGGCATTCAGTGTCTGACGACATTGTTCAAGATGCAACTTTCCTATCCGGGGTGTGAGACACTGTTGAAGAATTTGTGATAATTTCAGCTGTCTTTTTTTCTTCAGTTCCGCGGTATAGCGTGGCGCGGGAGGCGTCAGGTGTGGCATTTTGAGATTTGCTCCCGTTCTTTGTGTGGATTTTGCTGGAGATGTACTAAAACTCACTCTTATCAAAGCCTCATCACATCCACAAAAACTCACACAAGCCACCAAAAAACAGCATGAGATTATCCAGAGGCAGAACAGCCTTACGGCAACTCAGCTTAGCCTCAAGTCTCAAAAGACAGCAAATATACCGACCATTCCAACAATCCCTCACCCTTGCCGGTGCAAGATTAAAGCCCTCTCGAAACTATGCCACCTCAGTCTCAGCCGCCGAGCTAGAATTCGGCCAGCCCGTCTATGAGACACACCCTCACATTCTCAAACCCGGCGAAAGTATGTAAACACCTCCCACCCCCCCTCTCAAACATCTCATAAAAACTAAAACCGTGTGCTTCCCCAGTAACCCAAGGCATCACCGCCCGCGAATACGCCTCCCGCCGCTCCCGCCTATCCCAATCCCTCCCCCAAGACGGCGTCGCCATCCTCGCCGCCGCCGACCTCAAATACCGCTCCGGCGCCGTCTTCTTCCCCTACCGCCAAGACTCCAACTTCCTCTACCTCACCGGCTTCCTCGAGCCCGAATCCATAGCCATAATCCGCAAAACCGGCCCCACCCCCGAAGACTATTTATTCACCCTCTTCTGCCGCTCCAAAGACCCCAAAGCAGAGCAATGGTCAGGCCCCTGGTCCGGCCTAGCAGCAGCAGAAGACATCTTCAACGCCGACAACGCCTACGACATCTCCAAGCTCTCCTCCACCCTCCCCAACCTCCTCCGCGGCGCCTCCCGCATCTACACCGACATCCCTCATTCCCTCACCACCCCCGCCACCATCGGCCCCCTCCTCAAATCCCTTTCTTTGCCAACCTCTCCCCTCCAACCCCTAGTCAACTCCCTCCGCGCCATCAAGTCCGAAGCCGAAATCGCCAACATGCGCCACGCCGGCCAGGTCTCGGGGAGGGTCATCACCCAAGCCATGCGCAGGAGCTGGTCCTACGAAAAAGACCTCCAATCCTACCTCGACAACGGCTTCACCCAGCACGGCCTCTCCGGCCCGGCCTACGTCCCCGTCGTCGCTGGCGCGAGCAGAGGGTGCATGATCCACTACGTGCACAACACCTCCACCTTACCCCCGGGGAGCACCGTCCTTGTTGATGCCGGGGGCGAGTACGGATACTATGTTACGGATATCACCCGGACCTGGCCAGTCGATGGCAAATTCTCTCCCGCGCAAAAAGATCTTTACAACGCTGTCCTGACAGTCCAGAGACAATGCGTCGCGCTCTGCAGGGAAAACGCCGGGGTGAGCCTGGATGAAATCCACCGCGCGGCGGAAAACGGGTTACGTGAGCAGTTGGCACTGATAGGGTTTGAGGGGTTGACTGCCGGGACGAAACGCTGGGGGCAGACAGTGGGAGGGGAAGATCTGATGGATGTGCTGTTCCCTCATCATGTAGGCCATTATGTCGGGCTGGATGTGCATGATGTTCCTGGGTATGGGAGGTCGGTGCCGCTGAAGAAGGGGCATTGTGTTACGGTGGAACCGGGGGTGTATGTCCCTGATGATGAGCGGTTTCCGAAGCATTTTAGGGGGTTGGCGGTGAGGGTGGAGGATAGTGTTGCTGTTGATGAGGAGGGGCCGATTGTGCTGACTACGGAGGCAGTGAAGGAGGTGGAGGATATTGAGGCGTTGAGGTAGCTAGCTAACCCGGCCTCATTTTAGAAGAAAGAGAGAGCCTGATGGGGTGTGTTGTGTTGTGTTGTGTATAATTGTTGTAAGATATTCGTTGTTGATATGATGAACATGACGGGTCGCAAGGGAAAAAGAAGGGGGTTGATAAAAGCTAGAGGGGGTTTATACCAGGTAACAATACATACACACCACACCACACCACACCACACCACATCACACCACACCACATCACACCACACCACATCACACCACACCATAGAGTAAAAGATATGTCGATATGAATATTTGAATTGATGGGTATCTAAAAGTTTCTTTGTAGCAACAGCAAGTACTTTTCCCTTTCCCTCCCGGCCTGTTTTACTGCTTGCTCTCCTACCAAAAACCCTGGCTGCCTCCCTTCCCTACTTTCCACCGCTCCCCGACTCATCAAGCGTCGGTAGCAAGTCATATATGCCTCCATCTTCGTACCCATTCAACTCAATGATACTAAAATCTTGAGTGAGATGCGATTTCTCCATTCCAATTCGTCTGAGTGTGTGTGTGTGTGTCCTAGTAAAATATCATCGATATCATGCCCAAAAGACCTCTTACCGCAATGATAACAAACCTGAGCTTCACCATCAAGACGAACACACAGTCCCCCTTTCAACAAGAAAACAAAACGCAACGCAAAAGTCCAACCTCAAGAAAGAAATTTTTTCAACCTCCCACCCAACCCCTGACCCCTACTTTGAGCAATGCTGTCCAGATAGAAATAACAAAAACAGTAATGCCCTCCTCACCCAGAAGCCATGCGATGTCATCACCCAAGAACACTCAGCAACCGACCACAGAAATGTCAATTGAAGAAAATCTCTTGCCGCCAGTTTTTGGTTGATTGGGTTGGAATCTCTCCCAACATATAAAAATTAACAAAAGAATAGAAAAGGTGGTATATACAAGAAAAAAAAGCTTCCAAAAAAAGAGCCGAGAAGAATGTTTTGATTGGTGGTGATAGTAGTGGTGATAATGGCTGTAGTGTTAACAGAACCCTCTCGGATCAAAGAGCGTCCTACTATACGTCGGCATCATGTACTGCGGCCGCGCCGTCGCATTCAGCAGCTGCTCAAATGCCTGCAGCCTCCTCGAGAGCTCGCGGTGCTCTTGCACGATTTGCTTGTTTCGGCGCTCGAGCCAGTGTATGTACTCGGTCGCTTTTGTTAGGACCGCACCCTAATACAAGAACCTTGGTTAGTTACCAACATAATATCATGACGATGTGAGTGCCAAAAACTCACCTTGCTAACTTTCGGCGCCCTCGACGGCTGAGTCCCATCCTCCCCTTCCTCATTCTCCGGTATGGTCCTCAGTGCCGGCACAGCATCCCTCAGCTCCGAAATCTTGTCCTTCAAATTCGTCCGGTATTTCCTCTCAATATCGTTATGCGCCGTCCGGTCTCCTCCTGTTACCTTAGCCTTCTCCTTGGCCTTGTCGCTCACACTGCCCTGTCGTTTTGGCTGGTGGTGGTGCATCGAACCCGGCTTGGGGTGAGGCACTGACGAATGTGGTGGTGACACTGGTTTTGGGCCACCCAAGCCCCCCATACCCATACCCATACTCATTCCAATCCCCATGCCCATCCCCATACTTCCACTTCCTGAACCCCCGGCTGTAAACGGTGTGCTCATCCCTGGGTTGAATCCCGAAAAGTTCAGATTTAGGTTCGACCCTAACCCTCCCATACTCGACCCCGGGTTCATGGCGATGGCTATCAGCCTTCTCTGTTCCGCCTCATTCAAAGCTTGATTATTAAGACCAATCAATGAGTCCATACGCAAGCCCGGCTGTGGTCGTTCCCAACTTAGCGGTGTCGAATAGAGACCTTCTCGCGGTGGGACCTCTGGGGGTGGCGCAGATTCGATCTTGGACATGTGGTCGGCAAGGTTAATCGAAGAGAAACCGTCATCCTCGTCGTCCGAGAGGGCGTTATCCAACGCGCTGTCGTCCATCATGTCCTCGGCCTTTAGTCTTTGCCCCTGGTGCGCATTATTTCTGATAATGTCCAAGTCAGTCAGCGTTGGCCTACGGCTGCAACATGTGCATGTCACTCACCTTCGTTTTACCTGTGATCTTGGATCTACCCTGGAAGTCTCAACGCCCTCGGGGATACTGGCCAAGCCTTCCTCCTTGTCAAAGTCCAACCAGTAATCGACAGAATCTAGCGGAGTTGCGTCCATACTGAGCCTTGACCGTTTTCGTTCGTGCCCGTCCCTCCGCACTCCTCTCGCTGGTAGTACCGGCCGTGATTGTCTGTTATGGGCCGAAGATTGTGACGTAGACGAAAGGTTTGGTGAGATGCTGGTGAAGCCAGTGAGCGGTGAAGGCTGAGCGATCGAATCCAGTGACATAGAGGTAGGTGCTGTGGATGGTGACATTGAAATACCGCCATCCATCCCCATGCCAGTGGTGTCCCATATTGATGGTGGCTGAGTTGAGTTGCTGGTCATGAATGGCTGATCGACAGGATTGACTGTCTGGATCCATGTGTCAGCAAGAACCAAGAGGTCCACCAGGTCCAGAGGAATGACGAGCGAGGTACTTGTGTGCTTAAAATGTCATACCTGATTATTGGGCATTGAGAAGAACTCGAGATGTCTTAGCGGGTCCGAGTCCATGGTTGCATGTGCATGCCGTCTGGCGTGACCTATGAGAGAAAAGGGGTGAAAGCGCCGTGACGAGATTCAGTCCTTCTAAAACGTTTTGCTCTCAAGCCCTGTCGCATGCAATGGTTTGAAGGTGAGGATCTGAATGGCAGAATGGGGCTCGCCCGTCAAGTGTTGAAAAACTGAAATGTCTGCGCGATTCGACAAAGTAGGAGGCGGTTAAGTCCAAGCCTCGTCTCGGTCTTGGTATTGCCCGACGTCCCAAGGGAGCAGCAGGATGCTTGCAGGTGCGCAGTTAGACTTTGGCGATCTCCTAGGATGCCAAGACCAAGTGAGTGGCAAAAGTTGTTGGATTGGGGTTGGAAAGGCCGTTTTGCTGTGGAGGAGTTCAAGAGAGGTGCGCAAGGGGTGACAGCATGAGATAATCGAGTGTGTTGGTGATGTGAATGAGTGTAAGTCTGTGAGTGTGTATTGTGTAATTGAGCGCGGGGTAAGACTGAGATGGTTGAGGCGTGGCGGTGGTCTCCGAGGCGAAGATCAGGAGCCACAGAGACGCAGCAGTGGGAAGATGTTCATGAGCTGGCGGTTGAACACAGCAGCCGACGACGGTGAGGATCGGGGGTCGGGTGCCGGCAATCACGAGATGTAGTAAGACCAAGAACACTGACAGATCGGGCAGCACCCAGCCAGGGCCGTTGGAGCTACCACGAGATGGCTAATACAGGTAGACCTGCAACTCTGAAATTTTCCAGCCGGAATTTTTAGGGGAAAGCAGAGGTGGCGAACAGCGAACTATTATCGTGGGACAAATGCTGCATGCAAGTAACCGTGATGCGAGCAGTCCGGAAAAAGTCTCCACAAAGGGGGAGTAAGAGTGATAAGTAGAAGGGGCAGAGAAAACGATATACAGCGAAGGTGAGCGTCCAGTCGACACCGACTAGGTCTAGTATTACTTGAGCGGCGATAACGAATGAAAAGGGGGGCGATTGCGCCTATGACTTCGAGTCCTTCGAGTTCCGTGTTCGAGCTTTGTGCCTTGTACCCAGACCCGAAGATATCGCTCCAGATGGGCGTCGAGCAGCGTCAGGTGTCAGGCGGTTAATAGAGTAGGCTTGGAGAAGCCGGGAGCTGACGAGCGGGAGTTGTTGTTGTCGGTTGTATGTGGAAGCTATGTACAGGAAGTACAAGAGACAGACAGAGAGAGCGCGGAAGGTCGGAAGCGGGCTCGACGAGAATATGGCACTTAGGACCCTTGTCGAGTAGTGTCGAAGAACAGCATCGGGGTAGTGAATGTCGGTCCAGGTGGCAGAATCCCCTTTCCTAATACAGCCAGGAGCGGGCTGACTATAACGAAGGACTTTGCAGCAAAACAATCTCAGTCTCGGCAACTGACAGCTACGGCGAAGGGGGGTTAAAAATGGATGGTGGTGTTGGGCCGAGCTGAAGATACAGACACTGAAAGTTTTGGAGATATGTAGGCACCAGGCCGTAACCTTTTTTTGGCTGGGTAGCGTGGCGGACTCGTGCGCGGGAGGGTGGGTAAAAATCAGTGAATCACGAGCAACTGGTTGCGGGAAAGATGACGGCGCGCCGTTCTGCTCATGAGAAGAGAGAGCGCAACTGGCTTGTGAGGATCGTTGAGGATCTCGATTTGTGTGACCCCCTGGCACTGAGAACGGGGAAGCAACGGGGATGCTGGGGTTCAGAGGGTCGCTAGGAGGTACTACTTGAAGCCGATTGGACTGCTGGACCTCGAAAATTGTCGAGATGGCCTGACTTTTTGCCCCGTGGGAAATTCACTCAGACACTTTCACGGATTCTCTGGGGAGTTCTGGGAAGGAGGCCAAAGGCCAATCGGGGGATTGGAAGCTCTGACGCAAAACCTTTTTATTTGGGCTGATTTGCTCCAAGAATCATGCCACTTTTTGTCTTGGAGAAGGCTGCGGGTACGTGCTTCTCCACTGGCCAAGCCGGCAGTAGCTCAATCGTTGTGCTGCTCTGATTGGCTGCAGCCCCTCTGCTGGGTGTCAGCCTTATCATCAAGAAACATTCTGATGGGGTCTGGACCCTGAAATACAACGACAGCCATGTTCCTTGGATGTTCTGGTGCCGTCTGGATCCGCGCCGGGCTTTGGATTTTCCTACTTTAAATGCAACGACTGCCGCATCTGATACCAACCGACAGCAACGACATTCTCAAATTCATGGAAGCATCGGATGCTACTTGATATATATATTTGTCTCTGGGAAGCGGTGAAGGTTGTGTTGCATGTTTGTTACTCAGCGGCGAGAAACTGAAGAAGCAGAAGTCATTGTTTTTGTTGGGCAAGTCCACCTAAAAAGTCAGACCAGTTTGACCAACTGAGAAGGCAACTCGGGGGCCTGTCAAAAAGAGGAAGCCGCGATTGCCGTGCCATTTTATTCTATTTGCGTCACGGAGCAAATACAAGAACTCGGGTATTTGTATATCGAATCTGTCAACGTGGTCCAAGGCCGGCCCGGGCCGGTGACAATCCAAAAGCCATTGCCATCAATGGACCGCAAAAAGCGTGGGGTTTGGTTGGAGGGCGGGCGTTGTCAAAATGTTTGACAGCTTCGCGCTATACCCTAACCCCTGGAAGTTAAATGTGGATTACCCCACATGTGCACATGCCAGTTGCCGTCTAACTCGCATTTTGAACTGGACAACTCTTGAAGCTTACGATCCCTCTTTGAGAGACCCTTCACAAACAGGCAAACACACAGAACTACCTATTTCTCTGGAATCTTGCGGTCTGGACAAACCCGTCTTTTTGATTACCGGAATATCCAGGAAAAAGAAAACAAAAGCCAATCTCTTAGTCAACATGGCGTCCTCACCTTCGCCCTCTCGCCCGACAGAGGACGACAACAACAGATCACCACCAGCATCCCCTGTTCTGGAAGGCCGGGACTCTCCGGATTTACCCCTCACTATGACTGCGTCCACAGTTCTAATGACACTGCCTCGTGATGCCACAGCCGCTCTCGCCGCTGCCGGGACCTTCCCACAGGAGAAAGTCATCGTGCGCTTCCGGCCTGTTGGCGCAGCCCCGGCCGTACCCCGTGAACAGGTCAAGGTCTCCAGCAGCTACAAGTTTGAAAACATCGTAGCCCACTTGAGGAAATCTCTCAAGGTTAAAGATACAGACAGTGTGTTTCTCTACATTAACAGCACATTTGCACCTTCACTAGACGAGGTTGTGGGCAACCTATGGAGGGTAAGTGATACGCCAGATATTGAGGTATTGGGGCCTACTCCGGTCTTTTGACTAACACGCTGATCTCCATAGTGCTTCAAGGACTCGGAAAACAGACTCAACGTATCCTACTCGATCACCCCTGCGTTCGGATAGTAAGTCCATCAAATCACCTGAGCCCATCATGGCCGGGCCCTCGACAAATCATGCGTCTCGAATAAGAGTATACTATTATTATCCTGGAATATTACTTGAAGAGTACTGTATTCAGCAAAACGCTCAAAGGGCTTCCTAACTATCAACGCAAACGCAAACATGGTATCCGCCAAAATGCTTTCTGAGGCCATATAGATGACGAGTTACCGCCAATGCATACAATAAATCATAACGCTGAACCCAAGTACCGTACATAAACGAGAATGGACAGACACGCCTTGTAAAGGAACCGACACCCACGAAAATCCCAACATTCTTTACACATCCTTGACCGTCTCAGCGAATGCCTCGAGCTGGTCCTTCGGAATCGGATATGTGTGCTCAGGGGCGGGGTACTGCCGACTCTTCACCTCATCCCGATAAGTCTCGATAGCCCGGAGACTCTCTGACCAGACATCGCCATACTTTTTGACAAACTTGGGGAGGAACCTTCCAGGTGGGAAGTTGCCCGTCATGTCGACCTGCACAAGGACCTGACCGGAGCAGCCGTTACCAGCACCTATCCCGATGGTTGGAACGGACAGCTTCTCGGTGATGATAGATGCAACCTCGGCAGGCACTGCTTCGAGCACCATGGCGAAACACCCGGCTTCTTGGATGGCGAGCGCATCTTCCAGCACCTTCATGGCACCATCAGACGTCTTGCCCTGAACTCTGAAGCCACCCAGGGCGTTTTGCCGTTGGGGAGTCAAGCCCACGTGGCCAAGAACTGGGATGCCGGCTTGGGTGATTTTGGCAATGGTGGGAGCCATCTCTTTGCCTCCCTCGAGTTTGACACCCTGCATGCGGCCCTCTTTGACGAAGCGGATGGCCGTCTCAAGGGCTTGTTCTGGGGCTATTTCGTAGGAGCCCATGGGGAGGTCACCAACCTAGAAGGGTGTTAGTTTTGTTTAGGGGAGGTGGGGGGTAAAAGGGGCAAATCAGAACCAAACATACAGTAAAGGCAGCTCGGGTGGCACGTGCAACGGATCGACAGTGTAACAGCATCTCTTCCAGAAGAACCTCTGATGTATCTTCCATTCCCAAGGCCACCATGGCGAGGCTGTCGCCCACAAGGACCATGTCCATACCGGCCGCGTCGGCCACGTGGGCGCTGGGGAAGTCGTGGGCGGTGATCATGGTGATAGGCTCACCCCTCTTGTGCATGGCACGGAGGGTGCCGATGGTGACTTTTTTGCGGGGGTTGGTTGGTGGTGTGCCCATGGGGGAGTGGGAGCTGTTTCTGGTTTGTTGTTGGGATGCATGTTGTTGGTGGTGGATTATAGAGGCAAAAGAAGGGGTTGTGGTGAGGGTTGATGGTAATGATGATAGTGTTGATGGTGGTGGTCGTGTGCCCCTGGAAAGGGTAGTAGCACACGACCTGCGAACAACGGAGGATAGTGATGATAGGTACATGGGATGTACTTGTGTGTGTGTGTGTGTGTGTGGTGGTGCTGCACGGTGACGTCTTGCAGGGGTTGTTTCAAAGTCAAAAAAAGGTGCAAAAATGCAAAAAGTGGTGTTCAACTCTTACGGGCTTCTCTGCAAAGAAACAGGAAGAAAGAAATTTGGGAAAAACGACACATGGTTGGGGCGAATTCGCGCAGTTTTTAATCAGCAAGGTCATGATGGTTTTTGCTGCGTACAATTGAGTATCTCTCTTGAATCCGCTGGAGTTTTTGTTTCTTGCTGCGGCGCTCCTCCACTGGACGGGACTGGGCTGTGGGCGGCGGCGGGTTTCTTACCCCGAAAAAAAGGTTGAGGCCGGCTCTTTGCAAGCGGTTCGGGCGATCGGGGCAGGGATGTGATTGGTCATGGACGGTGAGCTGGGAACTGGGGCCGCTGGAGCCGAGGCAGTGGTTTCGCCAGGGCAAAGCCGAGCGGTTTTCCATCAGACATCTTGAACGCCTTCCCTGCATCCACCAGCTGAACTTACAGCCTTGTTATTGATCTTTTGTGTCTTTCTCTCAGCCTTGAGAGACTCTCGCGGTTC
Source organism: Apiosordaria backusii (assembly GCA_030549205.1). Lineage (NCBI taxonomy): Eukaryota > Fungi > Ascomycota > Sordariomycetes > Sordariales > Lasiosphaeriaceae > Apiosordaria > Apiosordaria backusii. The sequence goes on from JAUKTV010000003.1 coordinate 2,779,349, forward strand.
TTTGGTGTACGAATTGTTCTTTTGATATCTGAGTTCGAAGACTCTTTAACGGTTCCCAATAACTGTTCAAAATAGGTGATGAGCCGAGTAGATTTCTTACCCCTCCATCTTTTTGTTTCTTCAAACAACCGGAGCCAAGCCATCGATTTGCATGCCGATTCCGGGTCAGCTTGGAAGAAGCAGATACTACCAGGCACGCGTGACCTCTCCGCCTTCAACTTTCCCGCTCGCCCTTCAGCTACCGCTCATTGGGGTGTGGTGTCGTGTGTGTGCCTGTATAAGAGGTGAGGAGATGGCTGTTCGTTACCCCGCTCAGCCATATTCGTCTGTTTAACTCCGCGGGTACTACCCCGGCAGGCCCGGCGTTGCATCAAAGTGGTTTGTTCAACAAGAAAACGATATGTAAGATCAAAGCCTCTGTGTTTGAGATTCTGACTGTGTGTCCGGATTGAGGGTCTGAAAGAAGACAAAGACATGCTTGAGGCCTTGGCCGCCATCAGGCCAACATCAACTCTTCCCAAGGGCTTGGGCCCTTCCAATCGCATGGCGTCATCTGTCTCCACCAGACACCTTGACACCTCATCAAGACCTCATCTATGAATGTCCATCAAGACCATCTGACATTCAGGGACAAGAGAGATCGGCAATGTCGGGCTGTTGGGTTGTTATATCTCTGAAGACTCAAACCCCATAAAGGCAGAACACTCCCGTCTTTGTCCAGCAGTTCCCTACCTTAGGTATTGTTGGGCAAACGTAGGGTCTTGGGAGAAACAGGGCATCGGGTTCTTATCATTCTATCTATCTCGGAGCAAACTGACAGTTGTCCGAGCGGCTGGGAGAGGCCCAGAGCGGGCAAGCACCCACCTGAGGCTGCCCTGCAGGCATGAGACTTCCACTGTCTGACGTCGTGACTTTTGAAAGGGACCACTCCTTCAGCTGGAAGCATTCATTTTGCCCCTTTTCCCCCTTTCCAATAAATTGCAAGACCAGTAAACCGCGTTAACGTCTCTTGACTGCATAACACGGGACCTAATAAGGCAGAAACAACCAGCGCCTTTCAGGTACACATCACACACACATAAAGCCCATTCCCCGCATCCCGCATACACTACGTGCCCACCCACACCACCACCACCCGCTAGTAACCATACCACCACTCAGCTGAGTCAACCGATCGGATCGACGACACCTGGTAACCCCTCGCCTCTCGCAAGTGCCTGCCAACTTTAAAAAGGACCATCAAGGTAGGCCAGAAGGGACCTTTAATTAATCTCCGCATTGTGAGCTGCCGCCGACGCTTTCCATATCCGCTGCGGCTTCCCAGCTTCTTGTCCCTCATTACACCGATCCTCGAATCTCGAACTCTTTCGTACCACTCGACGTAACCTACCCTTCGAGACGCCACCTGCTAACTACCGCCTCGATTTGAAGATCCCCGAGCTTAACACTGTTCTGAAAGCCACCTCCCAGCTACTCCGAGCGCCTCCGAAAGCTTCACCAAGCGGCAAAATGGCTTCCCCGCGTCGCCGCATCGAGACAGACGTCATGAAGCTGTATGTGCCCTCTCTACCTCGAACCCAACAAGCGAGCGACCGCGACGACAAGAGCAGGGCTGATGGGTTATGATCGACAGGTTCATGAGTGATTACGAGGTGACGCTGGTCAATGATAATAGTACGTTTCCACCTCTTCCAATCCCGGCTGTACAGGATATGGCTTCTGTGGCTGTTCGCTAACTTGGTTCATTTAACTACAGTGTAAGTCAACGACGATGACGATATCGATCCAAGCCCGATGCGCCACACGCTCGATTGACGAAACGATGCGGACCTTGACGGCTGATGCGAGGAATCGGATATAGGCAAGAGTTCTATGTGCGCTTCAAGGGTCCTACTGAGAGTAGGTGATATCACTCAAACACGTCATCAAGCCAAAGAGGATGGATAACTAACGTGCTGGATCTACCGAGCAGCTCCCTTTGAAGGCGGTGTTTGGAAAGTCCATGTCGAGCTCCCCGATCAGTACCCGTACAAGTCGCCGAGTATTGGGTTTGTCAACAGGATCTTCCATCCGAATATTGATGAGCTGTAAGTCTTTGTCCGATGCAGAACCTGTAGTCAAACTCGGGGAGAATTTAGGGAGCACGGGGGAGCAACTCGAACCATAGTAGAGAATGGGCCAACTGAAACGCTTCGGGATATCTCTAGGTCTGGATCGGTCTGCCTCGATGTCATCAACCAAACCTGGTCGCCCATGTTCGACATGATCAACATTTTCGAAGTGTTCCTCCCACAGCTGCTGCGCTACCCGAACCCGACGGATCCGTTGAATGGAGAGGCTGCTGCACTGCTGATGAGGGAGCCGACAAGTTATGATATTAAGGTCAAGGGTGGGCAGTCTTTTTCTTTAGTTTTGTCTTTTCGTTATCTTCTATTGCTTGATCATTGTCTTCCCCTCACTCAAACTTGTTCAGCAAAGGCGGTAATTGGTAAATTGCTAACCATACATGCATGACTGTGTTGGGTATAGAGTATGTCCAGAAATACGCCAGCAAAGAAGCGGCCGATGATGCGGGCGCCGAAAGCGAAGACGACGACGACTTATCTTCCGTGGCGAGTTTTGATGATGACGACGAGGAGCAGCAGCCGGCCGGAAAGATGGATGATGTATAAGAGCTTGTTTGTTTAGTTGGTTTTTGTAAGAGGTGGGAGGTAGTGAATGCATTTCGTCTGATCACAATCATGGATGTCTACAGTGGGAAGGGAGTTGCAACGGCTTGGTATGGTACTAAGGGTTTTCTACGGTTCTGGTTCTAAGTTTTGATATCCAATTATTATTCTTTTCTTCGAAAACCTCTACACAGTGTTGCTGGTGGCATGGTTTGGCTCCTCGTGCTTGTTTTTGCTTTTAAAGCGGCAAAGAATTTGGGGCTTGTCTTCTGTGAAGGAAGGACCAGAGCGTTAACTGCATAGCACATGGTCAGGGCGCTTTACATCATATATTCATGAGCAAGATTGTATCTAGGCGGCTTGATGACCACGACTACCTTACAGTTCTAAACTGAACAACATTTGCAAACTCCGGAGCATCCCCTCCGGAGCAAGCTAGAGTCAGCCAATCAGCGCCGACAGGCCACGATATGATTCGACTACCATGTGTTATGTGTGGTTATAGGTGATGTAGTTGTAAACACCTAGTTGCAAAGCAGAGGGGAGCAGAAAAAAAAAGAAAATCATCATGAGTATTGGGTATCATCGCTACGCTATGCTAATAAAATCAGATCCAAAACCATTTCTCATGCCCTTTTTCAAGACTCAATCCGAGTCTGAGTCGTAGCTGACCAGCAGAGCATGCTGACCAGCAGGTCCTAGTGATTGTTGTTCGTCTTGTCGTTTGTCCTCCTCTTTCCCCAAACCACTTGCGGCATCTTTTGCTTGTGGCGGCATTGTTGTTACCGTCTTCTCGCCCTCTTCTTCTGTAAGTCGCTTTCTCTTCTTCAGCCCAGGAAGCAGAGCAGATCCCTTCTCCTTGTCTCTGCTGCTGCTGCTGTTGTTGTTGTTACCCCCAAAGGCAACCAAAAAAGGATCCTTCGCCGCTCTTGTATTCGACCTAATTTCCTCCACTAAGCTCTCTCTCATTCTCTCCGCTTTGATCTCCCTCTTCAACTTCCCTTTGCCCTTCTCTTGCTCTTTTTCTTTCCCCACCTTCTTCCTGCTGTCATCGAACAGCGGCCTCGCAAGCACCCTCTCCACTCTGTTTTCCAACTCTTCCGGAACGGCGCCAAAGTCAACCAGCTGCGCCCTCAGTCCATCCTCTTCTTTTTCAGGGAGCAGATCAATCCCCAGCCCCATTCTGTCCTTGAGATCCTCCGCCACGGCAGCTTCTTTTTCCCGTTTATGTCTCCCCTGGCGAAAACTCGCTCTGAGCCGGCGGTTGGCGGTGAACGGATCTTCCCACTTCCGCTCGTTTTCGTCTCTCAGCTCCTCGATCCTTATACTCGCGTTTTTGGCTTGTTCACGATCGGCAATTGTTTTTTCGAGTTTTCCAAAGGCTGTTTCTCTAGCCTCTTCTTTTTCCCGCTGTGTTCTGATCGCTGTTAAGACTAAGTCGTCCTCGGCTGAGCCGCCTAGGTCACGTTTTCGGGCGCCGGAGACAATGACATAATCCGTGTTTTTCGGGTCGGTCTGGATGACGATTGTGCCGCCGCAGATGGTGTGCTTGATTGTGAAACAAAAGATCGGGGTGGTGTGGTAGTTGCCGGTTTTGGACTTTTGGGCGTTGAAGCGGACGCCTTGGGGGATGAGGGTCGGTTGGGGGCAGGAGGCGCACCAGATGGGGAAGGGCATCTCGAAGCGGACGGTGAGGTAGCCGCCGTGGGAGGAGGAGAGCTTGGAGGCGCGGGAGCCGAGGGGGTGTTTGCGATGGAGGGAATTGCCGGAGGAGATGAGGCCTTCGAGGTCGGGGGGATGTAGCGGCCCATGTTGAAGCCTTGCATTTTGAGGTGGGGGTGCCCTGGGGGGCGGGTGGACGGAGGGGGACGGTAGGGGGTGGTTGGGGGGGTTTGTTAAGGTGTGGGAGGAGGGTTGATTGGAGGGGGGTGTTGGCTATACGGTGGGATATCGGGATGGTGATTGCGCGAGATGGTGGTGGTGCGCGCCGTGATTTGGGGTTTGATTTTTGCGGATGTTGAAGAGCGCGGAAGATAGTGGAGGTTTAGCGGGTGACGCAGTGGATGGACCACCCTGGCTTCAGTTGCCGGCCGGGTGGGGTGCATTGGTGGCGTTTTTGGCGGGATTCTAGCGCAGGCGGTCTTGGCACGATACATCCCCAAGCATCATTTATTGGATCTCGATACCTAGCTTTCAACACTGGAATCTTGACCTTGCAAACGCTGCTACTTAAGACGTCCAACTTGTATCTTAACCATCACTCTCATCATCATCAGGCCAAGAGCCAGGGGGGTTGCTGGACTTGCGCTTCCTGACTTTGAGGTCCTCAGGGTTGGCATGTTGTATGGAGAAGGTGTTATCGGAATCGGGTGTGTTGTGAACGCTGCTGTGTCGCGTTCTGCTTTTCTTGCCAAACTTGGACCTGGTCGTCGACCTGGAGAGTTTAGACAAACTTTTACCCATTTTGAAGTTTGTTTAAGGGTAATTGCCCTGTACTGTTCTTAGTTGGGTTTGACGCGAGGGATGGTTACCAGAACCTACAAGTTCTCTCGCCAGAACAAAACCTCTATATAACTGTAGTCCATGGATGGGAACATATAAGACCGTCTAATGGTTTCACAGACACTCTGGCATCAACTTTGAAACGAGTTATATGTTGCCACCATTGAATTATTGAGTCAGTGCTTGTTGAAGACCTTGATGAGTTTCTGTGTGACTTCAACTCGGACCACCAGCCTATGATAAGCCTGGGGACATAGCCAATGCGATTTCCTTGAGCTCACAGAGACTGTTCATTACTGTCAGACCTCAAAGTTCACTCATGACGCATGGCCAAGACGGGCGCTCCCTTTTCATGTTGATGTGCCTTGCATGGCTCCTTCCCCCGCAGCTGCCCCCCAAGGAGCTCAGGCGATCCTGCCTCAAGCAGTCCATTTATATCAACCCGACTCAATTGTGGGATACGAGGTCTCTTCTGTGGTCTATCGCGAAGTTAGAAAACGTCTGACAGCTTTCACAACACTGCCAGTGTCTTCAGAATACGCACACGCGTTTCCATGGCTAGTGATTCTTCCACGACACAATGCTCCTGCAACATTCAAGATTACAGCAACTTTGCCAAAAGCACCACAGATCGGCACGGTAGCAGCCCTTATGCTTAACCAGATGCCTAAACGTTCGGTATTTTGCACCCGGGTGATGGGCCCTCCCGCTGTTTAGCCCCTTTATCCGGCAATCTCACGTTGATCTCCTCCGCATGCGGGGCCCCAACTACCAGGTCTCTGGTGACGACCTCGATACATATTGACCATGTATTGTCCTCAGCATCTGTCATGTCTTATAGAGATGGATAACGTTGAACTTTGACACCATGAAGTCGCTCCTGTTCCTGGGCTTGTCAGCCTGCCTGTCCGCTCCATTGGGGCACGCAGCCAACTCCACCATCTACAACCCAATATTTCCTGGCTTTTACCCAGACCCCAGTTGTATATTTGTCCCTGAGTGGGATGATACTTTCTTTTGTGCTTCTTCGAGCTTCAACGCGTTCCCGGGCATTCCTATTCACGCCAGCAAAGACCTACAGAACTGGAAGCTGATCGGTCATGTTTTGAACCGGAAAGAGCAACTTCCCAGATTGGCCGAAACGAACAGGTCAACCAGGTTTGTAGTCTCACTTTGTCTTGCTTGGAAAACACCATGGCTTACATTTTGCAGTGGCATCTGGGCCCCGACAATTCGATTCCATGACGACACTTTCTGGCTCGTTACAACCCTCGTCGACGACGACCGCCCTCAAGCAGACTTTACCAGATGGGATAATGTATTCTACCGCCACCTTGAGCTCTTAAGAGAGAAAGTTAACACAATTTGGGTGGTAGATCATCTTCAAGGGCAAGGATCCGTACGATCCGGCTTCATGGTCAAATGCTATCCACTTCAACCTTACTGGATATGACCCCGAACCTTTCTGGGATGTTGATGGCAAAATCTACATCAATGCAGCTCACGCATGGCAGGTCGGGTGAGCGCTGCTTCTAGCCCCTCAATCGAATACCAAACTAACCACGCCTGATACAAGACCCTATATTGAACAGGCGGAAGTCAACCTTGACACAGGAGAAGTGGGCGAGTGGAATATCATCTGGAACGGAACTGGCGGTCTTGCCCCCGAGGGACCACACATCTACCTCAAGGATGGATGGTATTATCTCCTGGCTGCAGAAGGTAAGAACTTCACAACCTGGGATTATCTGCTCGAATACATCACCCTGACCATGTTCTAGGCGGAACTGGCGTCAACCACATGGTCACCATGGCTCGTTCAAAGAATGTTTCCGGGCCCTACGAGTCATACGAGAATAACCCCGTCTTGTCAAATGCCAATACGACAAGCCTTTGTAAGCCCACGATGCGGTACCCTTGAACTGATGTGACTGAGACTCACACTTAACAGTCCAAACCGTCGGTCATGCGGATCTCTTCCAAGATGGCAATGGGAACTGGTGGGGAGTTGCCCTGTCCACTCGCTCCGGCCCCGAATACTTCCACTACCCCATGGGACGAGAAACTGTCATGACTGCCGTTTCTTGGCCCGAAGGTGAATACCCAACGTGGACACCCATTAGCGGCGAAGTGAGCGGCTGGCCTCTTCCGCCTGCAGCTCTCGACATAAAAGGAGTCGGGTAAGCCTCTATCTCGGCCTTCCACATCATCTTCAGCCTAGCCTCTGACCGTTTTATGATACAGGCCGTTTGTCAACCACCCAACCCCTGAGATTCTCACCTTCTCCAACGCCAGCTCCCTTCCAGCACACCTTACTCACTGGCGCTACCCCAACCCCTCCTCTTTTGTAGTTTCACCGCCTGAGAAACCCAACACACTCCGCATAAACCCCTCCAACATCAACTTGACAGCCCTCAATGGGAACTACGCCGGTCCAGGTGGCCAGAGCTTCATCTCCCGCCGGCAACAAGACACTCTTTTTACTTTCTCGGTTGACCTCGACTTTTCCCCTACGGGCGTCGAGGAAGAAGCTGGTGTTTCTGCATTCCTGACACAAAACCACCACCTTGATATGGGGGTTGTCCTCTTGCCGCCGAGCGCCAGTACTGCGACTCTTTTGCCTGGACAGTCCCAAGAACAAGAAGAGGAGGCACTGATTCCGCAGATCAGGTTCAGAGGGGAATCCTACGTTCCTGTTCCCAAGCCTGTTATTGCTCCTGTGCCAAAGGCTTGGAGGAACGGGAAGCTGAGGCTGGAGATCAAGGCGGCGAACAGGACGCACTACAGCTCGGTGTTGGACCGGCGGGGAGGCAGAGCTTGATGCAGACGCTGCTGTATGCGAGTAATGATCCTGTTAGTTGGGGGTTTACTGGTATGTTTCTCACGACCAACTAACGAATAATGGTTGAGGTGAATACTGACGGGTCTTGTGGAATAGGCGTGCTCCTCGGCGTTTACGCCACGAATAACGGAAGAAATGGGACAACGCCGGCATATATCTCGAACTGGCAGTATCTGCCTCAGGGACAGTTCAGAGATTAAAAGGGAATTCTCTCGATGTTTACTGTCGACAGGCAAGATCCTACTTAGCTGAACAAGAGAATGGAATACATTATTGTGATCATTAAAGCCATTGAGTTTACTGCCCTTCGAAATTATTCCCACTTGAGCTAACAACCACATCATCATCACAAGACATACCTAAACCCAACCATCCCCTCCATCTCCCCTCCCTCTCCCTTCTCCCCGCCCCCATCATTCCCCACCCTCCTCTGCTGGCCCCTTTCCTGCTCCTCCAGCACTCTATTCTTCCTCACAAAATGCCACCTCAACCCCGCCGCCAACCCGGCATTCAAAAACATGAACACGGCACAAACCACCATCCCCTTTGTGTACCCCCCCGCCCTATCCCCAGCAGGGAACAACCTCGTGCCCAACAGCGGTCCACACTGCCCGACCATATTCAGCACTGCGATTCCCACTCCCCTTTTTGTATCACTTCCCTGGTTGTTGAGCGTCCAAGGCAAGACATTGGCTATACTAGGGAAAACCCCCGCCGCGGCGAGAAAGACAGCGAAGTATCGTGCCCCTACTAGAGTTTCTTTGAGTGTGGCGAGAAGGATGTACCCCGCCCCGCCGATGAGGGAGAGGATAATGATTGTGATGCCGCGTTGTTGGGTGCGGTCGGCGAGGTAGGTGCTGAGGATGCAGATGAAAAAGGAGAGGATGTAGGGAGGGGCGGTGAGGCCTTGTGCTGCTGACACACTGGAGAAACCCATTGATGATAGGATGGAGGGGAGGAAGACGGGGAGGGAGGAGAAGGAGACGTTGCAGGAGAAGTACATTAGTGCGGGCAGCAAGGTCTGCAAACTCTCAAAAGTGGAAAGAATCTCGGAGGTGGAGATGCTGCGCCAGCCGAACTTGGGACGGTCTTCCGGTTGGGAAGGGGAGGAGGTTTGGAGGGCAAGACGGGATTTGGCTACTTCTTTTTCGGAGGGGGTGAGAAAAGGGGCGGTGTCGGGGGAGGGCAGGTAAAAGTAGAGGAAGACAGCGAGGAGGAGGGTGGGGAGGCCTTCGATTAGGAAGAGGAGGCGCCAGGGGGGTAAAGGGGGGGAGGGGGTGGTTGTTATGGCGTAGGCGAGGGCGCCGGCGAAGGTGGTGGCTAGGGGGGCGGCGGAGAGGAAGATGCCGCAGCGGAGGCCGAGCTCGCGGCGGCGGTAGAAGAAGGAGAGGAGGTAGGGGACTCCTGGGGCGAAGCCGGCTTCTGCCATGGCGAGGAACCAGCGGCAGACCATGAGGCCTTGCCAGTTGAAGGCTGTCGATTGGAGGGTTGAGGCGAGGCCCCTGGATGGTGATGGTTAGATGTTGGAAAAGGGGGAGGTGAGAAAGAAAGGGTGCTTACCAGGTGGTTACTGTTATTGTGGCCCAAATGTCTGGAGTTTTGGTCAGTCTTTACATGCTGGGTAAGGGAGGAATGATCGTCAAGAAGGCAGCATACGAGGAGGCATAATCTTCCACATCAGAGCAAAGCCTTCAAACAAAACTGAGAAACGTTTGTTAGTAGAAGTGAGGAATATGCAGGTGGTGCCCTAGAAGGCTCACTATACGGTATGTAGAAAATGGTGAGCAACCATTGGAAATGCTCATCATCAAACCCCAAGTCGGCGCTCATCCCCGCGGTCTCAGCATTCCCGATATTTGACCGGTCAAGAAAAGCAAGCATATAAGCCAAAAACACAAGCACAACCAGCGTCCTGTCAAACTTCCTCCTAACGCGCCTTTCAATGACAGGATCGATCTCGACGTTGACATCGCCTAGCAAGGTGCTGCCACGTCTGTCTGGACGTATACCTCCATGTTGGCTAGAGGTACAAGGCCCAAAAGAAACACCGAGCTCATGTTTTTCCTCATCGTCGTCTATAGGCGGTGGGAGCTTGTCAATCTTGTCAATTGCTCTCGTAATTTCGTCGGACATGTTGATATTGTTTTCGCTGGTGGAGATGGTAAGTTGTGGCCCGGATACCCCTCAGCGGACTTGCTCTCCGGTGAAACCTGGGGTAGGTAGTTCACCCGCAAAACGGCAGTGCGAGCAAAAAAAGGGACAGAGTCATGAGAAAGAAGGGCCGGTGGGGGTTTAGCTGTCACCGGCGTGGTTGAGCAGCTTGTCTTTCAACGGGAGACGACTACCAACGCCCACAAGCCTTACTAGAAAGCAATGAAACGGTGAAAAGCACGAGAGAGAAACTGGGGTAGGTTGGCAAATAGATGACTTTCAAAAGACAAGCTCACCCGCTTGGGGCAGAGTTGCGCTGCATGTGTGCGACTGACACAGGCATGGTGGTCTCTGACTGGAGCCTGCTGTGCAGTGGAGAGGTTGTGGTGATTGTCCAGGCAATTGCCATACTTTGGAATTCTTATTTCTCCTGGTCGTTGTGTGTTGGCTGAAGAACCGAGAATTAAATTGAAGAGGCATACACAAACTCGACGCAAGATCATTCAAGTTGTCAAGTCTCGCCGCTCGGTGGAAGGACAGGCAAGAATAAGCTTTCGATGGTTCGAATGGTCGTGATCATAGATGGCTAGCCCACGCCAGTGTCAATCCATCTGTCCATATTTTCCTGCATCTGTGTACCTGATCCGAAGCCCCAAACCCGGCCAAGTCGGTCTATGATGCGAGAATGGAGGAACTTTGGTCATATGGCCTCTGATGATTCATGATACTGCAGAAAAACGGTTGATCCTCCCCAAGGGAGCCAGGATAGCGATATCACCAGCCATGTCTTACAGCCGAAACCCGCAAGTTCCCGCCCTTCCTAGGCTCAGAGAGAATCAGGCAAGGAGTCGTGGCACACAGGCTGGTCACAACATACTGCATGCTGCAGCCCGTTCTGTGGTGTGAATCGATCAGCAGGTTCTATGCATGTTTCGCTTTGCGCAACCCTGCGCAGTTTCTGCAGCACCCAGCGCCGTCTGGTTTGAACCTCTGTGCTATCGCAACAACCTGATGTGCAGCTGTGGTTGGGCTGGAAATGTGTGGTGGTGATGGGACAGGCGGTCTTTCGGGCTGTACCGAATGATGGTTAGATAGAGTGCTCGGTTGCACCCGTGGGTAGAAGTCCATTGGCTGATGCTTGCTTGAGTTTACTGTGTAAGTGGAAACGATGTGCGATTGGAGATGTTCTTCACAATGTGGTTCACAATGTGATGTTTGCTGATGATTGATGATGTCAGTTTTGAGGTTGAAGACCCAATACAAGCGTAGGCGTGGGTATGGGCTTGGTCTAGCAATACCCATATAGGGTCTGAGTGCTGGCAAAATTCTCAACAAACCAGCTACAACAGATGATCACATCTGCAATTCTTCCGTAGTATAGTGGTCAGTATGTGAGCTTGTCATCCAACAACGCTCGAGACCCGGGTTCAATTCCCGGCGGGAGAGATCAACCACAATCTTTTGTCTTTTTACCCCTTCCCAATGAACGCACCTAGCCGCCTGCCACTCTTGGCATTGGCATGTGTCTCAGGAACTTCCTCTTACCAGTCACAAGAGGGCGTGATGGTCGCACCGGGTAAATAGACAAAGTTGAGAAGCCATATGACCTCGAAGCATCTTGTGTATATCAGACCACACAGACCCATCGTGAGTGACCAAAAATAGAGAGCATGGAGACGGCGATGAGCTGGCTTCCCGTATTCTGTTTGCCCGGATTTTTACACCATCCCGCCGAGGAGAAGAAGGTGATCCACCCGCTGCAACGGCATTCCCGTCTGGCCCAGAAAACCGGGTGAGCGCCGTCTCCATCTTTTCTTTTCTATGTAGACTTCATCTCTTGCCGTCTCGTAGGGCTGAGCTCAGTGGTTTCTGCGATGGCGATAAAAAGAAGCTTCTGGCTCGCATAATGTTAGCAACAGGCGCAATCGAAAAGAAATTGATGACTGCCGAGAACTTGTGTTCGAAGCAAATGCAACATCGTATTTTGGTTGGGCCGAGAAGCCAAAGAGGGTTTTTAATGCGAACCAAAGCGCACTGCCACACTTTGAACGCGTGACGAGTGACAACTCTACTCCGTAGAGCCACCGAGTGACATGCTGGCTGGGTGAGACATGTCTTGTCATATGCCAAAAAAGGGATATGCAACGTTGTAAGTGGCCTGCCTCCCTCTTCACCCTTGGCCGTCTGACGGTTGCGAATCTAGCGCACACGGAGAGGGCTTCTAAAATCATTCTTGCCTGGCGGAAACCATGAGGAAGAGAAAGTCCTCGAAACCATGAAACCGGAGACTGGACGGATGTGATCCGTAAATCCCTAACGGCTCCGCTGCCGTAGGTGGCGCCAAACATACCCAGTGGGTCGTACGAACCATTCGGCCGTGGGGAGCAGGAGGGAGGAAAAAAGATGAAAAGGGAAGATGTCCCTTGCTGATCTCCTGTTTCAGCAGCCGGGATGAGGAAAACACTGCACCACCGCGGATTCGCTCACTGTTTCGCATTTAGGGTAACATGTTGTTTCGATGGCTGGCAAGTGGCAATGGGCGGGATTTTCCCTCTTCTGTTGGTCTCACACCTGGCCTTCAAGCGTTTGCATGTTGTGGTTTGCATGGCGTGCATGAGGGCGTTGATATGGGCGTTGGTCGCTGGGAGCGGACCTGGAGGCGGGCAAACGTGGGGCAGCGACCAGCCTCGCCATGGAACCCACCACTGTCCACACCAAGCGCTGGGGAAATCGATCAACACCAGGAGGATCCTGACTGAGGTGGTCCCTGGATTGGCTGAGAGACCTGGACCCCTTATTCGGCATGGGCCGCACGGGGTCCGGATCGACCTTGCGGCGTGCTTCAATGTTTGTTTGCGCCAGTGAAATATGAAAAATATCGAGAAAGATGAGTCTGGGCATGCAGAATGTTTTCTGTCAGCTTTCCGATCAGCTGGAAAAAAGCGTTTCGATAGCGCCGGGACGTGGACGGTAGTTTTCATCCGCGCTCGGGGTCCGAGGTTCGCTTTTTGGAAATTCGGCAGTCAGCGAGAGGGAAAGTGGTTCCCCAAAAAGGAATCCTTCTCATTTCATTTTCTTAGCCAACGCTCCTGCCTCGCCTTGGTCCCAAGACTTTTTCTATGGGACAGAACTTTTGCCATTGGACTGTGGGCCGGTCCTGCCGTCCTCAATCCGGCGTCACTGCGCGCACACGTTGCACACGATCTGATGTGAGCACAAAAATAGTTACACAGAGCTCAATCTCTGGGACACGACATTTCGCCCACATTTTCTGGGCCTGACTCTTTAAACCAAATCCCCACTCACAAGGCCAATACCGCACGTGGTGGCCCTTAGTGACTGACTTCCTCGTATTTTCGTCTCGCCCAGACTGGGTCAGGCCAGGCAGAGGCAGGTCGCGGTCATGTCAAAACATGGGGTTAACAGCCTCCGAGACCCCCTTGAATGCCAAGGCTCGCTTGCCTTCGTGGGAACTTGTGCCTCAGCAGTGCCACTGGCTCGGCAGCATCTCAGGGTCTTCCCTGCATCCCCCACCGCCAGCTGCGGGATGCTTGCCATTGGTCTGATTGGCCCTCTGTCAACAAAGACACCTGCACTCCCTTGGCAGGGTTGGCAGGTGACATTGGTGAATCTCGGCCGTCGGCGGCTCTGAGCGCCCAGAGGCCAACAAAGCCGTGAGGTTGGGACCCCAGGAGGAAAGGGGCTCGGCGCGCCGCTGGAAGGAACATTGAAAGCGATGATGGGTCCCGTTTGTCGACTTCTCGTCCCTCTCTTTCGTTTTCCCCCATCGTCACCAGACAACTCACGCATACACGAACTGCCAACACCAAGGCTCGTGTTGCCGACGCTTCTTCAGTCTCTCGTTCACAGCCTCACCGGCGCTTTTTCTTTTATACACTCGCTCAACCACCACTTGCCTCGCGCTATTTCTGCTTCACCATCACCTGACTCGCCTCAAACCAAACACATAAACATCACATACACCACCGCTAGTCTACAAAAACAACACACCCACACTCGTCTTTCTTGGAATAATCAGCTGTACTTTTTCATCATGTTCACCAAGTTCCTCAAGGCCACCACTGTGGCTCTCGCCGCCTCTGTGGTCTCTGCTCAGACCTACACTGACTGTGACCCCACCAAGAGAAGTGAGTTCCCCCGCCTTCTTCAGTGGCCCTTCAGTGGCCGTGATGTCTCAGACAACATTCCACATTTCATCATAAACCTGTGGCTGACACCGCCGATCTAGCTGACTGCCCCTCCCGCAAGGCCGTTGGTGCGAAGCCCGTCGAGGTTGACTTCCGTCAGGGCAAGAACAAGTTCTTCAAGGAGGCTGATGGAACCAAGCTCACCTACGATAAGGATCTCGGTGCTGTTTTCTCCATCAGCAACGAGAAGCAGGCTCCCACTGTTGGCAGCGACCAGTACATATTCTTCGGTCAGGTCGATGTTACCTTGAGGGCTGCCAGGGGTGCCGGTATCGTCACCAGCTTCGTTCTCCAGTCTGACGATCTTGACGAGATTGATTGGGAGTGGCTCGGCGGTGACAACGCTCAGGTCCAACACAACTACTTCAGCAAGGGCTGCACGGAGACGTATGACCGCGGTGGATTCTCGCCCGTTGCCGACCCCATCGGCAGCTTCCACACCTACACCATCAAGTGGACCCCGGAGCAACTCGACTGGATCATTGACGGCCAGGTCGTCCGCACGCTTAAGAACACTGGCATTGAGGGCTGCGCCGGTTATCCTCAGTCTCCCATGCAGATCAAGCTCGGCACCTGGGTTGCCGGACGCAAGGATGCGCCTCAGGGCACCATTGAGTGGGCTGGTGGCATCGCCAACTTTGCCGACGCACCCTTTGACGGATACTACCAGAGCCTCAGAATCGTTGACTACATGGGCGGCCAGAAGGCGGCTACTGAGTACCAGTATGGTGACAAGTCTGGCAAATGGCAGAGCATCAAGGTTATTGGCGGCGATGGTGTTGTCAGCAGCAGCAGCAGCAGCGTCACCTCCAAGGCCTCTACCAAGACCACCTCTGCCACCACTCTCCAGACTGTGACCTCCAGCACCACTCTCGGCGCCTCCAACAGCACCAGCACTGTGCCTACCACCACCACCACCGGCACCACTGAGGAGGCTACCGAGACTGAGACCAGCACGGCCATCCCCACCGGTGCCGCCGGCAAGGTTGCCCTCACCATGGGCAACATGGCTGCCATGGGTGCTGCCGCTGCTCTCGGCTACCTTGTTCTCTAAACGCATACGCCATTTGGACACGATAGAGGATAGAAAGTTGTTTCAAGTTTTTTCTCCTGTCACCGGAGCTATTTTGCGTCTTCGCCACACTCCTTTCCTTTGCGTCGGGCAATGAGAGCAAGGGTACGCTCCCACGGTTTCCCCATGCGCGCGCTTTCTTGGATCCATGCGGAGCAGTGGTCCCGAGATGTGTGCGCGACATGGTGATGAGAGCAGGTGCCTTGGCAGATCTTGTTGTTGGCTGAGCAAATACCGATACCCAATGTTTATACGAGTTTAATACCGGTGGTGCCCGGGAGATATATATGTCGACACGGATGGAGACAGTCATGGAGCCTATACACATGTGGCATCTGTTAGATGAGACAAGGCAATGTTTTTAGATGATGTTTTTGGCGGCGTGTCTGTATAGTGGCTAAGCGAGCATGTTTTATGGTTTTTTGGGGTGGTAGATGTTGGCATGACTGCTTGTTGTTTGATACCTTGGAAGCGTTTTGATGTGAATAGATACCGAGACTTCGTTGTGTATGTATTTGAAAAGACGTTACATTGGATTGTAGTTGAGGCTCAAAATGGTGTGTTTGTTCAAGTGCTGTCTGATGTTTGTTTATCAGCCGAAGACGGCATGGATAAAAATGGTGGTTCTCAATCCGGGTTCCTCATCGGAAAAAGTATCTTGGGATCTAGTGTAAGGGGTAATGCGAGATCGCCAATCATCGTTGCATTCATCCGAGATGGCGGGCCAAAAGACGGTTGACAGACAGATGCATGAGGTCATCCCGCTTCCGATTGGGGGTCTTTTCATGCAGCTATTTTCCCCATCTGTGACTGATGAGGGTGTGAGGCTCCAAAATGCGGGGAACTCACACACCGAACCACAACACCCACTTATATCATTTTACATCCAGACAAAGAGGGAGGAACAAACAAGGCAGCAAGCTGCAGGGTGCGTTGGCAGACCTTTTTGCGCACTCCTGGTTGTTGAGTGGATGTATAGGTATATATGTCTGTTTACTCTGGACTGTGGAAAGTAGCTTCATCATTCTCTTCTTGGATATCTCGCGGACTGTCAACGGTGAGGAGTCATTGACCGACAAGTTCAAGACAACAATACAAACTCATTTTTCATAACGGGTATGTGATAGCATTCCCCATGACCTCTTTAGGCAAAATGTCTGCCGTTTTCTCTTTGCCAGGTCTCGTTCATAAACTGCTGCCGTTTACCACTGAAGCACCTATCTCATCACCCTTCCCAGCTCCCACAACAAGAGATAGCTAACATAATGCCCAAAAGCAACAAATATAAGAACAGACGCAAGAAAACCAAGAAAATGGCTTCCGCTTCCAGAGCAGCTCTCAGCTCCATCCCTCTCTTCCACGAAAAGCTCCTCAAGTCAAACCGCATCCTCGCCGTCTGCGGTGCCGGCCTGAGTGCAGCCTCTGGCCTGCCTACTTTCAGAGGCGCAGGAGGGCTATGGAGGAACCACAACGCTGTTGATCTCGCGAGCCCGGACGCTTTTGAAGCAGATCCAGGGTTGGTGTGGTTGTTTTATGCTTATGTGCGTCCCTGCCAGTCACTTTCCTTCATAACCTCAACAGGCACATGATGCTGATATGTTGTGATACCCACAGAGAAGGCACATGGCCCTCAAAGCCAAACCCAACCCAGCCCACCACGCCCTCGCCGAACTAGCCCGCAAAATCCCCGGGTTCAAATGCCTCTCCCAAAACGTCGACAACCTCCACGTACGCGCGCAGCACCCACCCAACCAGCTCTCCCTCCTCCACGGCAGCCTCTTCTCCCTCAAATGCTCCGAATCCCCCCAATGCAGCTGGACCGACCCCCTCAACACCGCCGACCCTTTATGTCCCGCCCTCGCTCCCGCCTCTGAAGATTCCGTCGACCCCACCAAACCCCTGCCATTGCTCGACCCTTCCAAGCCACTGGCAGATATACCCGCCAGTGAGCTTCCCCATTGTCCGGAATGTAAAACGGGATTAGTCAGACCGGGGGTGGTGTGGTTTGGGGAGATGCTTGATGAGGGGATGCTGGATGAGATTGATGGGTGGATAGAGAAGGAGGTGGTGGATATGGTGCTGGTTATTGGGACGAGCTCGTTTGTGTACCCGGCGGCGGGGTATGCGGAACGGGCGAGGACCAAGGGGAGGACGAGTGTGGTGACGGTGAATTTGGAGATTACGGAGAAGGATTGGGGGAGGATGAAAGAGGGGGATTTTGGTTTTGAGGGGGATGCTGCGGTGCTGTTGCCGGTGTTGTTGGGGCCGGTTATTGGGACGTTGGAGGTGCCTCAGGGTGATGCTTAGAGAAGGGCGGGCAGCTTGAACGTAAAGGGGCAAAGTAAACAAACATTAAAAGCCCGAAAGCCGAAATATACAGCGTGAGAGATCGCAAGAAGCATATGTTATAGTACCGCACACCAGTTTGCAGCTTCCAATCCTGATAGCGACAAGCACTACCAACAAGAGTCCCAAGTACTACGTATCATCAGATCCAGAGAGCCCAACAGCAACCGACAACCAGGAAACACCCAAGATTACCACCCGCCCGGGCCCAAGCACCACCAAATTCTGGAATTCCAACCCCCACTAGCCACAAATAGACACCTGAGGGTCTCCAGAACCAAGCACCAGTAATTTCCCAAAGTCCAACATCAACTGACAGCCAGAAAACACCCAAGAGCCTGTGTAAAGTGGTGCACCTATCCCCCAAATCTTCTTCTTCTTCTTCCGCAGCCAGGACTACAGCATTTTCTTTCCTTCCACTTGATCCGCCCCCAATTTACCGTATTAACCAACACCTCCATTGCTCTGCATTCCAACGCACCATGATCAAGCATCACCAAATCCTGACAGTCTAGCATCAACTAACTGACAAGTGACAAGCACCAAGCACCTGAGAGTCCCAAACACCAGGACCATCAAATCCTCGGCGCTTCAGGACGGGAACCAAGACCGATTCATATTACAAGAAAAAGCCACAACCGCATTCCGAGAATCCCACATGCCAACGTAAAGTACCGCCAAAACGGGCCATGGAAGTCCCAAAGGTCAACTAACCGCCTCAACTGGATTCTGAGGATCTCAAACGCCATACTAACAAGGCAAATCCCATCCTGAGAATCCCACACGACAGGTGACTGCCAAACCAATGCCTGCAAGTTCCAAACGCCGAGTAGTCACCAAACTCTGTCCTACTATTTTCCTGCATTAGCTGGGATAATGGACGATCCTTATATATTCCAAGTCAGAGCAGTACTCCCACATACGACCATACGCAGTAGAGAACTCGGGATCCCGTCCGCTCTCCCCTCGATAAGCTACTGATGGCCAGACCAGTACTCAGGTGGGTGACCACTGGGGAATCCCTGGTGTTGTATGTATGTCATATCTTTTGGCGAACTTTTTGCTCCACCAGCGGGTGGGTCCCCCGGGTAGTTTCTTAGGGGGCTGTTGCTTTGGATGGCTTGGGTGTTGCCTTTGTTGCACATGCGTGTTGGTTTTGCTTGGTAGTTGCCTTTTGCTGTAAAAGGCGTTTTTGGGGGGGTGTTGCTCAGCCTGAGGTTGTGGATTGTGGTTCATGTTCCTGTGGGGGTGGGGTGGGGAAGGGCGGGACGGTGCGTGAGATGGGTGAATGAAGCTAGGCGTACAGTATTACTGGTGAATCTGATTCTGTCGTGACATTTGAGACAAAGTTTCACAAAGAAAACGGGTTTGTGCGTGTGGGATGGGTTGGGGCCTGTGAAACGACAACATGGGCACTGGCAAGAGAATGGGTGGAGATGTGGGTCCTGTTTAAAGGGCTCAGGGGGGTGATGTAAACAAATAAAAGAGCCCGGGGAGAGCCATGATTAGCAGCTATTAGATGGCAGCAAAGGCCGAATTGATACGAAACTTGCCGCTTTATTTCTCAAACTCCTCGCCGAACATTCTGTGATACAACAAAGTATAGAACGTCACCTTGACGGACGAATGCGAGACTTGAACTGACCTTCCGTGCCATTAAGGCCGCGCTCCCATGGGATACTACATAGTTTATTTCTGCACCCCTAAGCTCGAGTTTGGTTATCTTGTAAGTGTGGTTCGATTTTAGAGGTCAGACAGAGGGCCCAGATCTTTCAAACCTACTCCTTCGAGACTCGGATGCATTCGTGGAAGGTAAGTTCAGTGACCGGGCTGACAAGGAATGGGGAAACCGCTGATCGCGAGATCCAATGACTGTTGAAACTGTTGTAATACGTCTTCGCTTTACTTTTTCTTAAACAGTGTAAGATGATCGTGAGGGGAAGGCCTCGGGTTCTGTGGTATATGGCAATTCCCGACGCTATCACGGATTCCTGAAACTCGCCTTTTACGGACGTACCTGTTGTGGCGCGGTACACCCGCAGTTCAATCGCTGGCATGAGCGGTAATACCAACGGTCGTGCGAAATGTTAGGTTAGGTAGGTATGCTGGCAGATGGTGGCGTCTATGGTGGTTTAAATGGCTGTGTGGTGGTGATGCAACAGACGGACCGTAATGGGAGCCGGAATGCCAAAATATGAGGGGTATGCATATCCTCGAGGGATCGACGACAAGCGATTTACACAGACTCTGGCCAAGCCCAGAGTCTACATAAATACCTACCTTGACGACAACCGGCGAGTTCCTGAGGAGCCATTTCCCCCGCCTAAAACACATACCTATCCATTCCGCTCCCAGAAGACATCAATACGCAAACTCACCCAATATGAGTTCCCATGGTGAGTGACTTCGTATCAACTCAACTGCGAGTGCGTGTCGCTTAGGTACCCAATTTGATAGGAGCTACACCAGCTGCCCATTTGGCTACGCTGGCCGATGATGAATCATCCATTGCCCTGAGATGGCTAGACATGATTCCGCCCGGTCCTGAGGATGCCAACTACAGCAGCATTCATGCCGCCGAGAAGTCCTACTATCTCAAGGTCGTGGAGGAACCCACCAACGCAATGGTCCGGCACATCGCCGATCCTCTCAACTTGATCTCTGTCATGGGTCCTGCTAGGTCGGGCAAGAGCACCTTGATGAACCTGCTCGCTGGATGGCAGCAGCTGGACTGGCCCACAGCTCTACGGGTTGCGGCACTAACACACTGACAGCCCTGGAGATCAACCAACCTGGAGTTCTTTGAGTGGACGGTAGAGGTGGGCTTGCTGTCACGAGCTCGAGCTATCTGTCCGATCAAAATAGCTAATGGTAGATCTAGATTTCCGAGATCATGTGGGGAACACCCATCATCACCGAGATAAAGCCTTTCAAGGTTAGTACCATAGGTCGTTATGCTCAGCGGTTCAGCCGGGAGCTTGCTAACTTATGGGACCTTGGCAGCTGAATTCAACATCATACTCAGCTCAGAACAAAGAGTACGAGCACCCTATCCTTTCTTAGCACTTCACCTATTAGTATGTCTGTGGAACTTAACAAGACGCGCAGGATGGTCGTAGACGTCGGCAACATCGACACAGTAACAACCACCACGACCGACTCCTTCACCTGGGCCGTCACCGCCGGTGGCGAGTACAGCTACTCATGGGGCAACAAGGCCACAGTAGGCGAAGATACCTTCAAAGCCTCCTTTGGGGTCAAGTTTGACACCACACACATGAACTCGGTGCAGACAACCTACACCACCAGCACCCTCGCCCACATGACGCTGCCTGCGGGCCGGGCCAACGTGATCCACAGTTGGCAAAAAGACTTGAAAGAAAAGGTTCAAGAAACCAAATGAAGAGAGCCTCTTTTCTTTCTGTTTTCGTTTCTTAAGAGAGCGTGTGATATAGGTATGCCAAGACCTGGCGATGGAGTCAAGTGGAGTCCAAAAAGAGGCAAAAACATACAACACCGAGGATTCCCCAGTGGTCACCCACCTGAGTACTAGTTCAGCGGTCAATTGTTTCACTAGGGGAGAGCGGACGGGATCCCGTGTTTTCAACTGCCTATGGTCGTATGTGCTTTATTGGTGCCAAATCAGGTCTCTTATTGGGAGTTGTGTTCTCGTAAAGACAGCTAGACAGATGGTCAGCTCTTGGTAAGTTTCAAACACACCATGACAGTCTCGACCAATAACCCCCGAGTACCCTTGACTTCCCACCGCGATTCAGCTAGGTACTTTGTTGCAACCGCCCATTCATCAATACAAATAAACCAAATCCCATGATTTGTATTCAACCGCGCCCTCTCCTCTCAAGCTCTCATCGTGGTGTTAAGTACTAGTATTCATGCATATAATGGTCACCAGCAAGAGAAGAGAGAGGTTTTTGGCAAGCAAGTATTCTATTACAATTTTCTTCCTTATAAAAAAAAGTCTATAGTTCATATTCCATCATTTCATCCAGTCTATCCTGCTAAATATCATATAAAGTTGTCAATCTTTGCCATCCATCCATCCATTGCCCTACCATACAAAACGTAATACAAAAGTCCAACCCTCCCAAAGAAAATCCCGACCCGCACCTCTATAAAAACATATAGAACTCGGGTATCAAAAAAATATATTCCAACCATCATGATATGTTTTCATCAATCGTCGAACAAAAATGAAAATAACCAACTCTCTCATGTGATGTTTTCCCCCCCCTCCCCTCCCCTCCCCTCCCCTCCCCCACAAGCGCACTAGCCCTGCACTGCATAAAGGGTCCAAGCCAAGAGGAGTGAGAGACAGAAAAAGCGTTCCCCTGACATAAAAAATGACGCCATTACCCGGGCACATGACCACCCACAAAACTACCCCAACCCGCGCCTGTGACTGTCGTACAAGTACTGTAAAAAGTAGACACTAGAATGCGGGTAGATCGCGTGCTCAGCGGCACGGGCAAACGATTCAAAAAACCGTGCATCTCCGCGGAGTTTTTGGGACCTCGTAAGGCGCCAGTTTCGTTTCAGCTTCAGCCGATTGTGCCGAAGTTGTGTTTTCGGCAAGCAAGCAGCTCTCTCTCTCAAGATGGAAGTCATGGCGACTACAACCCCATCAACGTCCAATCACCACCTGAATACCGCCCGTCGAAATGTCTCCAGTTTCCCCCCCGCTCCTCTTCGCGATTCCCGTCTTGAATCCGCTTCTGCTGTGCTGCAAGAAAGACAGGGCAACCTTATAAGGCTAACCGGCAGCATCTCAAAGCCGAGTATTTCCAAATGGGTCCCAAGGATCGGATCGAAAATGGAAGTCATCGCGACTGCCACCCTCGAGCCGCTCACGACCACCTATCACCGCTGCAGACAACTTTCGAGCCCAAACCGCACCCTTCCCGCCAGATGTCACCAAACAAAAATGTCTAGTTTCCAACCGAGAAATTCCCATACCTCCCCTCTCCCCCTTCCTCACCCTCCTCATCACTCTCCTCCTCCTCATCCTCCTCCTCCTCCTCCCCCTCCCCAATATCACTCCTAGGACTCTGCATCCCCAGGCTAAACCCCCGTCCTGTGCCCCCCCTCCCCATGCTATTCAAACTCGCCGAACTCCCCATCTGCCCTCCTCCTATCCCCCAGCACCACCCTGTCCCGTATGCCCCAACGCAAACAAACTACTCCTCCTCACCTGCTCCACCCCCCCCAGCCCCCCAAACCCAACCTCACTCCCACTCCTACTCAACAGCGGCTTCTCCGGCAACTGCTTCAGCAAACCCGTGCTAATATCCAGCATCCCCATCGCAAACTCCGTCAACCCTTTACTCGTCCCCTCGCCCGGTTTGCTGCTCACACTCAACGTCCATCTATACTCCCCCAACCGTCTCCTGTACCACTCCGCCTCCTCCCTCCCCGGACTCGTCCCCCAAAGCAAACTCCCAAACGTGCCGATAAGCGCAAAGTTGGTCTTGGAGGCAAAGTACCAAAACGCTCTCAGATGCGACGGCGTGAGACGATTCACAAAGTCCATCGCGGATATCAACCTCGCCTTGGCGGCAGACCGACAAATGTGCTGAATATAAGGATCGATCCCGCCCCCTTGCTGCTGAGAGGGGGATGGGGAGGAGTTGTCGTCAGGAGAAGACATGGACCTGATGATCCTCCTGTGGAGCGTGATCTCGGTGGCAAAGTATGCCAAGTGCAAGTACCCAATGGGAGAAAACCGGCTGCCGGAGGAGCTGGAGGGCGTGGTCTGGAAGGTGGAATCCATGCGGATCACCGCGGGGAGGGCCGAGTACCATTCTTTCAGCTTGAGCTGGATGGGCTTGGCCAGGGACAAGACGAGCTGCGTGCCTTGGGGTCCGGCGTTGGCGATTTGCTGGGTGGCTTGGAGGGTGTAAAACGTGTCTAAGATTTCGGCGAGGATTTGGCTGAGTTCTACCATCTGACGGAAGAGGACACGACCTCTCTCGAGCTCAAGCCGTTCTTCATTGTCGGTTTCATCCCATTCTACATCGGGAAAGTCGTTGGGGTTGAGGGGTTGGACGGCCCAATTTGACGCAAAGATGTGGGATGGTCGGCCGTGGACGAGAGCGCCCCATTTATCCTGGAGACAGCAAATTAACAACGGTAAGTGACGAGACATGATGAGAGGAGAAACCCACCTGCAAATACAACGCCCAAGCCAACCTCTTCCTCAACCCCCTCTCCCAGGGCGGAATCTTCCAATTCGTGCAATCCAAATGCAGCCCCAACTCCTGGCCCACCGCCACCAGCTGCGCAGTCGGCGCCCACTGATCCCCCTCCGGCCTTTGACTCAACAGCAACCCCGCCTGTATCGTCGACAGCTTCGGCCTGTACATCGCATCCGCCAGCGTCGTCCTCACCAGCCTCTCCAGCTCCCTCACGTTCGGCTTCGGCAACCCGCTCAGCTCCTCCTCGTGCTCCCACCAGTTGATCGCGAGTATATACACCGCCGCCAGCAACGGGGGGGAAAACTCCCTGTGCGACCGCTCGTACTTCTCCAGAAATACATTCCGCTGGATGATGGGGAAGCCCGGGTGCACTACCCGAAAGTACAAGTCAATCAGCCTCCTCCCGTGCGGCGCGACGATATTCTCAATCTCATCCGCATCCTCGAAAATGTGATCATACCCAGGGGTGTTGTGATCGGGAAGCAGCAAAAAGGTATCATTGTCGCTCACTCTCCGAAGGGTCCCCCGAGCGAGAAGCGATTCGTCTTGCGGGTCAAACGACGAGAGGTTGATGAGGGAAGGCTCAAAGTCGGTGGTGGGGCCAATGTACTGGCAGTATCTATCTGCCTGCAGACCAAGCGTGCGTTTCAGCAGCGTTGGCCCGCCAAAGTTGGCCATGTCTTCTATTAGGGAGCTGCTGGTCGTATTGCACGAGACGCTGGGTTGCTGGTGGTGCTGGTTCTGCCGACGTCGCTGTTGTCTGTTATCGGACCTTCCGGGGGAGCTGTTGTCCAATCATATGTCAGGTAAGTCCTGTAATTGTAGCAGGTAGAGAGAGAAGAAGGTCTTGGTAGTGGGCTATCTTGGCCCGGTTGGGGGAAGGGGGCGGGCATAGGTAGTGCATAGGAGGTTGAGTGACAGGAGGAAAAATAATCAGCAGTAAGAAGAAAAAGGTAAAGAATCCTGTGTGAGAAAGAAATGAAAGTATCTGCGTGGGGTGAAAAACAATCAACCCCCCCCCCCTCCTGCAGATATAAAAACGCCAAAAAATGCTTGTCTCACCTTCTTTTACTCCTCCCCTCCTCCACACTATCAACCCCATTCAGCTTCCTCTTCCTCAACCCCGGCGGGCTGTCCACCAACGAGCACTCGGTCCCGCTGTACTGACAAGCCACGCAGTGATCGTCGGCGTCCTCGCTCATGACGCAGTCAGTCCTACGGCTCCGGCAAGCTTCGCAAGGCGGCGTGTTGGACGAATGACTGCCACTCACCACCGACCCAGAATCAGGCGAGTTGAAGCCACTTCTATAGGACGAATCGAGGAGGTGCACGCTGCCCTGGCGGCTCGGGGGGAAGCGATTAGCGGGGGGTTTTGGCGCAATCGCAATAGGGGCCGTCCTGGGGACGGCAATAGAAGCGGACATGATGGGTGTGGGCGATGCGGGAGAGGTATGTGTTAAAGTGCGTTCGGAACCTCCCGAAAAGCCTGACCCCAGATTCTTTTCCCCCAATAGTTGTCCTATCCGGTACTGTTTGAACAGTTCCGAGGAAAAGGGGGGGTGTGGTGGTAGTATTGCAGGCCGCGCCCCAAGCTTTTGGAAATGCACGAAAAATGATTTCTCCTTTTTTCTTTCTCAACACAGACGCACAGCAAAACCAACCAACTGCGAGGAAGAGTGAAAGAGATTCCCCCGCGGATATCCAGTCAATGACGGTAGCCCAGAAGCAGAGCCACACAGACACTACGCGAGACTGCACGACAAGTTCCCACTTCTACCCAGAAAGAGGGTCCCCTCCTTCCCCTCCGCTCCCCAGCCCAGAGATCAGATGGCTGGGCCTCTTCTTTGGGTTAACCCCGCGTGGAGAAGGCGAGATAGAGAGCGGGTTGCAAATGTAATGCTGCCTGTGGCCGGGCCGGAACGAGCCAAACAGATCGGGCTTTCGAGCAGGGTCCGCGGCGCCGTGCGTGCTCGTCACGAGATGGGAGATCTTTCCTTCTGACACACCCCTAACCCAAACCAAGACAAATGTCGTTTATGTCAGCGGTTTCTGGAAAAGGCAGGCTGGAACGCAAGGGGACCGGGCTGCTGGTTGGCGGGCTATCAAGGTGACCGAGAGTACCCTCGTGGGTGATACTGATAAGAGATGAACAGGGCCGTAGATAAGGTTGCTGCTCGCTTTCGGCACAGCGCAGGGGCACCCGGAAGGTTTCCTATCTATCAAAAGCCTGGAAGCTCTATGGACAGGTTCGAATTGGGTGAGTGATACACTGGTGTGTACTCGGCAAGGTAAGGGGGGCGTGTTGAGTCGAGATAGAGGACCGATGCCGAACACTGCAGGCTGTCGTCGAAAGCTGTTGGATGATTGCTTATGCTTATCTCTTGCCAGTCGATAGTGGCCGATATGGGATTTCCAAGGTTTCGGTCCGTCCAGAACGTCACCTCGGTATTATCGAGGGGGTGGTGTATACTTCCGTATGCGTGGTGTCTCGGGAGATAGGTACGCAGTTCAAAGAAAAACGGGAGGACGGGACACGGCCGCCTGGCCGGTACACACGGAAGGTGTGGGAATGATATGCAGGCTGTAGATGAGGCGGATATCAGAGATGTGGTGGTGTCTTCAATGTGGGGGAGGGGGATCTAGGTGATGATCGAGACTAGGGCGAGATAAGCCAGGCTTATCTGCGTCATTTGCGTCGTCGAGAAAGCAACGTACACACGGGGGATCTGGTGGGTTGGGGCAACTCAGAAGCCTTTGACGTCGTAATTATAAAACGTCCAGGTTTCTGTATTTCTGGGGCGGTGCTGTGACGTTCCTCTCCCCACTTTGGTGAAGTTCAAGAAAAGACAAGTACAAGATGGGACGTGTATGGAGATTGGATGGGACTGAGCTGCAAGGAACAACGAACTGGTGGTCTGTTCTGGATCCAGCGGGTAATAAAGAATGCTCAGACAGCGCCAAAGCTCCGAAACGGGAGCAGATGGAAGCTCAGTGATGCTCCAGATTCCAAAATGTGTGAGGTAACGACGCAAGGAAGCGGACGTGGTGGGCTGGTGCCCCAGACAATCGGAGACAATGAAGGCGGAATTAGTGATGGACCTGGGTGGACCAGGATCCGCTGCGGCGGTTCTTGAGCATCGAAACGTCATTCACTAACAGCAGCAGCCTCAGCCTGCTTCAACTTTTTGTAACTCCAAGCTGCCACACCTCGACGGGACGGGGACGGGACCCCGCCTTCCTGTCTGAGATATGAGATACCGTAGGCAGGTAGCAGAAAAAGGCAACATCGGGAGCGTCCATCTCTCTTCCCGTTTGTGTCGTGTGTGTGTGTGCGTGTGTGTATCGAAGTGCAGATGCTCGCTGCAAACACACATGTCCACTGATAGGGAAAACGCAGCCTTATCACAGCCCCAGCGATTCAATTGCGAGATTCTTAATTGTAAGCCGGCGATAACGGTCGCGTGTGCCATGGTACTTTCAGGGACCTTGGCGAGACCTTGATGCAGGTCTTTGTGGGCCCGCAATGGTAACTTTGGATAACAGTTGGATCCCTGTCGGCCGGTAAAAGCGGTGAAATTGCCCGCCATCTCGAAAAAGACCCGGGCTCCAAGTGTTGGTGGCTGCCCCTCCACTGCCGGGCGCCGGAAGTCTTCCACAGGTAGCTGCGGGGCCCTTGCTGCCGAGGGCATCGGATTACCAAACAGAAAACTGCTGGTGCGCGCCTTCGGGAATACATTTAACGTAATGATTCGAGTCAGTGTCGTCCAAAATAAAATGCCTGTCTGCTGGGGACTGCCATTTCCAATCCATATGCACGACACACACGACTCCGAAAAAAGCGGTCATGAAACCAACTTGGCATGCTTGGAGATCTTGGATCAACATTGCTGATTCGACGAGGTTGGTGTTACTATCCGATTATTTTTCGTTGTCATGTTCCATCACTATCGGCCAGAGAAGAGAGAAACGCCAAGTCGAAAGATCGTCTTGTCTGTCTGTCAAGTCATATCAGTCTCTTGTTAATGTCAGGCCTGCCCCCACACAAACCTGTCCCTCCATCAAATATTTTGACCGCCATGTTGCCTGCCGCAGCATCTCCATGTGAAGAACAATTGGACCATGAACCCGATGTGGTGTGAAGAAATGACGAGTTTTTAATGTCCTACATATGGCATGTGCCCTCTCACCCACCCAACACGTTGTGAGACCGTTGCCAACCCCTCCCCCTCCATCCCCCACCCCGCTGTCCCAGACTCGAGATTCCACCCGCAATGCGGAGGAAGATCCAGGGTCCCCCTGCGCCCCTGTGGTTGCACACGCGATAGGGCCGCGGGGGTTCACTCACAGCGCCCCTAGCCTGGTCCTCAGCCACAGTTGCATCGCCAATCTGCATCGCAATGGCTTTTTCGGGGGGAGCACCAGTTTCTTTGCAATCCAGTAGAGATCAAGATCGTGAATATGTTCAACCCCAGGGCTGAGTAGATCAGGGTCAAGTGATGCGGGACATATACCCGTCTCTACTGCTGTGCTACCAGGGCTGTCGGGTGGAACCTTGTTTGCGAAAAAGCAGTTCGTCGGAAAGTGGCTTTGGAGATGCTGGAGATCCAGGTTGGAGCTGAAAGGCACGTGTCGAAAGTGGAATCTGGGGTTTTGGCCTGCTTTCCCCAGAATGAAGCCCGTCAGCCAGATATGCGCGACAGCTGTGGGGGTTTGATCCAGATCCAGCTAACTCGAGAGCCCTGCATCGTCGTATCAACTGGAGTGCTGTACAACGCTTTCTCGATTGACCAATCTCAGGCCGGATAATATTTTGCTAATATCGACTATGATGTATGGCCGGCCGAGTAGTGGGCATGGGAAGGACCGATTCGCTCGCTCCTAGTCGCTCAGAATTGCTATCTTTGACCAGAAGGGTACCACACCATGCATTTCTCCTTGTAGAGTACTATTCCTCTATCCGCTCCTCGACTCGGAATTCGCATCTCGAAACTGTCGATGGTACGGAACCCGAGCCGTTCATAAATAGAGACAGCGGCATCAGTGCTCTCCAGGTACACAGCCAAGTTGTCCACCTCGGCCATTTCTAACACCTTTCGAGTCAACAATGTGCCTATCCCTCTGCCTTGATATTTAGGGTCTGTACAGACGAAACTCAGTCCTGGGCCATGCAGTTGATTAGCTACTGAGAGCTTCCGGAATAGGCGGTCCGGCCTAGAGGACGATCAGTCCCAGAAGTCGGTCGCGCAGCGGTCATGGACGGATATAAACAACTCTCTCGGACGTTCTCGGGGCCATATATTGATGACGGCATGCAACTTCCCCGGACTGTGCATATCTGTCTAGGATACGCCCGCGCACGCCAAGGACGCCAACACGGGATAAGATGTGGGAGCACACTCACGGTAACAAGGCTTATCTCCAACCGATCTCTCCTTGGCTTCCTCGGCGAGCGAGGCGTATTCATCCAAAAACCGACGGCAGCATCCCTCGAGGTGGACGATATCGCCCTTTTCAAGCTTGACATCTTGAGGATGAGCTGGCGAGGTCCATTTCACGAATCCAGTCACAGCTCCAGCTGGACCATCCCGTGAAACCAGCACACCCGACGCAGGGTCGCGAATCTCGTCAAGTGTCTCGGCTTCGAGAAAGCGGTGAAGCCCCTGGAGACTTTCTGGCGTTGGGAATTGCGCATGCAAAAGTGGATTTCGATCCATAGCAGCTATGTGGATTGCTGCGACGCGGCCGGCATCAGCCTCAGAGGGCCGAGAGATGGCGACATCTTGACCCATTGCGACGGTAGACACAACGTTGGCGTTTGAGGTTGTTGTGGAGTCGTGGGGGAGTAGACTGGTCTGAAGCTAGGACAGCCCAACTGCCCAGAGAAATCATGTGACATATCGGGTAGCCACTCATAAATCGTCAAGCCCCGAATGGCTGAGGGTTGGGAGTGGTGAAGCCGATGCGATGCTGGTTGCAGATGATTGGGTATTGAATATATCCTCCTCCAAAGACTCCCTTAGCATCTGACATGGCTTCTCTAACCAGGCCGACCACTCTGGGTCAAGTTGGCTGAGATGACTGGCAACTGATGTCAACAGAAACTGGCCCGAGTTCCCAATCAGCCATACATCACGGCAGAAGTGAAGAGCAACATAAAAGTATGCGAGGACAGCCAGCGCTTCAGGCTTCGCTGCCTCCACTGCGTCGACAAAAGGCCTAGGTATCATCACTCTGATGCTGGTTAGCCATCGAACAATACAAAACGCCTTGCTCACGTTGCATGAACTTACGCAAAACTGCACAGTAGATGAGCTCGGCTGCGGTAGTTGGGCTTGGCATCAAATACCCATTGAAGATACTTGAGGACATTGCTAAATGCTTTGCGCTGTTCGTCATCGAGGTTTGGAGAAGTTTGAATTCTAAGCCTTATGTCGTCACAATCGGAACCTCCATCATCACTGATCTCATACCAACGGGGCACAATCTTCTCAAAAAGAATTTTGAGCTCCGTCTTTCTGAGATCTTCCCAGTGACCGTCCATAACGGCAAGAATGCCACGATGTAGACGGAAATATCCTGTAAGCCGGGCCAGGTTGGAGGGAAACGTGTCGTCTCGACATGCTAACATATCACACAGGGCATGGAACCCTAGGATGGCGGAAAAGAGGAAGACAGGCACTCGGCGCTCGATCGACTGGGCAAAATACTCAACGTCGAAGCTGTTGAACAGAGACAAGGCATGTGTCTGGAGCTCAATGGCGAGGTCGTGGTAATATGCCGAATTACTGGACCCGGTCATGCTAAGGTGCCGGCTTGCCATGGCGAGGATCGAATGTAATAGAAACGGTTCTCGAAGCGCAACCTCGATAATGATGCGTTTCAAGCCTCCATCGTAATCGACAAACGGATAGATGATTGCGTGGTTGGTCAAGTAGTGATAAAAGAGCTGCATATGCACGATATCGACTTTGCCGTTCATATCCCCAGCGTAAGGAAAGGGGTGCACTCCCAGTGTCGGTGTGGCCGTGGGTGTGAGAGCGGGCACGGTATGGTCGGAAGCCGAGGCGGGCACCATCACGGAGGCCGAGGCCGGGACAGATGGAGGCTGAGAAAGCGGCGCAGGACTCCCTGAGGTCTCCGAGGGTGACTGATGTCCAGGGGTAGAGTATTGGCAATTTCTCTCCACTGTTGTGCAGTTTATACACCGCGGTCGTGTCTCATCGCACTGCAAACGCCCGGTCAGCGAGAGGAACAGCAACTCCTGAACTTAAACGCACTCACTTTGATATGCCGCTTCTTGCACTCTAGACACCCGCGGCGGGATTTCTTGTGACGTCTCCGCATCATCTTGAATGAGGTCGCTTCCGCCAAGGCCGAGTTTTTCAGGTCAGGGGAGTCAGGGCTGGGCGAGGTTTGGTGCAATTGAGCTTCGTCACGAACATCTCCTATCGTTATATGTCGCTGTTAGTTAACCCCTGCGGACCTGAGCCGCGTAGTCGCAATTTCTCTTCTGACGCGGAGGCCACGCAAAGCCTGTTCGAGAGTCCATTCACAGCCACCGGAGGGTCTCGGCAGCTGGACCGTGCCGCCAAGACCGGGGAGGACAGGGGTTGTGCTCAGTAACGGAACCACCTCCGGCGCCGTCGATATCCCGAAAAGTGACTATGACAACACTATGAAATGCTGAAAAAATGGTACAAAGACTGCAGTCGAGAGTGATATGGCTTACTACAACTCCAAGTAAAGTAGTCAAGGCAGCAGTTGAGTATCATCGTCTGGGGGTCGTTCCCAACGGCGTCTTGGGTTGGCGGGCTTGTTCTTGGACCTGGCGTCGTGCTGGTTACCACCTCCCACGAAATTCAGAACCCAGTCTCGAACCCGACGTGTTTTGTCTAGTTGGGGATGTCTGTTGCTCGTAGATGACAAGTCGGATGTAGTATAATGACCGCCGCTGTCCTGAGAATCGAGCCTCATCCGGTAGAGAAGGTGGACCTTGGACAGATCCTTGCGGAGACTAGACCCATATACCTTCTTTAAGAACACATTGAGGCCAATGTTCTGCATGAAGACGATATCTCCGGGTCGCAACCCTGCAAGGCAGCTTTTCTCGACGTCGGCTGATGGCAGCCAGTAGGTGACGGTGAAGCCAGCTCTTGTTTCATCACCGACCAGGATTTCGACTAGATACTTGGGTCCCCACCGGGTGTTGACGACTCGTGGCTGAGCGATGGAGATGATACCTACAATCAGATTGACGCTCACGGTTTGCGGTAGAATCCTGGTAAGATGCGAGGCCGGGGGAATATCCTTCAGGTCGGCAAGGTAGGAATCGCCCCGGAAAGGCAATGGCCCTCTCGCGGGTTCACGTTGGCTGGCACCATCAGACATGAACGAGGTGGTCTCATTGCTGATGAATGACGCTGACTGATCGCTCTGACTGTGGTCCATAATGAGCTGAGAGGATGGCATATCTTGGTGGATAGCGATAGAATGTTCGTAAAGCTGTGATAGGGCATGGTTCTGAGACTGAGATTGAGACTGAGATTGAGACTGAGACTGAGACTGGCTATTTCGAGTCGACGCAAAAGAAGTAGTATATACGGTGGTGAAAAACTCGGGTCCTGTCCCTGGAAGAAATTCGGCAGACTCATCGTAGTAAGGGTTGAATGCGACTTGGTTTGGGCGGCCGGTTGGGATGGTGTCAGTCCTCTCCAGTGTTAAAGATCTCCAGACGGCATGATCTTGGGCTGGTACAGATGCAGGCGGGAGAGGTTGCTGCCTGTTTGTCGTGATTCCTGCAAACTGAGCAATCGGATCGGAAAAGTTTGACAGCAGCCCAACATCCCAATTGAGCGTGCTGCTTTCAGGGGCTCCAGCAAAAATCAAGACCTTGGCTGGCATCGTGTCGAGTTGGATGTTGTTGGAAACCTTGTCAGATGGGGACACTGCGGGTGGTGCCGCAAAAGTACGGATACAGGGTGCTATCGAAAGCGGGGACGAACACAAGTCCCGGCCGTGCCAGCTTTCAGAAAAGAGTCGATGCAGCAATGTTTGTCGGTCAGCTTCTCCGTGTAGTGTAAACGAAGACTCAAGCCCTCAACGTATGAGCAGTGAACATTGCTTGTATCTGCAACGTTTCATTGAAACAGCTGAGCTGAGTGGGACCGGAGCCTCGAAGTCGAATTAGGACACCCTGGGTTAGACTGCCGTTCGCCTCATCTTTGCTCCAGCTGGTGATCCACTAGGAAATTTGACAGTCTGGATACCAACAGCTCCACCGAGTCCGACTCACTCCCAACTCGTTAACCTGCATCACCAAGCCGGCAGAACCAACTGGCTGTCACGACTGCATGCGCTGAAGTCTGCTGTGCCATCAGCCACCAGCCAATATATCGGAACCTCTCCACTTTATACCGACTCCAAAACGGCAACCCGAAAACCAACCAGCCAGCTTCTTAAAGCTGCCCCCTGACCAGCTGGCACAGAGCGAGCTCTCCCCTCAATCATCTACCACCTTCACAAGCACTACCTAAACGAACGACGACGAAAACATGGTTCCGCCGCCATGGGACCGAGTCCGTGAGAAGGACACCCTATTTGTCTTGGTGACAGGTGCTAACAGGTAAGGCCCGTTCCGTCCCATCTCCATCTAAACTTCACCGGTTTCTGACGTCAAGCCCCTAAAACAGTGGCATTGGCTTCGGCATCTGCCAACGCCTCATCGACGAATACCTTACCACCCGCTCCCTCACATCCCACCTCATCCTGATCCCTACCACCCGCTCCCACAAAAAGTCCCAAGAAACCATCACCAACCTCCGCGAACATGCCAAAAAGTTCGCTGAATCCTCCCCCGCCCTCCGCTCCCGCGCCGGCCAAAACTACAACCCCCAACAAGCCACTCGCCGCATCCACATCCTCTCCGTCCAAATCGACCTCTGCAACCTCCCCACCATCGCCACCGCCGCCAACCAGCTCCTTTCCGGCACCCTCTCATCGCCCTCCACAGCCCCCGAATTCGAATCTCTCACCAACGTCAAAATCCCCCGCTTAGACTCCATCATCTTCAATGCCGGAATCGGCGGCTGGTACGGCATCAAATGGCCAAAGGTAGCCCACAACATTTTTACAAAGGGCATAGTCTCGGCCACCACCTGGCCCACCTTTAAAGGCGGCAACTTGGGGCAAATCATCACCCCCGTCCCTGACAGCAAAGAAACAATGGGCGAGGTCTTTTGCGCCAACGTCTTTGGGCATTATCTCTTTGCGCAAAAGCTCGTCCCGCTGCTCTCCCGCCCCAAGTCATCACCGTTACCACCCGGGAGGATCATCTGGGAAAGCAGCATAGACGCCGACTGGGACACTTTTTCGCTAGATGACTTCCAAGCCCTCAAAACCGACGCCGCCTACGAGTCCACCAAGCGCCTTACCGATATACTGGCATTGACCTCCTCCCTCCCAGCTTCTAAGCCTTATGTCGACAAATACCTTTCAGTATCAGAAGACAAGACCCCACCCAAGATCTACTTGGCGCATCCGGGCATCGTGCAGACTACGCTGTTTCCGCTGAACGCGTTCATGTTCTTTTGGTATCAAGTTGTTTTGTATCTTGTCCGCTGGATGGGGTCACCGTGGCATCCGATTACTGGATACAACGGTAGCAACGCGCCTGCGTGGCTCGCGCTGCAGGAGCAGGAGGCGCTGGATGCGGAGCATGCGGAACGAGTAAAATGGGGGAGCGCGGCGGATAGGTGGGGGAGGAATTATGTGAGGAAGACGGAGGTGGATGGGTGGGGGTGGGAGGGAAGAGTGGAGGAGATGGAGGAGTTGAGGAAGCAGGGGAAGCTGGTGGGGAGGAAGGGGGGGATGGCGCTGGTGAAGGAGGAGAGGTTGGTCGAGTTTAAGGAGTTGGGTGGGTCGGTTTGGAGGAGGATGGAGGAGTTGAGGGGGGAGTGGGAGAAGAGGATTTGATGGGAGATGTAGGGTGGACGGGGCTGAGTTGAATACAAGGGGTGGTTGGTCAGGAGATGGGGGTTTGTTTCTAATTATTTACTTTAATGGTAATTATAGGGAGGGAGGAAGGGAGGTGTGTGAATGATATCGAACTTGATGAAAAGAACATCGACATGTTGAAAGTTCAGCTGACAAATCTTTGATGATGTTCATCTATTTATCCGTTGACAACTGAACCACTTTGAGGATACTTACATCTTTGACCATGCCCCCATTTAGTCTGTGGCGATGAGCCTTAAACTTGGAAGAAAAAACTGCAAAAGAAAATGAGCTCCTTGTCCGGAATCAAGCCGGAGACCTCTCGGTATTCAATAAATTTGCATCATTCACAACCGAACGTGATAGCCAACTACACCACAAGGGGTTTTTATGTTGTGTTGTGGCTCAGGTGGAGGGATAGGGGCTCATCATCGCGATGCCCGAGGGTGGATTTGTCTGTCGTCGGATATGTCTTTTAAGTTCTCTATAATTAAATTGCGGACGCTGACATCACCCACAGCACCCGACCTGCAGTGAATTCATGCGCTGTGGAGAGCTCCCTAAGTCCCGTTCCTGAATTCCATTAGCGGGTTCGCCTGGCTTGGATCCGCTGTACCGGAGTCCCCAGCGCCCGTAAAATGCCCAACTGAGCAATTACGCACGCTGTACGCAAGCTCGCCTCGCCACTTTCCGCCACCCTTCAACCCGCTTAGCTGGTCACCTCACAAAGAGCCATAAGTTATACTTACTTGTGCTGAGCTTCACAACCTGGAACTGTTCCCTATACCTCATCCACATAACCAAACAAACAAGACACATCGTGTATCCCTACCCTTCACACCAAAACATTCATCACATCAAACTTTCCACAAAAGAACCTCGTCTAAAAGAAACAATCATGTCCGACAAAGTCGACACCTCCGCTTCAGCCCCCTCCAACCCCCCTTCCTCCTTAGGCACCGACGCCCAACAAACAAGCAAAGTCACCAATGTTCCCACCGGCGCGGGCGTCAACACGGGCGCTGGGGTGACCAGACCAAAGACCGAGGAAGAGAAGGAGGCAGACAGGAGATACGAAGAGGCCATGGAGGAGGAGTATGCCAAGCGGGAGGGCGGTGCTTAAAGCCTCATTGCTGGACAATATCATAGTCTATCAGTGGTCACTTCGATGGGTGACAGGATACATAAACTTGAGTGTAGGATAGGATAGCGTCACGGCCAGAAGTTTTTGAGACTTTGATAGCAGTCGACTGAGGAACAATATCATAATACCAAAATCATCCCCCCCCTTTCATAAACCTTCTATTTTCAGCTCACCTATCTAGATGTTGGCTCTCCCGACCCAAACGTCCCCACCCCCTCAAACCCCTTCACCAACCCCATCGCCGCCCCCGCCGCCATCCCTCCCACAACCACCATCTGCACACCCCCCAACATACACTTCTTCGCGTGCTGCCTCCCAAACCCAACCACCACCCCAGTCTTGACATACCCAAACGTGAACAACGCCACCCCCATCACCCCAATGGAAATATACAACCCCGTCATCAGCCTCCCCGTGTGTCCCACCACGAAAAAATACGGTATCAGCGGCAGGAGCCCTCCGAGAAAATACCCAGCCGCGATCGTGATGGCCGACTGCATCGCTCTCGTCCTGCTGTCGTCTCTCCTCTGTTTCCTCCTTCTCTTGTCATCCTTGACTTTGTCATCCGGTTCAAGTTTCGTTGTCGTCCCCTCTGATGTTGCCGAAGGGAGAGAGATCCCCTGTAGCCTCAACAGCAAACCGACCCATTCTTCCCTGTCCCCGTCAATGAGTTGCCGCGTTAGTATCTCTGTTGGTACCCGTAGAGGGAACAGCCCTTGCTGTAACGCATCGATGACGGTGTCTTGGCCAGTGGTGGTGGCCGCTTTTGTGGATGTACCTGTGGGCTGAAGAAGCGCCACCAGCCTCGAGTGGGATTCTTCATAGGCCGCTAGTTCTCCCCTTGCGCCGAGGTATCCCCCAAGACCCATGGATATAGCGCCTGCTATGAGCTCTGCTAGACCGCCATAAATGACTGTGCGGGTGTCGCCTAGAGCGGTAAGTCCTGCGGTGAGGGCAAAGGGAACGGTGAGACCATCTGAGAGACCTATCGTTGCGTCTGAGATCAAGCGGGGGTTGATGAGTGGCCTGTGAGCGTTCTGTCCTTGGGCAGTTGCCAGATCTTCCGAGGTTGGAAGCTGAAGTTCGAGGTCGGTTGAGACATTGTCGAGACTTGGCGGTGGTGTTGATGGCTTGGTAGCTGCTGGTAGAATAGGTCTGTTGTTCTTGGGGTTGTTGAATAGCAGACGTTTCAGAGCGACAAAAGACATTTTCGTCTGAGATGGAAAGCATACTGAAAGAGGAAGGACAAATCATCCATACATGGGGGCAGGCCAGGCAATGCCTACTTGAGCACTTACCTGACATTGATCATGGCTCGATAGGCAAGCCACACAGTCCTACATTATGGGGTAATGTATGTACAACGAGGGGGACTTTTGAACAGGACAAGGGAATCCCGAAGCTGAGCAAACAACGTGAAGGGAGCGTGAGGATCCCGAGCCCCGGGTGGTTTGTGTGCCGAGTTGAGTCAAACCAAGCACGGTATATGGCAATCTCTGTGAGTCGGCAGCCTGTGTCAACATGTGGACGGCAAGACGAAGTACGTGTCGTGGTGGCTCAGGTACTACCTGTCAGTGCCCGTGTCGATGAGTAGTGGCCAACATTGACTGAGATCGGTCACTTGGGATCGGTCAACCCCTTTCTGGTGTGAGGAAAGGTGTGAGAAAATGGAAGGGGTAAGTCAAATTTGGAGAGTGATGATTGGCTTCTGGGTCCCCAAATCTTCAATCGGTGATGTGATATTGTGTTTGGGCGAGCGTTTCGTTGCACGTGGACGACGGTCGCGGCTACCATGAGATGACGTTAAGATAGCTAACCGGGTATACCGTTCAACAGCCGTGGTGATAAATCTTGGAGTCGTGGGGAGAGACGGAGGTTGCCAATGTAGAAAGAAAGAGGATGAATGAGTGTATTTGATAGGTCATATCTGTTTTGCAGGGTGAAACGTGACATCAGCCTTCAGTCGACCCTTCCTCCAATGCCCAACCTAGGTAATGTCATGTGATACTTCCAAGCAAACGACGGGAGCCAACACAGTCTTTGAAGCAAACAAATTCAAGGCCTCCAGAGAATCACAGCTTCCAGTCCACATCCTTGTAGTCAACGTCCCTCACCGGCACACCTCCAATTCTTGCCAAAAACTCCACCAAGGAATCCTCGGCTGTAAGCGACTTTCCACCCCAGACCTCCCTCTGAAAAGCCGCCACCATATCCGTCCCGTTCAACAAGGCCCCGCTCGTCCACAGCTTCCCGTCACTCACCCAGCGTTTCTCAACCCAGTTCGTCCCCGGTGCCTGCTGTCGATAGACATCAAGCATGAATCTCGGTCCCGTCGCGGTTTTTCCCTTCAAGATCCCCGCTCTCAGAGGCACCTCGATCCCACCGCAGACGGTCAGAAAGGCGGAGCATCCGTCATACACCTTGCGGATGAAGGAGAGCTCGGTATTAGTAGGGTTGTACCCGGTATTGTGAGCTCCAATGAGGACAATATCCAGGACCGGGCAAGTGTCAAAAGAGTCAGTCGGCACGATGGTGGTGCCCGAGGAGACATTGTTGGTGGAAGGGATCTTGCCGGTCTCAGTCACCCAGTGGAATTCCATGTCTACAGCCTGTTGCTTGAGGTGAGGGGCGATAAAGGCGTCAGGGAAGGGTTGAAGAAACTTGGGGGTGAGGCTGTGAAAGAGGTCGATGGGGGCCACATCGAGGAGCTCGGTAAGACTAATACGGTCTTGTCAGTATCAGATTTCTGGAGAGGAAGAAGGAGAGACCTACCCGCCAAGGAGGACCACGCCGACTTGGACTGTCCGGTTGGGGGTAGAGAGATTGAAGGGCTTGGTCGACATATTGAGGTGAGCTTTGTTTGGAGGCTGGTATGATATTGATCTGATCTGATGATGAGGGTGACTGATGAACCTTTTTTTGCTGGAGATGTTGAGACTATTTAACTTCATGGAGATATACCCAAGTTTCAGGGGCATTCACCACTATCAACAACTGTGAGGCCAATCACCATCAGGCCGAGGCCAGTCGGAGCTTGAGCAAGAAATCTTGGGGCTGAAAGCTCCGAGGTGAACACGGCTCATAAGTCAAGTCCGAGGGACCACGCGTTCAACATCATGATATCTTCATCATTGTCTGCACAAGAAGCCATACTTAGCCCCGAGAATATTCTTGGCCTCTTTGGCGCGTGTCGGAGTGTCTATTGCGCTCTTGACTCGTCCCGATCATCTTCGGGTGCCGAGCAAACTGGTGTTTCACTGACACCCGTAGCCGCATGGGGGCAAGCTAAGCTCCGTAGGGTTGTCGGATTCTATTTTCGTTTCCTTTCGCATAGAATAACAATCTATTTACTTTCTTGGTGTTGGATACCAAGACCACAACTCGTTACTTATCCCTGAAAAGAAGAAAAGGGGTAATTTCAACCCTAACCCAATACAACTTGATTATTCCCTCGACACCAATTGACCCGACCCGATGTCAACCCCCAAGCAACGGTTAAGTCATGGAACAGAGTACCATCCCCCCACGATTTATCCATCAATCAAACGGCGCTCCTTCGACTGCCGTTCCCCATTCACCCCACTGTTCCCCTCACAGCCCGAGCTATCCCCAAGCTGCCCCGCGTTCCTGGATCGGAGCTAGGTACCCTGATGAACTTGATGATGGTATTTTATCTTGGATTTCGCTCAGTGACAACATCCTTCAGGCCTTGCTTTATACTCGGTATATGGTTGTAAACTTCGTGGCCAGCTTATCCACTCTCAAAGCCCAGTCACAGTCGGGAAACATCTCACTGTTCACTCATCAGCCCGGATATAAGCCAAAACTCACACAACAACACGCAAAGATGGCAGCCAAAGAAATAACCATAACCTCCTTCCAAACCCGCGATGTCCGCTTCCCAACCTCCCTCGACAAAACCGGCTCAGACGCCATGAACGCCGCAGGCGACTACTCAGCCGCCTATTGCATCCTCGAGACCGACTCCGAGTTCACCGGCCACGGCATGGTTTCGTCTCCCCCCTCCCCCCCCTTTTTATCCCCCCTTCCCCTTACTAACCCCCCTTCCACACAGACCTTCACCATAGGCCGCGGCAACGACCTCGTCTGCTCCGCCATCTCCCACCTAGCCTCGCGCATCCTCTCCCTCCCCCTCTCCTCCCTCGTCGGCCCCAACTTCGGCCGCACCTGGCGCCACCTCGTCAACGACTCCCAGCTCCGCTGGATCGGCCCCGAAAAAGGCGTCATCCACCTCGCCCTCGGCGCCGTCGTCAACGCGCTCTGGGACCTCTGGGCAAAAACCCTCCGCAAACCCGTCTGGCGCGTCGTGGCGGACATGACCCCGGCAGAATTTGTCAGCTGCATCGACTTCAGGTACATCACCGACGCCATCACCCCCGAAGAAGCCCTTTCCCTGCTGGAGTCAATGCAGTCCGGCAAAGCCGCCCGCATCGCCGAAGCGGAAAGAAACCAAGCCGTCCCCGCGTACACCACCTCCGCCGGCTGGCTAGGCTACAACGAAGACAAAATGCGCCGTCTGCTAAAAGAAACAATCTCCCAAGGGTACAAGCACTTCAAGCTCAAAGTCGGCGGGTCACTTTCCGAGGACATCCGCCGCCTCTCCATCGCCCGAGAAATCCTCGGCTCCCCCGAGCAAAGCGACAACATCCTAATGGTAGACGCCAACCAAATCTGGTCCGTCCCCGAGGCAATCTCCCACATGACCTCCCTCGCCCAGTTCCAACCCTGGTTCATCGAGGAGCCCACCTCCCCCGATGACATCCTCGGTCACCTCGCCATCAAAAACGCCCTGAAACCCTACGGCATCAAAGTCGCTACCGGGGAGATGTGCCAGAACAGAGTCATGTTCAAGCAGTTCCTCATGAGCGGGGCGATTGACATCTGCCAGATTGACGCCTGTCGCCTGGGGGGTGTGAATGAAGTTTTGGCGGTGCTGCTGATGGCGAAAAAGTACGGGGTTCCGATTGTGCCGCATTCGGGAGGGGTGGGGTTGCCGGAGTATACGCAGCATTTGTCCACGATTGATTACGTGGTGGTGAGTGGACAGAAGTCGGTGTTGGAGTATGTGGATCATTTGCATGAGCACTTTGTCAATCCGAGTGTGATTGAGAAGGGGTATTATGTTACCCCGAAAGAGCCGGGGTATTCGGTGCAGATGAGGGAGGAGAGCATGGAGAGGTATGAATACCCTGGGGTGGAGGGGAGGAGTTGGTGGAGGACGGAGGAGGCGAGGGGGATTTTGGAGGGGGAGAAGATTTGATTTATTGTGACCGGAAAGGCGAGTGATGGTTTGGATAGAAAAAGGAGCTTGAGAATGAGGGGATAGGAAGAGAGGGACTGAATGGTAAAAAAAATAGAAGAAGGAAAAAATGCAAAAGAAAGGTTGTATGCATCAGCCGTGAATCGAACACGGGGCCCATCGATGGCAACGATGGATTTTACCACTAAACCACTGATGCTGTTACTTGATTTGTTGCAAAATTTAGGTGGGATGTGGGTTGATCTGTGGAGGAGGGCGGAGTGCATGCCAGTGGATATCATGTAAGACATTTAATTGCTGCCTCATTTACGGGAGTCCTTCAATTATTAGTGGTATTTTTGTACAACTCGAATAGTAGAATGCTTTGAATATCTAAACCAAGTGCAGCGTTGTATATATACCTACCTACCCTCAACAAAAATAATATCTCTGCTGTGTCATGATCTCATCCTAATTTTTTCCACATCCAACTCTAACTCCTCATACATGATGTCTATCCCTCCCATTTGTTTACTTTTTCCATCCCTATATCTTTCACCCCCTCTCTCCGCCCTTATTCCCTAACATTTAGTTCCCCCCCCTTCGCAATCCTAATCGGGTGCGCTTCAGTATTAAACACAAACTGATTCTTGTGATCAGGCTGAATCTGCCACGGAGCATCCTATTTCCCTTCTTGTCAGCACCTCTCTCTCCCTCCCCCCTTCCCCCATTTATCACACCAAGAATTACTCACCTCAGCAAAAATCAAATAAGCATACTTCATCACCTCCGCAAACCAAAAGCTCTCCTGAAAGTCCGTCCACCCCCCTCCCTCCGGCTTATTCACATCCGCCAAGCTGCTATACCCGCTCCCCACCCGGCACGTCGCATTCACCGCCACAAACGCCTCCCACGCCCACTCCTGGTACTTTTTCTCCCCCGTCGCCCGGTACGCATAGTAATAACTCTCAATCACCTCCGGCCGGAGCTGATACCCGCCATTCGTGATCCAAAACCCCGCCCTCTCGTACAGCCTCTTTTGCTCTTGCGGCGGGCCGGGGTTGTTGGAGGCATTCAAGGGAGTGTGCGAAT
Source organism: Apiosordaria backusii (assembly GCA_030549205.1). NCBI lineage: Eukaryota > Fungi > Ascomycota > Sordariomycetes > Sordariales > Lasiosphaeriaceae > Apiosordaria > Apiosordaria backusii. The sequence goes on from JAUKTV010000003.1 coordinate 2,821,839, forward strand.
CCTGCCATTGGAATAATTCCGGCCCTATGCCAGTGAGAGTTCCTGAGTAGGTGGCGTAGCAGGAGGAGACGAGGTCGAGACCAAACCGGACGTAGACTGGCTCGTCGAGAGTCAGCCCGCCGAGGATGAAATTACCTCCGTTGAAGCAGGCGAGGTGCTCGGAGAAGTAGTGAAGCGTCCGGTTGCGCCACATGGCTAGGAAGGTGAGGTCCGGGCGGGTGGTAGGGTGCGAGATCAGATATCGGATTGAGGAGTCAGCCGCGAGCACCCACCTCTCCTTGTACTTTTCAAACCGATGCGGATCGTACAGGTACATCTTGATGAGGTACTCGTAAAACGAATCCGTGCCCCCTCCCCATCCCCCGGCTCCATTCTCAAACAGGCCCGTGTCCAAGTTCACCGACGACCCCAGCAAGCCCGGGAAGGGCTCCCCCAGCGCCGGGCGGGGGTGCAATAGGTACTTCTCTGCTTTTTGGGCTAGCTTGGCGTACTGGGGGTCGCCGGTGAGGTCGGACAGGCGGGTCCATTCCAGCACCAAAGTCCCGATGGTGGCCACGCCATTGTTGGTTGAGCCCTTTTTGCGAGGGGGGTCGAAGAAAAGTTCGTTGTCTGGGATGCCGGTGGGGGTGTCAAAGGCTACTTTGAGGTTGTCGGCCAGACGCTTGGCTTGTTCGAGGATGGCAGAGGTTTGGCGGGGGGTGTAGTCGAGGTATTCTTGGAGGGGGCCGGTGAGGAGGTCGTATGCTTTTCACTTGGGGGTCAGCTCTCGTTCTGGGTATGAATAAGGGAAAGGGGACATACCTGACAACAGCCCACCTAAATACCGAATAGTAGTTTCAAACAACGACACCTCACTGCCAGTCTTATTGAAGTTGATCTCGGGAACATACTTCAAGATCTGGTCAATGATCTTGTACTCCCCCATGATCAACGCCGTGCTGAAAGCATCTACAGCACTTGCTCCCCAGCCGTTTCTATAATCCCACATCCATCCTCACGATCAGTACACACAGTGATCTACCCCTCCAGAAAGAAAAGGAGAAAAAACATACCTATCATCCGCAAAGCCGTTCGTCACCGGCCTCAGCGAATCATGCGGGAACGCATGCTTGTAATACCCCTCCCACGACAACTTAAAAGCCTGCTTCACAGCATTCGCCCTCTTGGGGTCGGGATGGTACCTGTAAGGGGGGAGGTGGAGGTTCTGTTCAGATGCTGATGCCGACGCCGACGCTGGCGCCTGCTGTTGTTGTTGTGATGTTGCCTCCGGTGCTGCAGCCACCACCACCACCACCACAACGGAGTGGCTTGCCGCCAACAGCAGCGCGGCAGCCCCTCTCAGGATCTGCATGGCTGCTGAAGCTTATCCTCTCTATTCCCTTTCAAGGAAAGAAAAACAACAGTGCTCAACAACAAGAGGGAGGGGGTGACGTTTGCCTATGAAAGCGAAGGGGGGTTTCCAACGATTAAAAAGCACAAAACCAACTTCATAAAACTCAAGAAAATAAACGACAAGCAAACAAAAGCTTCTTGGCGTCGAGACAGGAAAACAAGGAGCGAGAAAGTGAGAGGAATGCAGTATGATATAATAAGCCCGCTGATGCGAGACAAGGCACACACACCCCCTACTGAATCCCAGGTAGCAACGACAAGACAAGAGAAAAAGCAGCGTGTGAGGAAAAAGTGGGAAAGAGAAGGTGGTCAGGAATGTACCCTGGGCAAGAACATCATTAAAACCATGCCAACCACTCACTCGGTCAGTCCCCCTTAACCAAGGTAAACGAAGGCAAGGCATGTCATGTCACCCATTCACTCACCCCCCTACCCCCTACTAATGGTAAGCAAGTAAATTACCCATCCACCATGGACCTTTTTTGGACTGGACCTGAGAGAAAACCTGGAACTTGGACTTGTTCACCAACCCTCCCCATCATCTCGGGTTCAGTCGGCGTTATGTGGTCAAGCACATGCTGGCGAGTCGGACGGCATATGCGGAACTACCGTGGACCTCCTGCAATGCAAGATTGGTTCCTGGCGCAGAACGAGTGCCTGCAGGGTTGCAGTAGAAGGCCGTTGCATACCCACACCGAACCAAGGTGTGGAGGTTGAGCGAGGTGAAGTGTAAAGTCAAAAGCTTTTAATTCACTTTTGTCCGGGTCTGCCATACGTCCCGGTCGAGCAATCGGTGAATTTTACGAGTAGTCGTTGGTGTTCTTGTTGCCTTGAAGTCAAAAAGCCTCATTAAACCTGAAATCAGTGCCGAACCCGTAGGCAAGTCTGCTAAATATGATTGGACAATCTCCTCCAAGACCTGCCTAATCAAGCAGGTAGCCTCAGCATCAAGGCATGCCTGTCTCGGAGTGATAGCAAATGCAAATCCAAGTAGATGGTAGCACCGAGTGGTAACTGATGATGATGAGATAGTCTTCTGACCTTTTTCCGGGACCCAAAGCAGATGGTCGAAACTTGCATTCCTGGTGCCTGACTAGATGGTCTTAGGTCCCATCTCATCAGATGGTTTTGGCCTTTGGACTCCATCTCATCTCAAAGTAATGGCCAAGTTGATATCCAGCACCAGTTGGCTTGGTTGGAGATAATCTGACATGACCCTCATGAAACGGACCGCGTCAGACAGTCTCCTCTTAGTAAATCCAAGGTTGGGCAGCATACAGTCATAACTGAACCCAAGGCAACGTGCCGATATACCAGGTGTGATGAAGGCCGCTTGGAGTTGTCTCCTCCTTAAACCCGCCTCCCCGCAGAAACCCAAGTCCCACGCATGCATGAAAGGCGTCACAGGGCGTCGACCATGTGGACCACCTCTCCATACTACTGCAGCCACCCGCATGCCCTTACCGTCCAAACTGTCTGCTTGGCACAGATGATTGAAGTCTCTTTTCCAAGATTCCATGGTTTCCTCGACCGGAATCAGGCTCGTCCAGAGGAACTTTGAAAGCGCCGATGTTTGCCGTCTGTAACCAGTAGCTATCCATCCAACCGCCTAATGAAAAGCTCAGATGTATTGCCAACATAATTCCAACTTCATCTTTCCACAAGGCCTGTCTCAGCTGTTGCGCATCGTTGCTCCAAGAAGGGCAAACCGCCGATACGGATACCGCAGGCCGGCTTTGAACGACCGCATGCTTCGGTCGAACAAACAACGCATCAACGCTGAGAAACCTGAAGCCGTATGCCCCTGACTAGCAAAAATGCCGGACAACACATCTCTGCGCTAGTGGCATGTTGTGTCGAGCTGCGCAAAGTCAGGTTCCGTCCGAAGATGTAAGTTGGAGTGCCTTTTCACCAAGAGAAGGCTACCGAATATTTCGATCCAGTCATGTCTTCTCTTCCATCTAGCCAGTGTTTCTCAACTTTGCAAGCGCAGCAGCAATCCCCTCACTGAGCGCAGGTTCTTTCCTCGCAGCAGCCGGAGCCGGCGCCGAAGTCGAAGCCGCAGCAGGCTGACTCTGCTCTTGCTGCCCTCCTACCCCTCCCGTAGCATCCCCCCTACCCCCCTCATAGCCTCTATCTCATCATCATCGTCACTCTCATCATCAAACCTCACCTCCCCCACCACCTCCAAACTCTTTCCCACCCTCTTCACCGTCCCACCACCCGTCTTCTTCACCCCTTGAGAACCCACCCTACCACTACTCGGCACACTCCCAATCGAAACCGCTTTATTCAACACCTCATTCCCCGTAGTCCTCTTCTTCCCCCTAAACGGCGCCTCCACCGCCCTCCCCCAAGCCTTCACCTTCCTCTCCCCCCACCCCCCCACCGTCCCCAGCACCTCCCTATCCGCATTCACCGCATTCCTCAAACTCCCAAACGTCCCCACCAACGCGACCGCATCCGCCTTGTTGATCGCCCTCGGCACAGTCACAAACTCGACCAGCCTCTCCGCATACCCCGTTGCCTGCTGCCCTTTTATCGCTGCCGGACTGGCGTGCTCGTAGGATTTATACAGCTCCAGGTACCGTGCCGCTTCGGCCGCGCTCCAGCACAGGATAACAGTAACGTTGTTTACCAGGGAGGTTTTGGAGAGCTCGCGTAGGGAGTCCTCGTGGTTGGGGATGTCGACCATGGTGAGTAGAATTCGGAGGAGGTAGCGGTTCTGGAGGTTGCGGATGCGGGTATAGATGTATTCGGGGTGGAGGCGGTGGTATTTTAGACTTTGGGAAAGGTCAGTCAGTTACATTCATATATATTGAAGGTGGAAGAATGGAGTGGGAGAAGTTTACCTGAGAAATAACGCGCAGGTGGTGAGTCCTAGACCGTAGTCGGCCGGGATGTCGGAGTACTCCCATGGCATTGACTTTAGGCAGGCTAGGACTGGATTCCCTTTTTGGCGGGGGGAGACCAAGATTGAGGAGCCTGACCCTCGGGATGGTAAGGCTTGGGGGGTGGGTTGGACAATCTTTTGAGGTTGGGCTGCGCCTCCTGTGCTTGTTGAGGCTGCGGCATGTTTCTGAGGAGGTGGGGGTTTGTCTAATCGCTGGGGAGTAGGTTGCTGGATTTTGGGGGGCAGGAAAGCGGGAGGGCCTGGCGGGCGTTGCTGTTGTGGTGGAGGAGCAGGTGGTTGCTGTTGTTGTCGATTATTATTACTTTGTACAGAAGAAATGGCATCGGCAGAGGAAGCCAGTGCGGCCAAGAAGTCAGCGTCGGCGCCAAAATCGTCGTCCATTTTTGTAGTGGTTGGTGTTGATGTTGGCGATGTTCTGCTTGCCTGGCTTCAACAGCTTCCACTGGATGCGCGCAGTCGCTGAGTGGGGCGTGGATTCTGCGCTACCACGCGCCAAGAATTGGGGCTTCGGCAGTGGTCGTGCGATGTGGAGACGCAACAGTCGATGAAGGCGGGGTTTGAAAGGGCGGGGCATGAGATCATGACCAGTTTTCATGAGAATGAGATACCGTTATAGGAGCTACTATTGTCTCTTGACAACGCAAAATAAAGAAACCTTTTTGTGTTGTAAAAATGTAACAGAGTAATACTATCAACTCTCAAGTTAAAACCACGAAATAACCTCTCCAAAATCGCATCAAGATGTGACAATCCAACACGCCTTGGTACCTATCCAACCCCACCCAAACCAAACCCATGCCATCATCATCTCTCATCATTGTCTAGGGTATCATGCCCATCCAGTTCTAATCCAAGTCCTCTGTCCCAAGTTCCTCCCCATAATCACTCTCACTTCTTTGATCACCCCCAGTGATGTTATCATGGATTGAATACAACGCCCGTAGCCACAAATTGAGCATCGACTCCAGCGCCCCATACTCCTCACATCCCAGCCCAGCATTCGACAGCTGGTCCCGTAGCCTCTCATATGCCTCAATCATAACCCAAACCTGTAGCGCTGATGTTTCCGAATTCGTCCGGCTTGGTCTGCTTGCAAGAGCCGATGCTAGATCTCTTGTTAAAAGATCCAAGCAAATTTGCAAACTTAGATTGTCGAGCGCTGGTGTGTTTGTGAGCCTTCGTGGAGGCAGGCGGGGTGATGGCTCAGGCGAGAAAGAAACTGGCTTGAAGTAAACTGTCTCCTCCTCAAAAGACACCAGGGTTTCATCGTCGGATGTGGGCGAGCTGGAGACCAGGTCCATGGGCCGCAGGGGGCTCGATACATGAGATTCCTCTCGTAGATGATCTGAACTTTGTCGTCGTCTAACTGATAACGGTCCGTCGGATCCTTGACGTGATGGTGGAGATTCTGGGTGAGACTCGGCAAAGGCTGAGTTTTCTGATTCCAGTAAAGCTCGGTATTGGTCTGCGATGAGCTCAACAGTTGATGCCCTGGCTAGGGCGTTGCTTGGTCTCGGGATGCCCTCCAATTGTCCTATCGAGAATATGGGCGTCTTGGCTCGTCGCCTCATGGTCGTCCTTGGGCTCGCTGGGGAGTCGGAAGAACTTAAGGATAATCGCTTTTGAGCGTCGCTGTCACTGATTACAAGGTGTGACAGTTCAGGGACAATTGGGTGTTGTTGAACATTCGCCCGTGACTTTGAGGGCTCTGAGGACTCCGAGAGCACCGAGGGTTCATCCTGTGGATAAAAGCATCCGCCATTTTTGAAGAACTCTGACCATTTTGGATCACTCAGATCGGGAGAAGGTAACGATAGAACGGGCGGTTTGTTCGTGGTTTCGGATTTATTGTTGGCGGTGGATGTTGAGCTTGACAGGCCGAGCCGCCAGGAGGAAACGGCGCTTCGTTGTTTTGATACCGTCTTCTTGAGCTTTTTCCTGAGTTTCGGCCCGGTATGTCCTTTGGGTGACGCGACCAACAAACCACCCTTGAGGTGCTCCATTATTTATCAAGAGAATTACCAGATTTAGGCGGTAGAGAGAGTAAACATGCGGGTAGAAATAGAGTGACTGTGTCAGACACGGGAAGAATTTCTAGAATGGAGGTCTTCTCATCTATGACTTATAACTTGGACGGTTGGTATGACGTCCGCACCAGCCGGGGTCCAGCCCACCCCACGCCACACCAAATGCCTACTCGGGACTTGGGCCCGATCTGGATTCTTGGACTCTGGACGCTTGATATGACGAGCAGCCAATACAAAAACAGGATCCTACGCTGGCACCTGAGCACTGACGGCTGATACAGGCATAGTCCCTGCAAACCTTGGGTGAAATTGAATCGTGGAATCATTCCTGTTGGAGAATCGTAGAATCGTCCCGCATCGGAGGGAACCTCAGCGTTCAAGAAGAACAAGCGTAGAAGCCGAGGCGGTATTGCGGGCAGGTGGTCTGCCACTGGGACCGATCACTGTAGTAGCCGGACTGTCCACGTCGCTGTGATGGCGGCACGAGAGGTTGGTACATCTTGACTACAGCCTGTCTTGAGTGTATTGAGGGTAGAGCGGGACCCCATCATCCGTCAGCGGGAGAGGGTGGGCTCTGCATGACGGCGTCCACTTGACCGCAAAAGCCCGGCGACCGAGATCTTAACAAGATTTCCTTTCTAGGCCCTATAGGGCGGGTCGAGACTTTAGGCCGCGTGGAGGTGGGAATGTAAGACGCGTAAATAGTGGCAGGAAACGCGATAGCCTGTGAGCCTCGTGGAGAAGTCAGACATCTGAGTCGGGGCGATGGCACCACCGATGTTCCCTGTCATCAACGAGACCGTGCTTTTGGAGAAGGCGACGAAGACTGAAGAATCCAGCGGAATACTCGTCAATCTCGAAGTCGAATACGGATGCCTTCTGGAAGCTTGCAGTCCTTCGTCCGAATCTCAGTTCTTCTTTGCTTTGACGCTGCAGGGCTCAAAATGCGGGGAAGGAGAAACCTCTCGATGAAAACAATGGTTGTATCCAATGCCGGCCATTTACTGAAACGCGGAGTGCATGCATTTGACCAGACTTGTTGCCTCGTGGGTCTTGAATCGGTAGACTTAGTCTTTACTGTTCAGGGTCTAGGAAAGAGTTGAGAGGTTGGATATGTGCTTCGTGATCAAACTCATTTACCAGCCTCTCTTGCAAGTCGACTACCTGACCCTAACCCTGGACAACGCGCTATACATGGAGATAAGTTGTAGGTGTGTATAAGCTATCTGGGTGAATCCTTCTCTCCCGAGTGAACCGAGCTTCCAAATGCTGGAAAGAACAGTACAAGGCTTACGTTAAGTCCGAGGCGAGACCTTTTGGTGAATATTACGCAATGCACCTACCAGTTCCCGCCATTACACCAGGTGAGTCCAGCTCGGCGTTACGAGGTATCTTGTCTGTCTGTCTGGTAAAGTGAGGCTCAGGCAAGAAGTCAAAGCAGAATGGATGACCGGTTCGGTGCCGGCCGCATATCCTGTTGTCTCAAGGCAGATTTCGCTGTCACGGAGGTGACGTCGTGTATTGATGGGTGAAATTTCCTGTCAGAACATTCCTGACCGCAAGTCATCATTGGGAAACACCAACCCCGACGCTTCCGACTTTAACTTTCGCTTCAACGCTCAACCCACAACGTCTCCGACACGAATCCTTGACATCACTTCTTCTCGACATCCAACCATCTCCGAGGGGAGAGAAACCAACGCAGACGAAACATCAAACCCCGCCCCCGCAAAAGCTATCCGGACCAGCTGAAGGTCCCGTCAGCCGCATACCGGCCATCCTTACCTCCGAATCGCCGACCCGCTGCCGCCGGGAGCTCAACCCTTGGCGGCCCATTTTTAGTGACTTGAGCTCCCCCTGGCAATTGTTGAGCGGTCGACACGGGACCCGCTGTTTGTCTTCGGCCGGCTCGGGCGTGCTTGAACTCTATCACTATCGCAACAGCTTCATAACGGTCAATAGAACGTTTCAAAACCAGCAGACACAATGGCGAGCGGTATCAAGTCCCTCATCAACAGCGCCAAGGCCCTCTACATTGGCAACTCGGGCAGTAAGGCCGACCTGCCAGATCTTTTTCCGGTCGTGAACAAGGAGATTGACGGCGAGGATTGCGACCGCGATTGCAACAGCTGCGTTGTCCAGTATCCGAAGTCATTCAAGATCGATGAAAGCGATGCGCTTTACGGCTTTGTAAAAGGATGGAGCACACACATTCTGGTCGCGACGGGCAAGTCGGACTGGGTACGAGATGTCGCGGATGAGAAGGGGAGCATCATGCAGGCCATATCGCATGCGAAGGCACCCAGCAACGGCGTATGTCTCGGGCCCTTAGATCAATAGAGACACTTACTAATGTGTGTGTCGGCTTGTCACAGCGCCTCATGGTTTCTGCCTCCAACATTCCCACACCGCACCAAACAACCTCGTACTCGGAACCAACGACTGTTGTCGTACTTCCTGCCTTTATTGTTGTCGAGAACGTCACGCCTGCCACTGTTCCCGCATTAGTCTCGATAATCAACGATGCGCCGACCAATGCCTCCCCACTCGAACCAATCTCGATCCCTCCATCCATCACGGCCGACCTCCCCGAGGCAACGCCCGCGATGCTCAAAGAGATCACAACACGCCCGTCACCACATGGCGCCCTTATTCTTCTTTGCTCCCAAAAGACCCGCGACGCCCGCTGCGGCCAAAGCGCGCCCCTTCTCCGAAAAGAGTTCCAGAGACATCTTGCGCCGCTAGGTCTCTACCGCGATCTCGACGACGAACGACCAGGCGGCGTAGGCATCTACTTTATCAGCCACGTCGGAGGACACAAATATAGCGCCAATGTGATGATCTATCGGCGCAAAGATGCATTCGGTCTCGACGACGTACAATTGGGCAAGCTGACTGAGGAGGAGAGGCAACGGGTCGTCCCGATCAAGGCGCAGGACGGCGCGGAGGACTCGGGTGCGGCACAATGTATCTGGTTGGCGAGGGTCAAGCCGGAAGACTGTGAGGGGATTGTCAAGTTCACCGTCTTGCAGGGCAAAGTGGTGAAGCCTCAAAGCCAGCTGCGGGGAGGGTTTGATAGAGGGAAGGGGTTACTGAGTTGGTAGAATACATATGGTGGTTTCGTACACAGTATCCGTAGAGCTGTTTGTTTACTTTCTGTTGCTAGAGCGGCGTTGGTCATGGTTAATTTGGTCGATAGAGTGGTGGGCCTGTGATTGACAAGGGTAGTGTAAAAGACGAAGGAAGTCTGATAAATCCAAGATTTCTGGAATTTGAAAAACTCGTCCCATGGTTTGGGTAATCTGTCAAGCTAGCAACGTTGTGACCAAGGTCATCCTCGCACTTGGGACCCGATTCAGGGGGGCCCATGAGCACATGGTGGGGCAAACGCGGGGCAAAGCTTATCGATAACCGCTGGTTTACGGAGGCTGGGGCCAAAAGTGAGTGAACTCCCATGTTAGCTCAATTTCCCAGGACAGTGTGAACTGTCCATTTCAAACGTACTTTCAAACCATACACTATACACCCAATACTTCTACACTTACTTGAAAATAGGATTTGAACCTTTCAATTACTTTTTAATATCTTAAAAGTCTTTCTTTATTTTTTTTATGTTTTTATTCTTTAGTATTAAGTATAAAAGGTTAGCGTAGCCTTTTGAGGGTTAGGGTTATGGCCGTAGCTTGAGAGTGCGTGTACAGCTGTAGGCACTGTAAGCCAAGGCGGCACCTAACATGGGAGTTCACTCACTTTTGGCCCCAGCCTCCGTACTGGTGGTTCAGTGCTGACCGCCTCGGCACGTCCAACGGTTCTGGGGCACTGACGAGAAATCACCGTGGCAACCAGCCACCCCAGTAAACAACCACACACCCGACCTCATTGGGCTACCAAGAACTGGGAACTTCCAGCGCATCAGGAACATCCCTACCTTACTCACCCACTCCTCACCCACTCTCCACGCCTTCCCCGTTTCCATTGAATCTCACTCCCGACGTCACAGACAGACATGGCATAAGGTAACCATCACCCAACCTACGACCGAGACAAGAGCGAGCGAGAGAGTTATTTTGTGGCATTTTCTTTTCGGCATTTTCAATCGGGAGAGAATTTGGCAATTGGCATTTTGCATCTTGCATCGCGGCAACAGGGTTTATTTTTTCCAAAGGTCACAAAGTCGCATTCATTCAGTTCATTCATTCAGTCGTCCCATCATATTTCATCGCAGCGGGCGGGGTTTCAGGGAGAAACAAGAAACAACCACCCACCCACCCACCTAGCTACCAACCAAGGAACAACCTTGAGACATCTTCTCACCGGAGCAACGCTAATCTTCATACCGACCTTGCTTTGCGCCATGGTTCCCCCTCCAGACACGGGAGAGGCAGCAGCAGCAGCAGCATATGATGCTGCTCACTCCTCTTCTCATCACCACCACCATCATCACCGCAACAAATCCTCCGTCTTTCGCTCCTTCATCAGCGGCAGCAGCAGCGGCAACAACAGCAACGGCGGTGGTGGTCATCATCACAAGCGCAACAACTCCGACGGCACCTCCCTCCCCTCCTCCGCCTTTGCTGCCATCCCCCCACCACCCTCCATAGCCACCACCCCAGGATTTTATGCGTCTGAGCAAAACCTAGCCATCAATCGCAACGGCGTCTACCACGTAGGCTGGGAACCTCCCTTATCACCATCCATCCCACATTCATCAGCAACAACAACAACAACAACCATGCCGCCCCCCCCAGTATTGAATCCAATCACCTCCTCCCGCTACCCCCCCATAACAAGACACGGATACGCCCTGGAAGAACTTCAACTCCAGCAAAACCGCCAAGAGAGGTCATCACCCGAACGACAACAACAACAACAACAACAACAACCACCACCAACACGAGGCCGCTACGACCCCCAATACATCGCCAACCCTCCCCCCCCTTCACCAACAAAGCTAGGCGGGTTCTCGACTATTTCCCTCAAGGCGCTAGGAAACAAGGATTCGAGCAGTAAATCACCCTCCAAATATTCGTCCAAGGAGTATTCACCAGTGAAACCCAAAAAGGCCAAATCCGCTACCAACTTGTCCGCCCTGTTGCGACCTAAATCTTACAAAAACCTCAAGCAATTTCTTGGGGAGGATGACGAAAGTGAGAGAACGAGGGAAAAAGACAAGGAGAATCGGTCGCCGGGTACTACTGAGCTGGATGCTGATCGCCAGAATATTATCAGTGGTGGTGGTGGTGCGATGTCGTCGCCGCCACCGCCGATTTATGCGCAGTTTGCCAGTGGTGAGGGGGGGTTGAGTACCTCGCCTCCGGTGGAGTTGCCGATTAGGAATAGTAGTAGTGGGAGTGTTGTGCCCGGTGGTAATAGCAACAATTCCAGCACCAATGGGGGAAGAGGGAGTGATGGGGTTTCGAGGCCTCCTATTACGCAGCGGCCGGGGGGGTTGGGGGTTAGGCCTAGGCCGAAGAGTTTTACTTCTTATGTTACGGGGAGTGGGCTGAGGGAGAAGAGTAGGGAGAGGTCGGGGGAGGGGCAGCAGCAGCAGCAGCAGCAGCAGCAGGATGAGAGGGATGGGGGGGGAGTAAGATTAGTTTTAAGAGGTTGACTTGGGGGAGGGGGGATAAGAATGCGAAAGAAGCTGCTGCTGTTGGGGCGGCAGCGGGGGGTGATGTTGTTTCCCGGCCGCCGGTAACGTATCATAGCAATATGGGTTCGGGGTCGTCTAACCGGTCTAAATCTACCACGAGAGTCCCCAACTTGGGGGGAGTGGTGGGGTGGTTAGAGGGGTAGGGGCAGAGCTGGGAGCAATACGGCGGATTTGCCACCGATTGAACCGCAGGATATTGACAAGCATTTGGAAGCCATGCTGGATCGGAGGAATATACCTGAGAATCAGAGGTATAAAATGCGGAATTTGAGCGATACGGTGAAAATGGAGTTTATCAGGCAGGATTGGGCGGAGATGGTGGCCAAGAAGAATGAGGGGGTTGAGGGGGGAGGCAGAGTGTGAATTTGGCGAGGGGGAGTATGGATGTTGGTAGGGGGAGGACGACGGAGCGGGAATCGGAGGATGGGAATGGGCATCAAGCGACGGCGACAAAGAAGAAGAAGCATGGGAGGGGGTTGAGTTTGACGCTTGGAAGGGGGAATAAGGGTGAGAAGGGGGGGGGGGGGGGAAAGAGTCCGACGAAGAAGAAGGGGGATAGTAGTCTGGGAAGGCATTTCCGGACGAAGAGTAGTGAGAGTTTGGTTAATGGTGGGGGGAATGGGACTGGGGATGAACAAGCTGAGACACAACAATCTGGGAGTTTGTATACGGGGTATGGGGCGGGGTTTGTGGCCAAGGTGAAGGGGCAGCAGCTGCCGGGGGATTTTGTGAGTTATTTGAGAAAGGTGCAGAGGCCGGAGCAGGTGGAGGTAGGGAAGCTGCACAAGTTAAGGTTGTTGTTGCGGAATGAGACGGTGGCGTGGATTGAGGAGTTTATTAGGCAGAGTGGGATGGAGGAGATTGTTTCTTTGCTTAAGAGGATTATGGCGTTGGAGTGGAGGTTTGTTTTGTCCCCCTTTTTTTTTTTTTTTTTTGTTTATCACCAGCATATACTAACTGTCTACCACAGAGAAGAGCACGAAGACGCGCTGCTGCATGAGGTGTTGCTTTGTCTCAAGGCCCTCTGCACCACTTCGCTGGCGTTGAAGTACCTCCACACTATCCACGCGACGTTATTCCCTTCCTTGCTGCACCTCATTTTCGACCCTGAAAAGAAGGGGCCGTCAGAGTTTACGACGAGGAACATCATCACCTCAATTCTGTTTACCTACATTCAGCACGCGCCCTCCCCGCAAGAGAAAATCTCGCGCGCATCGACAGTCCTCAGTTTTCTCCGCGACCCGGATCCGTTGTCAACAGGTAAAACACTGGACTTTGTCGCGCAGATGCACAAAGACCGGCCGTTCAGGGTCTGGAATAAGGAGGTTGTTTGCGTCACGAAGGAGGTCTTTTGGATCTTTTTGCATAATCTCAATATTGTCGCTTTGCCCCCTCCACCAGCGGAGGATGCGCCCCCTCTTGACCAGAGTCAAGAATCCTATATGGAGCGGCATTTTCCTCAGGAACGGCCGCCCGTCCCGGCGGCGCCTTATGTTGGGGGCGTGGAGTGGGATGCTACCAATTATTTGGCTTCCCATCTCGACCTCCTCAACGCGATTATAGCTTGCACTGGTCCTACCTCCCATGAGAGGAACGAACTGCGGGAGAAGCTGCGTGTGTCGGGGTGGGAGAGGGCAATGGGCGGGACGATGAGGATGTGCAAAGAGAAATTTTATGGGGGTGTTCATGATGGGCTGAGGACTTGGGTCAAGGCCGCAGCAGAAGATGGGTGGGATGTGAGGGATGTTAGGTTTGGTCCGCCTCCGGAAGACCGAAGCAAGAGCAGGAGTGTGAGCCCGGTGAAAAAGCAGCAACCGCCGCAGAAACCGCCGAGGTTGGAGATGCCCAAGTTTGACTTTGGGCCGCTTCCTGCGGTTGTGCCAGGAGTTGGGGAGGGGACAGGGTTAGGGATTAATGTTGGGGTCACTCAGGGAGGTGGACTAACGCCAAAAATTGGGACGCCTAGGAGTGGGGTGGTCAAGGCCGATGACTTTTGGTTATCTTGATCAATCCTGAAGAAGTTGAGAGAGGGAGAAAAGGGGAAGTGTACAACTGGTGTATAAACAGGAGGCAGGGAGGGTTAGGGGTGGTGCCGGACAGGCAAAGGCAAGGCAAGCCGAACGAACGAACGACGGACACAGAGAAAGATATAAGGAAGAACAGCACCGCATGACATCACACATCACATCTCTCAAGAACACAGCAGCACATGGCAAAGGAACAGGGGAAATTGTTGTTAGGCTTTTCATTTTTTGGCAAAGAAAAGAAAAACGGTTCACATACCTACCCTCCTGGCCCTACTGGCCCTAGCTTGTTCTGTCTGGTGTGAGTGTGTGTGTGTGTGTGTGTGTGTGTCTCCTCTTCTGCGGCTGCTGTGTATCCCGCGGCTGGTTGTTACGGTCATTGTTGATGTTCTCGGCATGATCTGTCATCGTGGGTCCAATATTGGCCCCATTACCATCGTCCATCCCTTGTAAGTGTACGGAAACGAAAGCGGGAGGGGTTTTCAAGGGGATGTGTAAGCAGTAAGAGGAGGCGAGAGGGAAGCCAGGCTTGGGGTTTTGGTGTTACGTTGGGATGTGGTTGGGCGGTCTTCCTGCTGGCGCTGTTGTTGTAGGTGTTGTACCATTGGACCGGGTCTCAAAAGCAAGACTCAACATACTGTTTTCATGATTTCTTTTTTTACCTCTCCTCGCCCTCTTGTTTCTTTCGGCACACATCTTTCGCCTCTCTAGCACACATGTCTCAAAGCTACTCTTTCCCATACAGCTCACCACGGAAAGAGAGCCACGAGTCCCCATCTTGCCCCGGGACACCCATCGACATACATATACATGTACATTACCTCGTGTCCCAAAAAGGGAAACGTGTACCGAGCTGTCGACACTGGGTGCCTGGGGGGCGTGTGTGTCGTGTCTGTCTGGCTCTGACACAGACCGCTGCTTGTGTACGCCACAATGCCTTAGGTCTGTTCGATATTTTTGGGAAGATGACACTTCGTGGTGGCGAAGGGGGGCCCGGACGCAGGACTTTCCCGCTGTCAGGTTTCAAACCACCAGGATTGTCCCATTCTCTCGGGTACAGGGCACGAGAGGAGCTGAAGCTTAGACCGCAACAAGCTTTCGGGCGAGAGGAAAAAGGGGAGATTGCATGTCCATCAGGGCGTATCATTGGGTGTTTTCGTTCTTTCATACACGCCCCCTCCTTGGTGACAAGGGGGGCGGCATTTGTCTTCTTTTCACGGTGGGCGTTTCGTCTGTTTTTCTCATCAATGACAGAAAAATTGGGGGATGTTTCTCTGTGTCATCGATACTGCTCATTCTGGGAGTCTGGGCCCGAAGACAGCGAGAAGGTGTATTGGCTAATGAAGTTAGTTATGACTGTATGGTTAATGAAAGATTCATCATGTATATTCCACAAAAGGACCCAACCTGAAGCCCCTGCGCCTTTGTGTCCGTGCCTACCTGCCTCTTTGGTAGTGATTAGATCCCCTTCCAAGAGGATGCTCCCGCTGAGCATGACTAGAGTGAGCTCGTTGGCGCCTCAGGGTCCCGTCGTGTTTAGAATGCCGTTAATGAACACATCGTTTATCCTCTTGATTCAGTGCGTGGGTGAGCCGATATCCGAGTCTCCATAATCACTGGGGCTTCGTCGGGGAGCAGGAACAGACGCCACATGTTCTGACTAGGGAGGTTGGCGGGGAGGAGATTCTGTGGGTGTCCAGAAATCCGGCCAGATGCTTCGACCCCGTTCCCAGAGTCAGCTGAGACAGAAACACCCTGCTTCTGCTGGCTCGCGGGTTCGTCTTCCGCCATCGTGCCCAATCACACTGGCAGCTCGACCGGTGGACAAGAAGTGGAGGGTGTGTCTGTGATCCCAATCAATCCTGGCCTGGAGAAGAGTGAGTATCACCACCTTGGAGCAGCCCCCTGTTGTTCTTGTCTGCACAATTCTATAGGCTGTCACCCCCAGGCAAGAAGGGCCCCGTGCCATCAGCAGCTTGGCGGGCCTGGAGAAAGGGCCGGACAAAAGGCCCGTCGAGAAGCGAGATAGCCCAAAAAGAGAGGATGGCGTCGACCTGATGGGATAGGAGTGATTGATCACCCCCTCCTGCGCGGAGCCGAGCTGGCTTGCAGCTGGTCGGAGAAGATGTCCTGACTGAGATGAACGTTTAGCAACGGCAATGTCTCCCGAGATTCCCCTCTTCTCTGCTTGCAGACCAAGGGTAAGTCGGCAGAATCGATCCTGGGTACAGCTTTCCCCAGCTGCTCTTCAGCATTCGCTGTTGTGCCTCCAACAGTCGCAGGTTGTGTGGGAGCATCTCGCACCCATTGACTCAAGCAAGGCAGGAACTCGGCGGCTCTCTTCCGTCGATACGTGCCAGCGCAGGAAATATATTCTCTTGTCACTTTTGAAGCTCCGAGAACTCTGTGGCTGGGAAAGGCTGGACGCCTTGATCGATAGACCGAGGCCTTTTAAAGGCAATAGATTGTTCTCGACCACTCTGGGGGAACACCTTTTTCATATGGGAGAAGAAACTAGAAGCGAGGCGATTCTTCCAGGACCATTGTACCCACCCCGATGGGGCAGCATACAGGACGACAAGACGTTGGCGTTCGGGGTACGCGGTTCCTTGTGGGCGGGTGCAGGCATAACTATGCAGGGATCCGTCTCCCGACAGCCCTGAGCTGTGAGGCGATGTTGAAGATCTGGTTTGTGTTACTATCAAGAATGATTAACATCGAGCTCTGCTTCCACACAAGTCTCAACCACGAGTCATACTATCCAAGGAGGAAGATCTTTTCAGGTACCAGGACCGGTGTGGCTAGCGCACGATATTGGACTCGGCGAGAGGCGAGGTACGGGTTCGAACGGCTGATTCTCAACGTTCCCATGCCCAAGGGACAAGCCGATGAACCTGACAAGAACGTGACCAAGCCGTAAAGGTGCAACCATGTACAGCATTGTCTCCTCTCGGGGCACCGAGGTAAGCTCCCGCAAAACTGGTGTGAAGACGTTGGTGCATGACCTTGGCAGCGGGTCTCCCCTGAATTTGTCTATGTGGAAAACCTGACGAGCAGAGGCTAGGGCAGCGGAGGAATCGCCTTGCCAGCCGCCATTGGAGTACAGAGAATGCATGTTGGGTGATCCTGCGCATATCTCAGGAACCATGTCAGACTGGAGAAGCCGAGTTTCTGAAAGTTGGGTCCTGTGTTGTCGAACGATGCAACTCGAGGCGCCGGCTCACTGCATGTCCTAGCCAGACATGGGGATAAAGTCCACAAGGGAGAGAAGCAATGACAGAATGCCTATCCGGAGATGATATTTTTTGTTAGCCAGACCCTGAGACGATCGCATATAGGAGGGCTGGATCTCCGACCACTTCGCAGACAAGGTCGTCAGGACCGTGGCGAAGACAGATGGATCGACCGGATGGCTGCGGTGGTTCAGGCGGTCGCCGTGAGAGAAGGGGAAAGAACAAAAGCTGCAGGCGTGTAAGTAACATAGAACCAGGACCTGGGCCGCGGCAGTCAATGGCCCGGACTAAGGGCCCGAGCTATTGGCCCGAGCTAAGATGGATGTCGTTGCATGGCTGAGGTATCATACGAAATTCTCCCGACTGCATACTCACCACGCTTCCACCGGCATCCAAGCACTGCCCAGTTTGTGCATATGGGGATAGTGTAGTGCCTAAAAGGAGATGGCACGGACGGTAGCAACGGCGGTGGGCGAGAGACCGACGGGTCCCCGGTTGGAAAACAAAAAGACGTCATGCTTCAATGGGCAGGCGGCATGAAAAAGGCACTGATGGATGGTGCCATGAACCACTCCTTTTTCTGTGCAGGTGCCACATCGTGGCCGAAGAGTGATCGGGAAACGCCCTGGAGCCCCACAAGACGTACCGAAGTTGTCGTCGGAGCTGCCCCCTGCGCGCCTCATGGATATGCCGTTTCACTGGCTGATCATCGGGCGGTGAGCTTCCATTGGGTTGGAGAAGCCCGGGCCTCTCGGGAAAGCGCCCTGCTGCCCCTGATATTCGGTGAGAGGTTCGCAGTCATGATAGGTGGCAAGGCGAGGCAAGCAGGGACACCAGCGAGCCGGCTTGTTGGTACTTACTTGGCATGCTAGCCCTAACGCAAGGTCTGCCAGGTCTCCCCTTGGCAGTAGCATGTACTGCAGAATGTACCAGCACAGTCGAACAGCCGGAGCGGGACCCCTGGATATTCGAACGGAGCTTGTTGTCATGACTCCAATGCGGAGGCAGATGCAGCAGCAGACTGTGGACAAGTGTCTCCTCTTCCCGCGGAACTTGTGGTTTGGGGGTTCTGGTCGGGATATGGACAAGACGGAAAGGGCACGGGATATCGATGGTGCCCACCATTCCCGTCCCAAATCCCAAGGGAGCGCCCCCGCGGCGCACCGAGAGGCTGGCCCGTGTGGGTGTCCCGGCAGCCAGGGACAAGGGTGCCTGTGCAGCTTTATCAGTCAGTTATCAGAGATCTGTTTCAGTACCTTTGGACGACCACATCTTGGTACTTGGTCATACACAGTATATAGTATATCTTCCATTGACCAAAGGGAACGACGAGACGTCAATCGAAGAGGCTTTCAGCGGTTGATGGAAGGGTGATTACGAATTCCAATTGGCCATAAGCGTGGGAGAGATGGGCGTGAGGTTGCATTCCAACAGGAGCAGAAAGGCGGCGTGTACGAGTGAAGTGTCGTTGAGCGCGGGGAGCATCCATCGAATCTGACTTGCTTCTCTCCTGTCCCTAGCAGCCGGTACTGCTATTAGCTGGGAACCCCAAACTGATAGTTGACCTGCACGTCGTGCGCCGGTTGTCCATAGATGGGTAGCCAGTTTTGCTGGCCGGCATATTCCTCTGCTGGGTTCGTGACAATCGTGCGTCGAGAAAGCATGGAACTTGCAGCTGTGCTGCCTACTGCGAGAAGATCAGGAACTCGAAAAAAGAAATGGGAGGGGAATGGGAGTGGGTGTAGACTGTAGACTGTTGACTGCCCCGTAGACTGTGGACTGTAATCGACCCTTGAAAGTCAGTAATTGTAACAGCAATGACGTGGGCGGTGCAACGTTGAGATGTCCCGTGGCTACTTCCATTTTTATCTTTCTGTTATCAAATCAGAGTGGGAAATATGGCTTGAGCCTGAAAGGAAAATCATGAGATTCTGAACGGGGTTCTAACAGGTTAATAAGCATCTGTGGGTAGGTGGTATCATGTGTAGGTATGAGGTGTACGGAGTAATCGTGGGTTTTGTGCGGTCAGGCTGAGAGGTGAAGTCCCACTGGTTCCATTCCCCGTCTTCTGCCCGCTGCGCATTGGCCAGCGCGGGGTTCTAGCGGGCTCAGGTTGAGTTTTCCACGCCGCGCCTCACACAAGCCATGTCCCATGCTTCAACCTATCTAGAACCCTGCTCCCCAGTTGACCTGGAATTACCTGGTAACAGACCCCCGGGGCCCTCCACCGTTGACCTGCCACGCACCTACGGCACCCACGCTGCTGGTGAACACTACGACACTAGAGGCAAGCTCAGTTGTATCGTTGCCATCCGCCCCCGGGACGAGCCATCAAACCCCAAGTGTCTCTTGTTTCCGCGTCTCTAGTTCCCGCATGAAGCCGCTGCGATCTCAATCTGGCCGCATTTTGCCATCGCCTCTGTCCGTCTCATCGCGACAGCACACGTACTGATAGACGACGGGAGATCCGAAATAGTACCAGTTCACCTTTGTTCAGATCTGCCAGGTTAACTTGCCGAGGTGCATCGCAGCATCCATCCCGCCCTCAAGTCAATTCATAGGCCACAGACACCTCCAACAAGCTGGGCTGGTCCACTCAATCCCACGGCGGGCGTATTATTCTTTGACCAGAGAATATAGCTTACCAGATCGAAGCCGCTAATTACCATTACTGTGTAAAACCCTGCGAGTCTGCCACCTGCTACTTGCTAGCGAGCCAAAGCAACGAATCGAGACCGAGCCCCATCAAGCTCTCCCCCTACCTTTTGACTTGGTGTGGGACACACCCAAGACACCATCTCTGCGGGCACCTAGCGGGCCATCTGCAGCCGACTAACCTAACCACACCCGCCTCCTCATCATGTCAATAAAGTAAGTCTGCTTTGCTCTTCTGACCCTCCCCAAGGCCTCTCCGTGTGTCTTCTGTTCTTCACTTTCCCCCCCCCCCCCCCCTCCCCTGCCGCGCCCCCTTACCACCTCCCTCTCGCCCACCCATGACTCCGCTACCTCCTCCCTCCTACCTGTCGTGAGCCCTTCCTCTCGCCTGCCTCTCGCCAATAGCATATGCCCTTTCGAGCCCAGGCTCCACAGCACTTCCCCTTTTCCTCGCCAAATGGATCAGGCTTTGGCCGAGCAGCATCAATGGACCATCTTGCGATATTCTCGGTCTAACGATGAGGACAGCTGGGTTATGCTGACCCGTGACGGGGAGATTGTGCCTATTCCGGGAGAGAAAATCCTGCACACCTCACGGCCACGAGTCTCGCTGGAGGTTACGACACCAAAAGAGCTCAATATTGCCAACCCATACACTCTCAAGGTCGACAATGGTATTGCCTACATTACCAACGAGCGGGTAAGATCCTCTCACCGCCCCCTTTCATGCTGTGAAGCTGCTCAGAGCTCACCGATCCCCCTCTACAGGTGATATACCTCCCTATTAGACCTAGCGAGAATTTCAAGTCCTTCTTTGCGCCCGCCTTGAATTTCACCGACACCCATGTACAGTCGTCATGGATTGGCCCCTGGAGCTGGGGTGGTACCGTCAGGCCTGTTCCCGGGGGCGGCATCCCCATGCACATCCCCCGGATCGAGGTCAGATTTATCTTCCGGGATGGCGGCCACAGCGACTTCCAGAACAAGTACGAGTGGCTCAAGGAGCGCCTTCACCACGCCCAGGAGATGGGGCTGAACCCCGGTCAGAATTTGGAGCCCCCTCCGCCCTACGAGGACAACGCGCCCGGGCCTTCCTCCGGCCCATCCGGCAGTGCCCCGGCCGGTACCATGGGCACCTCCCAGGCCGATCAGCCTCAGCCGCCTCCAACGGTTCCTGATGAGCCGCCCCCGGACTATGTCGAAGCACAGACTCAAGCTATCTCGACACAGTACGAGGAGAGGGTGAGACAGGATGCGGAGCGTCAATGATTATGCTTTACTGGTTGGTTCAATGAAGAATGGCGGAAGGAAAACGTGGTGAAATGGGATTGCTTTCTTGGACGCTGTTTTTTTAACACATGCATACTTTCTTTTTTCTTCTTTTGCCTGCGTCTTTTTTTGGTCAAGCCCTGCTGAATGACGCAATCCTCTTCAGCTTTTCTCGATACCAGCAGCCTTGGAATGTATTGCATCTTTTGGACGATTTACGGATACTCAGGTTCTTGTGGTGCTGTAGGGTTTTTTCTTCTTAGTTTGTAATGTTCAGTCTTAGTGCACGAGGATGCGGATGGTGATGGTGATGGAGATGAGGCGTGGAACAGAAACAACAAGAGCTTTGCATTGCGTTCGGGCGTTTACCCGTTTCTGTCTCTATAGGTGTTTTGGTGTTTCTGTCTATTCTGCTGTAGACGTCGTGTTTTGTATCTTCACTCGTGTGAATGCCATCGGATTTTCCAGAGATCCAGAGAGGCCTCACAGGCTGAAGAGTGTGGTTACCTTTTGGATCTTGTGTGTGGTGAGTGGGGGGGACGTGGAGGATTGGGTAAGCTGGAGTAAGAAAAAACATTGCTTTTCCCAATATCAAAGGGACGAAATATGCGGCTTACTCGCTTGAAGATTGCGTCGTGAGACTTGAGGCTGGTTATTCCCGTTTGGTATTTGTACAGTGGTTCTGACAGAGGTGAGTGGGCTGTGTTGGCTGTGCTGTGCCGTTTGCTGTCACAAGAGTCACAGTCACAGTAACGAAATCCTTCAGTCTAATGATGAGAGGCTGTGATGACGGCGGGATGATTCTGAGGAACAATTACCTCAGCAGGCTCGAGGATAAGCCACGTGATCGGGCGGAAGTAGCCGGGTCAGTTCGTCACTTCCGGGCGGGCGGCCAATCAAAAACCCGCAATTGCAAGCCCGGGCGGTTTTCGATGTGCCCGATTTTTGCGAGCTCCAACGTCGCGCGATAGACGACTGCTTGAGCATACCCCGTTCAGGCACACGCCCATCTTGCCATTGACATCACCGAAAGCCCCGGCTTGCAACAATGGGTTTCTGGGACACCATAACTGACCTCGTCGAGGCTGCCACCCCTTGGTCGGTGGCCGAGGCCGAGGCCCCCGCCCAAGAAACGGTATGCGCCCTTTCTCCTCGTCTGAGCCTTAAACAGCTTCCGTGAGCTCTTTGCTGGCAGTCTGGGGGTGCTGGTCACCCCCGGGCCCAACGACCCGGCATGCTATAGCTCAAGATACAAAAGCTCGAAACTCCATGAGCTCCAACTGGCTCGTTTCTTTTCTCAAGAAAACCAGCTTGCTGACTAGTGGGGTAATTCAACATATATAGACCGAGGAGACCACCGCCGAGACCACCCAGGAGGAGACCGAGACCAAGCCCGAGGCTGCTGCTGAGGAGCCCGCCGCTGAGGAGGAGGCCAAGGAGGAGGAAGAAGAGGAGGAGGAGGAGGAGGAGGAGGAAGAGGAGGAGGAGCTCCAGGACCCCAAGGAAGTTTTCGAAGAAGGTGGGTATATCGCTGCCGCTGCCCCCATCGCCGTCGCCGCCCCTGCCGTCACCAGGCCACACCCATACACATATACACCCCGGAGCCGAGCCGTCATTGTCGAGGAGGAAGAGATGTGGCGTGCTGCCATGTCGCTCTGCGAGCTGAGCGGGCAGGCGTGGGCCCGCAGTGACCGACCAACTCGATGACACATCTGCCGCTCCGGCTGCTGTTACCCTTGCTTTCGGGAGAACAACGCTGACGCTGGGTTGTTTGATGTACAGAGTGCCGGAACTCGAAGGAGTGCGCCCCTGCCAAGCACCACTATGACGAGTGCGTCGAGCGCGTCACCGCTGCCCAGTCCCAGGAGGGCGGCGCCAATGAGGACTGCGTTGAGGAGTGTAAGTGACATTCATATTCGACCTCGTATATTACCCAGTACTGACGGGGGTTTTGTTACACAACAGTCTTCCACCTTGTTCACTGCGCTACCGCCTGCGCCGCGCCCAAGCTCTTTTCCGTCCTCAAATAAATCAACAAAATTTTCCTTCTCGATGGTTCCTTCTCTATTGATCGACAGACAAAAAACGGACCCGCCTTTCTTCTCACTCTCTGGATACGGATGGGGCGCCTTTTTCGCACATGCATGGGCTTCTTTAGATGGGGTTACGGTGTTCCGATAGACAAATGCGAGAGAAGGGGCAGATTACCGGTCTTTTTTTTTTCCCTTCTCTTTTTTTGTTCATCAAGACAGAGAGCGGGAGGAGGCAACCATATTTTCACGAGAAGGGAAAACGGACTGGAAAAAAACAGCAAGATGGGCTGGGGGTGGGGTAAACTCTCTCCCTGTATAATTGAATGATGATGCCTGGGGGATGGAACTCAGGTGTTTGTTTGTATCATAAAAACCTCCCTCCCGACATTGTCACCACCATCAACATACATCCTCATGAAAAAGAATTTAGACTTGAGAGACGAATGATTGTTTTATTTTGAAATTTTTGGTATTATGACTGCCGTTGATAATTCATACTGACATTTGCTTATACCGAGAATCTCACCGGGCTTGCTTGCTCGGCCAATCATACATACACCGACAGACAAGGCAGATGCAAACACAAAGTTGCCAGCAAGAGAAAAGCGGTGGTGTGATGGGCCACCGAATTGTCACCCACATCCCGAATACTACCACCACCAAACAGACAAGACAGATAGAGACCGACAGATGGCCGTCCTACATGCATGCATGGCACAGTAAGCTCCCGAAAGAGCAACCAACCGGCCGACTACCCGATTCAGCATATGCAGCCTTTCTAAGGTGTGTCACGGGCATAAAGCAAGACCCCTTCCGTCTTGTAGTGGTGTGTGGTGCGAGTGAGATGAGATGAGACATTTGTCTTGACCACCACCACCAACATGTGAGTGAGATGGCCCCCACGATTTAATGGTGTATATGTATGTCATACTACTGCCGCTGGCGTATGTATGTATGTAATGCAAGGCATAGTTCTTGCCTTTTGCGGCGGGAGTCTTTTGCTTTGCATTTGTCGCATTTTTTTTTCTATGTTTTCATATATAGGCTCTCACACGATCGGCTCCCAGACAAAGGCTGGGTATACTGTTTTGTTGTGTTTGGGGATCAACCAGTGGTGGGTTTGTTGCTGCAGTCAGCACCGAGGCTGTGAGTGGCATTGGAACTTGGAAGTGAGACATACAGATTGATGACGGGCAGACTTTGACATCTTGGGGTTTGGTTCGTGGGGGTTGTTAGGAAGAGCGGCTCGGTCTGAGGTAAACGTCTGGTGGTAGATGGTTACACTGGACGGATGGATGAGGATGGGATGATGGTTACACGGTGACCACTTTGGGTAAGATGGGATGTTCTTTACACACGGGCATAGTGTTGCACGGTTCTTTTCGGTCCCGGGAGTCGGGCACAGGCTGGGTACGGGGGGTTTACCTGTTGGGTTGGGATGACGGGTTGGATTCCAAGGGCCGGGCAGGTGGAAGTTGGGGTGAGGGGAGTGTGGAGGGAATTTGAGGTGTATGGATCAGACTGAGGTTTTCATCTGATTTCTGGTCAATTGTCATGACTTGGAACAGAGGATGCTGATTTGGGTGGAGGTATTTTCTTGATTTTAGTAAAGAATTCCTAATGCGGCCGAATATACTATCTACGTTGAGAGTATGAGATTCTTGTAGGGTAGGTATTTTGGTTGATCTTTCTTGAGAGATTTCTTCGAAGGGATTGTGAACCTCACTGCCAACACTACCTCGGCTTTGCGTACCCTTACACTACAAAGTACCTCGATAGCTCGCCTCTTGCAGCATCTCAAAGCCTGAGCAAATGTGTGTCTCATATTTCACATTATATGTACACCTTTGGTCCGATAGATCGATCTTACAGAGTTGATTAGATCTTGATTGTTTAAGTGTTGAACAGCTTTCATAGGTGGCACATCTTGCCCTGGGAGCCAATCAGTTCCACCGCTGCACACTTATTTCACTCTCTCAGACAATAGATAACAGGTCTCGATGTCTTTCACGCTTGAGGAATATCCTCCGTCCCTGGTCTCATGGAAAGTGGTGGTCACCTGCCTCCTACACAAAGGAAGTTAGGCCGATGTCACCCTCTTGCAACCTCAACGTGGTTTAGTCGCTAAGAGATTTTACCCCAGAGAATGCAACGCAACGTCCCCTTTCATCACACACAGTGTGCGCTTTCCCATCCTAGAAGCGACGTCGAGGAGGGGAAACACCATTATTCCTTATCTTGTTCCTCTTCCCCAACCACCTTCACTTTCATTTCTTTTTCAAGAAGAGACAAACCAACACTCAGCGCCGCGGATTCAAAACTTCGCAACCCGCGGACGGGAGTGCGAGTCCAACTCTCAAATTACCGATCCCGGCTTGATAACGGGTGCGCAGTGAAACGCCAGCCAGTCAGAGTGCTCGGTTGGGGGTTGTGTGCCACATCTCAACCACCCACTCACCTCCTAACTTCCTAATTTATATTTATATATAACCTTTTAAAAGGGGCGTGTGACGCGCTCTCCCCTCTGACAAAATGGGCTGGGAAGATGGAGTGAATTCAAGAACAAACCCACCTACAGACGACGATAAATCGGACGCGATGAACTCTCACACTGGTACCGGGTGGCAAAAGCTTTCTTCAAACGGGGGCCAAGAGCAAAGGAATGAAGATGGTCGAGGGAGAGGCTCGGGTGAGATCCAGATTGAATTGAATGAAACTGCGACATCCACGACAGCAGCGGCAGATGGTATGGGGAAGAAAAAGACAGACGGAGGGGATGGGACGAGTGTGATGGCGGCCGAGATGGTCGAGTATAAAGTGTACAAGAGGAGGTGGTTTGGACTTGTGCAGTTGACATTGTTGAATGTGATTGTTAGTTGGGATGTAAGTCTTTATCATTCCATTGGTTTAAATCTGGGGTGGTGGTGGTGGTTTAACGGTTGTTGGTTCACCGTTGCAACACGCTACTTGAAGCACAAATCCTCCCGTTTTCTTGAGGAATATGTCCCAAAACTGACCAGTATGGCAGTGGCTCACCTTCTCCCCCGTCGCCAGCCATGCCGCCCGCTATTTTTCAACAAATGAAACGACTATCAACTGGCTCAGCACTGCTTTTCTTTTTGCGTTTACCTTCATCACTCCGGTGGTGATTTACGTGTTACATCTGGGCCCGAAACCGTCCATTGTCACCGCGGCAGCCTTGATTCTCATCGGAAACTGGATCCGGTATGCTG
Organism: Apiosordaria backusii; assembly: GCA_030549205.1. NCBI lineage: Eukaryota > Fungi > Ascomycota > Sordariomycetes > Sordariales > Lasiosphaeriaceae > Apiosordaria > Apiosordaria backusii. The sequence continues at coordinate 2,848,272 of JAUKTV010000003.1, forward strand.
GGTGTCACTCCTCCTCGGGGGGTTATTTGGGGTGGTGATGTTCGGACAGATCCTCACCGGCCTCGCTCAGCCATTTGTCCTGGCCGCTCCGTCAAGATACTCCGACCTTTGGTTCACCAACCGCGGCCGTGTGGCTGCCACCGCCTTGACTTCTCTTGCCAACCCTTTCGGGGCAGCATTGGGGCAGTTGATCATCCCATTCTGGGTCTCTAACCCAAGCGATATCTCTAGAATGGTGTTATACGTCTCCATCATCGTATGTTTCCCCCCTTTTTCACCTTCCCATTACCGCTGACTAACATTACCATGTCACGTAAAGTCAACCGTCTGCTCCCTCCCAGCCTTCTTCATCCCCGCCCGACCACCCACCCCCGTGGCACCATCTGCCCAAACCCCAAAGCTGTCCCTTGTATCCTCGGCCAAGATCCTCTTCCGCCAACCAGAATTCTATTTGTTGTTCATCCCCTTTGCAGTCTACGTCGGCCTATTCAACTCCATCTCTTCCCTCCTTAACCAAATTTTGCTTCCGTACGGCTACAACGACGAAGAAGCCGGCATCGCCGGAGCGCTCCTCATAGTCGTCGGTCTCGTCACCTCAGCCATCACCTCCCCTTTGATCGACCGCTATAAATCCTACCTGCTCACCATCCGCATTGCCGTTCCTCTTATCGGCCTCTGCTACCTAATATTCATCTTCATGCCCGCCACCAGAGATTCCGCCGGGGTGGCAGGGCCGTACGTGATCATGGCTGTGATGGGGGCAGCGAGCTTTAGTCTGGTTCCGGTGGTGGTGGAGTTTTTGGTGGAGCTGACGCATCCGATCAGCCCGGAGGTGACGTCCACGCTGGCGTGGTCGGGGGGGCAGGTGCTGGGCGGGGTGTTTATTGTTGTGAGTGGGGCGCTGAAGGAGAATGAGGGGAGCCCGAGGGGGGATATGGAGAGGGCGTTGATTTTTCATGCGGTTTTGGCGTTGGTGGCGGTGCCGCTGCCGTTGTGTTTGGGGTTGTTTGGACGGAGGGAGAAGTTGGAGTTGAGACGGGTGAGGAGTGATGATGAGGTTGAGAGGGGGAGACGGGAGGGAGAGGAGGGCGTTGTGGTTGGGGCGAAGTAGCCTGACTGGGTTGGTGGTTTCTGTTGTTGGTGTGGTTTGATGTTGGCGTTGTTGTTATTGTCGCTGTGGTTGTGTGTGCTTTACGGATACCTATGTGCGTACCTAAGTTGATGATACCCCAAGTCTTGAGTTGTTTCTTGTTATTCAGTCTAGTCTTGTTTGAAGGAACGATATCTTCATCCTACCTGGGAGACCGTAACCCCGTCCTTAATCCGACAGCTATAATACCCATTACAGCCCGTGTTTCAACCCATCTTTCAACTTATCGACCTTGGCTTTAACCTTTGACTTGTCAGGCAGCCGTAAGGATTTCAAACGGCGGAGGATATTCATCTTGTCTGGGGGCTGCTGAGTAGCTTGTTGGTGTTGTTCTTGCTTTTCTTCTCCGTCCTTTTTCTCGTTGCTGTGGTGTGGTAGTCGACTCGGTTGTGTTTCCTCTTCATTTACCCTAGTATCGACTCGGTTGTGTTTCCTCTTCATATACCCTAGTATCGACTCGGTTGTGTTTCCTCTTCATATACCCTAGTATTATCAATATCAACACCCTGTCTGGTTGAACTGGTCGAGTCATCTTCGTTGGCCATATCAGGCAAAGGCGTAAAAGAAGGCTGGTGGTGGCCGCTAACGGTATTCTGGTCTGGTGATGTTTGGTCTGACACTGTGCCGGCGACAGTATCCGTAGTAGAGGAGGAGGAGTCAGCATTGATGACCTCCTCGAGTAGCGGCGAACCAACCGTCTCCTCATTAAGTCTCTCTTTATCGCCGTCCTGTGAATCCGCTTCTTCTTCTTCTTCTTCTTCTTCTTCTTCTTCTTCTTCTTCTTCTTCTTCTTCTTCTTCTTCTTCTTCTTCTTCTTCTTCTTCTTCTTCTTCTTCTTCTTCTTCTTCTTCTTCTTCTTCTCTTCTTCTTCTTCTTCTTCTTCTTCTTCTTCTTCTTCTTCTTCTTCTTCTTCTTCTTCTCTTCTTCTTCTTCTTCTTCTTCTTGTTGTTGTTGTTGTTGTTGTTGAGATAATCCTGCAGCCTTTCTTTGATGGCGTTCTCTCTGTACTCGTGACCGTTCTCATGGTCATGGTTGATGCCGTTGTCGTTGTCGTCGCCGTCGTCGGTATACCTCCCACACCACCGAGACAGGGAATACCCCTCGGTGAATACTCTGAGCGCACGCTGGTAGCTGTCCTCTAGCTCGCCGATCTTGTTGTTTAGGATGGCTTGTTTGGAGGTTGAGTGCCAGTGTGGGATCATGGGGATATCTTTTGATAGGGGAGGGGAGGGAGAGGGTAAGGAGGTGTAAGAGTTTGAAGCAGCGACGTGGAGATGCATGTTGTTTCGTTTCTGTCTTGAAGTCTGTTTGGGCTGGATGGATGGATGGTATATCACGGATGAGAGTAAAAGAGAGAAAGAAGAAAGAGACAGCAAACATTTTATCCGTACACATCTCCTCCCAAACTTCATGGTCTAAAGTCAAGCCACGACAAACTCTCTCACAAACTCTTCCGCGTGGTCCCTCAAGGCTTGCCACAGAAAGTATAATGCCCAATATACATACATGCCATGGTATAATAAACTCTTTTACACAACCTCAACCTCCACATCTCAACCTTGCCCATTACCTCTAAAACTACCCCCTCACAGCACCGCTCATTTTTTCCTCCTAACCTTAAACGTCTTCAACGGATCCCCCTTCCTCCCCCCGCCAACCTTGAACGACCTCCCCTTCCCCTTCCCTCCAAACTTCCCCTTGTGCTTCTTGTCTTTATCCAGCTTCTTGAACGGCACGAACCCGACCGACGCCTTGGTGAGTTCCTTTTTGGCTTCCTTAGGTAGCAAATAATCCGGGACGTGCTTCAGATGGGCCTGCTGTCTGGCCTTGTGGCCTAGCTCGCCGTCGTGGCGGAGGTGGGAGAGCTCGGCGGGGTTCTCTTCAAAGTATCTTTGAAACTATTAGTTATGCTGTGGGGAAAGAAGGAGATAATTAAAACATACCTCTTCAAAGTTTCGCTCCTCAGCAGCTCCTGTCTGAGTTCCCTCGTCCTCGCTTCCCTGATTGCCACCTTTGTTACGGCGCGGAGGGCTGGTTAAATTGTTAGCTTGTTATTCGATGATAATGATAGAAGAAAAGAGGACATACCATCATTCATACGATACCTAAACGCCTCCATCTGCTCCTTGCTAAAATTATACGGCTCCAGCTTCCTGTTCATCTTCGCCTGCGCCCTCACAATCTTGGCCAGCACCTTCTCGTCCCTCTCGCAGCTCTTTATCGACGTCGGCTTGTGCTTCCCGTACAGATCCTTGGGAATCACAAACGAAATCGCAATGCCCGTGCGACCCGCTCTCGCCGTCCGGCCGATGCGGTGGGTATACGATGACGCTGACGTCGGCAGATCAAAGTTGACAACCGCCGCAACATTCTTGAAGTCGATGCCCCTCGAAACACCATACTCCTCATCCCTCTTCCCCCCCTCCTCCCCTTGTTGTTCTTCTTTTGTTTCTTCCCCTCCTCCCCCTCCCCCTCCTTCTCATCCTCCTTCTCCTCCTCCTCCTTTTCATCCCCAAAAACCTCACTCCTCTCATCGCTCGCAATAATAATATCATAAATCCCCCTATTAAACTCCTCAATCACCTTAATCCTCGTATTCACCGGCAGCTCCGAGTTCAGAATACAGCTCCTAATCGAAAACTGCTCAAAAAACAGCTTCAGCCGATAACTCCTGTCAATATCCCCCACAAAGATCAAACACGGCCCCTTGATCAGCTGCAGCTTGAAAATCAAGTAACTTATCAGCCACTTGTCATCCTCCCCACACTTGACATAAAACTGCGTCAGCTTCTCATCCTCCTCCCCAAACTCCTCACTCAACTCCAGCACCGTCGGATTCCGGCACTTAAGGATCCCTTTTAGGGTATCCAACTCAGCAGACAACAACGTAGCCGACATCATCGTCGTCTGCACCCCCCCTTGGGCACACACGTCGCAAGGTTCTCCATGTCCTTTTCATACCCATAACTCAGCACCAAATCCGCCTCATCCAACACCAACCACCTCAGCTTCTCCAACTTCAACGCCTTAGCCTCAACACTCTTCCACGCCCTCGCCGGCGTGGACACCACCACATCAGGCCCATTCGCCAGCAGGCTCCTCTCCACCGCGTCAGAGACATTCTCCGTTAGCTTCGCCGCCGTGACATCCCTCCCGCAGAACACCGAAAGCTCCTCGATAACTTTATAAACTTGATCGGCGAGTTCGCGCGTAGGGACGAGTATCAATCCCGCCGTGTAGGGGGCCGACGTAGTATTATTCTCGGTCTATTCACCCACACACATAGCGTTAGCAATCAGAATTACCATCTCTCAAGACATTTCAAGACAGGTTGCCCAGATAGACAGAGACCGTAGACAGAGAGTGCATACCTTCTTCAACTTCAAAACCCCCTCCAGCACAGGCAGTACATACGCCGCCGTCTTCCCGCTCCCCGTCTTCGCCTTGCAGAGCACATCCTCCCCCTCAGCGCAAGCGGGATCGCCCTCCGCTGCACAAGCGTCGGCTTCTCAAAGTTTTGCTTCGCGACCGCCTGGACCAGTCGCGGGTCCAATCCCAGCTCGGCGAACGACAGCTCCTTCTCTGGCTCTGTTGTTGTCTCGGTCTTTTTCTTCTTGTCCTTCTTTTCCTTCTTCTTCTCGGGTTGTTGTTGTTCTTCAGCGACAGCCGCCGCTAGTGGCTCCTCGTCGTCTTGGTTGAGTTTGCGCTTCATGATTGTTGCTGTTGTGGCAGGCGAGAAATTGCTGATGGATGGGTGGTGGGTGGAAAGACAGTTTGCGATGCAAAGATGTTTTTTTGGAGTCCCGTCTCCAGCAGCAAGCAGCGCGCCAACCACAGCACAAAAGGGCCCCGAAAATTTTGGAGCTGCCCCAGTCCGCTGAATTTCTTATCCGTCGCTGCGATAAGATAAGATTGCGAGGGGTGACCCACTAAAGCGCATGACGGTCCAAGCTTGTTCCCCGCAAAGCTTAATTGACCCCTTGTCAGCTGGCCACCAGGGTCCTCACTCTCAGCATCATCTCAGCTGTTGATAGCCTTATCAATTAATTCACTGTTCAATTAAACATCAGACAAGGTATTCCAGATATACATTCAGCACTGTTTAGACTTCACCATGAACTATATGAACCAGAGAATGGAAAACTACAGAATCAATTGCAAACTACCCCGTAAAACTCATCGCCTAAGCATAAATAACCAGGACACATCTGTGAAACTATCATTACCACACGTTGCCGTTGCGCTTCCGAGAACTCCCTCCGCCGTCGTCCAACCGGCCCCATCCAGGCCAGAAAAAACCGAGGAAAACACAAGACAGGGTGTGACCACGTGAGAAGTCATCGCCGAGAATACTTTTGCAAGACCGACCGAGGAAAAAAGACTCCCGTAATAACAAACTGATCCATACGTCAACCGTACAACGCCTGCCGAAATCCGACACTTCATTCCTGAACCGCAATGGCCCAGTTGGCCTGTATCGGGTCCAAGTCAAATACCAACAAAATCCAATCATCGCGGCTGCGAACAGGGCCCGACGCAGCTGATCAAGACAGTCTGCTCAGGACCATTGTTCATAAAAGCTTGTTGATGAGAAATATCATCAAAGTCAATATAGCCTAGGTCCAGGTTGACGTGGCCTAGGTCTAAGGTAACGTCCTCAAGGTCCAAGGCATCGGCCTGGTAGCTCCGTCTAGTAGCGTCGCTCATAATCACGGGGGTAGGGCTCCCGGGCATAAGGATCGCGGGGAGGGAAGTCCCGGGGAGGCGGACGGTCATAGCGAGGTCCACCGGCGTGGCCATTCATGTACGGGTCCGGAGGAGGGTAGTCCCGAGGCGGCGCACGATAGGGATCATCGTAACGACGCGCCGGGGGGTAGTCATCCATTGGAGGTCCACGGCGCGGAGGGGAACGATAGGGCCTGGCACGGTCATCATAATAATCGCGCCGGGGAACCGGGGAGCGGTCACGGTAGTCGCCTCTGTAGTCACCCCCGTTGCGGTGGGGGCTATACCCACGGGGCGGGCCCCGGCGATCATAGTCATTCATGCGGCCCGGGCCGCGACGAGGTGACATGGATCGACCACGGTCTCCACGGGGAATGTCAGGCTGGGTCTGTGTTTGTTAGCAATCGGCACGGTCTTTGCAAGAAGGATGCTACATACGTTGGCAACGCAAGTGAGGCGATTCCCCTTGAATTCGCGACCGTCCAGTTTCTCAACAGCCGTCCGGAGCTCGGCGGCCGTCTCGAACTCGACGAATCTAACCAGTGCGTTAGCGTTAGCTACTACATGCAGGAATAGACGATGGCATCCGATCAACATACCCTTCACTGCTGCCGTTTCGTCCAGTCTCGCTGTAGACGACGTCAAGACCAGGTGCGCGAGCGAAATCTTTGAGATCCTATAGAGCCAGTCCCATGTAAGTGGAAGTCCAGGTAGGTGCGTGCCGAAATTGTCAAGTTCGACGCGAAAACGAAGTCCAGGAAGCCCAATGCGCCAGCCCCGGTTTGATCGTAGCTCTGGAGCTCTCTACCATCCCAACCGCAAAACAGATATTGCAAACAGAACAAGTACAAGTGTAACTTGGGTAGTGAGTGCATATCCTTGTGACACAAGGACGGGGGGCTGGCCAAATGGGAACATCACCATCCAGGAGACGGAACCAATGCCAGGGGAAGGGACCAAGCGGGGGGAGGAGGAGGGGCAGAAAATGCATATCGAGTCCATGCCGACCAAACCGGTAAACTGAGGGCAGAGAGTCCTTCAAGGCCAAGGTGTATGGCCTGGTCCAAAAGTGTCCGTGGAAGGGGGTGCAGGAGAGAGGTAACAGACCTGCCAGCTGGTGTCCGGGGGAAGTCCCGAAATCTGCAAGCGGTGCGGTGTGCGACGCGGCCGGGGGGCGCTGCTGCGCTCGTTATTGAAGCCGCTGCCACCACCGTTGGTTTCGCGGTGCCGAGTGCCACGCGCGAACTGGACAGTCAAGCGCTCGCCAAGGAAGGTCGATCCATCTTACACAATGTCGTCGTTAGCCATAGCAGCAGGTTAGGAGGGATAGATGGTTTGTCAACATACGGAATGCTAGAGGCGGGCGCAATACGTCAGCAAGGGATTACGACCACGATACAAGCTGGAGCGAGAGAGTGGGTAGCTTACCTGGAACGACGTCGCGGGCATCCATGGGATCCTTGTACTCGATGAACCCGAAACCGTTCATGAGCTTGATCTCAGCGATGTCGCCGGTTCCATGGGTGGAGAAGTGAGCTTCGACATCGGCCTTGGTAGCTGTCATGAACAACAGAAACGTTAGCAAAGCACGTCCGAGTTGCCATCTCACAAGCAGGAGTCGATGCGCCGCCCGAGTTTGTCGAGTGTGCGACGCGAAGCAAACTTACCAGTCCGAGGCAGATTGCCCAGGTACAGGCGGGTGGCCGATACCTCAGTCATGGTGGCTGATGAAAAGCGAGTCGCGTGCCAGGGTGGAAGCTATTCAGACAGAAAAGAAACTTGGGATGAGGGAGGAAACTCGGAGCGTGGAGTGATGCGAGCTGCGTGTGTCAAGGGAAGGCTCGGTCCTGCGGGTGGGGTTTTGGCCTGATAGTGTCGCTCTGGCTTGAAGTGTAAATGCGCCAAAGCCAATTCCTCCCAGCACCTGGTAGCTCGGCGGCTGGGTGGGTGACAAAACAAAGGGAGGCGCGTGGGGAGACGCGAGTTACGGATACGGGATTGAAAACGGACAAGCAGTAAAGCAGTGGGTGATGAACAGTGATGCGCAAAGGTGATGCGATGGGGTTGTCCGGGGGAGGGGGGAGGGGAGAGTGGCGATGATAGCCTGGGGAAAAGAGATGGAGGAGCTCCAGTTGATGGGGGGGGTGGCTGGCGGAGAATGATGAGGGTGGATTGTGGAAAGAAGGAAAAATTGGCTCGAGCCTTGAATGACGGGGGGCGATGCAAGACCTCACATGCCCCCCAACTCCAAAACTGCACACTCGACACAATGCGGGAGCCAATCACATGGCCGAATCCGTCGAGCGCCCGCGCCAAGTCTGAGCTCACCCAACGGCAGGCTTGCGGCGAGATCCCTGACACAAGCATCCCGTCCTGGACGTCTAAGCGACAACTCGAAGACTCTATAGACTTTTGCCTGTGTTCATACACAGTTTCACGGCATAATCTATTCCGTACAACAGGTGAGAAACATTCAAGCAGCAGCCTTGTGGTACCATCAGCACTTGGTTGTAGCACTTCTCACACAGTACAATGGAACAGCATGACGGTCCCAACACACTTTGTCCGGCTCCAAGTCTGAATCTGTCTTATCTTTCACAGCGCAAAGTTAATCTACCTAGTTACTCCAAAAAGTCTTTGTACAGTTCTTCGTATTGTCCACTATGGCGCGTGGCGTGTGCTATGGAGACAGATATTTATCCTCTATTCGTAATTGACAGCATCCGACATGCAGGCACCAAACAGTAAAACGCCATTGGCTATGCAACCAACCTGGGGAATCCGCGAGGCCACATGACCTCTTCCTCAGTCATCCATTAGGGTAAATCATATGTACGCCTTCCATTATGGCCCCAGTCCTATCTAGGACTCAAACAGAATATCAATAATCTCATCAAGAAAGGTAAATGCCAGATGCGCACTAAAAGAGAAATAAAATGTTAGCCATGTCTCCCAATCCTGTTGCTTTTTGTCTATCTCCCCACCTCAGCCTCGTCCTGCAGGCTGTCATCTGCATACTCTCCAAGAACCAACCAAAACAAAACAAAAAGTGAAAACTTACTTCAACCTCGAATTATTCAACGTCGCAAAAATCCTCCTGCTCGCCGCCTGAGCATTCAACCTCCCCACCACACTCCCCGCCAAATCCGGCACCAGCGTCGCCAGCATCAAGCTCGCCTCCGTCCTCGTCTTCTGCCTCTCCTGCCCCGTCCTCGCCTTTTTATCCCTCGCCATCTCCCCCGCCGGCCCCGGCCACATCGCCATCTTCACCATCTGCACATACCTCAACACCTGCTCCTCCCCCACCAACATCTTCACATTATCCCGCAGCTTCCTCTCAATCGTGCCCCCCAACAGCTGATGCAGCACCACCACCACCGCCCTCCCCCTCAACCAGTTATTCCCCCTGTTCAGCTCAAAAACCTCCAGGAAAACATCACAAATAGGCTTCACAAACGGCTCCAGCTCCCTCCCTCCTCCGGTCGTCCCACTCCCATTCTCAAAAGCATTCAACTCCGCTTCTGCCTCCGCTGCGTTGAGCACCACCCCGGTTCCTGAAACAGAAGCTTCATCCGCCAAAGGCAACTGACTCAACTGGCTCGTAGCAGCCGCAATCAAGTTCTGCCCCGCCAAACTCAACTGATCCAACACCGGAATGCTCCCCAGTATATCCTCCATCCCGTCCGCCACAGAATCATACAACCTGCTAATCATATCCTTCCTGCCCCCATTCTCCCCACCCGACCCCCCTTCCCCTATCGTATTCTGCGACAAAAACGCCCTCAAATCCCTACTCCTACACACCTCCGGCAGCAACAACAACTCCCCCAAATACCTCTCCAGTCCCGCCCTCCTCTTCTGCAAAAACCCCTGCTCCAGCTTCATCACCATCCTCCTTCTCGGAAACTCCAGCCCCCTCACACTCGGGTACTGCCCCCTCAGCTTCTGATGAAGCTCCAAAAACTCACTATACCTCCTCTTAACAATCCACTTCGCAGCCGGCATCTTCTCCCCCGCATTCCTACTCACCTCCACCGCATAAACCGCAAACTCCTTCCCCTCCTCATCCCTCCCCACCTCTATATCCTTCAAAATCCTCACCGTCGACCGCCCATACAAACTATTATCGCTCTCCTGTATCACATACTGCCTCCTCTGCAGCTCCTTCCTCCTCAACTCCCTCTGCAGCGAAGCCTTTGACTTTCTCAAAATCCTCAGCTCAGCCGTGTTATTCGTCAGCTCCGCCTTCCTCAGCAGCGAATCCACCACCGCCTCCTGAGTAACCAACTTGTCAATCTCGTTAGTCAGCGTCGTAATCGCTTCGGCTAACCCAAGATCCCCCGGAGCGGCGAGGTGAACGGCGGCAATGTCATCTTCCGAGTCTTTAGCTTCGTCAATGTCCGAGGGCTCGTCGCTCAGGAAACGATTCTCGTCGCCGAATAAATCGTCATCGACAAAAACGCCTATCCTGCTTGCCGCGCTGACCAAACCTAAAGAGGCGAGGGAGGGTTTTTCTGTTTTGGGGTTTTGAGTCGTGTCCAAAGACCCCCGCGAGGATCTGGTAGGTAAGTCTAGACTACCGCGGTGGGTTGTAGATCGGTCATCACTCGGGGCGCGCTGTTTCCCTGCTGCGATGGTGGCGGAAGATGTCCCGAATAGACCTCCATCCATGCTGCCGGTGTCAGGGTCTTCATCCCCGAATAAACCATTCCGTAGTTCCTCTACTTTTAACGGGGTTTGCTGGCTGTCTTCGAGAATATTATTCAGCGCCCTCTCCATGGCCTGCACGACCTTTGTATCGGGCATGTTGTTACCACTGCCGTTGTCTTGGTCGATACTGGCGATGGAATCAGCCATGGGGTCGTTATCCCCCGTCCCTCCTACTTCGTCGTCGAATAGGGGGTTTGGTGAGTAAGACGGCCCACGGCCTTCGTCGACTGAGCCTGAGCGGTGGAAGTCGCGGAGGTCGGGGACGGATGTCATCAAAGGGCCGGGGTCGTTGCCGCCGTTAGAGCTCATCGACATGGCCCGGAGATCAGTTGCTGAGCCTGCTCGCCGGTTGTTTTGTGGGTTGTTATTGTTGGTCTGTAATCTAGGCGCGAGGCGGGAGACGGGATGAGGTTTTGATGATGAGGCGGTATAAGAAGCTGCCCGGGGTAGGGCTGGGGTAGAAACCGGGACCGAGGCGGTAGTGCGCCTGGATGCTTCCTCTGCTGCGAGGGCTTTGTAGAATATTTCCGACTTCCGGAAGTTTTGAAAGTGCTTGACGCGCATCTCTTCGAGAACAGCGCTTTGCGCTCGGAGGATTTCGCGACGGGCACGGTAGTATTGCTCAGGGGTGGCCCGCCTGCCCGCCTTGAGAAAGTCTGAGATGATCCTCTTGGATGAGTCGGGGACTTTGAGCTCAGGTCGACTGAGGTAGGCGGCGTCGATCTGCGCAAGATCAAGCCGGTCTGATTCTGTCCATGGCGGTAATTGCAATGGTAGCTGTTCTCCCTCAAGCCCATCATCTTCAAGCGGGTTCCGGAAGCCATCCACCACAAGCCAAAACTGTACCAGCGGCATCAGCCGCTGTCTGTCCATGTACTCCATGAAGTAAGACAATCCAGATGGATCCCGCAGGAGGTCGGTGAGCGAAGCATTCTCCAGCTTGGAAACACTCGGCACCGTAGCCAACGCAGGGTTAGAGCCCTGCGGTAACGCCCTCCGATCCCCTGGAGTCGCCAAATGATGAACCTTTTGATCCAACAACCTCTTCCCCATCTCCAATCTCCGCATATAAACCTGGTCCACATTCTCCTGCTGAGAATCCCTCTTCAACTGACTAGCGACCTCGCTACGAAACCGCCTCGCATCAGACAAGTTACTCAACTTGCGAATCGCCCGTATAAACTTCTCAAACCTCCTCTCACTATCACTCGGCAACAACCTCGGAAACGCCACCGGCTTCCCAGCCTTAGGCGCCGGAGAAGCATGCTGATCAAGCGCAGCCCTCAGCTTCCGCACCGTCGACCGGTCCTGCAGCATACTCCTCCCATAATTCTCCATCAGCTGATTCCACGTATCCGGATCCGCCAGCATCTGCATAACAGGAAACAACACCGCGCAAGCCGTCATCTCCCTCACAACAATCCCCACCGCCCTCGAACCAAGCAACTTCTTTCCCGACAGCACCATCGGCAGTACCCTCGCCATCAACCCCCTCAAGTAATCCTGCTGCGCCGTCTTCGTATCCGAAAACGCCAAGCTCGCCGCCGGGTGCAGCTTTCCCTCTTTGTACTTGCTCGCAATCGCCAAATCCAGCTCCTCTGTCTCCGTCACCGACCTGTTCAGCTTCCTCCCCCTCACCGACTTCTCCGCCTCGGCAAAATCCCGAAAGTGCGCCGTCAGAATCGGAACCAGCCTCGTGGTCAGCACCTCGGCGAGATCAACCGCTCGAAACCTATCCCTTACCCGCAGCAGAGCACCCCTTATCGCCCCGTCCACTTCATTCTCAAACACTGGGTTTTTGCTGATACTCGCGTACCACACCCGAATAAAATCCCGAATCACATACCCCAGCACCTCGTCCAGCGCAGCCGACACCTTCGGGGATTCGGGGCACAGCGACAGCTTGCTGTACGTCTGCCGCTGTCGCAGAGCAGCGACTTCTCTCCTCCATGCCTCCGGCCCAACAAACAGCGCTCCGTTCGGTCGGCTGGTGATGATATTGTTTCTCAGTTTTCGATATCGTGTTGCTGCCCCGCCGCCGCGGGAGGTTAATAGCGTCAGGGCGAGCAGGGCGGCAAGGGCAAGGAGCACACCGCTAACGAAGGCATACCCAGCCCAGCGCAGGGCGGGGAACCAATTGACGGCGTACCCCCAGGCGATGAAGCTCGCGATGCCGGCAAGCGCTATGTCTCTCCCTTGAAGGGCCATGGCCAGAATCGAGTAGCAGCAGGCATGTGTCGTCGCCGCATCGCATGTTTGGCGGGTTGCTAGTTGTTCGAGGGGTGCTGCTATCGATAGCGGAGCGGGTGTCGCGTCAGTGGCCCAGTAGCTCATGCAGGGCCCTTGCAGGGGTCAGCTTGCCTTATTTGCTCTGACATCAGACCTGTCACAGCAACCCTAACCCTCACATGCACAAATATCATCCCTTCCAAACCTTTACTTTGCCAACATCTACAGACTGATCTCATATACCATCACATAAAATAACATCACTCCTGCAATGGGTATCAATCACAGCATTCTTTTATCTAACCCTCCCCTCCCCCCTCCCCCAACACCTCCCTCAATAAACCCCTAAAACACCGGATCCTCCAACCTCCTAAACAGCGCCACAAACTTCTCCCCCTTATTCCTCTCCACCTTCTTCCCCTCCTCCGTCGCCCCCCTCATAATCCCCACGCACGGATCCCCCTCCTGCTCCTCCACCCCCACCCTCTCAAACATCGGATGCTTCTCAAAATGATCCACCATCCACCCGTGCAAATCCGGCACGTCCGTAATCGTGTACACAACCCCCCGGGCCTCACCGCATACGCGTACTCCGAGTTCAGCGTCGTGCTCACAATCCTCTGCTTGTGCTTCCTCGCCTTGAAGTGCGGGTCAGGAAAGCAAATAAAAATCTTGGACAGCTGCCCCTGCCGGAAGAAGTTTGGCAGGAATTTCATCGTGTTGGCGCGGAGGACGGACACGTTTTGGTAGGCTTGGGTTTCTGAATTTTGGCGGCGGAGGACTTTGATGCGGTCTTCGACGAATTGCGTTACGCTCACGCGAATCTCGAGGCCCAACACGAGGGTTTGGGGCATGACTGGGGCGAGGGCGATGAGGAGGCCGCCGAAGCCGCAGCCGATGTCTGCTACTTCGACGTCTTGGGTGAGTTTTTTGGGTTGGGCTGGTGCTGAGGGCTCTTGGGTGGATGTTTCTTCTGTTGTTGATGGGGCTGCTTCTGAAGCTTGTGGCTCTTCTTTGGCGACGTAGGCTGGGTAGAGTGTTGACCAGTCCATTTGGTCGGGGTGTGGTGGGCTGGTAGTCTGTTATTATTCTAGATCTCATGTCCATGAGGTGAGATATTCTTACTATACTAATTGATGGTCGGAGAAGGGGTTGGCGTGAGCCCTTTGGCGGTAAAACTTCTTGCGCGGCATGGTGAGGACATCGTCTTGCTTCATGGCCGCACGGTAGTCCTCCCGCTTTTGCTTCTTGTTCTTTTTGACGCCCATTTTGTCTGATTTCTGGATCTGTTTAGATTCGGAGATTCGTTTGGCGATAAGTGACAAAGGTCCTGTCTTTCGTTGTCGTTGGTGATCTCGAGTTTATATTGTCGCTGGGAGTTTTGATGCGGAGCGCAAACTTGTGAAGCCAATGACCAGGAACCAGCACCTAAAAGTTGACAGTGGGGCTCCATCCCACCTCCAGGGGCTCCACCGGCGCCATGCAAGGATCATGCCCCGCCAGTCCGCTATCGGGCCAGACCTGCATGGCGACATTTTAAAGTACCCCGCGATGCAGTGTGAGCAATTGCTGTCGTATTCTGGATCCCGAGTTTGTAGAATTGCATTTCAACCTTTCTAGAACCTCTAGTTAGTTCCTCAATTCGTTCACAATGGCTGCCGCTAAACAGGTCAACATCGCTATCATCGGTATGTTTTGTTGGACAATATCTCAAGCTCCCATCTGAATTATGCTTACAGTTATGACCCTTCAGGCACTGGCGGGGTAGGAAAGTGCTTCCTCGGTCAGCTCGAGACCCTCGCCCAGCGCAGACCCAGCCCCAAGCTCGTCCTCACCTACATCAGCACCAGCAAGAAGGCTATCTACAACTCCGACTATGCCGCCATTGCCACTAACGATGTCACCGCGAACCTCGCCTCGTCCTCCCAGGCTCCCCTCGCCCCTCCCAAGCTGATCGAGTACCTCAAGTCCTCCGGCTCCAAGACCGTCCTCGTCGACAACACCAGCTCCCAGGACGTTGCCGATGCCTACCCCCTCTTCCTCAGCAATGGCATCAGCATTGTCACCCCCAACAAGAAGGCCTTCTCCGGCTCCTACAAGCTGTGGCAGGATATCTTCAACGCCGCCGAGCAGTCTGGAGCCAAGGTCTACCACGAGTCCTCTGTCGGCGCCGGTCTCCCCGTCATCTCGACCCTCAACGACCTGGTGAACACCGGTGACGAGGTGACCAAGATCGAGGGTGTCTTCAGCGGCACCATGTCCTTCCTCTTCAACTCGTTCGCCCCCACGTCGGGCAAGGGCGGTCAGTGGTCCGCCGAGGTGAAGAAGGCCAAGGAGCTCGGCTACACCGAGCCCGACCCGCGCGACGACCTCAACGGCTTGGATGTTGCCCGGAAGCTCACCATCCTCGCCCGTCTTGCTGGTCTTGAGGTCGAGTCCCCAACCTCGTTCCCCGTGCAGAGCCTGATCCCCAAGGAGCTCGAGTCGGTTGCCACCGGCGACGAGTTCCTCGAGAAGCTCACCGCTTTTGACTCTCAGATGGAGGAGACCAAGGCGGCAGCTGAGAAGGAAGGCAAGGTGGTTCGGTTTGTGGGCAGCATCGACGTAGCCACGAAGCAAGTCAAGGTTGGGCTCGAAAAGTTTGACCTCTCTCACCCCATCGCGGCTCTGAAGGGTAGCGATAACATCATTAGCTTCTATACTAAGCGGTACGGAAGTAACCCCTTGATAATCCAGGGCGCTGGCGCCGGTGGTGAGGTCACGGCCATGGGTGTTACCAGCGACCTCATTAAGGTGCTCTCTCAGATCGCTTAAGAAATAATTTAGCAATATTTCAAGCCATGTGGCTGTCATAAAGGATTTTGCTTGCTCTGGCTATGCTGTGCCTTGTTCCATCCCTTGTAACCCGCCCCTATCCAACCACTTGAACCATGTTACTCTGTCTTTTCAGATTCGGTATGGCCATTTACAACGGATCCGTTTCCGTTTATAGGAGGCTTCGCTGGATGTGGTTGGGCAGATTGACGAGCTTGCAGGGCATTCGTAAGCGTTTGGCAGGCAGACCCGGTCAGTCTGAATACGTAGAGGATGATGTCGTAGATGACGAGAAAGATGATGGGCACGATGAAGAGGGAACCAAGGGTCATCTGGAGCAGGTTAGCAAGGTGTTAGCATCCAATGCCAGTTCCCAACCTACAAAGAAGCCAGAAACTCCATGGAGGAATGGGTGAAGCCGCGATGGGATCCAGCTCGGCTCGGTCATGGAGTAGTAAATCCAAGCTATTAATTCCAAGAAGCCAGCCATTTTGGATGTGTTGCAGAGTTGTGATATTCGGAAGCTGCGGCCGAAGTGAAAGGCAAGAATGAGGTAGACAATACGGAGGTCCGAATAGCTAAGCAAGCTCGGTATTGTGTAGCAATGTACGCTTGGATGCCGGTCGCGTCGTCAAGGAGATAAGCTATCTATAAGCAGCAGGGGATATAGCGTCAAGAGCGAGATCGTAAAGGACTAGCTGTTTGGATGTTGGCCGGTGTGCTTTCCTCGGTCGCGATACACTTCCATCAGGGCCACCTATGTCCAAGCTTGAGGGAGAGAGAGGAGTGGACTCGACGGTAATAATAAGAGGACGGGCGCGTGGGGGGGGCAACGAAGGGAGGCCACGAGGCGTCAAGGTTTATGCGATAATGATATGGTATGGAGCTGTTCTCCTGGGTCGAGAGCAGCAAGCTAGGGATGAGGGTGCGGGCGGTGCCAAAGTCAATTTGGAACCTGCAGTGATTCTGCCTGGAAGAAGAGCTCCGAGCCGAAGCATGCTGTGCTGACTGAAGATGCATGACGACGGACTGGGCTGCCGCTCGGTGGGAGGAAGTCAGGCGCGCACTGGGTAAGGAGTGTGCCAAGATGCGCCAGCAGAGCACCCCTGTTTTAGTGCCACGATCTACTGTCTGGGGAAGCTCCCTGAAGCTGGGCGCGCACTGTGCGATCTCACTGCAATCTTCACCTGAACATCAACTCATCAACTCAATAGCAACCTTCACCACCATAACTTCAACACCTACTGCTACTACACCCAAAGACCGAGTCTCACTCGGTTACCAAACTCCCACCACTTCTGTCTCAAACCTCCACCTCACCGTGTTCATCACAACCACCACAACATGCCCCGACCCCAAGACCCTCACTTATACGGCCAACCACCCCCCAAAAAACAAAAGAAGGAAACCACCGACCTCTCGGGCTCGCTGGCATTCACCTCCCAGCTCAGCTCCCTCCTCGCCAGTTCCTCCTCCTCCTCATCAACAACCCAATCAACAGGCCGCCCCGCCCCTCCAAATCCAAAACCGACGACCTCTTCAAATCAGTCAAAATCAAACGCAAGAACCCCCAAAGGACCACCACCACGATGAAAAACTCACCCTCAAGTCCCCCACCACCACCTCAGAGGAAACCGCCGAACTCGCCCGCTCCCGCCAAAGGCTAGAATCCAAATCCCGCCTCTACGCCGCCATGCAGCGAGGGGATTACCTCGGCAAGGAATACGGCCTTGTAGATTTCGACCGCAAATGGGCTGAGCAAAACCCCAACTCTGCCCAGGATGAAGATCTCTCCTCTTCTTCCGATTCTGAACCAGAAGAAGAGGCAACAATAGAATACACCGACGAATACGGCCGCACCCGCCTCCTCACCCCCTCCCAGAAAGCCGCCTTGGACCGAGCAGCCGCGTCAAAAGTCGACTTGGAGAAAATGGCCGGTCGGCCTGTTGCTGTCCCTTCTGATCTCATCTTCGGGGACGCGGTTCAGACGGAGGCTTTTAATACAACCGAACAGATGGAGGAGCTGGCGCGGAAGAGGGATAGGAGCGCTACGCCGCCGCCGGAGACGCATTATGATGCGAATTGGGAGATTCGCACCAAGGGGGTGGGGTTTTACAAGTTTAGTCAGGGTGGTGAGGAGAGAAGGAAGGAGATGGAGGGGTTGGAGAGGGAGAGGGAGAGGACGGAGAAGGAGAGGGAGGAGAGGGAAAGGGAGAAACAGAAGAGAAAGGAGGAGCTGGAGAGGAGGAGGAGGGAGATTGAGGCTAGGAGGAGGGAGATGGGGGAGAAGAAGGCGGAGAGGTTGGCGAGTAGGTTTTTGGAGGGGTTGGAGGGGGAGGTGTTTGGTGGTGGTGGTGATGGGGGTGGTAAAACAGAGCAGAAAGACGAAGGAAGGAAAGACGAGGAGGGAAAGGAAGAAGCTTGAGGGTATGGGACAGTGGTACAAGCAGTCAAAGTCAATCAAACATGTGACTTTTTGTCGAGGAATGTAATAAAAGATCTGGATTGTCTTTGAGTGAAAAACAGGCCGTTGAGCTCTAGAGCAGAGGTGGACGACTACAACTTACTCTTTCAAGCCGTCAAATTTAAATGGAATAACCCACTTCTAAGACTGAAAAAACCTCGACGACGCACCCTTCTGGAGCGAGAAGTTGTGGTCGAAATGACATGAAGCGAAGATGGCGACTCTTGTTCATCTCACAGCTGGAACTGTCAAAGACTCTAATGTCAAGATCCTCACATATATGGACCTGATACCGCCTCACCACCACCACCACCGGCCTGGCCTTTTCACACCTCCGCCCCTTCAAATCTACAACCACCACACCACGCACGTCCAATTAATTCACACTTGCATCTCCAGATTTCGCAACCGTGCCCGGGCCACCAAACACCCCCAGTATATATACTACCAGCTACCCATCCCCGACTCTTCGACTTTTTCCTCTCTTTTTCTTCTCCTTCTTCATACTTTACCTTTAGCCTGTTGCCTCTGGGAGATAAAAAACTGGAAAAGAAAATGGTTTGTGGTTGTTGTTGTTGTTTGAACAAAAGATGTTAAGAATGGGCAAAATAAAAAATATGTAGAAGAATGAAGTACTTTTCTTCAGATCAGAGTATAGTAAGAAGAAGAAGTGAGTAAGTCAAAAATGATGTGGTTTGATTCCGTCCAGGCTCGAACTGGAGACCTTCAGTGTGTTAGACTGACGTGATAACCAACTACACCACGGAACCTCGTATTTCTTGAGAGCATCGGCTGCTTTTCTGGCTGAAGAGGTCTCTCTGCCGCCCCCTCGCCCCACTAGCTTTGAGCAACAAAACCGGCGCTGACTGGACAAAACTGACAAAGGAATGGCACAGAGACAGATGCCATCACAAGTACATAGGTAAAGCCAAGTTAATAAGCATCGCCCTAATTTTCCGGTCCCGGTCCGGTTGCCGAACGGAATCCGGGGAAATCGGCCGGGGTCTGGTTTCCGCGGGGAGTTGCATGCCTCGGCACTTTCCTAGCTGGGTCTCTCACCAGCTAGGCAAGCCTCACCGTGATCGGCACTTATAACTTGCTGCATTGATAAACAGCCTCCCATCTCACATGAACCTGCATGAACCTCCATGAGGGCTCCGACGGGATTCAATCCATCTTGTCATTCTCGCAATTGATTTCTCCTGTGATTTTTTGAGAGATAATCCATGGTGATAAGCAACCCTTCTCACTCGCGTAGATTGCCGTTTACCACTCCAGACCATTACCGATCAAACGGGTAAACTGATCCTTGACTTATTTATATCCTCATAATTTCATCCTCACTTTTCTTTTCACACCTCCCTATCATTCTCAATCACCAATCTCACATCAACCGCCAAAATGGCCTCCTCCTCCTCCTTCCTCATAAAATCCCACACCATCGAATCCCAACACATCCGCGAGTACCCCCACGCAACCGCCCACTCCCAGGAAGAACCCCTCCTCCTCGCCGTAAAGCAATACATCCCCCTCTCCAACCTCTCCCCATCACCCGGTGACATCTCCATCATCGCCGCCCACGCCAATGGCTTCCCCAAAGAACTCTACGAGCCCCTCTGGGAGGACTTGCTCCACCTCCTCGGCCAGCGCGGCATCAAAATAAGAGGCATCTGGATAGCAGACGTAACCCACCAAGGCCAATCCGGCATCCTCAACGAAGCCAACCTAGGCAATGACCGTTCGTTACCTCCCCCCCTTTTTATTCCCCCCCCCCCCAATTACTAACCCTGGTGTACAGCCTCCTGGATAGACCACACCCGCGACCTCCTCCACCTAACCAACATTTTCCGCTCTTCCCTCCCCCGCCCCTCATCGGCCTAGGCCACTCCTTCGGCGCAAACATAATCGTCAACCTCTCCCTCCTCCACCCCCGCTTGTTTACCTCCCTCCTCCTCCTCGACCCCGTCCTCTCCCGCTTCCAATCCAAAGGCCCAGCCTACGGCTTCGCCCCCATGAAAGCCTCCGCCTTCCGCCGCGACCTCTGGCCCTCCCTCTCCGCCGCCAAATCCGCCTTTGAATCCAACCCCTTTTACAAAACCTGGGATAAAAGGGTATTCAACAAGTGGCTCGAGCACGGGCTCCGTCCCACTCCCACCAGGATCTACCCTGACGCTCCAGAGGGGTCCGTGACGTTGCTAACGACGAAGCACATGGAATCATTCACCTACTACCGCCCCATCAGGCAAAAGTTGGCACAAGATGGGAAGAGTCATGAGCTGGATTGGGAGTTGATCCCCGACGCGGATGAAGTCGTGAAGCAAAACCCGGATTTCCCGTTTTATCGACCCGAGGGGGGGCCGGCGACGGCGGATAAACTGCCAAATGTTAGGCCGGGGTGTATTTGGATTTTTGGAGGGGAGAGCAATGTCAATCCTGCGGATGTGAGGCAGGAGAAGCTGGATTTGACGGGGGTTGGGCCGGGGGGCAGTGGAGGGGTGAAGAAGGGGAGAGTCAAAGCGGTGACGATTGAGGGGTTTGGGCATTTGGTGCCGATGGAGAGGACGACGGAGGTGGCGGGGTATGCGGCGGATTTCTTGGTGGAGGATCTGAAATATTGGAAAAAGGAGCAGCAGGAGTTTGAGGAGCATTGGAAGAAGAAGAGGGATGAGGAGAAGTGGGTGCTGAGCGAGGAGTTTGAGGGGTGGATGGGGGGGAGGCCGGTGAGGAAGGCGAAGAAGGATGGGGAGGGGCCAAAGGGGAAGTTGTAGATATACCAAGAGGGAAAGAGAGCGATGATAGAATAGAGAAGAAGGGTCATAATGCTACAGTTTCATAGATTATTTGGGACCATAGATACTGCAAATCTTTCCAACAGAATAGTTTATTCCATCGTCTATTTTGACACGACACCTCCCCTCGCCGTGCTCAATTACCAAGTACATAATCCTAAACCATATATTCAAGAATATTCAACACCACCAACGTCCAGCCCCCCCACCCCTGAACGCCAGCTCAAACCTCAAACTTCAAAAACAACACTCATGATACACCACCACCAACGACCACAACCGCCACTGAATAAATCATGGTATTAAACGCTCTATTACGTCCTCCGCCTGCCAATCCCATCCCATATCCCAGTTCCATTCCCAATAAAATATCCGACCAACCACCGACATCCCGTCGGTCCCCTTGCGTCGTCTATGGGTATGTAATGACACCTCTCTTTCTTTGTCTTTGACGAAACAAAAATTACTTCTTTCACTTGTTGGTATATCTTCATCATCGATACATTTTTCTTTTTTTGCTTTTTGTTTACTCCTTGACGGCATAGAATCTCTTGAACATGTCGTCGACCTTCTCGAGGTAGTAGGTGCCGGGGGCAATGGTGGAGACCTCCCCGGTGGGGACGTAGTCCTTTTGGAGATGGGCCTTCTTGCGGAGGTCGCACATCTAAACAACATGTCAGCAAATCTATCATCCTTGCAAGTTGGAAAAAGAGAAAAACATACCGAATCGTAGGTCTCTGGGGGCACGGCGCGGCGAGCCTCAAGTCTGCTGGGAACATCAAGAGTCTTGGCAATGGTCTCGGTGCTGCCGTTGATGCGGAAAGAGAAGAAGGAGGCAGCCAGACCGGAGCCGTAGCTGAAAAGAGCAATGCGCTTGCCCTGGAGGTTGGCGCTGTCGACGTGGCCGATCAAGCTGGCCAGGCCGCCCCACAAGCTGGCGCAGTACATGTTACCGCAGAGGGTGGCGATCTGAATGGCCGGGTTGACGCGCTCCTGGAAGCGCTTCTTGGTGAGGGTCATGAAGGTCTTCTCGACAACCTTGTCGGTCAGGGACTTCTTGTAGTCCATGTCACGGATGTCGGCGGGTACCTCAGCGAAGGCCTTGCTCTCGGGGTCGGCAAGGTAGTCATGGTAGAGAAGGCGGGCATACGACTTTTGCACGAGCTTGCAGGTAGGAGAGTGGAAAGCCATGTAGTCGAAGCGGTCCAGAGGAGTCTTGGGCAGAACATCTTCTGTTACCCCGTTGCCGTTGATATGGCCATTGACGCCCTTGGTGAGCTGAGCCTCGCGCTTGAGGTAGGCACGGTAGGCGCCATCGAGAGCCTCGGTGTAGCAGTTGATGGAGTAGTGGCCATCAACGTAGGGGTACTCGGACGTTAGGTCAGGCTTGTAGAAATCGTAGGCGTGCTGCATGTAGCTGCCACGCATGCCGGGCTCGAACACGATGGGCGCATCAGGGCCAATCAGGAGCGCAACGGCACCAGCACCACCGGTAGGGCGCGCATTGCCCTTGGCATAGAGGGCGATATCACCGGCAACAACGATAGCATCACGGCCATCCCAGGCAGAAGACTCGATCCAGTTGACAGAGTTGAAAACGGCGTTGGTGCCGCCGTAGCAGGCGTTTACTGTGTCGACACCCTCAATGTTGGTGTTGTCGCCAAACAGCTGCATCAACACCGACTTGACAGACTTGGACTTGTCGAGGATGGTCTCGGTACCAACCTCGAGACGACCGATCGAGTTGGTGTCGATGTTGTACTTCTTGAGGAGGTTGGACACGACCGTCAAGCTGAACGAGTAGATATCTAGAAAGGCGGGGCTCACCCCACGCGCAAATCAGCCCCTGAATTTGATAGAGTCCAACCCCAAGGATCCATGGATACCCCGCTGCCCAGATGCCTGCCGCCAGGGGCTGGGGGGAAACAGGAACCCAGTGGCGCAACACAATAAAAATCTGTGTAACCATGGGGGAAATTTTGTTGGGGGGGAGCAGCAAGAGAAAGGAAAATTGATCAAGATAATAAATAAACATACCCTCACGGTCGTCGCAGAAGCTCATCTTAGTCTGGCCGAGACCAATTGTGTACTTGCCTGTGCTAACGCCATCGAACTTCTCGAGCTCGGTTTGCTCCACATACTATGGCCACCATGACAGCTGTTAGCGATGTCGGATCCAAAGCCAAAGCCCCCCAAGTTAAGGTAAAGGTAAACAGTTGACTCGGGCAAAACAGACCTGGCTGGGGAAGTAGATTTCGATGGCCTTGATGCCAATGTTCTGGGGACGGGAGGCCATGTTAGAGAAGAAAGAGAGGGAGCAATTGGGTTTCGGCGAGCGGTGTCTGGTGCGAGGAATCGTGTCGTGTCTTGTCGTGTCGTGTCGTGTCGTGTCGTAAAAAGGGGACGAGAGGATGGGACGTGAGGCGGGCGGTGGAGGGTCTTTAGACTTTTGGAGGGGGCAGGTCAGCTAGCGTGCTCTAGGGTGGGCTCATCCAGTGTTTTTTGTAGACCGCCTTTCTGTTGCCCCATCATCTCAACTCGGAAAACACCTAAGCAAGACCCCACCACTATTGCCCCAATATTGGTGACAGACCGAAGTGATGTGGTAGATCTGCATTCGACTGTCTGCTGTCTGCTGTCTTCTGCCTATTGTCTGAGGAAAAAAAAGAGTGGGGGTGCTGTACCTGTCTCTCGCCTTATCTCTTTGTTCCGGTGGGTTGGGGCTGTTGGAGAAGGGTAACAAACACCAAGAACTGGACTGGATTTCAAGGAAGAATCGAAAATAATAGGAACACAGGAAACAAGCACAACAAGACAAAAAGAGCACATGGGAGGTTCAAATACTTATTCCCCGACCACTTTGAGAGCCACATCCAATGATCCCACCAGCAGCGGAGACGGGGACAACGGCGGGTGACAACGGACAGGGAACAATACCTCTTGCCGGGTTCCAGCACAATAGCAAGGAGGTACGTGGGCGTCTCCCCGCCAGACACGCCATACGATATTTCTTGGGGACGATGTCGGACACAACCAACCACTTGATCATCTCTTCTCTGGCAGAAAACAAAAATCTGCCGCATTGGCCCTGACCCCAGATGGATCCCATCCCGGCCGCCCACATGCCCCAGGTGTCGTCTTGAGCTCCCTCACGGCCAACCCTTACCACAAGAGCAAGTCCCCTCCTGGGTCTTCTCCCCGCTGTGGGTTTTCCTTCGCCGGCCTTGCGCGGATCTAATCTCTGAAGTGGAGGTTTCATGCGAGATTGATAAAGAAAATCTCCACCAGGCAGCCCAGTTTGACGGAGTTGAACCCGCTGCCCAGTCCGAACGAACGACGTTGGAGCTTGCCGTCGTTTTTTGGATGTTGATGAGAGCTTGTGGCTGACAAGGCTTTCTACCGGTATCTACTAAGAAAAAGTAGTGACATTGTTTGACTCCTTACACTGACCGTCTTTGTTCTGGTGTCCAGATACAAGACAAGCCAGAGCACAGCAGCTAGCATAGTGTCCTCCTGCTCTAAAACCATCAACGGCCGCTGAGGTTAACGCCGTCGATACTACTTCAGTTTCGCCAGAAATCCCTCCTCCGGGAACTGCAACGGAGAAAAAACTGGAGACAAAACCCAGAAAGGGGGTCCACCATCCCCATCCTGTCCTGTTACCGGCTCATCAAGAAGAGGGAATAAAATTTCGTTGTACATACAACTTCCCTCGGGTTGTGGCAACGGTAACCGTGAAAGAGCGCCCCCAAATCTTTCCTTGTGATTTTCTCAGGGTCCTCAAAAAAATCCCCAAAGAGAAGAAATCACAAAGCATTCCTATTCGCCAGTCCGACACGGAACCCCCCATTGTGTCGTTCGCCTCTGCAGGAACAGCCCAGCCCGCCCGCCGCCGATGCATCCCACCATCCCCTCCATCGTGCTGCTGCCCTGCTGCCACCACCGTGTGAGTGGGTGGTGGTGGCTGAGTTTGATGAGGCGTAACCGGCCCGGAGCGGGTTCCCATTTGGGAGAATACCCGCCGTTTCTCGTCTCATGGGTCACAATATGCACCGAGAAATATTCACCGAATTTTTGTTGAAGCTGATGATGCGTCCTCCCCTACGTCTTCACTGTGGCTTGGCGGAATTTGAGCAGATCAAGCTCGCAAAAGAAGAGAAAAAGCCCCACTATTTATCGTATCGATCTTGACCTGACGCAAGCATGGCAAGCACGAGCTCTTTCTTGTTGCAACCTCCTCATCCCTCTTTGGTTTCATGAGGCAGTGGAGCAGTTATTGCGTGACATGGGTCTCAACCATGTCTTGGGGGTGATTATCTTATCAATCTACAGGGTATGGGACCGATCACGGAGCTCCGACTCTCTCTCACACACACTCTCTCACACACTCTCTCACACACTCTCTCACACACTCTCTCACACACTCTCTCACACTCTCACACACACTCTCTCTCACACAGACACTCTCCCCTTCGGGGGAGACTTGCCATACTCAAAAGGTGTAGTGGGTCTAAATTGTCATTTTCTCGGTGTATTAAAACTAAAATTGTACATACTTCCCTACTATTTATACGATTTACTTACATTAACCTTCCTAGCACCTATAGACCTTTCCGGCAACTTTCTTTACCTATTTTATCTACTTCTTCATTTCGGCTATTTTAAAAGTTAAGTTACTTCCTATTAACCTTTCACTTATAGACCTTTATAGCGATTTTCCTTAATTATTCTATCTATATTTTTATATTAGCTATTTTAATAATTAAGGTTATTAAAATATTATTTTTAAAAATAGCTAAGGCTTAGGCTATTTTAATATAGTTTAGCTTTAAATTTAAGGTTTTCTTAAAGTTTAATACTACTATTAAATACTTAAATTTATAAAAAGTAATAATATTATTTAAGTTTTCTACAATTTTAATTACTTAATAGTAAAAACTTATATATTTAGCCTTTAAAGGCTCTTTAATTATATTAAGATAGGTATCTCACAGGCCTATAAGTATAGACCTGTGCAGGGAACGGCGCAGAACACTAAAAGCGAAGAGGGTTTTGTCTGCAGTATACGATAGTAGCTAGGTACTAAAGGAATGTAGATTATAAAGGCAATGTTTTACAATATATAGAAGGTAAATACTATAATATAGGCTTATAAGGCATTGTAAGATATAGTAAACCAGTATATTGAATTAATTTATTAGCTAGGAAAATATTACAGTAAATAGTTATAAGGGATAAGACTTATTATAGGTCTTTAGCCCTATATTACTTTCTAAACCTCTTTTTATTTTAAGGTCTGAATACCTGTTAAGTTTACTAACTATAGGGCCTAAATGCCTATTAAGTCTGCTAACTGTAAGGCTTAAATGCCTGTTAAGTTTATTAATTGTAGACTTAATCGGCCAGCTAAGTCTAACTATTAAGTATATTAATTAAAAGCTATTTATAAAGTATAGGGTATTAATGTTTTACCGTTATAGTATGTTAACTGTTTAAGGCTTTAGGTTACTTTAAGGGTTTAAAGATTATTACAATTACTATAGTAAAGTATTAATAAGTACTATAATTTTAAGCTATTAATTATTATTAGCCCTATAGGTTATAGGCTAAAATATACTGTAAAGTCTATAATTAAGTGCTATATTTTAATATCTTTTCTATAGCTGTAATATATAGTATTAACTAAAAAGGCTTAAAAAGGTTTAATAGTAAAATAAAGGTATTAAATAGCATTATAGGTAAGGCTTTAATAAGGCTATTAGTAAGTATCTTCTCTATAAGGAGGTAGATTATAGTAATGACTTTAGTAAATATAGCTTCTTTAACTTTTTAAAATCGAATTAAAGTATATTTAGTTTGGTAATTATACTTATTACTATAAGCAATAGTAATAAAGCCTTTATTATTATATAATAGAAAGGTAAGGTCTATAATAGGCCTGGAAATTTCCTAAAAGAGACTTTTAAACTATATAGCTTTTTTAAAGCCTTTAATAAGCCTAATATATTCAGCCTTTAAAGTATTAAAAGATATAGTAAACGCTTTTTTAAATTTCTAATTAATAAATCCTCTAACTAAAGTAAATAGCTAACTGTAGGTAAATTTAGCACTTTCTTTATACTTAATTTAGTTACTATTAATAAAGCTAATAGACTTTAAATTACTATTAAAGCTATAACTAATAGTACTATAAATATTAGAATAAAGGTAAGAAAGTAGTAATTTTATAGCTTTTAAGTAAGTATTAATAGGCTATATTAGATATTGTAAAAGCTATTAAATGTTAAAAGCTATATTAGGCTTAGTTTAAACTATAGTATATATTAAAGTACTAATTAATTATCGATATAGGTATTAATTAAAGGGGCTTATAGGGATTTTAAGCCTATTGCCTTTACCTATAATTCTAGGGCTTAGTAAAAAGGAAGTTAACTTAATACTAATTCTAAAGTACTTAACTACCTCTATAATATAGGCCTTTTAATAAATTTAAAGGTGCCGTTAAGGCCTATTACATTCAATTTAAATATTAAGGAAATAGCAGGTAGGATCTAAATCTTTAATATTATAATACTTCCCTATAGTATTCTTTAAGGCTTAAAACTATAGAAGTTTAAGGCCTATAATTAAGTAGTTATCAATATAGTTAATAATAAAGATCTTATAGTTTAAGTAAAAATAGGTAACTATATTAAAAATAAGAGGCTTAAAACCTAAAGCCTAGGTTATTATAAAGACCTTTTATTATTAAAGGTAAGAAGCTTACTTTAGGTTATATAAAGATTTTTTTAATAGAATAACTTAGTTTTTAATAAAGTTCTATTTAGCTATCTTTAGTAATATTATAATACTAGCATTACTGTAAGTAAACTTAAGTAGTCTTTATAGAATTTCGATATAGATATTAAAATCGGTCTTTAAATTTAAAAAAGCTTCTATAAAGTCTACTTACTTTAAATTCTAATTAAATATAACTGTAAGGGCTAGTATAATTCTTTAAATTAGAAGCCCTATAATCGAAGTATAGGTCTATTTAAAATCGATTCTAAAGGCCTATTGGAAACTTTAAGCAACCAATCGGGCCTTAAACTTTACTATAATACCCTATAAATTCTTTTTATCTTTAAAGACTTAGTAACTTATAATAGGCTTCTTTTTAACTTAAAATCAGTAGATAAAATAGAAGGTCTTAGTAGTAAGAAGTTAATGTAATTTAATAAAGATAGCCTATAACTATTACTTCTTTTTAGAATATTTTAAAGTTTATTTAAAGGTATTAAGCTTTAAAGCCTTTATAGAATAGTACTTTTTATAGTAAAAAACTAAATAAGAAATAAGCTTACTATAATTTATATTATCTATAGGTATAAATTCCTTATATTGCTTTTATAAAGTTTAAAGTAGAAGGATCTTAATAATAATAGAGGATACTATAAGTATTGGAATTGTAAGCTTAAGTAGTAATTAAGTAGGTAATATAAAGGATAATTTAAGTATTAAGGAATTAGGAATTAGTAAAATAAAGGGACTATAAATAAAGAACTTAAAAACTTAAACAGTAGTGTTGAAATACAGCACTTAGTTGTGGACTTTACAGTGTATTTTGGCCTATAACCTATAGGGCTAACAATAACTAATGGCTTAGAATTATAGTGCTTACCAATACTCTATTACGGTAATTGCAGTAGTCTTTAGACCTCTAAAGTAGCCCGAAGCCCTAAGCGGTTAGCGTACTATAACGGTAAAACGTTAGCGCCCTATACCTTATAAACGGCCTCTAGCTAGCGTACTTAATAGTTAGACTTAGTTGGCTAGTTAAGTTTGTAGTTAGCGGACTTAACGGGCATTTAGGCTTTGCAGTTAGTAAATTTAACAGGCATTTAAGCTCTGTAATTAGTAAACTTAACAGGCATTTAGGTTTTAAAATGGAGAAAGGTTTAGAAAGTAATATAGAGCCAAAGACCTATAATAGATCTTGTCCTTTATAACTATTTACTATAATATTTTCTTAATTAATAAGTCAATTTAATATATTGGTTTACTATATCTTACAGTGCTTTATAAGCCTATATTATAGTATATACCTTTTATATATTATAGGATATTGCCTTTATAATCTTTATTTCTTTAGTACTTAACTACTGTTATATATTGCAGACAAAACCCTCTTTGCTTTTAATGTTCTGCGCTATTTTCTATATAGGTCTATACCTATAGGCCTATAAAATACCTATTTTAATAAATTATAAGCTTAGGCTTATATTGCTTAAATAAATTTCTTTATTTTACAGCCTTTATAATAATATCTATCCTATAAGCCCTATCTATTTTAAGCTATCGAAGACTTAAGAAATAGTATTCTAATACTTTTAATAGTACTTTTACTTTCTTTTTAAGTATTAAAGACCTAAAAAACAGCGTTCTAATACTTTTAACAGTGCTTCTACTTCTCTTTTAAGCCTTTAACTTTCTTTACTATAGAGGATAAAGATATATACAACCTCTCTATAAGCCTTAGAGTTTTAAGGACCTTTAGCCTTTTATCGACTTTTAACTTTTTTAAAGGCTTTAACTTTGCTTAGTACTTTTAGTAGCTATAGAATAACCTTATAGTTACTTTTAATAGTAGGATTGGGGCTGCTATAGTAGGTTTTACTGATTAAATTAGAGCTTTAAATGCTGAAATTAACCGAGTTAATATCTATATCGATAATTTCAATACTTGCCTTTTATTAGAATATACTGCTTTAAGCCCTTTTAAGTTTTCTTCTGAACCTTCTATAGACCTGCTTATACTATCTTTATTTTCAGTTACTTTAGCTTGTATAGGTCTATCGGCCTCTATTGCTATATCTATTATAGCACTCTCTTTAAGTTAAATTGCCTAAGAGACTACTGTACTTTTAGTAAAGGACTTTAGTAAATAGGTCCTTTACTTTATTAAAGAATAAAAGCTTTTAAGTTTTAAGAACTAGCGCTTTTAGTATTAGGCTTTTACTATTTAAATAAGGGTTTTAGGCCTTTTTAAGTTTATAAATAAGCCTAAGTCAGTTACTAATTTACTAAACGATAATCTAAAAGCCTTCCTTCTTCTTACTATTCGGAATATCCTATAAGTAGGCCTACTGCTTACTATCGAAGCTAAAGACTCTTTAGCGACCCTTTTCCAGCAATTACAAGCTTAGTATGCCCTTACTTAAGCTATCCTTTAAAATAAGCTCTATAAAGTTTACTATACTATTAAATTTAATGGTTTATTAAAAGTGGTTAAATATAATACTAAGTTTAATACCCTTATTATAAGGCTTTAAGGCTTAAGTGTTATAATTTAATTTATCGATTAAGTTAATTACTATCTAAGCTTACTAAAGGGTAGTTTTCTACTATAGTATAAACGCTTTAAAGCTTTAATTTACTAAAATAAGTATAATTTTAGCTATTCTTACTACTTTATATTAGAATTTTTATAGAGGGAGCTTTTAGCTAAGATCTGTATTTCCAGTACTATAGTTATTTAAGCCTTTTCTATACTTTATTCTTATATTGCCTTTATTAAGGATTCTAAAGCTTTAAAGGTTTCGAATACCTTTATAAAGAACTTTATAGAGCTTAGGCTTATTGAAAAGAAGAAAAAGAAAAAGGGGGATAAAAAGAAAGAGGATGCTGAAGACTTTGGAAATTCTAAGGAAATTTCTTTTATAGTAGGCTTTAACCTTAATATAGGCTTTTACAATACTAAACCTTTAAAGCTAACTATACCTTATAAACTATATAGCTTTATTAAGTTTATAGTATCTTTACTTTTTAAGATCCTGCCTTCTATATCTATTAATTTAGCTAATTATATTAACCTAGCTTTAAAAGAAGCCTAGCTTTTTAATATTAGGTTAACGGTCTATATTTATAATAATAAAAACCTTTTTATTGACCTTATTAAAGTAAAGGTTAAGCCTTTAATTATAGGAGATAGCCCTATAAGAATTATCAATAAAGGTATTGTAAAAGTCCAATTCTTTATTAAAATCTATAATAATAAGGCCTATTTTTTAGCTATTAACTTTATTAAAACTTTCTTTATTCTTACTTGTGACGAACCCCTGATCAGAACCTCTGAAAGGGATACACAGTTGAAGGTAACTTCTGATAATAATGGTTCGGTGCAGCTAAACAGTGCACAACAAGATGTCTCAATGTAAACACAAGATACCGTGAATACAAGCTGTGATTGCATACTGCGGAACTATCTACAAGCTATCTAGTTCCTCCGTATATATAGACCCTTTCCTAGTCGTGCTCACCTTGCTCAGTGCCCCGAGCACACTGATCACTCTGCTTGGTCTGCTCAGTGCTCCAAGCAGACTGATCATCCCACTCAGTCTGCTCAGCGCCCTGAACACACTGATCAACCGTTCCTTACTTTGATTGGCTCTCCTAGGTGCATTCCTGATTGGTCCTTACCTCCCGTGGTTCCACAACCAATCGTTATTCTCGTCCATATACCAGGGTTGTGACATTACTTTTTTACTAAATATTATTAGTAGGGACTGTCTATATAATATTGGAAGAGCCTTATATAATTAAAAGTTTACTAATAGTAATTGCAATCTTATTGCCTTTTTGAATTTTAAGAAATTAGGGTTTTACTTTAGCCTTAAAGGCTAACTTTAGCCGGAAGTATCCTATTAGTAATGCTTTAATAATTATTTTGCTTTTCTTAAAGCCTTTAAAGTTTTTAAAATTTTAAAGGAGGTCTTTTCTAAAGCTTCTAACTTTTTAAAAAGGGATAGGTCTTTTAAGGATTTTAATAAGCCTTTATTAACCTTAATTTAATTAACTGTTCTTTAATATATATAACTTAAGTATATAGGTCTTAACCTTTTAAAGAAGACCTTTTTTATTACTAAAGGTATATTTAACTTATAGAAGGTTAGGCTTAAGGATTTAGTTTATAAAAGCTATAATACTGTAAAAATCCTTTAAAGGCCTTTTAAGAATCTTATTTAAGACCTTTCTTTTACTTTAAACTATTTAAAGGGGGATATTATTACTATTAAGCTTATTCTACTGTTAAAAAAGCCTTACAGCTTAATTATAATAAATCGAAAGACCTGTTTTCGATTTCTTAAGCTATTGGCTATTAAAGATAATACTATTATAGTACTTTATTTACTATTTAAAGGCTTAAATAATACCTTTTAGCAATACTTTGCTTACTTTTATTACAATAGAGGAAAAGAAGTCCTTTCTTTAAGTACTTACCTTATTAAAAAAGGCATTGGCTTTAGTATATTAAGCCCTAAAACTTTCAATTAAAATGGCCTAACCGAACGCTCTATTCGGGTTATTTTAAACTATCTTAAGGCTACTATTTTAGCTTTAGGCCTTTCTATTACTTTCTAAAGATATATAGCTATTTTTATAGTAGAAATTATCAACTATATAGCCTAAAGCTCTAAGGATCTTATACCTTATTAAACCTTTTATAATAAACTATTACCTTCTTAAATGCTATATTAGCTAAACCTTTTAAACTATAGGGCTATAAGTATTGAGGTTATGGTGTATATCTTTATTAAGGATCGAGCTATAGGTCTTAAGCTTACTTTCTAAGGTATTAAAGGAAGACTTATAACTATTTTAGGTTATTAAACCTATTTAGTTTATTTAGGCTTAAATAAAGTTATTAAAACTAGCTTTATTAAGTTCTATAAAGACCTATTGGCCTAAATTACAGGTCTTTTAAGCCCTATAAGTCCTCTAAAGGTCTTTAACTACTTTAATAAGTTAAAAGAGGATACTACTGTTTAAATTCTTAAGCTCTCTATTTATAGTCTCCCTATTCTACCAATTCCTAATTTCTTAATACCTAAATCATTTCCTATACTATCTATTTAACTACTACCTAAGCCTATAATTCTAGTACTTTCAGTACCTTTTACTACTATTGAGATCCCTTTACTCCAGGCCTTACAGAAGTAACATAAGGAATTTATATCTATAAATAATATAGATTATAATAAGCTTATTTTTTACCTAATTTCCTATTATAAGGAGTATTATTCTATAGAGGCCTTAAAGCCTAATACCTTTAAATAAGCTTTAAAATATCTTAAAAAAAAGTAATAGTTATAGGCTATTTTTACTAAATTATATTAACTTCTTACTATTAAGACTTTCTATTTTATCTGCCAATTTTAAACTAAAAAGAAGCCTATTATAAGCCGCTAAGTTTTTAAGGATAAGAAGAATTTATAGGGCATTATAGTAAAGTTTAAAGCCCGATTAGTTACTTAAGGTTTCCAATAGGCCTTTAGAATCGATTTTAAACAGACCTATACTTTTACTATAGAGCCTCCGATTTAAAGAATTATACTAGCCTTTATAGCTATGTTTAATTAAGATTTAGAGTAGGTAGACTTTATAAAAGCCTTTTTAAATTCGGAGACTGATTTTAATATCTATATCGAAATTCTATAAAGACTACTTAAGTTTACTTATAGCAATACTAATACTGTAATACTATTAAAAGCAGCTAGATAGGACCTTACTAAGGACTAAGTTATCTTACTGAAGAAATCCTTATATAGCCTAAAACAGGCTTCTTACTTTTAACAATAGAAGGTCCTTACAATGACCTAAGCCTTAGGTTTTAAGTCCTTTATCTTTAATATAGTTATCTACTTTTACCTAAACTATAAGATCTTTATTATTAGCTATATTAACGACTGCTTAATTACAGGCCTTAAGCCTTTATAGCTTTAAGCTTTAAAAAATACTATAGGGGAGTACTATAATATTAAAGACTTAGGTCTTGCTTACTACTTCCTTAGTATTTAAATTGAACGTAATAGGCCTTAACGGTACCTTTAGATCCATTAAAAGGCCTATATTATAGAGGCAGTTAAGCACTTTGGAATTAGCATTAAGTTAACTCCCCTTCTATTAAGCCCTAGAATTACAAATAAAGGCAATAGGCCTAGAACCCCTATAAGCCCCTCTAATCAGTACCTATATCGATAACTGATTGGTACTTCAATGTACGCTATGGTTTAAATTAAGCCTAACGTAGCCTTTAGCGTTTAATGGCTTTTATAATATCTAATATAGCCTACTGATACTTACTTAAAAGCTGTAAAATTACTACTTTTCTACCTCTATTTTAGTATTTACAGTACTATTAGTTACGGCTCTAATAGTAACTTAAAACCTATCGGCTTTACTGATAGTGATTAGGTTAGGTATAAAGAAAGCGCTAAATCTACCTATAGTTAGCTATTTATATTAGCTAGAGGACCTATTAATTGGAAATCCAAGAAAGTATTTACTATATCCTTCAGTACTTTAAAAGCCGAATATATTAGGCTTATCGAAGGCCTTAAAGAAGCTATATAGCTTAAAGGTCTCTTTTAAGAAATTTCTAGGCCTATTATAGGCCCTACCCCTCTACTATATAATAACGAAGGCTCTATTGCTATTGCTTATAGTAATAAGTATAATCGCTAAACTAAATATACTCTGATTTGATTTTAAGGGGTTAAAGAAGCTATATCTATTAAAGTTATTACTATAACCTATCTCCCTATAGAAGAGATACCTGCTAACGGCCTTACTAAAGCCTTACTTATAGCGTTATTTAATACTTTTGTCTTACTATTAAACCTTTTTAAGCCCTTTTAGTCAGTACTATATATTGCGGCTATAGAGAGGGTATTGAAATACAGTACTTAGTTGTAGACTTTACAGTATATTTTGGCCTATAACCTATAGGGCTAATAATAATTAATAGCTTAGAATTATAGCGCTTACTAACATTCTATTACGGCAATTGCAATGGTCTTCGGACCTTTAAAGTAGCCCGAAGCCCCGGATAGTTAGTATATTATAACGGTAAAACGTTAGCGCCCTATACTCTGTAAACAGCCTCTAGCTAATATACTTAATAGTCAGACTTAGTTAACCAGTTAAGTCAATAATAGGCATTTAGGCCTTATAGTTAGTAGACTTAATAGGCATTTAGGCCCTACAGTTAGCGGATTTAATAGGCATTTAGGCCCTAAAATAGAGAAAGGTTTAGAGAGTAATATAGGGCTGAAGATTTATAATAGGTCTTATCCTTTATAACTATTTACTGTAATATTTTCTTAGTTAATAAGTCAATCTAATATACTAGTTTACTATATTTTATAGTGCCTTATAAGCCTATGTTATAGTATGTACCTTCTATATATTGTAGGGCATCGCCTCTATAATCCTCATTCCTTTAGTGCCTAACTACTGTCGTATACTGTAGACAAAACCCTTTTCGCTTTCAGTGTTCTGCGCCGTTCCCTGCACAGGTCTATACCTATAGGCCTGTGAGATACCTATCTTAACAAGTAGTATCCTCCTTTAACTTATTAAAGCAATTAAAGACCTTTAAAGGACCTATAAGGCTTAAAGGACCTATAATTTAGGCTAATAGGTCTTTATAAAACTTAATAAAGCTAATTTTAATAACTTTATTTAAACCTAAATAGACTAAATAAGTTTAATAACTTAAAATAGCTATAAGTCTTCTTTTAATTTTTTAAAAGGCAAATTTAAGACCTATAGTTCAATCTTTAATAAAGATATATACTATAACCTTAGTACCTATAGCTTTATAGTTTAAAAGATTTAATTAATATAGTGTTTAAAAAGGTAATAGTTTATTATAGAAAGCTTAGTAAAGTATAAAATCTCTAAAGCTTTAAGCTATATAGTTAATAATTTCTACTATAAAAATAGCTATATATCTTTAAAAAGTAATAAAAAGGCCTAAAGTTAAAATAATAGCCCTAAAATAGTTTAAAATAATCTAAATAAAACGCTTAGCTAGGCCATTTTAATTAAAAGTTTTAAAGCTTAATATACTAAAGCCGATACCCTTTTTAATAAAGTAAGTACTTAAAGAAAGGACTTCTTTTCCTCTATTATAATAAAAGTAAGTAAGGTATTGCTAAAAGATATTATTTAAGTCTTTAAATAGTAAACGAAGTATTATAATAGTATTATCTTTAATAGTTAATAGCTTAAGAAATTAAAAATAGGTCTTTCAATCTACTATAACTAAACTGTAAGGCTTTTTTAATAATAGAATAGGCTTAATAGTAATAATGTCCTCCTTTAAATAGTTTAAAGTAAAAGGAGGGTTTTAAATAAGATTTTTAAAAAGCCTTTAAAAGATTTTTACAGTATTATAGCTTTTATAAACTAAATCCTTAAGCTTAACTTTTTATAAGTTAAATATACCTTTAGTAATAAAAAAGGTCTTCTTTAAAAGGTTAAAACCTATATACCTAAGCTGTATATATTAAAGGATAGTTAATTAAATTAAAGTTAATAAAGGCTTATTAGGATCTTTAAAAAACCTATCTTTCTTTAAAAAGTTAAAAGCTTTAAAGAAAACCCCCTTTGAAATTTTAAAAGCTTTAAAGACTTTAAAGAAAGTAAAGTAACTACTAAAGTACTATTAATAGGATACTTCCGACTGAAGTTAGCCTTTAAGGCTAAAGTAAAACCTTAATCTTTTAAAATTTAAAAAGATAATAAAATTGTAATTACTATCAGTAAACTTTTAACTATATAAAGCTTTTTTAATATTATATAGGTAGTCTTTATTAATAATATTCAGTAAAAAAGTAAGAATAAAGAAGGTTTTAATAAAGCTAATAGTTAAAAAATAAGCCCTATTATTATAGGTTTTAATAAAGAATTGAACTTTTACAATATCCTTATTAATAATTCTTATAAGGCTATCTCCTATAGTTAAAGGCTTAACCTTTACTTTAATAAAGTTAGTAAAAAGGTTCTTATTATTATAAATATAGACTATAAACTTAATATTAAAAAGCTAGGCTTCTTTTAAAGCTAAGTTAATATAATTAACTAAGTTAATAGATATAGAAGGCAGGACTTTAAAAGGTAAGGATATTATAAACTTAATAAAGCTATAGTATTTATAAAGTATAGTTAATTTTAAAGGTTTAATACTATAAAAGCCTATATTAAAGTCGAAGCTTACTATAAAAGAAATTTCCTTAAAATTTCCAAAGTCTTTAATATCCTCTTTCTTTTTATCCTTCTTTTTCTTTTTCTTCTTTTTAATAAGCCTAGGCTCTATAAAGTTCCTTATAAAGGCATTTAAAGCCTTTAAAGCTTTAAAATCCTTAATAAAGGCAGTATAAAAATAAAGTATAAAAAGGGCTTAAGTAATTATAGTATTAGAAATATAAGTTTTAGTTAAAAGCTTTTTCTATAAAAATTCCAATATAAAGTAGTAAGAATAGCCGAAATTATACTTATTTTAATAAATTAAAACTTTAAAGTATTTATACTATAGTAAAAAACTACCTTTTAATAAACTTAAATAATAATTAACCTAGTCGATAAGCTAAATTATAATACTTAAGCTTTAAAGCTTTATAATAAAGATATTAAACTTAGCATTATATTTAACTACTTCTAATAAACTATCAAATTTAATAGTATAGTAAGCCCTATAAAGTTTATCTTAAAGGACAGCTTAAATAAGAATATACTAAGTTTATAATTATTAAAAAAAGGTCGTTAGGAAATCTTCGGCCTTAATAGTAAGCAGTAGGCCTACTTATAGGGTATTTTAAATAGTAAAAAAAAGGAAGGCTTTTAAGTTATCATTTAGTAAATTAATAATTAACTTAGGCTTATTTATAAACTTAAAAAGGCTTAAAACCTTTATTTAAATAGTAAAAGCTTTGACATGCAAAAGGATAGTGTGATGATAATAGGTGTTACATTGATTACATTGAATTGATTGATCAGAAGAAGAAGAGGCTAGTGACGATAAGCTGTTTTGTATCCTCCACAGGTTGTGCATACCATGCACAACATGATGATCAGGCTTTTCGTATCAAGCTTAATATTAAAAGCACTAGTTTTTAAAACCTAAAAGCTTTTATTCTTTAATAAGGTAAAGGACCTATTTATTAAGATCTTTTATTAAAAGTATAGTGGTCTTTTAAGCAGTTTAACTTAAAGAAGGTACTATAATAAGTATAGTAATAGAGGCCAATAGACCTATATAAATTAAAGTAACCGAAAATAAGGATAGCATAAGTAGGTTTATAGAAGGTTTAAAAGAAGACTTAAAGAGGCTTAAAGTAGTATATTCCAGTAGGAAGCAAATGTTAAAACTATTAATATAAATATTAACTTAATTAATTTTAACATTTAAAGCTTTAATTTAATTAATAAAACCTACTATAGCAGCCTCAATTCTATTATTAAAGGTAATTATAAGGTTATTTTATAGTTATTGAAAGTATTAAGTAAAGTTAAGGCCTTTAGAAAGGTTAGAAGTTAATAGAAAGCTAAAGGTCCTTAAAGTTTTAGGGCTTATAGGAGGATTATATATATCTTTATCCTTTATAGTAAAGAAAGTTAAAAGCTTAAAAGGAAAGTAGAAGTACTATTGGAAGTATTAGAATACTATTTTTTAGGTCTTTAGTATTTAAAAGGAAAGTAAAAGCACTGTTAAAAGTATTAGAACGTTATTTCTTAAGTCTTTAATAGTCTAAAATAAATAGGGCTTATAGGATAGGTATTATTATAAAGGCTATAAAATAAAGAAATTTACTTAAGTAGTATAAGCCTAGGCTTATAATCTATTAAAATAGGTATCTTATAGGCCTATAAATATAGACCTATATAAGAAATAGCGTAGAATATTAAAAGTAAAGAAGGTTTTATTTACAGTATATAATAGTAGTTAAGTATTAAAGGAATGTAGATTATAAAGGCAATACCTTATAATATATAGAAGGTAAATACTATAATATAGGCTTATAAAATACTATAAAATATAGTAAATTAGTATATTAAATGAACTTATTAGTTAGGAAAATATTATAGTAAATAGTTGTAAAGGACAAAACCTATTATAGGTCTTTAGCTTTATATCGCTCTTTAAACCTTTCTCCGTTTTAAAGCTTAAATACCTATTAAGTTTGCTAACTATAGAGCCTAAATACCTATTAAGTTTATTAACTGTAGGGCTTAAATGTCTATTAAGTCTGCTAACTGTAAACTTAACTGGCTAGCTAAGTCTAATTGTTAAGTGCATTAGTTGGAAGCTGTTTATAGGGTATAGGGCATTAACGTTTTACCGTTATAGTATGCTAACTGTTTAGGGTTTTAGGCTGCTTTAGAGGTCCGAAGACTACTGCAATTGCCGTAGTAGAGTGTTAGTAAGCGCTGTGATTTTAAGCTATTAGTTGTTATTAGCCCTGTAGGTTATAGGCCAAAATACACTGTAAAGTCCACAATTAAGTGCTGTATTTCAATAAATTATAAGGCTAATAATAATTTAGCCTTTAACGGTAATAATAGGTATATTAGGTAATGCTATTTTTATCGAATGTAAAGTTTAGAAGGTATAGTTAATAGTACTAATCCTTACCTCTTTAATAGGCAGAGATATATTTATCTTTATTTACGCTATTTAAAGGTATAATTGACATAATATATACTATTTAAAATACTGAAGTAAAATATAGCTTAAAAGCGCCAATCTCTATATTCAATATAAGCACTGACAATTATTAAGCTTTTCCGGTGTTTTCTATAGTACAAGGCGGCCACCAGCCAACTCAAAAAAGCCCACTTTAGCCAGGTTTAGTCATCAAACAACACAGACACTCTCTCTCTCTCACATTCTCCATATCTCACTCGCTCAGAAAGGTATTGTACAAAATTCCATTACAACAAGTCAAATTTATTTCTTACCATCGTAGTCTAAGTTTCTACTCCAGATACTCGTCCCCAACCTCATAATATGTATGCTAAGAAAACGCCCCCTTGATGCAAAATCCAAATAAACAGACAGGAAAACCTCCCCATCGCCCAATGTCATAGTTCGTGTCTCATAATACAAGCCACCCCGCCCTTAAGCGGCAACTTCTTCCACTTTTGTTGTCTCAACAACAGCAGAAGCCGTAACCTCAGCAGGCGTAGCACCATACCCCGAATCCCCCGAAACCTCCGCCTTTTCCACCACCTCCTCATTCGCCTTTTTCGTGTCAATCGTCATTGTCTTGTTAGGAGCAGCGACGACGACAGCAACTGGCTCGAGTTTGAGCTCTGGAACTGGTGTCGCCGCCGCTTCAGAACCGCTCGGAGGGGGCGTGTCAACCCTAACCTCAACAACAGGAGTCGGCGCAGCAACAGCAGCCACCTTGGCCTTCTTCTCCTTCTTCCCACCCATCTTCTTCCCCTTCTTAGCCTTCTTCTTCGGCTTCTCTTCCTCACTCTCACTCCCCTCACTCCCCTCATCACTCTCCCCATCACTTCCATCCGACTCAGCAGCAGAATCCTCATCATCATCATCATCACTTTCCGTATTATCCCCCTTCCTCCCCTTTCTCCTCTTCTTAGCAGCAGCAGCCTTCTTCTTCGCCTTCTTGGCCGCCTTCTTCGCAGCCTTCTTCGCCTCCTCCTCTTTTTTCTTTGCCTGTTCAATCTCCCGCTCTTTTTGCTCTTTACGTGCCACGACCAACCATTCTTCCACCCCGGCGACGGCAGCTTCAGGGTTGCGCTTGTTCTTCAGCAAAAACCCCTGGATTTCCGCCGGAGAAAACTCCATGGGGGGAACTTTGGCCGCGAATTCACTGGCTAGGGCGTCGACCTTGTCGATGATCTTTTGCTTCTCCCTCTCCTTGTCCTCCTTGTCCTTTTTGTCCTGGTCAGAAACGGGGGTGGCAGTGGCAATGGCGACCTTGTTGAGTTTCTTCTCCAACGCGGTAAGGGCGGGGGAGTTAGCCCCAGGAAGGGAGGGGAGGTCATCCCCCTCCAAAGGAGCGTAAATAGCCCTGAATATCGCGGCAGTCATGTCTTGATCTGCCTTGTCAAACTTGACTTGCATGTCGACTCTACCTGGGCGGATGAGGGCTTTGTCGAGTTTTTCAAGGTGGTTCGTTGTCATGATTAGCACGCGGCCTTCTTGGGAGGCGACGCCATCCAGTATGTTGAGGAGGCCGGAGAGGGAGAGGCGGCCGGGGAGGGGGAGGGGTTTTCCCCCGCCGGGGGGGGATTTGGCAAGGTCGGTTGATGATACCACGGCTGTGGAGTCGGTTGGGGAGGTGTCGGACGAAGAACTGGTGTTCTTGTCCTTGTCCTCGCGGGTGTGGGTTAGGCCTGCGGTGTCGATGTCTTCTAGGAGGACTACGCATCGTCTGGGGAGCTCAGCGAATAAGCTGGCGAGGTTTTCTTCTGTGGCTGTCATGGAGGATAGGGAGACGATGTAGATTCTCATTTTGAAGAAGCCGGCTAGGGCGAGGGAGAGGGAGGATTTGCCTGTTCCTGGGGGCCCCCAGAGGAGGTAGCCGCGGCGGTAGGGGATACCGCGGTTGGCGTACCAGCGACGGGTGGCGGGGTTGAGGTAGTCGGTTACATCCTCGATTAGCTTCTTTTTTACGTCTTCGTTGAGGATGACAGTGGAGAAGGGCCTCGAAGTGCGAGCCATGCACCGCTGCCAGGTGGGCTCCATGCCTGTTCCTTTGAGAGCGCCGCGGTAGATGAGGGTTTTGGCCTCGTCGCGCTTGAGGTACATTTGTCTTGCTTCGTTGAGAAGCTCCTTTAGCACCCAAGGGTTGCGGCCGAAGCAGGAGATGGAAATCTCTTCCCGCTCGCTGGTGGTGTAAAAGGGGGATTGGGTCGACGGTTGCGTGCGTCTGAAGATGAGAAGACGGCGCTTGTAGATGAACCAGTGGGAGCCAAAGGTGGGGGTGTACGCGAGGGCCTTCTTTTTCTTCTTAGAAACGACGGCGCCGGTCTCGTCTACTTCTGTCCCGTCGTCGTCGTCGTCGTCGCTCATGGCCCACATCCACCAGTACACCCTTGAGTTGAGGTTGGTGTTGGCCACGAAGCGGCGAGCACCCTGAGAGAAGGTTTGCTGGGCTACCCAGCCCATGAGCATGTTGTAGATCTCGTCGTCGGTGCGGACGTCGACTACGGACATGAGGTGGGATTCCATTAGGTCGGAGAGGTAGGAGGAGAGGTAGCGCCAGGCGGCGGCGACGAAGGAGAGGGAGAGCAGCACTGGGAGGTAGAGGTTGAGGTTGATGCCTAGGTTGGTTTGGAGAAAATTTGCGAGGAGGGTGAAGCCTGGGAAGAGAAAGTCCAACATGGCGATGGGGCTCAACGGGGGCTCGCCCGTCCCTGGGGGAATGAGAGTTTCGTTCATGGTGATGCTATGTCGATCGACAGTGGGAGAGTGATAGTGAGAAGAAAGGTGAGGGAAGAAGAAGAAGAAGAAGAAGAAGAAGGTAATTATAGACAATCTGCCAGGCACCAGGAGGGTAATAGCTGGTCAAACTAGGACCATGAAAGCTTCCTTGTCTTCGGCGTGAGTCAACCCCCTGAGGACTTGCGGGTCTTCTTACAGACTCAAGACAAGACGGTGTTGAGAAACTAAAACATGTGAGATGTGAAAGAAAGAGCCATCTTATATATATCTCCCATGATCCTTGTCTGCCAGAGCCTCATCGACGTAGATCAAGGCATGGATCCGTCGGTGGACTCACAAGGCAGCACAGCACGGCGAGGCGTGCATACTCACCCTGCATCTGATACCTCTGAAGGTGTATACCCCTGTCTGTTCAACCCTTGTTGATTCGTGGAGTCAACGGGAAAGAAGAAGAAGAGGCATCCGTCATGTGCATCATGAACGCCATTGTAAACCCTATTGGCTCAACTTTATGCGGCTTACTCTCTTCTCGGTAGAGACCCCAGGAAGGTAAGCGGCCAGGCTGGCGGCCCTTGGGAGAGGGAGGAGGGGCGCAGGCGGGGTTCAGACCGTAGGATTGGGAGGCCACACGCAGTGAGGACATGTGCATAATCCTATATACAGCCCTACAACTTGATCCACCTACTTGGGCGATTTCATTGAGAGTTGAGACCAGATGCCAAGCCAAAGTTCGACGCCACCAACAAGCCTTTACCGCGACCAGGTACCGTAGCAATTCGTTATCCGGCGATGATGACAGTGACTTGTCCATCTAGTGTATGCCGTGAGAAGTTTCTGGCAGACGTTTTCTTTTGTTCTGTATATCTTGTGTCCGTGTCTGTGTCTTGTGGCGGATGCTCGTTGGCTGTCTTTAACATTCTGTGGACTCACTCGGCGTGTCCTCAAACCCAAACAAAGCACCGGCCAGACAAATGTGGACCGAAGCATCATCATTGCCGAAGTACAACCCTCCAGGATCACAAACTTTATTTATTTTGGTGGCCTAAGCTGTGGCGCACTAACGTTTGTGATCCTGGAGGGTTGTAGGTAACCGACTGGGGATTGCACCTGCATCCACTGCTCACAAAGGACATGGCATCAGCGGTATTCTCTAGCATGTTGTTGGAGACCCCGAAAGAGTCACCAATTCAGGTCCCGCAAGAAGCACAGGTACAGCACAAAGGTTTGGTATTCAAACGGCGGTATACCAAGAGCCGTACTAGAACGTACCGGGCAAGAAACATCCAAGGACCTCAGTTGTATGATTGGCTC
Source organism: Apiosordaria backusii (assembly GCA_030549205.1). Classification (NCBI taxonomy): domain Eukaryota; kingdom Fungi; phylum Ascomycota; class Sordariomycetes; order Sordariales; family Lasiosphaeriaceae; genus Apiosordaria; species Apiosordaria backusii. The sequence continues at coordinate 2,891,705 of JAUKTV010000003.1, forward strand.
AAGTTTGCGAGGACGGATGCTGTGGGTTGCTGTTGAAGGTGGCCAAATACTAGTGTCAGTTACTACAAGTGAGAAGTCAACTCAGCCTCCCCCACGTATGTGCCTCTTTGAGAGCAGCTTGAAAAAACGTCACCACTCAACCAGGGGGGTTAAACAGACCTTGAAGTTACCTTGCCCTGCCCCCGCCGCATCATGTGTAAGAAGTGAAATCAAGATATCAAAGCTTTATCCTGGCCCTTGTTGCGCTGGACATTATGTCAGATTCCAAGGCTCGGTGCACGGCAATTGTTGAGACTGAGATCTTTCCGGTTTTTGCGCAGCTGTACGGTGTGAGATTGAAGATCAGGCATCAACTGTGCTGACGCTTGAACTCGACAAGTTCCTAATTTGCCGTCTGTTTTGGAAGCCTTGTGAGGGACACTAAAATGAATGGGGTGCTTGGAACTTTGTGATTATCATATCCTCATCAGAATGTCCTGGTTGCGGGGCTTCTGTGTTGCTGCGCTATTGTGGATTCAAACCGACATGGTTACTTGCTGTGAAGACGGATGTAACGATTCCACAGCTATCTGATATGCCTGTAGAAATCGACATCGAGAAGGCCGCTGCTGTGCAACACCAGTCTTCTAAAAAAGATTTGGTGCCTGATTGTGAAGAGTTGTGAGATGCTTGTGAAGTGCGGGGGAGACGTCCCATTGATGCCTGGAAAATATGTCAGATATTCTTCTTGGGATACCAGATACATTTTCCATTTGTCTCGGTGGGCGACCGTCTGCCTATGGAGACGAGACCCTCAACGATCTAAGGTGAGTGAGTGCTTATCACCGTGGTGAACCTCCAATGGCTGGCGGGGTAGGCGTTGGATGGTTCGCGGACTGCGGCCAAGGGCGGGGTACTCAAGGTGAGGGTGGTGGTGTGGTGCCTTGCTGGCCGCAGCATTCCATATGGTTGGTCAACGGAGCCCGAGCGGATGAACCGGTCGGTGGCCGTCTGCCGTCAACTTGGAACTTAGATCACATGCCGGTTACGCCGATGGAGGCCGTAACCTCCCCTCCGATTGGTGAATGGGTAATCAAGGTCCTCCTGCACAGTCATCATAGCTCGGGATGCAGTCTGAAGCAGTGCCTCAATGGCTGCCTCATCCATTCGGCCCTGTTGTTCTGTCGAGCTGTCCTGAGGCACAGAGTGCAACTTCCTCATCATGAAGTTCTCTGATGGTTAGCCCGAACCGTGATGATGCTACAGTCTAAGCGCCGTGATGACAACCGTCACATGCGGGAGTACTGTGCGATGATTCCCGGAACAGCGCTTGTAAAATATTGGATGTGATCTGGAAGAAATTGTAGAGCACAGTGTGTTGCGCTGTACCCGGTCCAGTTGACGTCCTGTTGTTGATTCAGTGTTCCATTGTGAGGGAAAGGTCGGAAATGCTTACTGAGGAGGCCAAGATGAAGTTCGTGGGCCTAAACTGTCAGGGTTAGGGGTAAGCCAGGAGAGCACCCAAAAGGTCATGAAGAGACGACCAGCAATGGCAATATGTATGAGCGCAAAAGAAGTAGCTTCATAATGCATCAGAGACCATAATCGTTAACCATAAGTAGGTATGCTCCAAGTGTCCTGTCATCACCGCCCCAGACCCACAAACGCCATGAGGACTGCACCCAACCTTTTTTTGTGTATAGTTCCGAAATTCGGTATCCAAAACCATGAACATCCGTCCTGTTGTCCGGATCAACCTGTGATATGATGTTACAAGGAAACCCTGGCCCACCCCTCAGTTTCCAAGAGAATGAAAGAAAGAGACCTGAACGCCACGTCATAACCCAGATTCCATACATGTAAAAGCCCCTGATGGCCCTCGCCTTGTTGGCCCCTTGATTGCCGCTACTCACAAACACCGGACGCCTTTAACGAGCTGGCGCAAATTGTCCTGGGGGACCAGCCCCTGGAGGTGGAGGTGGCATCCCCATTCCCATTGGGGGTCTGAACCCTTGGGGCGGAGGCATACCGTGTCCGAGGGGAGGCATTTGTGGATGAGGGGAGGCTCGTGGCATGCCACCAAAGCCTGGTGGAAAGGCTCCAGGAGGAGGACCAGAAGGACCACCCATTGGAGGAGGGCCAGGAGGACCACCCATCATGGGAGGGCGACCCATTGGAGGAGGACCGCCATTGGGCATGCCCATTCGCATTGGACCTGGTGGCTGGGCGAAGGGACCTGGTTGTTGGTGACCGTACTCAGACTCGCTTCCATCGCTGCTGCTGCCATCGTCCGACTCGGAATCATCATCATCGTTGGCATCCCGGACACTGGCGTTCCTGGCCCAGGCAGCTGTGGCATTCGGATGGGAGGCTCTGCCACTTGGCCTGGACTTTGTCTTCGTGCTTTGGTCGGGGTATTCGGCCCAGTAAACTCCCTTAGACTCAACTAAATAGTATTCGACATTGCTGCGGTTGCTGGCCCACGACCACATGGAGTTGTACGAACCGTTGCTGCCCGTCTCAAAGTCATCGTCGTAATAGTAGGCCCGGACACCTTTGACTTTCCTGGGGTCCCGGCCAGTGAACCAGATCAATGTGTTGACAGCTGGTGTTTTCGGGAGCATGCGCTGCTTCATCCGACGCGAGCCGGAGCTGGAGCCGGAGCTGGAGTTGGACCCAGAGCTGGAACCAGAACTAGAGCGAGGCATGATGAGGGGGGGCTTGAGCCAAATATAGGTGACCAGAAGTGCAACGAGGAGGGTAATCCAGTTAGGAGCCTTGCTGCCTAGACTTGGAAATGTGGATAGTAGGACAGCAACTGTCCTACACCGAATAGATGAGCCAAGCAGTAATACGGGCAGGCAATGTGGCCTAGAGCGAGGGCATCACCACCAATGGGAGGTGTGAAAGATTTCAAGGCAAGAGTAGGTTTGAAGTTGGGAATTGGAATTTCCAAGGGCAAAGGCGAGATCGACAGAAGAGACGGGGACAGGAGTAAATATGGAAGACGCTCGGGAAGCTTACTCCTGGGAGTGTAGGCGCATGTCTAAGGGTGAGAAAGAGACTGTGGGTGGTACTCACATACGAGATGGTGCTGCACATTCCTCTCCTGGGTGTCTAGCCTGAGCTGAGTCGGGCAAAGCGTGGTGCTGAAGGCCGCAGAGGTGCATGGTCCCACACATAGAAACCGGGCCCAGGTGGGAGGAGGATGAACTACTCAGCGCTGGACAAGCAGGTAACCTTGTCAAGGCCTCTTCCGACTGGCCTGATCTGTCCCAAAGCCATGGAGCCTCAGAGTCGTCGACTTGTGATAGGCTGTGAAAGATCGGACAAGTACAGTTTGGCGCACAAGCCGGGCAACGATGGAGTGGCGATCCACCTGTAGAGCGGCATGCTCAGTGTGTCTCGTGCATGCTGGATTCCAGCAAGATTGTGCCCCGGTTTGCAGGTGAAGTGTTGTGACAGGCTGGATGCGGGCATTAGAGGGCTGTGGTTGGTCTTCACACTGCATCACAGCTTGGCGGTCAACCTGCGGCTATCCGTGAGAACTTGCTTCTCTCACCTCAGCTTTGCTGGAGTTTTGAGGGGCAAGTCCACAGCATGATGCGCAAGGGGGGAGAGGAGTATGTTGTGCCGTGTTTTGAAAAGAAAAGAAAGCATTTTGGGTATCAATGAGTTGTCTGTTCGAGCAGTTAGCCAAACACAAGTCCAGACGGGAGCACTTGTGTAGATAAAGTGAATGAACTCCGGGCGTAACAAGCGGGGCAACATGCGTTGCTGACAACCATCCAATGTCGGCTCTGGACACAGGGTCGGAAGGGTGCAGAAGTTCCGAGCCTTGTGAGGGACAGCAACCAGTCATGTCCACGATAGTTTTCTCGGTCAGAATTGCCCTCAATGGCGCCCGGTGGGCCTCACTCCCTCAACCAGAGATTCTGCCATCTGCCTTCTTAGACATGTACGACGACAATGTGTTTCGTAGAGAGCTCCTGCATGAGGCCGAGATGTGGAAGAAGCACAGCAGATGCAGAAAGACAGGATGGTTCGATTCTGACCCTAGAGGTCGAGCCCGTCCGTGTCACTATGACTCGGGGATGGAAGCCCGGCGATAAAAATGTGTGGTTGACATTCCACGCTGTTGAATCCGATTACCCCGCATTTCGTACGAAGGTCGAGGGGCGGCTGCGATCCGGAAACATGATAGTGTAGAAAAACAAACTAGATTTGAAGGACTAGCTAATCAGAAGCGGTAATCAATTGAGGCTTTGGGGCGTCTCTGATTTATTTGACCAATTCGGAGACGGGATGCCAATTGTGGAATGATGGTGATGTTCCTTGTGAGTGATAAGACGTGCAGTCGTGAAAAGCCCCAGTCACGGCTGTAATGACCATGGCTGTTGATGTCTGAATACTCGCTACAATTAGCGGCATGAGAGTATTCGACAATATCAATAATATGAAGATGGAAAATGTGATGCTGTTGGCGGGGATGGGTTCTCAAGACGCTAGAAGCCATCGGCAATCGTGGCACCCCTGCCAGCCGACAGGGAGCGTTGCAACTGCCGCGGGGCCTGTGCCGTAATCGTGCAACGGGCCGGCAAGCCCAAGCGATCGAACTTGGCCGCAAACAGGCAAGCTTCAACGCTCTCTCCGTCGACCTTCCCTTTTGGTTCGTGGGGAGATATCTCAGGTTTCTCTCCGTTTATCTCACAATGACACAGAAACGTCGAAGAACGCTCCAGATTCCATTTAATTATAGCAGCCACTTGCCGCCTCCTTCTCCTGCAGACCGGACATATCAACATTGCATCAGATGCTCCGGCAGCACGAACTAGGTGCGGTAAGCTGCGGTAAGGTACAGGCTGGCTAGCCTGCTACTGTTCGACGCCGAACACTAGCAGCGTCTCGGAACCGGAGGGGCCACCCCATTGGGGTCATCTCTCTTCTTCGAATCTGGAGCAACCCAGGTGCTGCGGTATGCGAGTGAAAGTATACTTCCGCTCCTGTGACGATTTCTTATGAACCAATTCAGAATTGAAGCCAGCCGTCTTTGCGCCATGTCAACCACTTCTTTCACACTTCATTTCGCCATAGCACAAATCTGACCAGCCGTCTCGCTTGTCCCACATTTTCCGGCGTTGCTCCCAGCTTGGGAATACTACCCACAGGCTCAAATCAACAGGCGAATCCCGACCCCGCGAGATATTGCTCTCTCTGCGGCCTGTAGATTGCAATGTCTGCCCCCAGATTCCTCTCTCTCCTGCCATCAGCCAAACGGCGGCTGTTCAGTCAAAAGTCTTCACCTTCTCAAGTACCGGAACGGGTGGGATGATGGCTCTCATGGATACCCAGGACAGCCCTCAGGAATTGGCTGTCTTCGGGAAAGCGGCAAGCTTTGGCCAGCTTCCAGACGAACCCAGTTCGCTCGTGTCCGTCCGACAACCGGTTTTCGCTTGGGGCCTCCTTGGGTGCTTGGGACCTCGAGACGAAAACGGGTATGTCAGGACGCTTGTTATAGCTGCAGCCAGACACTGCCGGACCATGAGGTTCCTTGGTTTGTCCGATGAAGTGATGGGGAACGGGCGAGATCGAATGTCCCAGCCAATGGACATGGTCCAGCCTGCACATCCCTGCCGCACACAGCGTCTTGCCAAGCGTGTTGATGCTCCCGCCAGCGCAAATCCGCCCGAAGACCCTGGGGGGTGTGGGAGGTGCGGCCAGGGCATCTCCCCCGTGAACAGCCAACCAATAGCAACATGCGCCGTCCTGCCCCCCATATTGAGTCCGAAACGGTGCCAGACTGTCTTGTTCCTGACCAGTCCAACCTTCGATTCTTGCGCGCAGTTCTTCCGGCTGTTTAACGAATCCGTGGCTGGGCCTGGGTGATTCTTGGAAGCAAGACCTGCTGCTGCAGAAGCGCACCTCTGATCTAACTTGTTCCTTTTCAGCCGGAGGACTGGAACCTTACCTGCCAATTACCCTTGCAACTATCAAACATCACCACACACGTACAGCAGACGAGACCTGGATATCCTCAAGCAAACCTTCAACGCCATATTCTAGTTCGATTCGAGGAACTTCAGGCAAGGGGGTCGATGACTCCGCTGGTCACCATCGCCAGTCAATGAACAGCTGATGGTGTTGGCAAGCGGTTCATCTGATCCTCGGAACACCGCCAGCCAAAGCAATTGATATAACAGCACAACAATGGATCTGCCACCAAACAAGGCCGATCAGCCGGAACGGAGGTTATCGACGAGAAACTCGCTAAGGATATCAGTCATTAGTGCAGATGAGGACCCAGAATTGGCTGCCATGGGAATGGTGGCAGATGGATTCAGACCCGTCGAGTCCAGCCCCGAAGCACAACCTTCAACACCGTCGCTCGCATCCGGATCGAGTACTCTCCTTGGCGATGGGAGCCCGGAGTCACTGCGAATAGGTCGCTCCCCCAGCATCTCGAAACCACCCAGACCGCAGGAAGCATTTTCGGCACGGCAAGATGGCTGGCCAGAACAGGGTGATGACCCCGCCAGCTTGACCAGGCAACTGAGCGCATCTACCGAATTCACGACTTATCTTGCGCCAGAAAGCCCTTATAGGGGTCCGTCAGGTCCATCACATCCCTACCAGATGTATCCACAGAACGTGAGGATGGCGAGGACAATGAGCACCACAACATCATCAACATTACCAGCATCAGAATCGTCGTACATTGGTCCCCGCGGCCCAAGCCACCCATATGGCTTGTATCCGCAGAGTGATGGAGTAGAAACGGGAGCTGCTCCAGATACAGCAATTCCTCTAGGGTTCCATGGTCTTCCCGATCAATACCGGCGGCGAGTTGGTGCAGATGGCGAAGAGGCTGGCGATATCATAGGGCCAGACGGTCATACCGAACAGTTGCCTCCGTACACACGATATCCCGACGAAGCGTATGCCCGCAAGGTAGCGGCTGCTGACGCCTCTACCCCGAGCGCAGTGGTACAAGAAACGACAAATTCAGCGCCAGCCGCGGCAAACACACCACCATCAATCACAACGTCCGGTTCCACGATTGTCGGTGCGGGAGGGCTTGGACTGGCTACACGAAATCCAGAGTTTGATTCCACGGACGATCTTGGATCTCCACAGTCCCGCCACTCATCACGGAGTTTTACTTCAGACAGCAGCAATCGGGTTATTAAGCCCTATCAAGAGGTTGTGGGAGAAAAAGGAGAAAAAGGGCAATCAGCAGGGGGTTGGAAGCTATGGATGAGACGTAAGCTGTGGGGAATAGTACCATACTGGGCTCTATGTCTGACTTTGGCGATCTTATTGGTGGTGGGAGCAATTTTGGGCTCAGTTATCGGCACATTCTTGTCGAGACAAAAACGGCCAATGCGAAAGGATGGCTCGTGGTGAGCATACCGAAGTCTTTGGATGTCTTTGGGTTTACTAACGATAACTCGTAGGTCGCCGATCAACTCGCCTGCTCCTACGCCAACATTTGGTGCCATTCCCATCTCGCCACCAGCTGATCTTCAGCCATTACCAGTGGGCACCTTTAGTATGCCACTTACTACTAACCGTGTATCCAACACCTGCTTCCAAGACCCGACACTCTCCCAAGCATGGAACTGTTTTCTCGTCATCGCAGGTTTGCATCTGACAATAGAGGAAAAGAATGGAGAGCATAGCTTGTCGCTTAACTGCAATCATTCTTTTACCTTATTGAACAACGTCTACTCGTACGGTGAACAGCCACCCCTGATCGAGGAACCGGTCACGTTAGGGTTGGTCAACGACACTTTCGAGCCCACCCGCGGTCCAGCATTCTACAAGATGTTGACGTATGACAAGACGGTCATCCTTCCCGAAGCCGCCCTCTCCCCAACAACTCCTTCCGTCACAAAACGAAATATCCGCAATCTGGCCGCCATGTCGGATTTCAAGCGCAAGAATATTGCCAGAGCGGGTGACAAGCCATGGGTTTGCAGGTGGCCAGATACTTATCTCGAAGTGTTTATTTATCCCCATCAGAACTCAAGTTGGTCCGGAATACCACCATTATCAGCAGGAGGGCCAGGCGGCCCCGGAGGTCCAGGACGGCCACCATTCCAGTCTTTCTTGACCTCAACAACAACAACATCATTATTTTCTTCAACAACATTACTAACAGAGACATCAACCCCACCACCCCAAACATCAACCTCATCAGTACCAGTAGGTGGTGAAAGCCCCAATAACCAACCTCCTCCCGCCGAAGGCGGCCAAGTTCCCCCAAACGGCGAGGGCGCATTTCCCACAAACACCAGACCAAAAGGGTACTGGCCTGAACCCCGCGATTCAAAGACACTTGGTTTCCCACCATCCCCAACGTCAACAGGAGGGCCAGGATGGGGATGGGGACCAGTAGACGAGAATTTTACGCCTCCCCCTCCTGGTTATCCCCGAGTGATCAAGCTGGCGGAACGAAGGGTTTCGACGACAGGGGCAAGGGTGCCGGAGTGTACCCAGATGGAGATTACGGGGTACGCGCAGGAGGCGAAGGTGGTGACGGATGAGAAGGGAAAGCCGGTGACGATCAAGATTTTGGAGAATGAGCAGCAGGTTGTGGGGCCATTTGTGCGACCGGGGCAGGGGACTGGGGGGCCGGCTGGGAAACTGAGGGCCAGAGAGGGCACGCTGGAGAAGTTGAAGGTGAGGGAGGGGGAGACGGAGCAAACAGGAGGTGAAGGTGGGGAGGCGAATGGTGGCTTTCCGGCTGCTGCTGGTGGACCGCCGGCTGCGGATATGAGTCCTTGTGGGTGTATGTGGTTTGTGACGTGAAGGGGGCTCTTTTTCTCGAGTGTGGGCTATTCGTCTGTCGTTGGTGTCATTCGTATTTTATCACGTCCTATTTCTGGTTCGGCATTCAAAAATGGCATTTCACTTGGGGCGATCAGGTTGCAGGCGTTTGTATTTTGGGGGAACAACTAGTGGTGGAATTGCGAGTAAGCAAGCACAGTACATACAGGACATGACACATTTATGGGAATTTCTATGGAAAGGGATGGAAGGAATGGGGGGGAAGGGAGGTGTTATCAATATTCGTGGGTCGGAAACGTGAAAGCAAGGAATTGGAGGAAAACAGGAGGAGGGGAGCATACTTTCTTGACTGTCGCTTTTGGATTTGTGAATTATACATATAAAATTCCGCACACCGCATATTGTTTTTCATTTCTCTCTAACTCGAGACAGTTTTGAAAGATATTCGAGCGCACTTTTGTTATAAGCAGAGTTTTACGTTTGGGGGCTTGACTGCTGCTGTCGTTGGCTTGAAAATAGCTAGCTTTTTTTTGTTTCTCTGTTTATTCGTGGATACCAAATTTGACATTTTTTTCACTCTTTGTTTTACCTAGCCTGTTGATATAGGAAAACCATGGGCGAAAATAAAAACTTGTTTATTACCTACATACCGACTTGATAGGTATCTCCATAGGAGTTCAGTGATGAACTTTTTGAGTTTGGTACGAAATCAGTCCGGGACTTTCCAATCTACCTCATGTTAAACAAATGTGCCTCAACAATACGATATATTGACCTTCTACAAGTTCACGAGATGCACCGCTGCAGTCATGCTTTTACATGCGTAAAACGATGTTACATGTTGAAATGTAAGGTATTTCAGCCTCTTTCTATCCGCGCTGCTTCATACTAGTCTGAGATAACCACCAGACAACACAAGAAAGCACAAAGATAAAGTTCTTTTCAAAACCATGCCGCCAAAAAAAACCATATAATACATACAAATCATTCCCATCCCCCCACACACAGTCTAGATACACCCTATATATGATACCAGACTCCCATACCCCCTCCTCCCCTTCCCAGCCCTTTCCCTCTTCAACCCCTCCTTATCACCACATCCCTGAGCCACAACCTCAAGAGAAAGAAGCCTAAGTCATATAATACTTCGGCCCCTCCCCCCCCTGCGGAACCTGCCAATTAATATCCTGCCTCGGCGCCTTAATATCGCACGTCTTGCAATGTATACAATTCTGCGCATTAATCTGGAACCTCACCCCCTCCTCTTTACTCTCATCCTCCACATACTCATACACCCCCGCCGGACAAAACCGATTCTCCACCCCCTGCCACCTCGGCCACGTCTCCCTCGTGTGCTTCTCCCAGTCCCTCACCTGCAAATGCACCGGCTGATCCTCCTCGTGGTTCGTTCCCGTTCGACTCACACTGGTCAAAATATCAAAAGTAATCTCCCCGTCTGGCTTGGGGTACTCAATCTTTTTGCAGTCCTTGGCGTCCTTTGTCGCGGCGTGGTCCTGGGTTTTGTGTTTGAGCGTCCAGGGGACGCGGCCTTTGAGGATGAAAGCTTCGAGGCCGGAGTAGAGGATTCCTCCGTAGATTCCGAGGGGGGAGTGGAAACTAGGGCGCATGTTACGGACTTCTTTCAGCTCTGACCAGATGGACGAGTTCCTCAGGGCGTCTTCGTAGTCATACAAGAAAATGGAGTTGGAATCGGGAACTTGTAGCGCGTTCCAGGCTGCTTCTGCGGCGAGCATACCGCTCTTCATGGCGTTGTGCGTGCCTTTGACCTTGGGGACGTTGACAAACCCCGCGGTGTCGCCAATCAAAGCTCCGCCTGGGAAGGCCACCTTGGGGATGGATTGAAACCCTCCTTCTACCAACGCGCGGGCGCCGTAGGAGATGCACTTCCCGCCTTCCAAGACGGATTTATACAAGGGGTGCTGCTTGAGCTTTTGGAACTCGCCGTAGGGGGACAGCCAAGGGTTGGAGTAGTCGAGGGCGATGACTTGGCCGATGGAGACGAGGTTGTCGCCAAAGTGGTACATCCAGGCGCCGCCGTAGGTGTCCATTGGCAATGGGTAACCCATTGAGTGGACAACCTTGCCCTTTTCAAACTTTTCGGGTTGAACTTCCCAGACTTCCTTGATACCGAGGCCATATGTTTGGGGCTGAGAGTCGGAGCGGAGGTCGAATTTCTTGATTACTTGCTTGGTGAGGGAGCCGTGGCAGCCTTCACCGAAGAGGGTGACTCTGGCGTGGAATTCCATTCCGCGCTCGAAGCTGTCCTTTGGCTTGCCGTTGCGGCCGATACCGAGGTCGTTGGTGGCCACGCCTTTGACAGAGCCGTCCGATTGGTAGAGAACCTCAGAGGCGGCGAAACCGGGGTAGACTTCTACGCCAACCTCCTCCGCGCGCTCGCCGAGCCATTTGGTGAATTCGTTGAGGGAGACAATGTAGTTGCCGTCGTTGTGCATCTGAGGCGGAGTAGGGCAGGGAATGGCGAACTTCTCGGTGAGGAACTTCATCGAGTCCTTGCCGGCGGGTGTTGCACCGGTGAACCGGTTCTCATTGTCTTCGGCTAACCAGTCCGGAATAAGCTCGTTGATAGCCGTGGGCTGGATGACGGCTCCGGAGAGGATATGGGCGCCGATTTCACCGGCCTTCTCCAGGAGGAGGACGCGGAAGTCATCGTTGCCGGCTTCGTTGGCTAGTTGCTTGAGACGGATGGCTGCTGAGAGGCCGGCGGGACCACCACCAATGATGCAGACGTCTACTTCGTCACTTTCTCGATCGATGCTCGCGGGGTCGAAGGTGTCTTCCTCGGCGGCAGCGCTGGAGTACAAGCGGGTGGAGGTCGTCGGGAGAGCAGCTGCCCTTCGAAGAGCGCCGGCGTAGGCTGTAGGGGAGAGATTGGGTCTTTGTAACCTGCTGGGGGTGGTTGACGATATGCTCCTGATCCCACGCGCAACCTGTGTTGTCCGTATCCTTGTTGTTGCCGATGTAGCTGTGAGAGATGCGGGGTTTGTGGCCGACGTCGCTGCCCGGCGGCAGAGGGTTGAGGTGAGTCGTGAAGAGGCCGACATTATGACACTCTCCTACTTGTATAATATGCGAGTCCAAACTCCCGGTCGTCAAGCAGGGGAAGAAACTATTTCGGCCGAGAGAAATAGACAGACTCTATGACCGCATACGGCCTTCTTTCAACAGTTTTTCTCAAACAAATTCCACAGCCGGCAACAGGAACAACAAGACAGCAAAGGCGGAAGAGTCAATGGTATAGGAGGGAAGGAAGAAAGAGTCAACGGCCGGACTCAGTCACTTCGGCTTCACACAATTCAACCCTCTTCCACTCCACTTCGTCTCAAACAGAGGCCAGGGCCGGCTTCGATTTTATTTTTCGGCCAAGAGACTGCTCAATGACGTCCCGCTGGGGCGCAACCCTTCACAGCCAGTCAATCCTCTGACATTTGAAAATCAGGTGGGGCCTGCTTTCGTGGGGTAAAGAAGAAGCCCGTGCACCGCTTACCCGGCACCCGCCCTAACCCCGCTCAGCCGAAGAAAGCCGAATTCAGGGACCTCCTTCCTATCAGCCAGCACATCAGCCAGGTATAGACACTATTATTCTAAATTACCATTATCTATCTATTATCTATCTATATCTATCCATCTCTTCATAATCATGATATATCCAAGCATATACACCCCCTCCACATATCTCTCCCTATCCAACTCGTCGCCTTAGATACCCTACATCCTCCGGTTCTGATCCGGAATCTGATACCGAATATTCCTCTGCTGCTTCTTCACCATATCCCAAAAATCATACGTCCCATCTTTATTCCACGCCGTCTGCTTCTCCACATACTTCCTCTTCTTCTCCTGTCTCCTTCTCCGTTTCTTCTCTTTTCTCCACATCGGTTCTAGCTTCTGCGTGTAACCCTTCTTGACCGTTTTATACCCACCCCGCATCATCTTGTATATCCCCTTGAAACCTCTCTGAACCCTCCAGCTAAACGCAGCAACGAGAGAGAATATGATGAGTAGAGCAGAGGTAGGGAGGGAAATCCAGCCTACTTCGCCGAGGGTGGGCATGTCCTCGTCGTCTTGCCAGTTTGTGACGTTCATACCAAACAAACCGGTGAAGAAGGTGAGAGGCAAAAAGATGACGGTGAAGGTGGTGAAGATCATGACGGAGAGGTTTTGGGAAGAGGCGAGCTCGGCTTGGAGACGTGACCAGCGGACTTCGTCGACTTGGGCTTGGCGCTGCACCATTTCGAGCATTTTTTCATACTGTTTGTGGAATATTAATATCATTTTTCTTTAGTGTTTAGGGAGGGAAAGCTCACATCATTCCTAGTCGTATTCACCCTCTCAATCATCTCCGTCACCGTCCCCTTAAAGTCATCCAGGTACTCCAACGCGTCATCCAAAGGCTCCTGCCAGTTCTTCCTCGTCTCTTTACAATGCATCTCGTAGTAATCTTTCATCTGCTTGACCGTCGACTCCTGGTTCTTAAACAACGTCTGCAACACCGTCAACTCGTCCTTCAAGTCTGCCAACTCGAGTAAGGCAGACGTGTTTTCCCTGTTTTCCCTCTCGGACCTCTCCAGTTCCTTTCTGTGCCGCTTCTTGATCGATGCTGGGCTCTCGCCTTCCCAGTCGGAGTAATCTGTGTCCTCCTCGTCGTCTTCATCGTCCATGCTGAGGGATTGAAGCCGGAATTGCTTCATGTTGAGAGTCATTCTCTCGGCCAACATACCAATTGCTTCGTCGAAGAGGCGGAAGATTTCGAGGTCAGGGTGGGTGGAGCGGTCGAGGAAAACAATAACGGCGTGGTAGACGATTAAGGCGGCGAGGTCGAGGGCGTTTTCGGTGCGGCCAGTGAGATCGCCGTTAAGTTCGTTGTAGACGCTATTGCGCAAGTCGGCTTGATGAAACAGCGTGCCTTCGGTTGGGGTGGAGTACCGACGGGGAAAGAAGGTGGTAAGGGTGGTCTTGTCAATAGACCAGAGCCAGAGTTGGTCGACCATGAGGATGTAGCCATCTCGAAGCTCGGCTTCGGTTTCTCCTCCAGAGTCATCACCATCGGAGCCGGAATTGCTTCCCGCTGAGCCTTTGTTCGAGTACATGGAGCTTCCGGCTGGACCAGCCTGGGACTTGGTAAGACCCATGGGTGGCTTCATAAGGGAAAACGTGTCCTTTTTGGTGAGCTTGTAGAGCATTTGATCATCATCACGGGAGTTGGTGTCCCGGAGGGAATGATGGCCGAACTGGTCCAATGTCCTTCGGCAGTTGAGAGGGGGGTCGAAGCCAATGTACTCCCAGATCATTTTGAGTTCGAGAGACTTCTCATCCGCGACATGCTTAGGAACCGGCTTCGCCCTGCCACGCTCCCGACGGTCCTTGATGATCTTCCGGCGCCTGATCATGCTCCGGTAAGTGTCAAAGTGAAGGTACGGCATATAGACAAACAGGCAGTTCGGGGTCAATGTAATTGGAAAAGTCGACGATGGACCAACCAAGGGGGTGGGTCGTGGCGAGGTCATGCCTGTGTTGGTTAAATATTTGCAGGTTGGTTTGAGAAATGCTGGCTGAGATTCTGAATGTCGGTTCTGAATGTGTTTGGATTGCCAGTTATCGTAATCAAAGAGCTTGGAGAAATCACGGCCTTGAGTCTGTGAAAGAACATTGAAGATTTCCTGTTCATTTCTTTAGCTTTGTTGTTATTGATAGCAAGGGAAAACCACATACCTTGACCCAAACAGGGTTGTTGAACGGCATATGGATCCATGTAAATTTCCTGAGCTGTGGGTTGGGTCGAGAAAAGCCGGCAGACGCCCCGAGTTCATGCTCTTTGAGCATAATTTCCGCCTGTTGCTTGGCCAATAAGTCCACCGTTAGAGGTCCATCTCCCGCAAAGTCCTTCCCTTGAATGAACAACGGGTCTGACATGGTGGTAGACACACTGGCCAAGCTTTCAGGGCTTGGAGGCCGTAGTTCAGGTACAGTTTGAGCCGGAACTCTCAAGAGAGCTGGTCTTTCAAGAGCAACAGGCGACCCGCTGATGATGATTTCGGGCCCTGCCCCAGCTGCTGCACCGCGCTGATGCCCAATGTCAGACTGATCTTGGTTGATGCCCAGGATGTTGGCATCAGCTGTTGTTTCGTGAGGCAACTGGGGTGGACGCAGGTCTGACCTCCCACCAGCACGGTTCGGGCTCCGAGTCCTTCTCCTTTTCTTCTGAGAGCGGTCACGTAGTCGCTCAGACAAGCATTTCTCTGGCCCTTTCTTCAAAAAGTCCTTGTAAGGATACTTTGTGGCATATAGCCGAATGATAGATCCTGATTCGGCGCTTGAGTCCAACCCCTGACCAGCGTAGTGCTGTGCGGCTGTCCAGCCATCTGGATCCTCGTAGAAACCAATAACCTCGACATGAACGTGGCTCTTAAGATAGAGCGGGTGATGAACATGATCACGGCTGAGTTCTGCCGATTTCAAAACTGCGCCCGCCAGGTCCCCAAGATATGAGACCAAAATTTCCTCATTATTTGGGCCGAACGCAGCTAGATGAGCATGGTCACTCTCGACACCAAAGACATCTTCTTGCCAGATATCAAGCAAGGCTGATTTGACTGACACCAATGGGGCAGTAAACTGCACCTCATTGGTGAACTGGGCACCAGACCCGGAAAGTAAGCATTCTCGAGTCTCATAGAACGACCAGAGGCGGAGCTCGCTTGCAATGTCCACAAACTGCTCATGCAGTTCTTTCAGCTTGGGGTTATTCAGATTAATCTCGTCCGTAAGGGATCTGGGAAGTGGTGCTTCAAGCTGAAGTAGGTCTTGGATGCTGTCCTTTAGATTGGGCATGGACATGTAGCTTGAGCCGAGATGGGGGGTTCCTTCGCTTTGTCAGCCTGGTTTCACCAAACGCCACATTATCAACATCATTGGGAGCCTACCAAAGAATGTGACGCCATGACAATCGTCCATGATATCCTGGTACTTAGTTTTCTGACTGGCTCTCACCAGAGCACTCTTGACCACCAGCCCACCAATACTGTGCGCAATGAAAAACAGGGGACGTGACTTTGGCATCTGGAATCAGCATTTGGTCCTCGAGAAGAATACGAGAGACAGCAGTAAGGTATACTTACAGATCCCCTGCGAATGTTTTGCACTTGCTCGAGTAGATCATTTGCCAGCGACTTCAAGTTCATACCCTCCTCCAGATGCCGGTGCCTGTACAGAAACACCCGAGCAATGTTGACGCGCTCGCGCAGTCTCAAAGTGACCCATGGGCTCGATCTGCGAAGTGAGCTCTGGGAGCTCCGGGTGCTCTGGTTGTTGTGGGAGATGTGCGACCCAACCTCGACATGGTAGTTGGACTCGGCGCTGCTGGAATCGCTATCGTAAATCCATGTCTGAATCGGATCCGCGCCCGGACACGGCACAGCGATGATGTCTACCTCGGTCTCATCGTAGCCATGACCGCCCACATCACCCCTAAAGTCGGCAAAGCCAGGACCAAGATCCACAGCAGGCGGGCTTGGGCTGCGTCCCTTGCTGAGACTCCGACCGCGCTCTGTAAACTCTCTGGAAGACCGGCTGGGAAGGGAATCTTTGAATTGAATACGGCTAGGTAACGCTTCGAGGGCGATGAGTTCCTCTGCCTCTTGTTTCTCCTGTTGTGTCTCCACCTTGTCGATCTCAGCCTTGTCTGTGGGGTTGTTTGCGCCGGTGTTTCCCTCCATCGCTCTTGGGACCCCGAAAGGATGCTATGAGCACCAGGTTGGCGTGGGTTGGGCACGCGAGAGGGAGCTGGTCCAGCGTCCAGTCGGTGGTGAGGGTCATAAAACCATGGATCACCAAAAGGATGAGAAGGGAGAGAGCATGGGAGAAGCGAGAAGTGATTAAAAGCCTGCCAAGGACTCTGCCAAGCACGGGCAGAGGCTGAGGGGACAACGGCCTTGATGGACCTTGCCATCCATGATCATCGAGACTGAGCCATGATTCTCGGCAACAAGCCCGCCGGACGAAACGGACGAGGGAGTTCCCGGCCTGGGCGCTGTTATTACGCAGCGACAGCGATGCCATTGGGCTGTTGTACCACACCATGCAGCCGGGGATGACAGACTTGCTGGGGCGCTAGGAGCGAAAGAAGCAGCTCGTGAGCCGCCTGTAAGTGAGTTTTTCTGCAACGTTGGACCAACAGCCATGTCGCCATTCTGGTAAAAGGAATCTGATATGGCGGCGGGACGTGGTGAATACGGATAGGATTATACGTGGTTGCTATGTCTGCCATTTTGAGACAGAACAAGGATGCTGATCAAGACGGTTGGCGGAGGGCAAAAAGAAAGCTTGACTGGTTGACTGGATGTTATGTGTGTAAACCAAGAATGGGGGATAGCGCTCGCAGGACCCACCTAAGTTGGATATGGGCACAGTGTGATGCGGTGAGCATGAACTTTGCAGAATGCAGATGTTGAAGAATATGGATCACCCACAGTGCCCGTGCATTGCCGTGTGTCAGCGATCTACACTTATGAGGCATGTAAAAAGTATGAAAGCCCTCTTAGACTAGTCCAATAGATTCGTTGCAATATCTAGGATATCTAAGTAAGGTACCTTATCTATGATAGGTGTACATAATCGATCCAACACTGACAGAAGTCCATCTGGCATTATCTAAGTGTATGCCTGCCGAACACCAAGGATCTGCCCATCAACATCGATGGACACCCTTCTTGCGTCTTATCAGGACCTTCAGTGAACAACTCGATGTATCTATGCATCTTGACAAGGCCTTCGAGGGAACACTGCAGGCATCAAGAACAAGAGCGCAGAGATGCCTAACACCCAAGGCCAAACTGTTGTTGAAGCCTTGTCACCCCACATTTTCAAGACTTCCAGATCGCAGTTGTGAAGGCGTGTCTCCAAGTACACTCTCACGTGACACTGCCAGTTCCGTCGCTACGATTGGCTGTCGGTGCCAAGCATCTCAGCGCCCCAAACTCAAAGGGATACCTAGCTCGGCAAGCAACACCCATTCTTGCCATTCAACAACGTCGTAAAAAAGCGACTTTCTCAACTTTCCATCTCGACCCCTATCCCACACCGTCTGAGAGCCTGCGGCCACGAGCACCTCCCACAATCCTACGTCGCGACCACAAGCCCGCCAGCAGCAGCCCTCGTAGTCCCAAGTAGCCCCAGCAGAGATCCCGCAAGACCCCTCCGCCGTACCACGTCCGTCTAGCGCCTCGCGCTCCCCCCTTCACTACGAAAGAATCGCTCTGTCCGGCTTCGCCCAGGATAGCAGCACCCGCTTTTCCAAAAGCATCCCACCTGGTAATCCATGGTCCCCCACTCCAGGAAGGGAACCTTCACGCCCAATCCTGCCTCCCAGCCCCTCCACACTGGCTTCGCCTACTCTCCGACTCCCTCTCATCACGGTGCGCTGAGTGCGGGTGCCAGCCCCAGTACCAGCAGTCCCACTGGGTCCAACTCCCTGACCAAGATTGCAGTTGCCCAGGTTCTCTTGCTCTTGAGCACCATCAAAGAGGACAAGGACGATCCGAGAAAGTGGAAGTCACAGACAGACTCTTTGCGAAAGGTGCGGTGCCAATCGCCCTTTATGCCGCTGTCAACCTACTGTCCTCTGCTGCCCCGCTATCAACTATCAACACCACACTCCCACACCTACCTTACTTCTGCCTCTTGTTGACCACGCGCTAACCTATTACTATGGCTTCTTCGCAGCTTATCGATGAGCACGGCATGGATGTGTATTCGAGATACTTCACGCGGCTGGTGGCCTCAAATGCCTCCCAGATCTTCCCCGGCTCGGGGCGGCCAGTAGCGAATTCAAACAGCAATAACCTCCACCTCCTCGTTACCGAAATGGAACTTCTCACCAAAGACTTCAGCCAAGCGAGAAAGATCGCCGAGTCGATCGAGACTGGCACCGAAGATATATTCCACAACTTTGACCTGTCAACCTTCATGGAACATTTCCAACTGGATGCCCTTGAAAAGACACTCTTGGCTCTGGCCTTCAAACTAGGTCCCAGGACTGACCTAAAGACTAAAGGTAAACAGCTTTTGCCGAGTGCAACAGTTCCTTTGCTGACCTTGTCTCGTCCTTGCAGCGGATGCCATTCTGTCTACCAACTACCCAACCTTTGTGAACATTTTGAGCCGACCGACTGGAGAACACATGGGCATGAGTCCCGATTTTGTTGCCGAACTGCTCGACCGCTTCATACAACTTCACCCGCCGAATTTCAATGCTGCTGCCAAAAAAGAGCTCGAGTACAAAGTGTCGACGCGGTATTCACAGACAGGAGAGGGGAAACCGCCCCCCTCGCAGGTCCTTGCAGCGTTGGATCTGGTTCGCCTCCTCGCTGACAGACCGCCGAATGCGCTGGCCCTCTACATATACCGTGTCGGGTCTGCCTTCACTCGGGACGAGGAGACGTGTGTGAGCTATCTCCAGAACCGACCATCCAACATCCAGCTGTCCGAGGAACAGGTATCTGCGGCACTGTTGTATACCACCATCAGCCAAACCCCGTCACACAGCCCCTCAATTCTAGTTGCGGCCCTAAGACGAATTCTTCCCGACAGCTTCCAGTGGCAGGATGTTGTTTCGTACTTTGATCACGGAAATGCACGCATCACATCGGCGCAGTTCTTGCGGCTGTACAACGCTTTGTTGCCCATCGCGCTTGAGCATCCTGAGAGGTTCAATATCCAACGTCTTTGGGGTGGAGAGTGGGAGAATCCCGAAACACAGCTCTCCTTCATCTGCGCCTACGCGTCACTCACCCCAGAACAGCTCGATGCAACAACCATCCCGGGACTGAAGCCGACTTTCACCGTGGAGGACTATGCCCAATCAGACCGATTGACTCAAGAAATTTCTGCCAATGCGGTTAGACATCCATTGGTCTCCGAAGGCGCCTTGTCCGCAGTCTTTAATGTTGCTCTGCACTCGATGCATGCCTCGCAGAGCACCGAGGCTAAGCGCCTGTTTCAAGACGTCGTTGTGCCTAATCTGCCCGTCTTTGTTGTTTCGGCGTTTGGAGTTCCCAGACCATGGCCCTCGATGGCCGAGGAAACGCTGGTGTCGCTGTTTGAAGGGTTTCTGAACAAGTCACCCGACTCCGACTTTGTGTTGAGCAGCCTTTGGAGGCGCGATAAAACGTGGGTGATGAGGCGGCTAGAGGATCAGCACGCCATGAAGCCCATCATTCTACCCACCATTTTCGAATATGCCGTGCGGCTCAACTGGCTTCAAGATCTGGTTTTTCTTCCCAATGGGCTTGGGCTTGATCTTGTTGCCTGGGCGCATGCTGAAGGCTATCTGGACTTGGAGCAGTGGGCGCGCCAGAACGCTGAACGGCCCAGCGAGATGGCCAAGGCCATAAGTCAGTTTCTGCTGATAAAGGCAAGCATGGAGCAGATGTTCCAGCGGGCTGGAGACGGCACACAAGCCGTCAAAGCCACCACACCCCTGCAGGTCAAGACTGTTTATCTGATGCTCGACATTCTGGACAAGTTCAACCAGAAAACTCCTGTTGTGGATCTGATTTCGGTTCAGAGACACTGTATAACATCTTACCCGCGCCTCATCAACTATGGTGAGGGTTATGACGACGTCATCAATGAGAATGGGAGGGCGGGCAATATGCTTCCGGCTGCGGCCACGGCCAAAATGGAAGAACACTACAAGAAGATGTATGGCGACGAATTGCAGGTTCGCAACGTGGTCGAGGTCCTTGAACATTACAAGCACTCTCGCGTTCCGCTAGAGCAGGATATATTTGCCTGTATGATTCATGGGCTCTTCGACGAATATGCCCACTACGTCGACTACCCCCTCGAGGCACTTGCTACTACAGCAGTGCTCTTTGGTGGCATAATATCGCACAAGCTGATATCAGGGTTGCCCCTCAAGATAGGCTTGGGCATGATCTTGGAAGCTGTCAGGGACAATCATCCCGACGAACCCATGTACAAGTTTGGCCTTCAGGCACTCATGCAGCTTTTTGGGCGGTTTCGGGAATGGCCTGCTTTTTGCAAGGAGCTCATCACGATACCAGGTCTTCAGGGTACCGAGGCGTACAGGAAGGCGGAAGAAGTGGTGCGCGAGCATGAAGAAGAGATGGCCCGCCCGCTTCGCAACGGCCTTTCGAGCATGTTGGGCAACGACAAGCAGCTAACCAACGGCGGCCTGGAGGACAGTCTGAACTCGGAACAGCACCCCCCTCCGTTCCTATCTGTGAATGTTGGCCCGCCTCCTCCTGGTATTTCCTATGAGGATCCCAGCGCGGATGCTCAAGGCAAAATTCAGTTTGCCCTCAACAACGCAACTGACACCACCCTGCAGTCCATCTTCAAGGAGCTCCAGAAGATGTTGGAAGTCAAGCACCAGCAGTGGTTCGCCAGTCACTTGGTGGAAGAGCGTGCCAAAATGCAGCCAAACTACCATCACGTCTACCTCGAACTAGTGAAGCAGTTTGAGGATAGACTGTTATGGACCGAAGTCTTGAGGGAGACCTATGTCAGCGTCCAGCGCATGCTCAACTCGGAGCTGACGTTGCAGAACTCAACCGAGAGAACTCATCTGAAGAACCTAGGTGGCTGGCTCGGCCTGTTGACCCTTGCTCGTGATAAGCCTATCAGACACAGCAACATTGCGTTCAGACAACTCCTGATCGAAGCTCACGATACCAAGCGTCTCATCGTCGTCATCCCCTTTGTCTGCAAGGTGCTGACCCAAGCGGCCAATTCGAACGTGTTTAAACCGCCGAATCCGTGGCTCATGGATATCATACACCTCCTCATTGAGCTGTACCATAACGCCGAGCTCAAGCTCAATCTCAAGTTTGAGATTGAAGTTCTATGCAAGGGCCTCAATCTCGATCATGAAGCGATTGAACCCTCTGGTGAGATCCTCAATCGGGCTCCTATTGAGGGAGAAGTGGGTGATCTTGTTGGGCCAGATGGCCTTGACAGCTTTGAGAGCTTGTCCCTTAATGGCATGGCAGGGGTGAACAGCTCACTTGCCTCGCACCCAGCTCTCGCTATTCCCGACCTGGGACCCAACCTGAACGTCCCATCAACCGAGGTTGTCAGCGCCGCGAAGCTGCACGAGATCGTCCGTCAGGCACTCACCCGTGCTCTGCAGGAGATTATCCAGCCTGTCGTCGATCGGTCTGTCACCATCGCGGCCATCTCGACCCACCAGATGATCCGCAAGGACTTCGTAATCGAGCCTGACGAGAACAGAGTGCGGATGGCTGCCATCAACATGGTCAAGTCTACTGCTGGAAGCTTGGCACTTGTGACTTCCAAGGAGCCATTGCGCGCCAACTTTACAAACTACCTCCGCAACCTCGCCTCTGACCTTCCCCAGGGTCTCCCCGAGGGTATCATTATGCTGTGTGTCAACTCGAACATGGAGCTGGCTTCTAGCATCATCGAAAAGTCAGCCGAGGAGCGTGGCGTCCCCGAGATTGAGGATCTGATTGAAGGCGATCTGGAAGCGCGCCGTCGTCACCGTGCTCAGCGACCCAATGAGCCGTTTATGGACCCAGGGCTGAGCCGCTGGGCCATGACGATCCCCCCTCCCTTCAAGCTGCAGCCTTCTTTGAGTGGTCTCAACGCGGAGCAGATGGCCATCTACGATGACTTTGCCCGGCAATCAAGGGTGACTGCAGCGGCTGCTGCTGCTGCTGCTGCCGCCGCCGCCGCTTCTGTAACGCCTTCGCACGTCCCTTCCTCCTCGGATGCTAGGTCCATTGCGAATGAAGTCCTTGGCGACCAGTATAACTCTGTTTCCACGATCCCAACTCCGGCCGAAACCCCATCGCTCCCTCATATGGGTGTACAGGCCCAGCATTATCCCCCTGTTCACGCTGGCATGGTTAATGGGCGACAAGCCGGTATTAGTCCCGTCGATGCTCGTAACGTCGCGGATCGGGTCAACAACTTCTTGGAGAAATTGGCGGCTGCCACCACCACCACGCCTGAGGAGCACTTTGACGACCTCCCTCGATCCCATGAGGTTATCAGTATTCACGACGCTGTTGTTCAGCTCACGATCAAGACTCAGCAGACATCTGACGAATTTGCTGTCTATGTGGCGAATCAAATCTCTCAACTTCTGTTCCGCCAGCAGCCCGAGCCCACTCTCCTCCTCTTGGAAACCCTGGTCCATGTGCTGGAGACGTTGCGTAAGGTCGCAGGACCGGCCACGAGCCAACAAATCCGCTTCCTGTTCCACCAGCAACCGGGGAGCGCTTTCTTGAACTTGCCCCTTATCTCGGCGCTGCTCAGAACGGATCTTATTGACTGGCACAGCATCGACGCAGCCATGGCGAAGGCTTTGGAGGAACGGAGCAACGGCTCAATCGAATTCCTCGAGTCGTTGATGGATCTCACGCTATTTAGTGACGCCCCCGTCAATCTCTACACCGACTTTGTCCAAAGCTTGGAGGAGGCATGGGCATGGATATCTGAGGATCCCGAAGTCCCAGGTGGCCAGCGGTTCAAGGCCAAGGTGCTGGGTCCCGCTCCTGAGGCCCAACTTACCCGAACCCCCGAAGAGCAGTTTGAGCAGTTCGACTACATCTTTGACGAATGGGTCCATTTGTGCAACAATGCGTATGCCTCAGACAAGGCCGCTGTAAAATTCGTGCAGCAACTAAACTGGCGACGACACATCCTCACCAAGGACGACTTCTTCGTCTTCGCTCGGCAAGCCATCGACAAGGCCGTTGAGCGCGCCGACCAGAGTGGCCACATTGACAGCGTCAGCACCGAGAGCCACCAAGCCATCGACGCGCTTATCAGGATGATTGTCATCTTCACGCAGTCTCACGATGCCCCTGGCACCAACGACTCCTCGCGCGCTGCGTTCTTGGACGCTATCCTCGCTCTTGGTGTACTTGTGTTGAACAGCCACCACGTCAGACGTGGGGATAACTTCAACCCGCGAGTATTCTTCCGCTTCTTCTCGAATCTCTTCCACCAGATTATTAGCCTGACGGAGAAGTTCCCGGAAAATGAAAGTGAAAAGATAGTGCTCAACTTTGCGGTGCGCTTGTGGGACCTTCGGCCGGCCTTGTATCCTGGCTTCGTGTTCCAATGGATCGGTCTCTTGGCTCACCGTGCCTTTTTGCCAACGATTCTGCGCATGCCCAATCAGGCAGGCTGGAAGCCCTTCACCAAGCTCCTGACGCACCTCCTCTCTTATCTCGGGAATATGTTGAAAGTTTTTGACGTTCCCCTTGCCGCTAAGGACCTGTACTCGGGCACGGTGAAGCTTTTGGCTGTGCTTTTCCACGACTTTCCCGCATATCTCTCTGCCAATCATGTGCAGCTCTGCCAGTGCCTGCCGCCGCATGCCACGCAGCTCATCAACGTAATTCTGTCAGCAAGCACGACGCCGTTCGAGAAGGTCCCCGATCCTTTCCGCCCGGGGCTCAAGATCGATCGGGTTCCCGAGATGAAGGACCCAGTAGCGAGCTCATATGATTTTGCTGGTCAGCTTCGGGAACTTGGTCTTTACGACATCTTGGAACAGTCACTGCAAAACGGACCCTCAGAAGACGCCATCGCCCAGATCACGCACGCGATGCACCGTGCCGACACTGAATCGTCCGCATTTGGGTTCGTACCTGTCACGGTTGACCGTCGGGTCATCGACGCCGTTGTTTCCCACATCGCCCATGCGGCCTCCCAGCGCGCTGCTAACAACAGCGATGCGCCCGTGTTTGTGCCCGGGGCCCCCGATGTCAAGACTCTGCACATGCTGGTCACCGAGGTGCCGGCAGAGACGCGGTACTATCTCCTCAGCAGCATGATGAATGAGCTCAGATTCGCCAACGCGTCGACAAATTACTTTAGCCACGCCATTATTGAGATCTTTGGTCACGATCTCGATGACCCGGAGGAGACAGAGATTCGACAACAGATTGTGCGGGTTCTGCTGGAGCGCATGATTGGGTACTGGCCTCAGCCGTGGGGTCTGGTGGTGACAATCCTCGAGCTTCTCAAGAACGAGAAGTTTCATTTCTTTGAGCTGCCGTTTATCAAGGCGGCTCCCGAGGTATGTCTAATCTTACTCTACGAGATTTTGTGTTCATCTTGATTTTAACTTGCGCCTTACAGGTTGCCGCCCGCTTCGAGGGTATCCTGCGCCCTCCAGTGGCATAGAGCGTTATGATGCAGTGGCCCACTCCCGCTTCTCGTTCATCAACGGATGAACCGCCAGATTCTGCACAACCATCACAGAACGGCTTAACCAGGTTGGGTCGAAGATTTACCAGCCAGGGGGGCATTTGCTGAAGTGGGACTCTGATGAATGAATTATATGGAGGGAGGTTCTTTGTTGTCAATGGCATGGCATTTGATCGATGCGCTTTATTGGTTGCGATTCTACTCGAGGGATGTTATAGATGAGACACACACACACAAATCATGGGATGGGGCGTTTGGGATTGGAGGAAGGGGTGAATTAAGAAAGGGAGGGGGTAATTAAGAGGAGAACAATGTGGCAATATTCGCGGACGTATGTATGTAGTATTATATTTAGGGTCAGCGTCCAACTCTCTGACAAGCGGGGGGTTTTTTTCTTGAGTGTTTGTAGGATTATGTATATGGGTGGGAGGGCGGTTAGCGGAAAAGCGAAATGAGGGGAATAAAAAAAGTTTCGTGCTCTCAAATTTTTGCAAGTTTTGAGATGTGTGTGAGGTGAGTGGGGGGTTGTGTGTGCTTTGTTTTTTTGGGGGTCGTGAATTAGCATGAGGTAGGTGAGGTAGGTAAGGTAGGTAGGTGTGGTGGATGAAGTTTGTTCTGAGGTTTTGCTTGTTGAGGTTTTACAAAGGAGGGGTTGTTTATTACTGAAGATCATGGGATACTTACCTGGAGAGGTTCAGGATGAAAAGGTTGAAGTTGTTAGGGATGAGGTTGAGGTTGAGGTTGAGCTTTTTCCATTTGCTTTTTAGCTGTGAGAGGGGGTATCCTGAACGTGCGATGAATGGGGAAGAATTTATAGATAGTCAGGAGAGAGGCAAAGGTAAGAGAGATGATGGTAGACTTTATGGGTTTAGTGAGGGTCTAGTGAGGGTCAAAGTGATTTGGAGTTTTCGGTCAAACTGGTCATGAGATGGAGTGTGGGTGAGTTTTGGAGTTGATTGAACACTAGGGGTTGCTGCTTACTTTGGTGTGGGAGTGAAGTTTCTGCAGTTTTTTTCGAGTGTGATGGCCATCTTGGTGATTGATGTTCGGGAGTGGTTGCGAGCTTATTATTTCTAGATGAAGAGCCGAGGGTCGAGTTGTACGTAATAAGGGGCAGGGGAGGGGAGTTGATAATACCGGAGGTTGTTAGGTCAGGGTAGGGAGGAGGATTTTGGCGGTTCTTCGTTCTTAGGGGGGGAAGTGGTAGAGATGGTAATATCAATACTAAGTAAGGATGGGTGAAGATTTTAGATGATTTGTGGTATATGTGGTTGAGGGGGTGCCTGAGTGAGGGGGAGGTATTATGAAGTTCATATAACACACATCATTGGAAGGCTTTCTTGAAATTGGTGAATAGCCCTTAGGTAGCACACTGTGGACCAAACAGACGGGCATTGTAAGTGTTAGATAGGCCTTGAGACACTGTCAACACACCTCGCAAGATGGTAGATAGGTCTGAAATGATAGCTAACGGGCGTTTGATTAGTATCAATATCCGTATCAAACTATCTCTAAAACCTATCGGCTAGCTTTTAAAACCTAGTGGCTATCTCTTAGGGCCTTTATCTCAGTAGCAGTCTCTATGTCTTTTGTCCGCGACGTAGGTAGGTAGCTAATAGGCCTTCAATAATCGACACGCCTTCAAGAATGGTTCAACAGACACTTAAATACGATCAGAATATCTGGGTATATGTCTCCATGTAGGCAGGCTGTGTAGGTAGCTTAGCAGCGCTTGATTCTTCAGTTCACGGTTCTCGAGTGTCACCCCTCCCATGGCGCTTTCTTTTCATGATGGGGTTTCCCCTCTGTGAAAAGCCTCCCCGGGGTGGTGAGCTTCAAAAAGTCTCTGGATTATTCAGGCCTATCACGCTTATTTATCAAGAACGGGACTTCATTCTATAGGCATAACAAATCTGCCGTTAATGCGCTATTCTTGGGAGTGGCTGGTCATGTTACACCCCATGCTTATTGAAAAGGCTTTTGGAAAAGACAGGAGCGCTTGCCGGGAGGTTAAACAATATGTTTCGGAGATGGATGGGGAGGGCAAATGAATCGTGAAACCTGGGATATACACATGTCAAGTAAATCGTTGAGACTTGGGCGTGATGCTGCCGCGATAACGCCGAGCGGCAAACACCCTCTCCCGGCAAGAACCCCAATCTCAATCTTCGAGCATACCAGTAATTACCATAACCGCGATATCCGCTCAAAAATATCAAATCTTGTCTGTTCTTGTTTTGTTTGTTTTTGTCCATGATCATGTGAACGCAGAACCGTTGGAGTTGATACCTGCCACGACTGCCTACATGCGCAATCCAACTTTACCTTGGCTTGTTTAGCTACTTGAGCTAGACGAACATTGCAGTAGCGCTTAAAGCAAAAGACCGGATTGTTGTCATGCCGTTTACGCATGAACAAACCAATGCAATTGTCGGCAGTTTTTTGGCCAAGTGTACTATCTCTTGCCAAGGCGGTGAGAAAGTTGAAAGTGGGAGGTGATGTGGAATGGAACGGCTGTGAGGGGGAGGGGGAACTTGGAGGGGGAGGGGAAAGTTGGGCGGTAAGAGAGAGAGTCTCGGTGTAATGTAAATTCCTACCCAACCATTTGGATTGGGTTGATTGGACCCCGAATCTGGGAAGGCTGAGAAAGAAGGGTTTGGGGTGCAGTGTCGCGTGTGGTTTGTCACTATCACTGGCTGGGTATAAGTGATCGAGTGGCACGCAACTGCCAACCACCTGTTTTTTTCCCCTTCGGGGGAGACTTGCCATACTTAAAAGGTATGGTAGGTCTAAATTATCATTTTCTCGGTATATTAAAACTAGAATTGTATATACTTCTCTGCTATTTATACGATTTACTTGCATTGACCTTCCTAGTACCTATAGACCTTCCCGGCGACTTTCTTTACCTATTTTATCCACTTCTTTATTTCGGCTATTTTAAAAGTTAAGTTACTTCCTATTAACCTTCTATTTATAAACCTTTATAGCGATTTTCCTTAACTATTCTATTTATACTTCTATATTGGCTATTTTAGTAATTAAGATTATTAAGATATTATTTTTAAAAATAGCTAAGGCTTAAGCTACTTTAGTATAGTTTAGCTTTAAATTTAAGGTTTTCTTAAAGCTTAGTACTACTATTAAATACCTAAATTTGTAAAGAATGATAATATCGTTTAAGTTTTCTACAATTTTAGTTACTTAATAGTAGAAACTTGTATATTTAGCCTTTAAAGGCTTTTTAATTATAGGGCTAATAATAATTTAGCCCTTAATAGTAATAATAGGTACATTAGGTAATGCTATTTTTATTAAATATAAAGCTTAGAAGGTATAGTTAGTAATACTAATCCCTATCTCTTTAGTAAGTAGAGATATATTTATTTCTATTTACGCTATTTAAGGGTATAATTGGTATAATATATACCATTTAAGTTACCGAGGTAAGATATAGCCTAAAAGTGCCAATCTCTATGTTCAGTAAATACAAGCACTGACAATTGTTGAGCTTTTCCGGTATTTTCTGTAGTACAAGGCGGCCACTAGCCAACTCAAAAAAGCTCACTTCAGCCAGGTTTAGTCATCAAACCTGTTTTTTTATCAGGTAAAGTGGTTGTTTAACTATCGTTCCGAGTATAAGTGATTGGAATATGTCAATTGGGCTCGAGAGATGAGAGAGAAACACACTCGATTCTTTTGATCCTCGAAATCTGTTTGATGCAGGTATCCTGATGGTGGGTTACAGCTGGGACTGGGTCAGACTTTGCATCTGAGAGCTCACGCTTGTCTATCGGCAACATACATGAATATTGATTGACAGTAGCAACTCGTCTTAGAAGAGTCGATACTTCTGGCTTGAAGTTTAGGGGTTCTGAATCAGGACCTCAAACATCTGGAACTAATGTAGGAAATGTCTCACAACGGAGGTAAGGGTTCACATTTCGCAGCGCGGCCGTTGTCAGGTCAAACGTAATGGGCAAAAAATATCCAAGTACGACATCGGCGGCGGACGGTGCGTTGAGATCCGAGCGGGGTATGATTGGCTTCCCGCGGCCGAAAGAGGCAATCCAGCTCAATAGACGTGCCGTGATTGGCCAGATCTGATTTTTGCGACGTCGTCTACCCGGGCCCACTTACCGCAAGAAGCGCCCTTACGGAGGTGGGGGTCTGTGTGAAAGTGGGAGAAGGCTGTCAAGCTGTGGTCCGTGGCAACGCAGACAAACGAACGAGGAACTGGGGGAGGACCAGAACTTTGGGTTGGCGCGGCTGCCGCATCCCTTTGGCTGGGCAAAAGAGTCATTCGGGGAGAGGCTGAATGGTTGCTGCCTGCTTGTGTAACTGATAACGGCGTTTGGCTACTGTGTACAGCGCTGCTGTTGCGGACAATTTGTCCCGGCAGTTTATGGAGCGCCGTTGAAGAGGCTCGGTTGTCGGATGGAATTGTTTGAGCATCGCGTGGTCACGACCACGAGCACAAGTGTGAGCCTGGTCTAGTCGGCTTCTGAGGCCTTCGTTTTATGGAGCAGGCCTGGGATATTGCATCCAGGGGCGAAGGGAACACTGACAACGAGGAAATCCACCTGCCATCCACTCCGATGCGGCCTTTTCGTCAGTTTCGTTGGACCCCGAAAAAAGTGTTATCATTATTATCAATCAATCTATCCATCTGTCCACCCGGGTGCCCGATAGGTAATGTGAGGCACGTGTGAGAACACAGCGAGGTTCCGTTGTTTTCCTGTTTATCAGTCCAACCAGCCTCTGCCACCACCTAGTGTCTGCCGAGTTCATTGTTGTAGCGGGGTCTTGATGTCACTGATCAACCCCAGCAGCGGGCTGTGTATGTAATATATGTCCACTGATGCTCTGATGACGGAGCAATTCTGCCTGCCGTCGTTCGCCATGCCTCGGATGAGCTAGAAAACAGGGTCCTTTTTGTTTCGAAGGGGGGCGATCAGAGCTGCCTTTCCTGGTTAACCGCTTCATCTCATTGGCGGGTGTCCAGTTTCGGCGTAACTGCCCCTCGGAGGATATGCGGCGATTTCCCCGCGATAACCCCAAACACGACAAGAGGACAAGAGTTGGCGATGAGCCTTGACAACGCTCGCGCAATGCAGAGGGAAGAGACACAGAGACACAGGATTCGTGACAGTCAGGAAAATAATGTGGACCCGCGCAGATGGATGATGAAGAGTGCAGCATTGCAGCAGCATGCAACTGCAGCTTCTTCTTTTTTTGACCCCACCTCTAGCGCCGATTCCATACCGCCTTTTTAGACGAATGGTGACACCATCCCTGCCGTGGCCCCCTGTCGCACCGGTCGTCTACGCATCGTAGGGGCTTGGCGTGCTTGGCTGCCACTTGCTGGGCCGTGCTGGGGTCGCATCCAGTGCCGTTGCCCCTTCCATCATCCAAACAGAGCTGGGGAGTCCCACCAACTTTTTTTTTCTGCCGTTTTCCTGCCATGCCCTTGAGGGTTCATCCACCACCTTCCGAACCCTCCGCTCTCCGCCCGCCCATTTCCTGCTCTCGCCTCTCTGTGTTCCCTTGCTTAGGTCTGACAAGAGAGTGACGGACGGGTATTTCGTGCTTCCTGCAGGTAACAAAAGTGTTTGGCGCGGCTGCAACAAAAAATAATAATTTGGAGATAGCTACGCATACTACCTGCCCACTTCAAACCCTCATTCTTAAAAATCGCTGTTGCCCCGATGGCCCCGACCACAGCCATGCGCCCCGAGCGTTCGGAGCGCCCATACAACACTCGTCGCAAGTCGTTGTCTTTGCACTCGTTGGGAATCCACGTTCCCGTAACTCACGCTGCCCGCGCCGCCGCTGCTGCTGCCAACCGAGCTTCTTCTTCCTCTTCGTCCTCCAGCAACAACTCTTCAACACAGTCAAGTATGGCTTCATCAAACACAAAGGAAGCCCCCTCCAGGAGGCTAAAACGCGCTCACACTCAGGATGACGACGATGCGCAAACCTCAGAGCCGTTGCCCAAGAGGCGCGACAGTGCAACAGTCAAGTTCGAAGTCACTCCCCCGCCATCCCCGCCCGCCACCCACCAGTCTGTCGAGATGGGCGAGGAGGAATCAAAGCCAATCGATATGGAGGCCGTCAACGACGAGATTGTCGAGGCCGTCATTGTTCAGTTGCAAAACACAGGGAACAGGCCGCACTTGGTCAAGGAGCTCGCTGCTGTTCTCATGCAGCAGCTCAAGATCGTTCAACAGTATGTTCTCTCCCCCATCCCTTCCTCCGAACCGGTTAGAGTTTCGGTCCCCCACCCTAGAGTCACTCTCTTGCTCACCATTTCACTCGCAGATCTGCCAACCCATGCGCCATCATTTCATCAAGGTTAGCCACCTACTTGAAGCGCAGCGGCTGGTCAGCTCAGTCGCCTTGCCCGTTGGCCAAGGAGCTCGAGTCTGTCCATCCAAGGCGCACATACTTTTACCTTACCACCTGCCCGCACCAGCCGCTCCCGGACCCGGCGCAGGCGGCCACTTTGAGCCACCTCGCGCAGAGTCGCACCATTATCTCTCCCTCCTTAAGTGGAGCTTCCAGCTCAGAGGACGCCGACCTCGACGCCATCCGGCGCCGCGAGCTGTCGCCCAGCCCCGAGGTCGACCTCTCGAGTCCAGAGTTTGATGACATGGATGACGAAATGCCGAGCACCCCCATCGGCTCTTATTCGCTTCCTGGCTTCTGTCTGCCCCCAACCTCCCGCTTCATCGCGCACCATTCCAACGGGCGCAGCAGCAGTCGCCGCGCGGCGTCGCCTCCTCTCGAAAAGGATGAGAAGGAGTTTACTCAGACGGCTACTGGCCTGCAAAAGAGGAAACTCAATGGCGACCTGCTCAAGGCCAACCCGCCTCCGGCGGTCGAGCAAGTACCCCTCCTAGATCTTGAAAAAGAAGAGGGGTCGCTCTTTGGCGGGAACAGCACCACTACCAGCAGTAACAACGCGATCAATCTGTCGTTTGTTTCGAGTCCCGCGATTCGGTCTTCCATGTACTTTCCCAGCAACAGGAAAGACTTCGAGACCGAAAGCTGGAATAAATGGGACAGCATGCTGGAGTGGGACCGCAGCCCTGAGAATATCGAGCTTGACGAGCTTGATGGGCTGTTGAGCGATTATTGAGCGCGAACACCGAAGGCTTCGGCTGGGTGTGTGTATGACGGGATGCGAGCATGCATAATGTTGTGTACGATCGGGGGTGTCGACAGTCTTGGCTGTATCCGGGTGATTGCCGGCAGCATCTCTTTTGGTCTGTTGTGACCTGTTATGACTTTGTCTGCGAATGCTTACGTTTTTCTGTTTTCTTTTTTTGTCATTTCATTTTGTCTCTTGGGCGGTTGGTCGGAAATGGACGGCAAAAATGGGCCAGGTCTCCCATAGACGAAGCTAGGTCGTTTGGAACGGTACCATCATGGCGATATTGCATGGCATGGCATGGCGTTTTATGACTACTTAGCTGATGTGGGTTGCATATGGCGTTTTTTAGGGGATTTCATCATATTTGGCTTTTGGTTGGGTGGTTTGCTTTTGATTTTCTTTATATCTGGCGTTTTCCTGTTGGCTTTTTGACGTTTGATTATGTCGTTCTGATCGACTCTACTCTTTCTGCTCAGTTTGTTATCACAAAAGGGGGTGGCTGGAACTGAAAAAGAGGGAGGGCAAAACAAAAGGGGCAGGGGGATTATGCCGGTGGTTCGGCTCGTAGCTTTGTTATTGGGGATAGGGAGGGAGATGGAAAAAGCTCTCGAACTCGAACTCAACTCTCTCTATAGTTTGTATCATTATTATTACCCCCTTGAGCAGGGAGGATGGAGGGAGAAGGCTTATTTCTTGGTCGCCTACTAGATACCTGCCTATTATGGCGAGAGATGACAGAGGACGGGGATACATGGATTCTTTCTATTCATTAGAGGAAACGATGAAGGGTAGAAAGAAGAAGAAGTGAGACCTAGATGTCTAGCGAGCTACCTTGGTTCGGGGGCTGTTGCTGCCAAGAGGGAAGAGGGCGTTAGAGATATAATCAAGTCTCCTATTACTCAAACCACACATCATCGTCACATTGTATCATAGAAGCTGCTCTTCTTTCTTCTACCTAGCCTGAGCTTCAATAGTAGCGGTTACAGGTTGAACTTGACCGGTTTCACTTGGACCTACCTGCCTGCCTTGTTCCTGCCGAGCTATATATAATTTTACTCTTCTTTCTTGACATTACTAGGACTGGGTCGTATCCTCCATTTGCCCTTCAAGTGGCATTGGGACGGCTGGCACCTACTGGTTTCCCAGGTGTGATGCCTAAGGGAGACGATACAGGTCATTCCAACAATGACTTCTATGTATGTACAATCCGCTCCAATGTTTTATTGTTTTAATTCCCCAAAAATCGTACACAATTCCCCCCCCCACCGATGATTTTTATCCTACACTATACTCATTCCTTCTTCTTCTCACCCTCCTTCTTGTCTTGCTCCTTCCGCCCCTCGTCATTAACCCTCAACTCCAGCACCACCGTCGTGCCCCCATGCCACCACGGCTTCTCCACCTTGACAACCTCCAACCTCCCCCCCAGCTCCTCCGACGCCTGCCTCACCAACCCCTCGATATCCCTATTCCACCAGCAGCCATACTTGGCAAAGTGCGACGGCGCGTACTTGTCCAGCCAGGTGTTCAGCAAGTTGAAATACCCCCTCCCGTGCTCCAGCAGCAAAATCCTCCCCGTATTTGGTGTTACTCGCTTAGCCATCTTCACCAGCAACGACTTCGGGTCCTTGACGGAGCAAAGCCCAAAGCTCTGGATAATAGTATCGTACCTCTCCTGGGTTTTCGGGAGATCATACTCTGCGTCTCCTAGCAGAAGCTGAACCCGATTGTCAAGCGCTGCCACCACGGGTATGACCTCCTCTGGGGAGGACAAAGACGGATAAGGTTCGGTTCGGGTTTTGGCCATGATTTGTTTCAAACCGGGGATGGACTCCCGGAGGCGGTTGCGCGCTACGGAGAGCATCTCTGGTGATACGTCGACGGCGGTGTAGGTGAGGACTTCGCCTTCCATGCCGCCTACGTAGTACTCGTGGGGGAGGACTTTGTTTTTGGAGCTGCTGCCGAAAAAGGAACTGTTGCGTCGTTTGATATCGAGGATTTTGGCCATGCGGGATTGGGCTTTTTGTTGTTGTTCCTCCGGGGAAAAGGAGGAGATGGGGTGGAGGACGTGGTCCCAGGTGTAGTAGGGGAGGTTGCGGCCTGTGCCGCAGGCTACTTCTAGGACGTGGCCTTTTGCGCGGGAGGAGAGGGAGGAGCGGAGGGAGGTGAGGCGGGAGAGGCCGGATTCGGAGGCGTCGAGGGTGCGGTCGAATTGGGCTGCTGTTAGGGGGGTTAGGGAGGGGGGGAGGCCGGTTGGGGGGCAGGTGTGGGGGTTGATGGGGGAGGAACAAGGGGAGGGAGAGGAAGAGGGGGAAGGGGGGGAGTTTTTGTAGGTGGTGGTGAGGACTGTTGAGATGTAGAGGGTTGCGAGGAAGACTACGGCTAGGGCGCCGGAGAGGGCGATTTTGCGGTGGGAGGAGACGCTTTCTTCGAGGGATGGGGGTGGGGGGGTTGGGGAGGGGGTGGTGTTGCGGTAGAGTTTTAGGGTTGGTTTGGGAGGGGAGAATTCTGCTGGGGGTGGAGGGGGAGATGGGGGTTTTCGTTTGGCATGGTGAAGTCGAGATGAGAGACTTAGTTGTCGTGAGTAGCTGGGGGTGGTGTGAGGTGAGTAGATGTGAAGCTGTGATGGGAATGGGGCCCTTGTCGCTAGGCGTAGTCGGGAAGCCATGGTTGTGGTTTGAGAGAGGCTTGTGACGGGTTTCACCTTACTCTCATAAAGGGCCGGGTAGGGAATCCGACGGTGGCCCAGGATGTGTAGAGTGTGAGGGCTCACTCGACCTTGATAGACAGTCATGAACCTCATGTGAGCCGAAGCTTTCCAGCCAATCAGACTCTTTGGGAAACCCAAGTGTCGTGGTTACATAAGCAGTGTTCACCTCGGTGAAGCCCCCACCTTCCCACAAGCGACCCCACAGCTGCCTGGGAGGCCCACATTAAACAGGCAGGGGTATCCTGATTCGCCCCTGTTTCTGGAAGCACTCACGCACACATCACGACTTTATGAACAGCGACACTTCTCAAGAACAAGTCTGATCAGTCCGGGAGCGAATTCAGAGGTATCAAGTCCGCAAGCATGGCGACACAGCAAGACCTCCAAGACCTCATACGGCTCATGACCGTCACAAGAAAGATGCCCATGCTCCAGGCTATGACATCAATCAAAGCTCTCCAGGCTGTTGATCTAAGGAGGTGAGCTATCAACCTGATATCTCACTACCACCTCGATGTCATGAGAAGCAACATCCTCTTCATGTTCCATTGAAAAGAAAAACGAACTAACAACTCAGCATCAAACAAATCTCCGAAGCCCCCCTCCCCACAGTCCAAGCAGCCCTCAAAGACGACAAGATCGCTCGAGCTCTCCAAAACGCCTGCAAAGCCGTCATCAAGAGAAATGCTACACCATCATCATCCCCACCCTCCGGCGGTGGTGCCCTCAAGCGGGAATCTTCACTATCGTCCACCTCACCAGCAGCCAAACGCGCCAAGAGCGACATCTTCATGGTTGGCCCTATTGAAATGACACCCCAAGAACTGGAAGCTTCTCTAGAATTACCAATATGCACAGACGAGGAAAGGATCAAAGAAACAGTCATCGAAACCAACCGAGCACCGCTGGTTCTTGCCTTTGCGGTGGAGATGCTGAGGTATACCATGCCTGAGCAGCCTTTGTCTAGCAGATTGAGTCTAGCTCAGGCGGTGGTGAGTGCCAACTCTAGGTCCAAAGCTGTGAGTTTGGGGTTGGATAAGGGGCCGAGTGCGGATCAGGAGGGGTACGGGGAGGGTCAGCCGAGGGTGAGGGTGATGGGTAGGGAGATCGCGGTGTTGAAGAGGAGTGGGTATGAGTGGAAGGGGGAAGAGAAGCTTGGTGGCGAGGATAAGAAGAAACAGGGGGAGGTGGGAGAGTCGCAGGCAACTACTGCGACGATGACTTCGACTTTGGGGCCAGCGCCTACGCCGACGGCTACTTGGTCGACGAGCCAGCCGATCAGCATGAAGGATTCCAAGTTTGTGGCGAGGGCTATTCAAGTTACGGAGCCGTCACAGAGGAGATACTTGATGGAGAGTTTGCTGTATGCTCACCCTGAGTTGAAAAGTGCAACGCATAACGCCTGGGCTTACCGTTTGAAGCCGCCGGAGAATGGGAACTGGCTCAGTCAGAGGATAATAAGGGAAGAGTCATTTGATGATGGAGAAACGGGGTGTGGGGAGCTTATGTTGAAGGTTATGAGGGAGGCTGGGGCGGTTGATACGCTTGTTGTTCTGACTCGGTGGTTTGGAGGGACCATGTTAGGACCTGATAGGTGGCGGTTGATGCGAAATGTGGTTACGTCTGCGCTCAGTGAGCGAATGCGAAAGACGGGTGGAAGTATTTCGTTAGGAGGAGAGGCTCTTTGGGGTCTGGATCTGGAGGCTATGAGAAAAAACCAGCCTGGTACTACGGTTGGAGGTTATGGGTCTGGCAAGCAGCTGCAGCCACTAACACATGTGGTGGGGATGCATATTCACCGGCCTGAAGCGGCTAGGTCGTATCTGCTGAGGAGCTTTGGGAAGCCATCACCACCAGCGGACGAAACAGCGACGAGCCCGGCAAAGAAAAAAGCGGTGCATAAAACGGCTAAGGCACTCGAGGCGGAGAAGGAGGAGAATTTGGGGTTGTTGCTTGGGGCGTTAAGATTGCTTTTTGATAGCTGGGCAGATCATCTTGATGTGGCAGAACTCGATAGGAGGACGTGGGCTTGGTACTGCGCCATTCGTCCAGAGGTGGATAGTGGCCCGAATGGCTGGGGAGGGAAGGGGGCGGTGAAGCTGGTGGATATTCTCAACCTGAGGAGAGGGCATCAAACGTGATTTTCTTGATTTTCTTCGAGGTCAAAAAAATCTCAACCCAGAGCCTGACCATATCGCAATGAGTTTTGCCCAAATTTGAGGTGAGTGATGGCATCATTTTTTCATTGTTTACACTCGCAAGGCGGACACTAATAGGGGGCTAAGACTTGGGCGCTGTGACTTGCACGGATACAGTGTAGCTTACACCAGATTTCTGGGAAGTTCAGCTGATTGATGGCATTCCCATGCGTTGGATGCCAGCACTTGCAGTTCCAAGATCCATTTCTAATGCAACACAATTGATGCAAACGATTAACCTGTCTCGATGCAGAATCCCTATACGCCCGACGTTTAGACCACGAATGTTAGCTCAAGACATCTAACAAATAGGGAGCAACAACCCGCCCTCCCCTCCCAAACACATCAATCAACTTCTTGAAGACCTTCCCACTTTTCAGAACGTCTTTCTGTTTGCCCCGAGGACCTTTCGGTTTCAAAACAGGCATTCCCGGTCTTGGAAAAGATCTCTTCAGTGTTTTAAACCCATAAAACACTCCAGGATTAAGCAAGGTGGGTTAAGTCCCCCACTAACATCCCTTCTCCAGTGGTGGGGAGCTGACGGATCATGCAGGTCAGCGGCTCGGCGCTTGTGCATTGTGGTTGCCCCTCGCGACCATCCAACCCAGCGTCAGCGGCAAGAAAGTCAACATTTGAATGTGCGGCAGGAAATCAAGAGTGTGCTACCAACCAAACCACACCCTTTTTCTTCCCTTTCAACACATTACATTCCAGATTGGCCTTTCTTAACACAGCTGACATATTGAACCTGTCTTTACCAGCCTTTATTTCCCGCTTTTTGGCAAACGGCATTTTCCTTTTGTGTCTCGCTGGGCGAATTTGCGGGTTATCATCATTTCGCAACTATCAGAGTGACGACACAGCTACGAGCTTGCCCGCAGGACCACAAGGGCGATTTTCTTGTGTCTTCGAATTTTACGATTTATTTTACCTAGGCAGAAAGAAAATACCAGGTCAACCCCGGTTTCGCTGCTCCGTCAGGCGTCATGACGGCCGATTACAATGACGGGCCGGCCGTCGCCCTTTCTTGTAAGTTGAAAAGAAAGAGACCGTCGGAATGGAATCGATTACTGACTTTGATGTGCAGTTGCCAACAACTTCTGGGGAAAAGATGATGCCGGTGTCGGCCCCCTGCTCGAGCGCATGGCCAATGCCAAGCTCACATGCGATGAACTTAAGAATTTCTATAGCGGTAGGCATTCCCCCTCCAAAGGCGATATAGGATTGACTGACGAATGAAAACAGCTCGTGCATCGATCGAGGACGACTACTCCCGAAAACTACTCTCACTATGCCGCAAGAACTTGGGTTCGCAGGAGATGGGAACCCTGAGGCACTCCCTCGACATCGTCCGGGCCGAAGTTGAATCGATGGGCAAGCAGCATCAGCATATCGCAGCGCAGATGAAGAGCGAACTCGAGGAGCCACTGGCTGCCTTCGCAGGCGGAATGAAAGAACGACGAAAGATTGTGCAGAATACGGTCGAGAAGCTGCTCAAAACCAAGGTTCAGCAGACACAGTTGGTCAACAAGACGAGAGACAAGTACGAACAGGAGTGTCTGAAGATCAAGGGTTATTTGGCGCAGGGACACATGGTCATGGGTCAGGAGGAGAGAAAAAACAAGGCGAAGCTGGAGAAGACACAGATCAGCTTGGCTGCCTCCAATGCTGAGTACGAGGCTGCGGTCAGGGCGCTGGAGGAGACGACGGCGAGGTGGAACAGGGAGTGGAAGGCGGCTGCTGACAAGTTCCAGGATCTCGAGGAGGAGCGGTTGGATTTCACCAAGAGCAGCCTCTGGACGTTTGCCAACATTGCTTCGACTGTCTGTGTCAGCGACGACTCTTCGTGCGAAAAGATCCGGTTGTCTCTCGAGCACATGGAGGTGGAGAAGGATATCATTACATTTATCAACGAGAAGGGGACAGGTCAGGAGATTCCGGATGCGCCAAAGTACATCAACTTTTGCCGTGGGGATATGGACTCGCAGTCGGAGGTGTCGGACGATGATAATTACTCGGTTGCACAGTTTTCGAGAAGTATAAACCCGGCTTTCCGCTCGTCGTCACCACAGCCTTCTACTTTCGAGTCTCACCACGACCCTAATTCGGCGTTGGCACGGAAGATGGGCCATGGTGATCCCGAACCGCCACGAAGCCAAGCGGCGGCTCTACCCCAGAAAGCGATTGCCGCTGCAGTTCCGGCTCTTCCTCAGCAAGAACCAAAGCAGGACCAGAGGAGGGCGCCGCCTCGGGGCTACCAGCCTCCACAGGCCAGCAATTTGGATTACAACCCCAATGAGTTCGCCCCTGTGCCTCATGACCCCTATCCGATGGATGGCATGACCATGCTCTGCAGGCCCACCGCTTCAGACCTGAGCACTGCGCCGTCTTCGTCATCGGCGCGACCCTCTAGCAGAGATTCGCACAGCGAGACGTCGTTCTCTAGTCAAGAACCGCCTCAGCAGCAAGCACTGGCGCCAGTGAAACAGCAACAACCGCCGCCGCAGCAACAGCGGGCTCCGCCTGTCCAGCAACACCAGATCCAGCAGCAGTCACAGCAGCAACAGTCGCCACAGGCCATCGAGTCTCCTGATAAGAAGGTTCTCAAGAAGAAGAGCGGGTTCTTTGGGAACAACAGCCCGTTCCGGCGAAAGAGCACCAAGGAGGTGGCGCCGCCCAACAGCCGAAATACCTGGCATCCCAGCAATAATCAGCGCCCGCAGCTCGCGGCAGCGTTCAAAAATGACCAGGTCATTGCTCCTGACCGCAGCGTCAGCCCGGATCCCATCGCTGCCAACGCCAGTCTGGCCCTGAACGTGGGTGGTAATGTCTTCCAGGTCGACGACACCGCTCGGCAAAAGCAGCAAGCTGCGCCGGCCACTCCTGAAGATGATCCCATCGCCATGGCCCTAGCCGAACTCAAGGGTGTGACGTCTGGTAGCAATAAGCTCAACGGAGGCCCAGGTGGCGGCCGTGTCTCAGCCGACCACTACCACGGCATCGCCACCCCTGCTCCGGGAGCCCGCTCCAGCGCCATGTCGGTCAGCGGAAATAGCGCCGTCGTTGCTGCCATGCGCGGTACTCCACCACCCTCTTATGACCAGCAAGTCCAGGTTCAGCGTCTGGGTGTTCCCCCTCCGGCGGTGACCTCCAAAGCAATGAAAGCCGCCTCGGAGAAATTCCAAACCCAGACCCGGAGCCTGTTTGACGGCGGTCGTCCCGGTTCGGGAGGCGGTGCCTCAAACGATTACTCCCGGTCGATGTCCCGCCCTGGCACCCGAGGGAACGACACCGTGAGGGCCACCTCTCCCGCGCCAACAAGAAGTGCCTCGCCTCGCCCAGCTTCGAGAGCTAGCCCCTCCGTTGCTGGCGGTTACCGTAACGGGTCTTCCTCCCCCAACCCCTTCTCTTCCTCTACCGGAAGCCAGCACCAAAACCAGCACCGCGGCTCGGTCTCGTCGCATCATTCCCACAGCCAGTCCCAGCATAAGAACTCTTGGTCTTCTCGGTACGATCAGGGTAGAGGTTCGCCCAGTGTGATGGGCGACGCGCACCGCTCTGCCTCCCCTGCGCCTTACAGCCCGAGGGCGTCACAGAATGAGTACACGCACCGCCCGGCGAGCAGCATGTCGGGGCATCATGGGAATAATTCCATGGCGCTGTCGGTGGCTGGGTCGCTGCCGCCTAATGATGATAGTGGGAGTCAGTATGGTGGTTCCCAGCGGGGGAGGCATGCAAGGTCGAATACTGCGGGGAATATCTCTGTGAGGGCGGGGTCGAGCGGGAATATTGTTGCTAGTAATATGAGTTTGTATGAGGGGAGCGGTGGGGGAGGGGGTGGGTCGGCGGCGAGCAGGACGAGGAGCAAGAGCGTTGCTGCTGGTGGTGCGGGCAGTGGGAGGGATAGGGATAGGCAGGTGGGGGATCCGGGGATGTATACTAGGGATGGGAGGGCTATTATGCATTTTGGTAAGTCTTTTTTCGAGAAAGGGTATTGAAAGGTGGTTGGATGAAATGTAGAGCTGACAATGATTATGATTATAGCACGGGCACTGTATATGTACCAAGCGGCGATTCCGGAGGAGCTGGGTTTTGCAAAGGGTGATGTTTTGGCTGTGCTGAGGCATCAGGATGATGGGTGGTGGGAGGCGACTGTGCAGGGGGGAATGGGCAGGTTGGGTTGGTGCCGAGTAATTATTTGCAGCCTTGTTAGGTGAGAAGATTGGGGGGGGTTGCAAGAGGAGGATGGATAACAGAGGGGTGGAGATGGGGAGAGAGTTTGGTGCGTTAGGAGTGGTGGGGGGTAGAGGTGGAAAAGAAGACGTTGGGACGGGGTGAATCCCTCCCAAAGTCTTCACGGCGGTTAGGCTTGGCTGGGTGGGTCTGTCATGATCGTTGATGATGAGGGATGTCATGTCTGGGGCTTGGTTGGGTGTTGGAAATCTGGGGGTCAGGAAAGGGCGGGCGGCGGATTGATGATGATACCGGGATGTCTGAAATGTGTATATGGATTCGATGGATGGATGGATTTGTATGGGTTGCGATGGATGGTTCGAGCGAGCTTGTTTTTTGTTCTGATTGATTGATGGATTTGTTGCTTGCTTTTCTCTATACCTTTTTTCTTTTCTCACACACATTGGATTCTTTGCGTATCTGGTGGTGGTGAACTTTTTTACTTCATTTCTTCTGTTGGGATGGTTTCAGTTATTGCTACTACGACTACCCCCTTTTTTTTTGTTGCTTGTTTGCTATTGAGTTAAAGAGAGATGAAAATGAAAAATGAAAATGAAGGTATTCAGATGGCTATGTTTGTGATGATTGATAAGTGAAATGTGTGTACATAGACGCCAAGACGCGTGTACACTAACGCTAAGGGACATGACATCAGCGCGCAGGGATGGGCGACGGGTAGGGAGCTCTGCTGCTCTTCCCAAACGCAACCAAACATTTTCTTTCATTACCTTTTTCGCGACTGCCCACATGCCAATGAAGGCGCCTGAGTTTTTGACAGTCACTGCCCAACGGATACAGAGTAGTATAGACATGGCGCATTCCTGGCGTATTTGACCTGACAATACCGAGACCCTGCAACATGGTGATAGTCAACCCATAGCTATTTTCCCTCTCTGTGATCCCAAGCTGCAAGACCACAGCAGCCATTAGGTTTCTTACAGCCAGCCCACGATGGTATGTCTCCCCTCCTCCTTTCCTTTTACTTCAACATCTCTGATATTGACCTACCTCCTTTCCAACCAGGCCAAACCACCCAGCGCCCCCACCGAAGAAGACGACGACTTCGCCCAACTAGCCCACCAATGGTCGCAAATCACCGCCGGCGTCCGCGCCCTGCTGCGCGAGACAAAATCGGGGGTGTTTTACCTCTTGACGTCGCGCACCTTCCAAAAGAGTTTGATTAGCTCGATCCTGATCCTCACCGCGAGCGTGATATTGTATATTGTCGCTGCGGTGGCATATGTTGCGTTTTATTATGCGTACCTCCCGAAACTGGTGCAAGAGCAGGAGGTGTATTTGCATTATGGGTACCTCACCTTCGTGCCCCCCCTTTTTTATGTTTGTTGCTGTCTAACAGATTGATGTGATGAAATAGCTACGGCCAAAACCCCCTCGCTCTCACTCCGATAACCCTCCTCCCCTCCCAGCCGTATGATATTTCGGTTACGTTAACCCTCCCCCTGACACCGGAGAATACCAAGAGGGGGAATTTCATGGTGGTGGTGCATTTGCTGGATATTGACCTTACCGACCCTGATCTTCCTTCCGGAGCGTCATCATCGCAGATGTTTCAGTCAAGAACATTATACAACCCCTCAGTGTTAATCGACAAAGCCACCGGCCAGTCAGATTTTGTCACGTCGCTTTCCTTGGCGGATAACCTCAAGCCATCCAATATCTTGTTGACGTCCGCCCGCCCGGCGATAATTCCATATACCGATCCGTTGGTGAGCTTGGCGAAGAGGATTTTGTTTTTGCCGTATCATGTGCTTTTTACCCAGAGGGCGGAGGCTACGACGCTGAGTTTGAAGATGTTGGAGAAGGTGGTGTTTGGGGGGAGGGAGAGGAGTTGGATGATGACGGCGGCGACAAAGGGAGGGGAACGAGGGGGGGGAGGGGCAGGGGGAAAGGTGCCGAAGAGTATGGTGGTGGAGATTCAGGCTGGGCAGGGGCTGCAGGTGTATGAGTGTAGGGTTAGTTTGGTGGCGCAGTTGAGGGGGTTGAGGTGGTTGATGTATCGGTGGAGGGTGCTTAGTTTTGTGGTGATAACGGGGTTGTTTTGGGGGGTGGAGATGGGGGTTTTGGGGGTTACGGTTGTGGTTGTGGGGGGGTGGTTGGAGTCGACAAATCAGACTGAGGGGAGGAAATTGATTGGAGATGATTGGGAGCAGGATCGGGTGGCGAGGCAGAGGGGGGAAGTAAAAGAGGAGGGGGAGGAGATGTCGGATACGGAAAGGACTTTTCCTACGGGACGGGGGGAGATGCCGTTGAGGTATGAGAGTTCTTCTGGGATAGAGGGGAAGGGGATTAAGAAGGAAGAGGGAGAAGGAGGGGGTGATGGGTTGGGGATATTGTTGACGAAGATTCCGGATTTTGGGGAGCAGGGGGATGATGAGGAGGATGGGGAGGGGAGCGGGTGGAGGGATTCGGGGATTGGGACGAGTGCGAGTTATAGTGATGCTTTGAAGGGTGGGGGGGATGGAGGGGGGCCGAGGAGGAGGAGGGTTTCTAGGCCTTGAAATGAGGTTTTATCATGGTTTTGTTTCTGGTAAGTAAATGGATGAAGTTGGAGTTTTTTGGTGGGGTTTCTTGGGTGGTTACCTATCGTTGAGATTATTTGTTGTTGTGGTGATTAGAGAAATTGTTTTTAATGTGATGCTGAGGGTGGGCGTGAGGTTGTAAAATGGGAGAGAAGGGCATGCCAGTTAACGAAGAAGAGTCCGCTTACAGGATGGATGGGTTGAGTGGTGCAATGCTAGAAATGTGAAGAATATTATC
This sequence comes from Apiosordaria backusii, assembly GCA_030549205.1. Classification (NCBI taxonomy): domain Eukaryota; kingdom Fungi; phylum Ascomycota; class Sordariomycetes; order Sordariales; family Lasiosphaeriaceae; genus Apiosordaria; species Apiosordaria backusii. The sequence goes on from JAUKTV010000003.1 coordinate 2,935,797, forward strand.
TGCAAGTCTAAGGGTGTGTGATGGAAACAAGAAATACAGCACTTCCTTCTTGAGGGGCGAAGCCGCTGTATTATTGTGTGTGTGTGTCTCTTCATGGGGAGACGGGCAATAATCCGTGTCTATTTTTTTTTGTTAAAGCTTAGAATGGCGTACGTACTTTTGAAGCCTATGTCATCCAGGCTGCTGGGGGAGGCGGGGTTTGGGGGGTAGAATGTTGTCAATGTCCTGTCTGAGGTAGTAATTCCATGCCTGACTGAAGTACAAGTTTGTCCCTTTTTGATGATCTACACGACAAAATGAATGTGGCTGTTCAGATGGGTAGGTATGCATGTATGTATCCCCGCCATCACCACCGAGGATTGATACCCCCTTCCTTTCTTCAGTTTGCTATTACCACCCGCTCACCCGCTCACCCCCCCCCCCCCCCCCCCCCAATGCTCAAAATGTACCCACTAGGGCGGCGGATTTTCCGCTGTTACCATCTTCTCTTTCTATCCCGTATGTGTGTGATTGTGTGTGTGCCTCAGTTCTCAGGTGCGTCGAGTTTGGGGCACTCAGCTCGAAGGATATATCCTGAATGGGTTACGGTAGTAATCCAAGACCGAAAATATAAATACAACTCCAAGATGCCGTCAGCACAAAACTTACTGACCGACTGCCAGCCCTACCAAGCTACCCTACATGCAGGGGCTAACCACCACCCTTACTGTAGAATCTGAGTAAGCGGATGGATGGATGGATGGAATTTGAGGATGAATCATAGGCGCAGCTACCGAGCGAGTCATAGAATTGGTAACAAAATTGTGATGTATTGGAATAGGTAGGTAGTGTATATTCTTGGTGAGATGATGCTTGTTATGTTTGCTGTTTCTTATTTGTTTGTTATAGTCTCTGTTTCCTATTTGCTGGTTGTGTTTCCAGTTTCCCATTTGAATGTTATGTTTCCTGTTTCCCATTTGCTCACCATGTTTCCTATTTCCCATTCCGTCACGCTTGCGATATCAAATCCTAGGCCACCCCCCCTCCGCCGTCCAATAACCCCCCCCAGTCACTACCTCGCCCCCCTCGGACTTAAAAACAACGCCTCCTCTCTACCCCACGAGACCCCATAAGACCCCATGAGAAGAAGGAAACAAGCGTCTGGATCCTCCCGTACCCAATACAACGGGCCATGCATCAACGTACCGCCACACTGGCATAGTAAAGAAGACCCAGACCATCGGTGACGGTGATTTGAACCCATGTCCGCCGTAAAAGACCTTGTAAAATGTTCCCCCCTCGGTTCTGGAAGTAGTTTAGAGCTCTCGCCCCCTCCCCACCCCTTGCTCACATCTGCGCCCGGTAACGATCTCTTCCGTGATGGTTCCTGCTGTATTCGACCTCAAGATTCGAGATTTGCTGAGGTAATATATGTAGTGTGTGGTTGGGATTCGTGGCTTCGAAATCCTAACCACGTGAATCATCCCGTTCAGCCCTACCCTCCTCCTTCCCCTATCCCGGAGTGACCTGTTCATGCCCTGTAGAGAAACACTTCCTCCATTGGGAATGATTGCCCGCCCCCCAAACCAATGAGCTTGCCTCATAATCGTCCCAAAGATACAAAAAAAAGAACCTTGCCTAAGCGAATGAATTAGCTCAGTACATCCACTACTGCTGACGCTGTCCGATCGAAAATGCAGAAGAGATGGACTGTAGGGCTTAATTGATGACATGCAGCAAAAAATAGAGCTTCTTTGCAGTGTAGGGCGTGTCTGATGGTCTCATCTCCGGTGGACATGATTGGGTTCTGTCACGCACCAGAGAGAAAGAAAGTTTCGATTAGGTACTGCCAAGCTGCCGTCATCCGTCCCTGCTGGGCCCCTATGAACGGGATGATGAACCCTGGGAAGAAGAACCCGGTGGGCTGGATGACCCTGATCCAGGTGGCGTCGAATAGTAGCTCCGAGCATAGTTACTTAGGTGGTTCTGCAGATACGCCTCTTGAGAAGTAGGGGCTTCGTTGCAGGCTGACAGGAACACGATGCCGAGAGGTGAAGCTGGTGAGGCAGTCCATTGATGCTGTGATGGAGGTTGCCGAGACTCATCGGATGAAGTCGTGGTTTGGTTGCTATTGCCGTTCATTGTGATATCGCGATGACTGGGTGCTTCCCGGGGTAGCGGGCGTGGTGGTATGACGATGCTGATGAAGCTGCCCGCCCTTGACGTGATATGTCTTGATGTTCTATTCTCAGCAACTTTGCAATTCGATTTCCAAACAAGGGAACAAGTCAGCAAAGCATCTCGTTACTCATCCCATCAGAGCAAAGGAGCACGCCCTTTTAGTACTGCTGCCCTTGTCGCCCATCCCCAAAGCGATCCTTTTGGACACTAATATCTCGGACTCTGGCAGTGCCCACAGCTCGGATTATAAGCCGTCTGCATGGCGGGCCCGGCTTGGTTCAGTGGTGAAGGGTGCTGCGGCGATGCGAGTTGCGCAGTGCGAACGAGACCAACCAATGCGGTCCTTTTCCGCTGGCGGCCAAGCGTCCAATCAGATGACATCTCCGCGGTACTTCAAGCGCAAGGCGTAGTCCTACACGCTTTCTCCGTCGTCGATATCAGGGGTTCAGGGTCAACATTGGAAGGATTGAATATATATGCGGATTGCTTTTGAAGATGCTCAAGATGCACAACCTGTCAGGGTATCAGCTACGCTTTCCCTATTCGAATCGAGCCTTCTTCACTCTGTCAGCATTGTCGGCGTATTGGTCACTTACACCGAACCCGGAATCATGACAGGTCCGAATCAAAGAATGCACTGTCTGGTCCTTGACAGGAAAAGAGAGCTGACTGAAGTGCGTCGATATCATGTTGCCGACCCGAAGTTGGTGCTTGGGCTAACAATGACTTGGTGACAGGCTCTCGAGATCAAAGATGACTGGACTGGTGTGACTGATCCGGTAGAGCGGAGGCGTCGGCAGAATCGTCTTCATCAGCGGGCATGGCGTAAGTTCTTGGAATGATGTTCCTGGCTGGGAGATACTCCATATGCTGCAAGTGACTAACAGACGGCTCTTGTTCGATATGTTTTGCAGGCAAGCGGAAGGCGGCCGCAAAACAAAAAGATCAGGACCAAACAGGGGTGCCACGCGATGGGACTGCTGCAGGATGTCCATTACCGGCAGAGGCGTCCGATTTCTTCGTTGCACCAACGGTTCCGATGCCCAGTCCATCCGCTTTCTCCGACTTCATCCCGTCTTCTATCGCCGAGTTCATGCCCGTTCCGGCCACCTGCATCCCGTCGAGTAGTAGGGCTTCAGTCCAAACCACACCAACAGACTTATACAATGCGCATTTCCCTTGGTCTCCGCCGGCCTTCCCAGACACCTTCCCGCTCTCAACCTTTCGGGCGGCAGACCGTTCCTGGATACCGCTAGCTCAATATAATTCCCTGAGAGCGTATCTGACAGACGTGGTCGTAAGCGTGTTCCTAATTCCCCTCAATATAGACCGCACCTCTTTACGGCCCACGCCATTGCAGAAAAGCGTCCCACACGACAGTTGGATCGACTCGATACCCTTTCCCAAGCTGAGAGACAATCTAATCATGCATCAAGATGTGTATGACACGACTGAGTTTTACAATGACATCGTAAGCGGCGGTTCTCAAGGGTATCAAGACGATGAGGCGGATATGGTTTTGTGCGATTCTGGGGGTGAGGAGGGGTGGGAGTTGAGCGAAGGGTTTGTAAGGAAATGGAGCCCTCTCCTAGAGGGTTGCGAGATCCTGGTGAGAATAACACATGTGTAGAGTTGGGAGAGGATATTTAATAGTAATCAATAGACAGAGCGAATCAAGATGCACTCGCATCACACAAGATGATTCCTCTGTTGTCTGGTAACTAATCAAGACATTGGATATCAATCTGGTGTCATGAGTGTGTAAGTGAGATGGCCCGTGCATTCCTTCGAGAAGGATAAGAAGGCTGCTGATGTGCAAGGATGGTGGTTGGTGGTTGACTGAATCGCTCGCTGAGAGACATCAGATCATTCATGCCGTGCTTCAACTCCACAAGGCGGTACTGATGGTGTGCTCTCAGAGTAGTGCAGGTTGTGAATAATGTGTAGTTTCTGTTGCTAATTGTGTTGCCACAGAGAGAGAGAATCCCGTTTAACAGCGTGGGCAGAGGCTGCCATGGAGACATGGAATTGCGTCATGAACCTGCTGAGCTGCTTGGATCAAGTGGTGAGGTATTTTCTTGGCACGGTAGACTGCAGTACTCCGCAGCAGCTCGAAAGAGAGCGAAGGGAGACGACGAGACCCGGCCCTACCGTCGTCTGTTCGATGAGATCTGGGCGGAGCTTCGATATTTTTCGAACTGCTATAAAACGCCCAGTCGCGGAGGGCATGCCAAGCACACTGGCTTGAATGCCAGCCGGTTTACAAAGGGCTAAAAAAGTGGTTGAAAAATGGTGTTGTATCGATGAAAAGGCGGTCACCGCAAAACGACGCTGGTGGGGTTCCCGCGATTGGTAGGAGCTGGAAGAATTCTCTGTTGGCGCATGAGCAGACTGCAATGCTATCAAAATAGGCAAACAATGCAATCAAAAGACGTCGTGGAATTCCCGAGGACCCTGTTTAGTGACCGTATCGTTTCGCTGATGCATCACACGTGGATCTCAACACTAGCCAATCACATCACGTGAATATCCAAGCTCGATCGCCCCGCACATCAGCAAAGATTCAGATACCCCGCGCCATCTGGAGAACTGGTCCTCGACAAGTGTTGGAATCGAACAGCTCATCGCTCATTCAAACACAGACTGGTCGGTGAGAGGAAATCTCTTCTGGTCATTTGCAGATTTGGGCAATTCCAGAACTTCTGTCAGCCATCTTGGCCAGCACGTCAGGTGGATGCACAGTTCGAGGTGGGCAGCCCAGAGATGCCAGGGGAAAAGGTACCTGGGTCCGTGCCACTAGACTGTGTACCTTGATGACTTCTTGTTATGAACAACTCCTCGATAGAAGATGTCAAAGACCCTCGTCTGATGTCTTTGGAGGTAAAGGCGTCATAATATCTATGATGCCATGTATCAAGTCAGCAAAGGGAACAACCCAGCTCACCATTCAGACTTAAACTTGCGGGATCAAAGACGGTTGGCGGGACGAAAAGACTCCGTTTGATCGGGCGAGAGCTGAGCGCTGACATCGCCTCCAAACGACGTGGCTGCTCCTTAGGTACGAGACGGTACGTGCATGTACTTGTTGACTCCACGTTCCTCCTTTTGAGGAGAAGACGTGCTAGCTGGTTGAAGCGGGCAGAAGAGACCACGAGATCCTGGCAGTGCAGCCTCTGCCGCTTTGGAATTTGGAGAGCTTTCTCGTACACACAGTACGAACTAGAGCCCACACTCCACTCCTGGAGACCGGATTTGTAGCAAATGACGAAGAAGGCATTGCGGTAGCGATATAAGTGGCCCGCCAGCGCCGCCCAGCTTGAGTACAACAGGTTTCATCATCGTCCAAAGCAGCACCCAACACCGCTGTGATTCTCATAAACATTCAATTGGAATTCTGTCCTCTTTTATCTACGGCAACCTCAATATACATACGGTAAGTTGACTCGCGGCCTCACCCTACTCATGAGGCAGCTACCCCTCCATCAGCCAGCCCCTTTTCCACCACACCCTCCCCAGTCAGCTGCAAGCGGTCTGCCAAACCAACCATGGGCCAGTTGCGAATGGACGAGTCGTCGATCCCCATTGTGCAATTGTGCAACATCGTGGGCCATTCCGGCTGTTTCCTTGGTCGCAGCAGGTGTGAGGCACACTCATATCCGCGATAGCATCTGTAACGCGGAGCCACATGTTCCTGTCATGTAACCGCATGAGCTGGAGCTGTTTTCTCTCTCATCACTATCTGCTTGTCTCGCTTCTTATCGGCCCGCCATTCGTCTCAGTCTGGCGGTGACTCGTTATCTGCGGGCACAAGGCTGCGCGGCTCAGGTACCGTGTTATCACTTCTGTTGGGCGCACTTATCTCGCATCAGCTCCAAGCCTTCCATCTACACGCTCACCGATTCTCCTGCTGCATATGCTAACCTAGTCCTGCCGTTGTTCCAGACGAGCTACCTTAGTGTACTTCCGCAGACACCAGACATAGGACTGTCGTCGTGGTACCGCACTCCCGCAAGAACCCGATCCTACCCATCCTCCCCGTCTCACCAGCTCGTCCCTCCTTCCGCTATCGCACACGAGCTCCCAACGGCACCTCCCTCGACACTACCGCACAACATATCTACCAGCCCGATCCTCCGCCGAGCTTGCCCACCATGTCAACTACAACGGCCCAGCAGCCTCCTGTCATACCTCCGAGACCCTCGAGGAGTCAAGAGAGAGCACCCGTCCCAATGGTTCCTCCACGCCCTGCCAACCGGCGCTTCCAGCGCTCAATAAGTCCCAACCCTGACCGTTTCGCTCCCTCGCCGCTCAATGAGAGCCCCCTCGTCAAGTCCAAGTCTCTTCACCCCGGCGGCCGCAATCATGGCGATCCCATCCCCCGTTCCACCTCTGTCGACCTGCCCTCGCTCGGCGAAGAGGGAGCCGAGTATGCCAACTTGGCCCAAGAGTCGAGTCCATCCACCGAGGAGAGCACCAGCCCCGAGCACACCCGCACCGTCGGCGAGGATGTCAAGCTTCATGCGCCCAAGCCGTCCCTGCCGGCGGCCAGCGCAAAGCAGCGTGTGATGGCCGTCACCCGTACCGACAGTGACCGAGCTGCTGCCTTTGGCATTGGCAGACCCAGCAGCAACGACGATTACTCGACCGCCGCTCTGCCCTCGAACCGCAGTCTGAAGAAGAAAGCCAGCACAACTAGCCAGCTGTCGGTAAAGAGTGACCTCGATGACGAGCAAGGCATCCCCGAGATTGGAATTCAGGTTCCCATGCTCAAGAATGCTGGCGATGTTCAGGCCCCATCGCCTGCCCCCTCAACTGTTGAGAAGAAGCACCACAGCCGCAGGTCGTCAAGCCGTGGCAACCTGCCTCCTGGCAGCTACGGTTTGCATGGCCATGGTGTGGGTCCCCAAGATAAGCTGGACAAGGCGTACTTTGAGAAGCATCCCGAGCTTCTCAAGAAGGAGCATGTGCTTCACCACTATGACCGGGTCAAGGACTTCTCCATGAGCAGCGAAGAGTTGAATAAGATTGTCCGCGAGACAATCACCCGTGGTTCCGGTCTTGGTGTCAAGAACTACTCCGGTACCCCTACCGATCAGGTCGCCTGGCAAGCCTTGGAAGAGTCGACTTCCCGTGTCGCTTCACCTGGCCCTGCTTCTCCCAAGAAGCCCTCTTCAGTCATCTCTGATTCGGACAAGGATAAGGAAGGACGCCGCCCCTCTTCCATCAGTGACGTCATTCACGTCGAGGAGCCCAACCACAGGAGATCTGTGATGTTCAGCGAAAACGAGTCACCCGCCATCGAAGAAGACGCTTATGAGGCGCCTATTCTTGCCGAGGACGAAGTTGCCAAGGACCCATCGCCGTACGTTCATCAGCCTGCTGTTGAGCTTCCCCAGGAGGAGCAGCCGGCCAGCCGCCCCCCCAGCAGGCCCGCCAGCATCTACAAGGAGCATTCATTTGAGCACCGCTCCACCCCCCTTGAAGATGTGGAAGAGTACGAGCCCCTTTTTGACGATGATGACAAGGTTGCCAAGAAGCAGCCCGTGAAGGAGGAGAAGCCCAAGAGCGTCAAGAAGCAGCGTTTCCCCAGTGCGGATATCTGGGAAGATGCCCCCAGCAGCGTCTATTACACGGCTGAGGTGTCTACCCCGGATCTCTTCGAAGGCGAAGACAAACCTGAACATGCTGCCTCCATCGTCCCTCCTGCTAGGGATGGAGAGACTCCCGCCCAGGCTTTTGCCCGTCACCAGGAGGAGCTTGCCGAGAAGGAAGTCAGAGAGCGCGGAGCCGACGGCTTCATCCCGGGCCGGAGCGCAAAGCCGGTTTGGGCGAAGCATCAACCCCATCTTCTCAGCGAAACCAAGCCCTCGTCCCGCCCTAGTATGAACAACCGCTTCCCCAGCCGCGACGTCTGGGAGGACACCCCCGAGTCCCTCCAGCTGGAAACAACCGTCTCCACCCCCCAGCAAGACGATGCTGTCCCCTCACCTGTTGAGACCAGCTCCCCTACCACCGCCGTGAAGAAGCCCGAGATTCCCTCCCGTCCCAAGCCTAAAGTCTCCGGTGACGACAACAAGCCCGCTATCCCTGAGCGCCCCAAACCGGCAATTCCCGCCCGCCCGGTCAAGGCAGGTCCTACTTCTGGTGGGTTAGAACCTGCCGAGGCGGCCGCGCCCCCGAGGCAGAAGCCTGCTGTGCCGGCTCGGCCGGTGGGCGGGAAGATTGCGGCACTGCAGGCCGGGTTCATGAATGATTTGAATAGACGGTTGCAGTTGGGCCCTCAGGCACCGCCAGTGAAGAAGGAAGAACCGGCAGAGGAAGAGGAAAAGGAAGAGGAGAAGAAGGAGAAGGCGCCGCTTGTGGATGCGAGAAAGGGGAGGGCGAGGGGCCCGCAGAGAAGGGCGCCTAGTGCTAAGCAGGAGCCCCCTAAGGAAGAGCCCAAGCCGACTGTCACGTTTAACGTGTCCTCGGCTTTCACATTCTTTGAAATCAACCCTGAAGAGGGTGATCTCAGCGTTGGTGGTGGGCATCCTAGTCTGGGTGAGCCGGAGTTACCTGTTGAGAAGGGGCAGGCTGAGGTTGAGCTGAAGCCTGTGGAGGAGGAGAAGAAGGAGGAGGAGGAGGAGGTTGTGGAGGAGAAGGCTGAGGAGAAGGTGGCAGAACCAGAAGCTGCTCCTGTTCCGGAAACCAAGGTTGAAGAGCCCAAGGTTGAAGAGCCCAAGGTTGAAGAAACCAAGGTTGAGGAACCAAAGGTTGAGGAAAACAAGCCCGAGGCTGAGGCGGAACCTGAAAAGGGGGAGGAGCCTGAACCTAAAAAGGGGATCATTGAGCAAGTCAAGGCTTTGGTGACAAACATGGCCGGGGAGACGGTTGTTGAGGAGACGGTGGAGAAGGATGAGGAGAAGAAGACGGTGGAGCCGGTGAAGGTTGAGGAGCACTGATTCTTTTTCATGGGGGCTGTTATATAAACTTGATGATGATTATGATGACTTGTTCTTTGAAAGTTGTTGAACTCACTCCTTTACTCGCGTTTGCTCTTCTTGGAATTTTCGAAGCTTTAGCGATGAGTTGTTGATCATTGTTGGCGGAGGGTATTTGAATGGAGTAAAAGCTGTGGGACCGTCGGTCGTTGAATTGGGGGTAATGATGGAGAGTGATGGGTGGTGGTATAAAAAGCTGATATAATACAAAGATGATTCGTTCTTTTCTGGGAAGAATTGCGTACCTTTTGTTTTGTGGCTTGGTCTATCTGTGATTATGCTCAATGGCTTGGTCTAATGTGTGATTATACTTTATGGCTTGGTATATACGTGATCTGCTTACCACATTCGATGCATGGGGAATGTGAGATCTGATGTATGTATCATGCCAACAACATCCTGGTCGATGACCCCCGACGGAGATAGAGAGCACATCAGACCCCCTTGGGTCATTCTTTTTGAGGAACCTGTAGAAACATAAGCGCCCTCTGACAGGTTTTACGAGCTGTATTATTCCAGAAGTACCTATTTGCTCATACATGCATAGGTAGTCGGACACCGCCAGTAAATATAACTCTCGTTTTTTTTCCTTGAGGGCGACCCCTGAGTAGAGTGAGTCCATCTTCACCCATAGCCAATCTCCTCTCAAGCCAATATCACTCCCCCGACCTGTACCTGCTGCCGCCCCTTGATCTGCCCAGTCTACCCGACCGTCTTCTCCGTGATAGCCTTTGCGGGGCCCCATCTGGTGGTGGTGAGTCTCTACGAGTACACAATCCACTCCATCAAGGAAGGAACCCCTTCCCCCCCATTGTGCCTCCTGCCCCTTCCTCCTCTACAACAGGCAGCCACCTTACCCAGCCCCTTCCCTCCGCCCCTCCTTCCCTCAATAACCAGCATATACCATCCACTCTCCCACGCCCTCCTTCCATCAACAAGCAGCAGAAGCAACAAAACTCCCATATGGTGTAGTGGTTAGCATACCAGGCTTTCAACCCTGCTCTTGATATTCAAGAGACGCTTTGAAGACCACCCTGGAGTCCCGGGTTCAATTCCCGGTGTGGGAACTTCCTTTTTTAATCTCCCCCTCTCTACTTTTTCCCCTCTGCTGATACTGGATGGTCGATGATGATGATGGGTCCCTCCCCTGCTTGCTTTCTTTCTTCTCCCTTTAGGCAACACACATTTGATTACTGCGGTTCCAGGTTCCATGATGTCTCTCTCACTTGCTCCGAAGATGGATCAAAAACCCTTCTTGTGTTGATCTCTCAAATTATCAAGCAAACGAGAACCGGTATGAGAGACGGTTAGCCACATGGCACAAACAAACACAGAGAGGTATGTGATGATAGTAAGTGTTGATCAAAGAAAGCAGGGAAATCTTCCATTACCCCTAAACCAAAAACTCAAGCATCGCGATAGCCTAGCCTAACCATACAAAACCAACGACACGACGCAAGGATGAAAATATGAAAAACCGGGCGCGCCAATAACACCAATATTCCTTGATTTCCCTCATTTTCTTTTTTCCTGCCTGAGAAAGCAAAAGAAAAGATATCTGTGTTGGAGGTTTTGGTTCTTCTTGCTGTATACTAAAACAGTAACAGTAGCAACAATAACAACAAAAGGACTGACTGGCTTCTTCATCACTTCGACATAAACCCCCCTTCCGGCCTGACCCTACTCCCCCGTCTAATAACCATGTTGACTTCCCGGCCCAGCCAGCTTTGACACCATCTCCCCCCTCCCTCTCCCCTCTCCCTGTTCCCCTCCATCCCCTTCCCCTCTCCATCCTCTCCCTCCCCATCCCGACCACCTCATTGCGTTCTACCCGAAAAGAGACTTATACAATCATCTGCGCCACCCCCTGCCCCCCCAAAGTCTTGCTCCCCACAAACGCCTGCCCCTTCGCCCCCGCCAACCCATAGCACGCCCCCGTCAAGGTCAAAAACACCGCCGCCGCAATCAACGACGTTCTCGCGCTGATGCAACTCAGCCACAACACCAGCGCCATCACGCCGTATGCCCCCGCACGCATGTAATTTGTCGAGATCTTGCGGATCGCAGCATCAAAGGAGGAAGAAGTGGGACAGATGCGGAGGAGGAGGGGGACTTCGACGAAGAGGATGACGAAGGAAAAGACCATGGCGACGACGGAGAAGGCGATGATGATGATGTTGAGGGAGAAGATGCTCGAGATGATGTTGGAGAGGCCGAGGGCGAAGCAGAGGATCATGGAGAGGATGCCGAGCCATTGGCCGTAGATGCCTGCAGCAGGAGGTTAGATAATATTGGGTGGGGAGGGGGGGGGTGGAAAGAGGGGAGAGAGGGACGGACTGAAGTTGCGGGTTTGGAATTCTTCTTTTAGGGTCATTTTGACGGTTGTTGTTGTTGTTTACCCAGCGGGGGGTTGTGGATTGGGTGGTGGGTGAAGGTGTGCTTCTTCGCGGTGTGGGTTGTCAAGCTTGATAGCTTAGTAGGTAGGTAGGTATAGCTCGATGGAGTGTAGCTATTTCCAACTACTCCAGTGGACCCTTTCTTCTTCTTTGCGCGCGCCACAAATCTCTACTCGGTGGGCGTTGTAGCTCGTGTAAGTCGTTCGTTTCGTGGATAGCTAGCTATCTCGATAGGTATGTAGCTTGTCGTTGGTGGATCGGTTGCGACGGCACAGGAAAAGGATGACGACGATTCGATCGAAATGCGATTGCGCCTCAATGTTTCAATCAAGTAAAATAAAATAAAACGTGGCCTTCGTTATTTAATCGCGTCGTCGTTTGTTTCGTTCTTTGTCTTTGTCTGGCACTGGTCTGTCTAGCAGAGCAGTTCAGTGTCGTGTCTTCGGTAAAGTTGGAAAGAGCTGTCTGTCCCCTTCTGAGTGCAGTGCAAGGTTGTCGTAACAAACAGTGACCACCACCTTTCTGAAGCGAAAGCACTGTTTGGTCTTTTCGGATTCCCGGTACGCAAGAGAACGCAGAAAGTGGGGATTTGGCCGAGATTCCTGAGCTATGATTGGCTTATCGCTGGCTGTAACACTGGTGACAAGTGTGACAGGGATCGGTGCAAAGCCGCTTCTTCTTGCTGCGACGCTTGGTTCTTTTTCTGTTGAGGGCACGGAGACGGAGGGAGCGTTTTCTTCAAAGATATCTGTGAGATGATGGCATGTTTGGCTTGGGTCGTTGGTATTTATTCCATAGGCGCTCTTTGCAAGGAATGCGGGTCCTGACAGTGAGCCAACTGGCATCTTTAAATGTATTTGCAGCAGGCCGCCAAACCAGGCACCCGATTTCCGAGGTCGCTTGCTGACGTACCTTCCTGACCATGAGGCTCAAAAGTTACGCGGCATGGCTCCCTCTACACAAAAATGCTCTCTTCTGTGCCGTTGGCTTAAAAAGGTGTATTAACCCCAAGGTGTAGCTACTGCTGCTGCAATGCTGGTGAAAAAGCAAAGTCCCCTCCCTCATTCCCGTCAATCCATCTCCAGACGCCGCCCACATCAGACATTCAGATACCGCCGCCTCATTTTGTGGATCTTGATGCATTTTTTGTGTATTTGGCTAATATATCCTCACGGCTCCGTCTAAATGATAGCTTATCCTTCCGTCAAGTTCGGCAAGATTGCTTAACCGAAAACGAGCTTGAAGATGTCGTTGAAGACGAACCACTGACCCTGAGGGTCCTGGCAGAGCTGGAAGGCCTGAGAGAAACTGAGAGGTCTGGCCTCATCGTCGACCTGTTTATGACACATTCATATTAGTCTTGTCTGCCTCCTTCAAGAGCACCGTGTGAAACTTACAAGGAGCTTGCCAGTCACCAAGATGACGATACCACCGGTGGCAGTGGGCTGGGCGTCGGCGGTAGCGAACTCGTGCTTGACCTTCTGGAATGGCAGGTTCTGCGGCACGTTTAGTTAGTCGCCTCGTGCTTCATTGTGTCGCGTGATTAAATGATCTCTTACGGCGAGCTTCTCCGCAATGTTGGCGGCACCAAGGGATTGCGATGACTCGAAAGTCAACATGGAGTTCTCTCTCTGTTTGTTCTGTTAGTCGCCAACCCCTCGTTTGCAGCTTCCTCGATCCGGGGCATACGTAAAGACCACCCAAGATCTCGCGGTTGGTATCAAAGGTGGTGTAGTAGTGGGTGACGAACTGCGCTGTTGCGGGGGGAAACAAAAACAGCGCACGTTAGCTTCTCTTCTCGCGATCGTATATCTTGTTTCAGTCGAGCTGTGGTGGTGGTGTAAACTCACTCGCAATTCCCTGGAAATCGACTATTTGCCATTCTGTTAGCCTTACATCCAATTATGTCTGCATACGAGTTTGCGCGCGCAAACATGAAGGCATCGCGAACAGGCTCCCTCCCTCCTCCCCAACAGCGCCATGGCGGGGTAATCCGCACATGTTCATTTTCCCAACCCCTCCAGCTCCCCGTTTGCGCGCGCACACAGCCTTGTCATATTTCCCAAGGGACCCAGAATAAAACTTACAAGACATCTTGACGGTATTTGATTGCTTCGCAGCAGACAACGACCTTGGGTTTTGGTGATGTAGTTGGCGTGGAAGAAAAAGTGAAGCAAGGCCTCGCGGAGGGGGAGATATCAGAAGATCACTTTGGAACCAAGCGCAGGCACCCAGCAGCCCAGCCCAGCCCAAGTCAAAAGTGGGGTTCCTGTATCACTCCAAAAACATACAAAGCCAATCTTGGTGCCTGATCGATCAGGCAACCAATGCCGCAACAAAAAAAAAAAAAAAAAAAAAAAAATAAGCTCCCCCGGTCGTCCCAGTCCGCACTTTTCAATTGGAAATAAATTTCACCTCCAAAATAATTTGGGGTTGCTCTTTTTCTCTTTTTTTCTTCACGCACCCGCATCTTGAATGGTAAGACACACCCCTTTTACTTTGCGCTGCACTCCTCTTTATCATGATGACAAAACCTGCTCTTAAGAACGGCCAACAGAATAAATCATGTTGATTAAAATCAATCATCAAGCTCAACAGTCTGACATTCTACCCAACATACACTTCATTGTTTCACGCATTTCTTGAAACCAAGACAGCAGCGCTAACAATTGGATGAATTAGATCGCAGATATTTTGGCATTGGATACCGCCGGTTTGGATTGGGACATCAACAAGGCAGGACAAGAGTTGGGCATTTGGGATTCTAGCATTGGGAAGGGAGTGCTGCTTGCCCAACAACCAACCGCGTTAGGCCAGCCATTCATCAGCTTGTGAAACCTTTGCTCGCGTGGGGTGGACATCCAGCCAGCCTTGATTCAAGGCAGTCAGTGTGTCCTGTTAGCTCGTTATCTTGGGCTTCATTACAGCGCATTGGAACTTTTCCCTGGCTGGTGGGTGGCTTGGCTTGGCTAGTCGTTGGGCAAGGCTTTCTCCTCTCTCGTGGGTAGCACCATTATGGATAATAATAGATCAAATGTCCTACCATTCCAATGCATTACTCAATCTCCGTCGTTGTGATCCTTTGTTTTGCTCAACCCAATGGCCAAAGCCGAAATTTCCCTTGACTGGAAGACTCGACCAAACTACAGACAGCAAGTCGACAGTCAAACCCACTTCCATGATACCAGCCACCACTTAGTGTAAACTAACGCTACCTGACAACACCACAGCACCAAACTGAGACAGGTATCTCATTACATTATCACCCATGGTTGCCAACGCAGCTGATCCCGGAGGCAGATCAGTCCGAACAGGAGACAAGAGCTGTTTTTGTGGCGTACAGGATGAAGCATTCTCTAACTTGCCTACCAAGTACCCTCCAAGCCCTATATGTATATCAGCGTGGAACTTGAACCCAGATATCTCCCACTTCACAATACCACTTGACCCATGAACCCAATGGAATGAGACCTTTCTTAGATATATGCTACACCTCGTTGAGCATTAAGAAGGCCTGATTCAAAACTAAGAGGGACTTCAGCAAGTAAGGGCACGCCTTCCACAAAAATAAGAAGGCCCTCAAGAAGAATAGGAAGGCCTTCATTGCATCTTGATGGGCATGCAATGCTCCGCTCAACACCTCTTCAACGAGTAGATACGTCTATTTCTGATGCAAATCCGCGTATCCCAGATACCGTGGCACGTACGATTCTTGATTTGAGACTTCTGCTGATGCTTTCTAGACCTTGGATGAATGATTAAACGTCTCTTTATATCTCGAGGAGGCACTACACAGTCCGTTTCATACCTATGAATGTATAATGGAGCCTTTCAAAAGATACGTCTAGACATTCCTCTCCTCCAATGTCACTCCCCTTGCACAACCAGCCCCTCTTCAGCAGCCACAATACCTAGGCCGCCCCTTCATCAGATTACAGGCCATCCCCCAAAGCTCCAACCCCAGTTCATCCATATCCTCCTCGTCAACCCACTCATCATCAATCTTCTCATACCTCTCATCGTTCCCAAACGTCTCTATCAACCACCTCCCCGCCAACCTCGGATCCTTCCTCCAAGCCTCAGGGATCCAGTCCTTCCAGCTCCCCTTTTTAGTAAGCTCTCGACGATAGCTCGGGCAAAAAGGCCAATACTCTTCAATCGGCGACTGCACCTCCACCGGCCCATCCCGAATCCCATCCTCCACTTCCTGCAGGGGGTGCTCCCTCTTCTTGTGAAAATCGCACAACTCGGCAGAAGTCCACCCAGTGATAGCAATGCTAAAATCAGGGCGTATCATCACGTTGGAAGGGTCGAGATTCCCATGGTTGATCATCGTGTCCTCCCAATAGAGCCTCACCTCCGCCTCCAGGATCTGCCTCAGCACCTTCAACCGGTCTGCTTCGCTGGGTAAGAGGCTGTAGTCGATCCTACCATGGTGTCCGGTTTTCTTCTTCTTGCTGTTGGTAGTAGTAGCTCGCGCTGTCATATCCTTCATACTCTCCCCCTTCACAAACTCCAACAGCACCATCCTCACCCATCTCACCCTCTTTTTCCTCCCGGATCTGCTCAACCGCCCCGTCTCCCTCGCAAAGGTATAACTCCCGCGAAACCTCGGCGCTATTCCCGGCTGTCCTTTCCTTTGAAGTCCACAGCTCTTAAGAGTAGCATACGAGTGCGCCTCAAGGGAATACTCCTGATCAGCCTTCGTCATGCAATCAATCTCCCTCCAACACTCAGCAAGCGTGCTTTTACACCGTGTTGGGTAATCCACTCCATCATATATCTTAGCCACATAAACCTTTCCCTTCCTCTTCCGCTTTCCCTTCTTTCCCCCACCACCCTCCATCTCCTCATCCCCATTCCCACCCTTTTCATCCAAAAACTTGCACTTCACCACCCTCGCCCCCCATCCCCTCCGGCCTCTCGTGCACCTCCTCCAGTATCTGCAGCGGTCTCCCCCCGTTTTTATCCGGTTTGGGGTGGTAACAAACCTCCCCGTCAGAGTCAGAATCGGAAAGGGCGGCTTCCATCGGCGGGTTGTCCAGCGCGAATTGGATCTTGCCGTCGGCTGCTTCGTCTGCCCGGGCCGGGCCGCCGCCGGGGCGGGGCTGGCCGGTGTACTGCCACCCGAAGGGCTCCGGGGGGGTGTGCCGGTGGACAAAGAGGGTTGTTCCGGGGGTGTAGGAGGCGTTGATGCGGAGGGGGGGCATGGTTGGTGGGTGAGAGGTGTGTGGGATGATGATGTGTGGTGTGGGATGATGTGTGATGATGTGTGGTGTGGGGTGTGTAATGCTTAGAGTCTGGCGTGCGATGTGATGCTTGAAAAAAGCAAAAGTAGTTTCGGGGAAAAAAGGTAAAGCAGCAAGAGGTTGAAAAGGCTTTTCGAGAAGATGGCACTTATATTGCGCTAAGAAGTGGTGGCTACTTAAAGTTGTGAGCACTTCCAAACCTTAAGGTAGAGTTTAAGAGTTTAACCCACTAAATATATAATATACCTTACTTTAATACACTTTTCCCAAGAGCATTCATTCCTTGCCGTTCAACTCTCTTCCATTCCGCTCTTTTACAACACACACGTACACACACAGAAAGTACTCTACATAAAAGCCCAGCCCGCCTATTCGCCTATTTGCCTTTACCAGTTGATTTGCCTCCCCTACCTGCCTATCAATATCAACCACCACAAGCCACCCCAAACCACCCAAACCACCCAAACCGCTATGCCTATCCCAACTATCAGGCCCCCAACCCAACCAAAGCATCGTTACCGCCCTTCCCTCCCCGACCCCTTTGCAAAGCCCCCTATAACTCCTCCCAAACAGCTTCCCTCCCCCTTGGCAAATTCGCTTAGACAAGACTTTTTCTCTAATATCCACTACCCACCCACCCAGAATCCATCTCCATTTCGCTGTCATAACCCCCCCAAGCCCCATCTGCTATATCCAGCACTCAACAAATCAACACCCAACAATCAAAGCCCATAAGCCAAACTGTCTGCTGGTTTGCCCGCTGGAAACAAAGAGAGCAGGTAAAGCAAATGGTGAAATTGTCGTCCAGCTTGTGATATATAAGCCTGAAAACAGGCCTGTCTGTGTGTCTTTCACCACAAGTATGACAGACTCCCAGACAGATGATTGTGTTTTGCTTGCCGAGAACCAATCCTTCCCAGCCCCGTATAATATATAATAGTGAGAGAGAGAAGATCCTCATCCTCAATGTTGTTTTGTCTCTTTTTTTTTTGTTTCGTACCCAAACATACACTATTCCCACACCTAAGCTTTGTTGTTTCGTCAAAATCAAAGCTCCTCCTCTTCCTCCATCAACATTGGCGGCGGCTGGTTCACCGTCTCAGCCCCCTTTTGATTCTTGTTTGCCTGAGCAGCCTCAGCCTTGGCGAGTATATCACCGAGCGCCGAGGTGAAAGCTGGTCCACTGGTTGTCCCGGGACTCCCTCCCCCAATCCCACCCCCAAGCCCCCCTTTTAACTCCCCGATATCCCCCAGACTAGGCCTAGCCTTCTTCATAGGGCTCCCAATAATATTGCTATCATCCGGCAAGCTCTTCCCAAACATGCCCGCGAGACCTGTTGGCATACTACCGGCAGCGGGCCCACTAGCTGTTCCATCTGGAGGGGTGGCTGCTCCAGTATTAGGAGACTTGCTTGGGCTAGACGCAGCATCTGGGTCGGCGGAGTGCGCTCTCTTGAGCTGTTTACAAAACTCGTTAGTAGCTTTTTAAGAAATATGTGAATATAGCAAAACATACCCTAATCCTGTTCACCCCATCCGCCAGCTCTCCCGTAAACTTGGCATCCTCTGGGCCCAACTTGGACTTGTCGTACTTAGTGTCGACATCTTCCATCTTGCCCAAAATTTGCTCGCTCAAATCCTCATCGTCGTCGTCATCATCGCTATCAGCGTCGATGCTCATACCGCCGTTGCTCTTTGTTCGTGATTTTTTGCGCCTTGTTGGCTGTGAGTCTCTGTCGCGGAAGGCAGAGAAGCCCACAGTGCCGCTTGTCTTGAGGGGGCCGAGGCCGGAGAAGTCGAGTTGGCCAGAACGTCTCTTCAAGTTGGGGGAAGTAACCTGTGGCTTTGGAGGAGCGAGAACACCCATCTTTTGTAGTTGGCCTAAGTATGAAGTTAGTATGGAACAGTAGAAAGTCTGAACATGTGAGACTTCTTACGCTCGCCACGGTAGAAGAAGGTAAACACCGCAAAAGGCTTATCCGGTCCGTCAATGCCAGTGACCGTCTGAGTGCTGATAGTCTTAGGATCGAGCGTCTTAGGCTTAGCGAAACTTGTCGTGTGTTCGACATCGGCATCAACCCCATTGTTGTTCCCCTTCCCCTCCTCTTCCGAGTCGTCATGAGCATCAAACTGAGGAGAATACTCTCCCTTCTTGATTTCACCAGAGGCAATCACTCTGAACATGGCCACCTTAATCTGGCCAGTAGCCTCGGGAGGTTCGTCATCCGAGTCGCTTGACGAAAGAGAGTCGTCGACGGCCTCAAGTGGTGCCTTCTCGTCAGCGCCATAGCGAAGCGCACCCCCACGGTCACCATGGCTGGAGGAAGCACCAAAGCCCGACTCCTCTTCAAGCTTCTTTTGGCGCCTTCTGCGCTTCTCGAATTTCTGCCTTCTGCGCTCCAGCTTCTCCGCGGCATCGTGGCCCTGAAGGTCGAGACCGTTCAGCCAGCGCTCCAGGCCAACTTCACGGAACAAAAACTCCCGTTCAGCGAGGCCACCGCCCTCTGACTCGGGAACTTGGACCCATCTGCTATTCACCCAGGTTTCCTCGCCAGGTCGAAGGAGCGTAGCGACTTCTTCCTTGGCGCGGCCGTCAAAGTATATGTAGGCTGCAATCGTCTCGTTCTCGCTTTGGGTCATAGGAATGTAGGGAGCCACTAGACCATGGTACTTGCCCCGCTCCCCAGTGCTGGAGGGGAGAGCGCCGACAAACTGGGGCTTCGGGAAGGGGTTACTTTCGGTGGCTCGCGGGGTCGAGTAAGGTATCGCAAGGCCGGGAGTGAGCAGGGTAATCGAGATGGCGAACTTGGCTGGCTCGGGCTTGTTGTTCTCAGGGTTAACCTGGGGCTGGGGGACCGGGATGTAGGTATTGATCCGTGACAGCCGCGACTGTTTTTGAATGCCATACTCGGGCACCGGGGCACCGTTGGCATGGATACTCACGGCGATGCCCTTGTAACAGGGCATGGTGATGTTAAAGTGTTGCTTCGGAGAGACAACAAAGCCCCGAAATTCGGAGCTTGCAACTTGGTATGCTATGAACCCCGCACGGTGTGATCGGGATGGTCGGAAGGGTGTCGCCCCAGGCTCTATAGTCCGACTCTTGCTAAATTGATTTTGACCTGTCTATGTTCTTTAATCTTGTGCCCGCCTGTGTAAAAGCGGTGACGCTATCGTAAAGTCTGGGCGTGGCGGGGATAGTCGAGAGAGTGGTCGGTCGGTCGAGGGGTAGGTTGGATGTTGTTGTGGTCGGTCGGTCGCCGAGGCAGAATGGCTTTGTGACGACTAATCCAAGCGGGTCGCCGAGAGAAGGTGTCGGAGTAGTTGAGGGGATGCTCGAGCTGAACCAAGAGTCGGTCGAGCGAGTGAGAATTTCGGAAGAATGGTCGCTCGCAGAAGAAAATGTAGAAGGACCTGGCAAGTGCACGGTGCCGAAACTGGATGGGCCTGGCGGGGGTCTGTCTGCGTTGGCAGTAAAATGGAGGGGGACATGGGGGGGTTGGGCTGGCTGCAGAGCAGGGCGAGTTGGA
This sequence comes from Apiosordaria backusii, assembly GCA_030549205.1. NCBI lineage: Eukaryota > Fungi > Ascomycota > Sordariomycetes > Sordariales > Lasiosphaeriaceae > Apiosordaria > Apiosordaria backusii. The sequence continues at coordinate 2,956,112 of JAUKTV010000003.1, forward strand.
GCACCCTGAACGGGATGACGGATGGTACCTGAGCAAGCCGGGGGATTGATACAACAGTATTTTTGATATAATTACCCGACAGACACACACACGTGTTATCGCGACTCAGTTGGCAATTGTGTAGACCAGAATATAGAATACACCAGATGAGGCTGACGGAAAATAAGAGCCCGGAGTGGTGACGCCTGCGGCCTGGGTTGTGCTGTGTCTCTTGCTGGCCGTGCGTTGGCTCATTGCTCACACAGTAGCAGTAGCGGCTGTTAGCGGCAACGCACGGCCCACCCAGCGACTGTCTGGCCCTGTGTTTGTTGGCATTCAGGCACTGTCCATCATTGTCCAGCCAAATCTGATTCAACATTTGGGCAATTTCTCAAGTCCACATTCATTGCTGATGGCATGACCTTGAGTGTGGTAAAATTGGAAGGTAGGTTCGATATTTGATTCCCTTTATTAAGCCCAAAGAACAGCCACGCCACCCGTTGATACAAAAGAACGATGAGCATGTCCATCTTAAAACACATTTCTAATGTCTGGTCAACACCAGCGTTATGCATATCTGGTGTTTGAAGAGACCTATCCAGCATCGAGCAAGTTCTATTGGACATATCAAGAGACATATTGTAAATATCAAAAGGCCTATTCAACATACCAAGAGGCCTATTCGGGATATCAAGAGGCCTGTTCAAGATATCAAAAGGCCTGTTCACGGTATCAATGGCCTAATCAACATACCAAAATGTCTATCTAACATCTCAAGAGGCCTGTTTGACATATCGAGAGGCCTATCCCATAGTCTCAAAGCCCTATCTAATGGTTCAAGAGCCCTATTCAACATACCAATATGCCTATCTGACTTCTCAGGAGGCCTGTCTGACATATCAAGAGGCTTGGTTAATCACTCAAGAGGCCTATCCATCATATCAAAAGAGATGGTCTACGTGGTTACCATACGTTGGTAGCCCGATTTACACACTCAATCAATTTACCCATGACCTGGCTGTCAACCTCATCTCAATTCCCAATTCCCAATCCCAGGTATCTATCTCTCACAAACCCACCAAATCCAAAGTATCTACCCTCAAATCCCCCCCCCTCTCACCCCTCCTTTTCTTCCCCCCCATCCCCCTCCCTCTGCCGCCCTCCCGGAACCCAAACCTCCAACCCCCCCTCCTTCGTCCCCCTAACCCCCTCACCCCCCGGCACAACCCTCAGCAACTTCTGATAATACTTATCCCTCACCACCAACCCAACCCCCACCCACCTCCCCTCCTCCTCCTCATCAAACGGCACCAACCTATACTCCACCCCCCTCCTCTGCACAGGCAGCAAGCTCAAGCTCGTCTCCTTCGCCCCCGAAAAAGCAAAGTCCTCACTCGGCTCCATCGTCAGCCCAAACGTCAGCAAGTGATTCGACGCATTCTCAATAAACACCGTCAGCACCACCACCACCCTCTCCATCACAAACACGTGCTCCACCTTTGCCAACACCCTCGGCTCCGTCCCAAAGAGATTAAACCTCGGAACGGGCAATCTTGTGCTGTTAACCTGCCCTGACGAAGACTCGGGACGCGACCACTTGATCACCAAGCTCACATCCAACGGCGACGGACCCCTCTCGTCCAGGGAAGCCTTCTGTGCTTTGAGCTCAAAAGCCGCTTCTTCGATAGTTTTTGGCTCTACCAACCTCCCTTCGCCCGAAGCAGGGAGATTGTTATGCTTGATTGCGTGGCAGCGGACGGACGGGAGACAAGACAATACCACGTCGATGTCTACCACTCGTAATGGCTCTGATGCAAAGGACGCATACCGGGTCAAGAGACACCACGACTGAGATAAGCCTTTGAATGCCAGGGGAACGTCGTCGTCTGGAGCTGCGCTGCGGACACCATCGGCATCGAAGAGGCTTGGCCAGGGGTCTGGGTGGATGCGTGGGAGGAGGTCGTAGTTTGCTTCAAAGGGGTTGACGATGTTGAGCTGGAAGGCGGCGGTTTGGGTGATGGGTGTGCCTGGGTTGGAAGGCAGGAAGTAAGTGACCTTTAATGTTAGGTCGTATTGGCTAGATCGGTCAACTGGAGGAATTCCAAGCTGAATGGACAGAGTTTTGGAGCTCCCAATCGTGCCCAGTGGCGCTCCTATTAGCTTGCTCTCCTCGCTGCGCACACTGGACGACGTCTGGGAGTCGTGGCCTTCGATATCAACAGTGAAAGCTGGTGGGTTCTCGCCAAAGAGGGTGGCATCAAGTTTGGCGAGGGCCTCAATATCCTCGCCGTTTGTGAGCTCGAATTCGAGATTGATGGTTTCATCTGTGTAGTACTGATCCTTCCACACCGGGCATTTGACCTCCAGCTTCGGGGGTCTGGGCAGTACCTTGATAGCCAGTGGATTCGGACGCACAATGCGTTTTGTGGTAGAGCCAGAAAGATACCAGAAGTTGGTCTTTGGTGTCTGATGGAATTTCAACTCGTGATGCAGATCAAACTCCTCAGTGTCTAGATTCACCACTAGCGACTGAGCTTCCGTCTCACCAGGTTCTCGTAATGGGATATCGAGATTGAAAACCAGGGTTTGACCAGGGGAAAGCGTCAGGTCGGCATCTCCACGCAATATGACACTTTTGCTGGTAGCCCCCAAGTCTGTGAATTCGGCCTCGGCATCATCACTCATCAGCTGGACAGCATATATCGAGGTGTTGCCCTTCTTTTCTTGTACCGCTGCGCCGCCTTCATGCTGTATGACTATCCGGTCGAGGCAGCCGGTAAAGTTGAGGTAGAGGCTGCTCAGCGAGACAGGGGCGGACCCTTGGTGGGCATTCGACTTGATCGCCAGCTGAGTTCGTACGTTCTGGCCTGCCTTGCCCTCCTCCTCTCTGAAAAGGAAAGTTGCTGAAATGAATGGAAGAACTTGGCCGTCGGCAATAGAGACAATTGGCTTGGACTCTGTGTCAATATCGTCAAGAGATTTGGTAATGTCATACTCCCAGTTGGGACGCTTTTGGAAAGCTGCAACAAAGTCAGCAATTGGAAGTTTGGAACAGCGACAAATACGTACTTTGGTTCAGCAGCTCCCAATCAATGGTCAATACCAACTCAGCATCGTCGAGTTCCACGGCCGCAGCCCTGAGATTCCAGCTCAACAGTTCGGCAATCGTGGCCCAGCCCTCACTCCTGAATGGCAAGTCTTTCCATAAAGGACGCAACAGTTTGACAATTCCGGACCATTCCTCAGCGAGACCAAGTTCCCTGGCACATTCGAGAGAAACTTCTGCAGCTAGACGTACTTGTTCTCTTTTAAGGAACTCGGACCGGGCTTTCATCAATCGATCCACCACAAAGCGGCCATGGTCAACACCGCCCTGGTGGAGAGGGTACTCTTCAAAAGGATCTGGACACATGTACGTGTCATATGCAAATGCTGATTTGGCGACAAAAGACGCAGGTGACATGCTGGGAGACCTTCTATCATCTTCCGGAATGGCATGCGCAAAGTCCCTCCTGGCTTGCATGTGTTTAGCCGACAGACGATACCAATACCCCGTGTGATGCAGAAATTCCCATGGCTGAAGCCGCTCACCCATCACGCTCTTCTCTGGTTGGAGGTACAACTTGTGGGTGGCCGGAGCGAAGTCGGGAATACTGGCCTTCTCAATCAAGTTTGCCATGATGAGTGCCCACCGAGATTCCCACGCTTCCCAGCCATAGTTCCCAGTGCCTCGACCTCGACGGTCGAGAAAGTCTGCTATCCTCTCGCGGTGAAACTGCCATCGTCGAGCAGCCGCGCTGTGCTGACTGTTCCACAACAGACATCGAAGACAGCGCACAGCCAAGACATCGGCGAGAAACCTAGCCTCGTTCCACCGTGGACTCCAGCTCGGGATCACCTCCATCAATTCTGAGCTGAGCAAGTTTTCATATGCCTGCTCGTATGACCTCAGCGCAACATCCATTTCCTGGCGATATTCAGCAAATATCGCACTCTTGAAATCGTAGCGCACGTTCCATCCCGCCAGCGAGAGTGTCTGTGATGTCCCCGAGGTTGGTGGTACCGTGGGCTGCGGTGCCACCCCTCTACCCCTTTTCTTCCGCGAGTGTCTTCCAAGGTCCCGGTAGTATTCCAGCGAGGCTGTGTACAGAGTGGTCAGCATATTCTCGGCCATGCGCTCGAGCTCCTCCTTCGAATCACCGGGTGGTACGAGAAAAAGAGATTTTGCATCTATGCCGCATCCTCTTCGTAGACTCTCCAGCCGGTCCTGTACATGATCACCCGAGGGTGAAATTTTGTCACTCAGGAGCACAACGGCCAGTCGCGTTTTATAGCCGGACTGGCTCAGAAGGCCCCTGATATTATTCACATCCGTCTTGACTTTGTTGTCATTAAGCGTCGCAAGTGTTGGGTCAGAAACAAGTGTGTAGAAGCATAGCAGGACACTGGGGATGAGGTCCTGATGCTTGCGTATCCACTGCGTGTCGATCAAGCCATCGGGGTATAGCGGAGAGATGGGACTCAGGGGGGAGTAGGGAGAGTGTAGCACAGCGGTCGGCGAAGGCATATCGATGCCATCTGGCAGGCGAGCGCGGCGCGGTGGTAAAAGTATTGACTAGGTATGTATACACACATCAGATTCCCATCCCGAACAGCTGGAAGCAACTACCCACCCTCTCGGCCGTCCTGACACGAAATCGATGCTTCTTTGGCGCATCTCGGCCATTACAGGGAAGATTTGACGCATCACGGTCTTGTATGTAGCGAAGCAAGGCATGCGCCTGGTCTGAATCGAGTGGTGGGAGCTCGGAGCGGATCAAGATGGCCTGTTCCTTGAGCACTGCGCTCAACCCTGACTGGTAGGTGATGTCGCCCGACGTGCCAAGAGTGAGTAGAAATGGGACACTATGATCCAAACTGCCAGCTGGGTATTCGTCCATGGCGTGGCGCTTTCGTTCTATTCTCGAGACTCAAGGGGTCTTGGTGCCGGCGGTCTGGTTTCGTTGACTCCAGTGGAGGTTCGGTCTTTCCCCTCAGCATAGAAGCCGCTCAAGTTCCCCCACGGTAATTGACCCTAGAATTTTGACGATAGAAGTTCGGTTCGTTTCATCAGTAGCGTTGGACAGCTTCAACGTATCTGCAACGAACTAGTAACATTCAACAGTCACTTTCTCAGCCATCTTCTGCGAAAATGGAGGGACCTTGAGGGGTTGGTGGTGCACACGGGTAGCTGTCCCTGCCAGCTTCTGTGGAGCAGTGGGGCGTGGAAGCCCGAGTTCTGGGGACCCCTGCTTATTGCTTATCTTATCAGACCTTTGTGCCTGGCCAAATGTTGGAGGGGCAGCCTGCAGCTGGCGCATGGCACGTCAGCACGCGACCTCGACGCGTCCTGTCTAAGTGCGTCTTTGAAAATACACTTTCTTCCCTGGTCGACTGGCCATTCCAGGACATGACCGGACAGTCCTGTCGACTCAATTGCTTGAAACTCTGAAGCTCTCGTTGCTCCATACCCATTTGCATCACCAATTTGGAACCACCTTTCGTTTTGTCTACCAACTTTCAACTTTCGCACTGTGTTTTTCAGGTTCATCATTCTTATAACCCCATGTGGTGACGTCCCGGTTGCCCGTCACCATGCCACTCCACAAGTCCTATTCGGACGTCAACAAGTCAGCATCCAAAGTCGGTCTCCCATCGCAACCCCCAGTGAAGCCTTGAGATAACAGCTGACATGTGAATAGCGACCGCAATGGCAGAGATCTAGGAGTCATCCCAACCCTGCTCCACCAAAACCCGCCCTACCCGTCTCCACTAAAACAAAGAGCAAACTCAAGGCATTCCAGTTTGACTCCAAAGACTCGGAGTCTGCCGCCGAGTCTGACTCTACCGTTGACTTCCCAAAGAAAGACGAGGCCGACGGCTCCGTTCCCCGAAAAGCTCCCCAATCCTCGCCACTTCTCGGAGACACGCCCACTGCCGCTGCCAAAGTCGACCAAGAGGATTCTCCCAGTGAGCGACTGTTGTGGTCGCACGATCTCGACCCCCATAAGCTTGGCTTCTCGCCAATACTGTTCCGGCACGGCCGCAAACGGCGCGCTAGAAGCTCGTCACCTGTGTCTTCGCCTATCACCAAGGGCACCGCGTCTGCCGCTGGACTCAAGAAGCCCGGTCAAGCCCTCGGAACCCCTCGCGGCGACCCGACGACAGATCTCTGGGGTCGCTATCACATTTCCGGAGCAGACGCTAGTCCGTCTGGGTTGACGAACCCGTTGCTTACAGAATTGATGGTGTCGTCATCTCCCCGTCCGTCCAAGGATGGGAGCGCACCTGGCAGCGGGCGGCCTTTGAGAAAGGCAGTCAGCCTAGGCTCAAATTGGCCCAAGAAACGGAAACTTGGGAGGTCGGAGGAGACAGAGGATGCCTCCCGAACAAGCGCCCTGTCACAGTCCAAGTCTTCCATGGTCTCGGCAATCTTGAAGACTGTCGATGGCGAGCTCAGTAGATCTTTCGAGGTTCAAGTACCAAAACTGTCTCCGGGAAGATCACAGACTGTCGAAAACAGCGCAAGCCGATCTCCTTCACGAGACCCTCCCCCGAGTTCTCCACTCGCCCAGAAGCTCTCCAGGGTAGCCCCGGACGCCGCGCCCGCAAGAAGTAAGACTTCTTCGGACTACGGTGATGACGACTTTGACGACGATACCCTGATGGAGCTTGCGGCTACGATACTTCCTGCCCAGGACAACCCTACTTTGGTTTTCCCCGCGGAAGAAACCCCACATACCAAAACAGAGACAAGGCCCACAGACGACGACGAGTTTGATGATTTCGACGATGACCTTTTTGACGGCGCAGAAGATCTAGTCACTCAAATAGAGGCACAGCATGCTTCTCAGAGTCAAATGCCGGCGCAGCAACAAACCCAGCCCGTCTTTGATGACGGTGGGGGAGATGATGGCGATGCATACGGGGATGATTTTGATGATGCTGATTTCGATGATGCCGACTTTGATGCAATGGAGCTAGCCGCCACACAAGCAGCATCTTTACAGTCCCTGCCAACACATGTACGTACAATACAGTAGCCAATATGAAGACCAGGAGGATATGCTAAGACTTTGGTGTAGCCAAGCCAGAAGCCAAAAGCTATCCAGAGGTATCTGATTACAAACGTGCTGGAGAGCTCCTATGTCGATGAACGTGGACGTGACTCTGATGAAAAGGTATGCGTGCCATCTGCTCGGAATTGTGAATACGGACCGCTAAGACAACAACAGATTCTTTACGTAGAGCCTGAGGGGACCAAGACGACATATATGGTCCATCTCCGGGGTGACTGGGTTGATACGCAGGCTAGCCCCAAGGCATATATCCATATTATTGGTGATTTTGAGCCGTCCCGCAGATGTGTCATCGACAACAACCACAACATCATTATCCTGCACCCAGACCAGCTTATCTCGTCAACTGTTATTGCCGACTCCTTCACCTGCATGCGCCGAGCTGTCCTCCAGGATCGGGTCAAGGCGACAAGCGAAGCGACGCCTGCTTTGGTCTATGGCACCATTCTTCACGAGGTCTTTCAGGCGGCTTTGATGGCGAACGAGTGGTGTCTGGAGTTTTTGGGGTCTGTCATTGACAAGACACTCCACAAGCACATGGAAGATATCTACGTCATCAAGGTCAGCATGGACGATGCCCGCACTCACCTCATGTCCAAGATGCCTGAGCTCAGGTCCTGGGCCCAGGCGTTTGTTGCTTCCACACCTCAGGCGAATGCCAACGTGCAAGGACGAAATGGTGAGAAGGTTATCATGTGTGTCAGCAAGCTTTTGGATGTCGAAGAACATGTCTGGTCTCCCATGTACGGCCTCAAAGGCAACATCGATGCGACTGTACAGGTCACAATGCGCGAAGGCAATGTCTCACAGACCTTGACGGTACCCTTTGAGGTCAAAACTGGGAAAAACGCCACTGCCAACCACCAGGCTCAGACTGCCTTGTACAATCTACTGCTGTCGGATCGATACGACATCGAGATCGCCTACGGTATTCTGTACTATATGGAAACGTCCCAGACTCTTCGCATTCCCGCCATCAGGCATGAGCTTCGCCATATGATTATGCAGCGAAACTCGCTGGCCTGTTATATCCGCGAAAGAAGTGTTCAGTTGCCGCCTATGAAGAGAAGCAAGAACGCTTGTGAGAGATGCTATGCGCAAACATCCTGTTTCATCTACCACAAGCTCGCCGACGGTGGAAACGGGGACACCAGTGGACTCAATGAGAAATTTGACGCGGCTGTTCAGCATCTTTCACCGAGACACCAAGAGTTCTTTTTGAAGTGGGAGGATCTTTTGACCAAGGAGGAAAAAGAAAGCCAGAAACACCGCCGAGAGCTTTGGACTATGGTCAGCACGGAACGCGAGAAGGTCGGTCGATGTTTTGCTAATGTCATCATCGAGGAGGGCTCGGCGTTTGAGGATGAGAACCAGGCCAAGATCAACCGGTTTTCTTATACTTTTATCAAGGAAAGCCCGGCGGTTGGGTTTTCTTTCATGGACTCGCAGCTTCAGGTCGGAGAGCCTATTGTTGTTTCTGATGAGCAGGGGCATTTTGCGCTTGCTTTGGGGTACGTCACGGCTGTCAGGAAGCAGAGGATTAGTGTGGCGGTTGACAGGAGGCTGCACAATGCTCGCATTCGGCAGCCTGGGTTTGATGAGGTGGATAACCAAGTTTTTGCGAGTATCATGGAGGTGGCGCCTGAGGGCGCGGATCTGGCGAGGAGTCAGGGCAAAATCAAAGTGCCTCCGATTCGATACAGACTCGACAAGGACGAATTCAGCAATGGGATGGCGACGGTGCGGAACAATCTTGTTCAAATTATGACTAACGGTCCCCAAGGGTTCCAGCGAATCCGCCAGCTCGTCGTCGATTTGATGCCCCCCAGCTTCAAGACCGCTCCTACCCAGTATTCGGTTCCAGGCAAGAGCAGCTTGAATGTTGATCAAAAGGCAGCCGTGGAGAAGGTCATGAGTGCTAAGGACTACGCTTTGGTCCTCGGCATGCCTGGCACGGGCAAAACTACCACCATCGCGCATATTATTCGGGCTCTGATCAGCCAGGGCAAGACTCTTCTCCTGACGTCCTATACCCACACCGCCGTGGACAATATTCTGCTCAAGCTCAAAGACGACAAAATCCCCATCTTGCGTCTGGGCGCCCCAGCCAAGGTTCACCCCGAGGTCCGAGACTTTGTGACGCTTGCCAGCCAGCCCATGTCATCCTTTGACGAGATTCGCAGAGCCTGGCATGGCACTCCTGTGGTGGCAACGACCTGCCTAGGTGTCAACCATTCCGTCTTCAACGAGCGCGTGTTCGACTACTGCATCGTGGATGAGGCGTCCCAAATCACCCTCCCCATCTGCCTCGGCCCTATCAGAATGGCCCGCACTTTTGTTCTCGTCGGTGATCACAACCAACTTCCCCCTTTGGTGCAAAACAACGAGGCACGAATTGGTGGTCTGGATGTATCACTGTTCAAATTGCTGTCTGACGCCCACCCGTCGTCGGTAGTCAACCTTGAGCATCAGTACCGCATGTCGGAGGATATCATGACCTTGTCCAACACCCTCATCTACAAAGGCAGACTCAAATGCGGGACTGAGTCCTTGCGGAATGCAGAACTCCACGTTCCTAACATCGACGCTTTGAGACATCGGCACTTTGACGCCGAGTCCTTCTATTCTACCTCGCAGCAATCCCCCGGCGGGAGTCTGTCTCGCTGCTGTCCTTCACCCCAATCAAATAACTGCTGGTTGCACGACTTGATCACCCCCTCTACCAGGGTCAAATTCATCAACACCGACCTACTGCCTGACTCGCAGGAACAAGCAAAAGGCAACCGCATCGTCAACCCCACCGAAGCGAAAATCATCACCCAGCTGGTTGACAGCTTGATCCTTTGCGGCGTCCCAGCTGATGAAATCGGAGTCATGACGCATTACCGCTCTCAGCTCGCGCTATTGAAATATTCCCTCCGCGGGAGCAACGGCGGCAAAGACGTAGAAATGCACACGGCCGACCGGTTCCAGGGTCGTGATAAGAGTGTCATTTTGCTGTCACTTGTCCGCAGCAACGACTCTGGCTCCATTGGGGAATTGTTGAAAGACTGGAGGAGAATCAATGTTGCGTTTACGAGGGCGAAGACAAAGTTGCTTGTGGTGGGGAGCAAAAGTACGTTGATGGGGGAGGGGGCGGAGCAACAACAGCAACAACAACAGGATCAGGGACAAGGGGAGGAAATAATGATCAAGAGGTTTGTGGAGCTGATGGTGGAGAAGCAGTGGGTGTATGATTTGAGGGGGGGCAGTTGGAGGGGCATTATTTCCCGGTGGTGGAGGATTTTGTTTCGCCTGTTAAGGGGGGGAGGATTACGCCGCTGAAGAGGAAGACGGAGATGCTGGTGAAGAAGGGGGTGCAAGAGGAGAGTCCGTTGAGGGGGAGGAAGATGATGGAACGGTTTGTGGGGGGGCAGAGGGTGGGGGGGAGGAATAAGGAGAATGTTAAGACGACGGGGTCGGGGACGGGGAAAGTGATGAAGCAGCCGAGGTTGGGGACGAAGAGGATGGGGGAGAGGATGTTGACTAAGGGGAAGCCGGTGTTGAGGGATATTTTGAATGATTTGATGGGTTAGGACTATGGTATTCTATGTTCTGCTTTGGGGTCACCGGTCAGGGATATATATATTTGTTTTCTGGGCTGCTGGGTTTGGGATTGAATGGGTTTTGTTGGGGGTCGTGTTTTAGGATTCTGTCACCATCGACACCTGGCGGTTGTTTACTGGGGATATATGTTCTAGGATGGAATGTTGTGTGAGTTTTGGAGTTTTTGTATCAAGATAGGTATATAGGGCTGAGTTGGGTTGGGTTGGGTGTTATTGACAAAACAACAAAGTGCAGGAAACAAGTAGGTATAGCGAGCTGGTTTTTTCTCTATGATATATATAGTATAGCATGACAGCATGACATTGGCATGGCATGGCGCATGGAGGAGCGTAAAATTGGCATTGAGAATACCCCATCTTAGATACAGGACAGTTCAGATGAACAGCGAGGAAAAAAAGGGATATCTTCTTGAGATTGTTTGAAGCCCCTCACTGGTGATATGTGTTAGTCTTATCTAGGTACCTATCCACACGATGGACAAAAGAATTCGACATCATCTCGAGATTAACATCTACTGCGATTTTCCTTTACACAGATCTCCACCAAATAAATTTACTATGCCAACTTTCAGCTACCTACCTACCCCGCAGGAAAATGTCAACATCGTCACCACACTGCTCTAGCTAGAGTTCTGAACAGCCAAACCCCCAACTGGGTTGTTGCATTTGCATCGAGGCACCTACCCCAACTTCTCCAACCGACTCGGTAGGTACTGGCAAACACAGTGCGATGAAGTAACCAATCACCATGATGAATTGAAGCAACAAAAAAAGTCTGGTTGGCCTTGTGATCGACATCACCTGATCGTGGTACTGAGGATACAACGTTATTCAGGGGCACAAAAGTGCACTTTTGACCCGCCCCCCCAACTGACGGATGTTGGATGACGTTGTTGGTGACCACTTGAGTTTTAGATCTGGGTGAGTAGGTAGGTAACTTGGGGAAAGGTAGATGGAGGTATAGAAAAGTAGAGAAAAGTAACTCTTTGCAATGGTTAGAGTAGTTGCTCTTGTTTAGTTAAGCAGTTCTAAGTGACTGAGTTGGTAGACAGGTATTCTTGCTGTCTTGTAATAAGCTGTTCAGCACAACTATGCCATACACCCCTATAACAAACACTGCTTTCCAAATTTAAACCACCAATGACTGCAGAGAAAGAATTTGAGATTGACCTTGAATTCTAATGAACTTTTCCCAACCTTTTACACACATAAACCCCCCTCCCCATATACATACCCATCCATTTTTAAACTCCTTTCCCCTAACCAAACAACACAATCCCCTCTTTTTAAAACCTCCTCCCCAACTCCACCTCCCTAACCAACACCATATCCCCCTCCCCTTTCTGTGTCCCCCCCTTACCCCCCTCCCCGTTTTGTTCCCCCAGTACAAAAGGCACAACCGCCCTCCCCACCACCCCCTTCCAAAACCCCTCCACCACAGATGTCAACCTCCCCGTCTGCTTAAAATCCGGAAAGCTATTCACCTCCAACAACCACACATTTTCCTTCTCATCCACCAAAAAGTCCACCCCCCACACCTCAAACCCTTGCTCCAGCGGCTGGAAGTGTATCATCATTTCCCTCGCCGCAGCTTCAAACACCTCCCCCGTCACCTGCTGCACCTGCACCCAGATGTTTTCTTTCTGTTGCCCTGACAGATCGGATGAAGGTAAATCCCAAAAGCGGTGGACGCTGTCGTTGTATTCAGGGGAGGATTGGAGGCAGGTGTTGGTCAAGTGCGCATCCAGCTCTTCTGGATCTGTCGTTGGGGGAAACTTGTACGGTTTTGATGAGAATAACGCCAGAATGTCGCGGTAGCAGTAGACTTTCATCGCGCCGACGGTGAGGGCATACACCCGGAGGTGGAATTTGCGGTTTTGGAGGGAGGGGAGGAGGAGAGGGGGGTGGATGTAGGGTTGGGCGATGAAGTGCCTCAGGTGGCTGGTCATGATTCCGTCGCTTTCCTCCTCCCCTTCATCCTCCTTCTTTTCCTCGTCATCATCACCATCACCCCCCTTACCACCCCCTTCATTGTCGTCATCCTCCTCATCTTCATCATCCGATTCAGGCTCCCAGCCGTCGAAGATTTCTTGCAATTCCTCCATCGTACTAAACAACCTAATCCCCTGCCCTCTATCACTCATCCCCGGCTTCAAAATCCACCACTCCCTCCCCCCCTCCTCCTCCTCCTCCTCCTCCACCCCACCATTCCTCTCCAAACTCGCATTCAAATCCCACGCCTCCACCAGCGCCTCGTCCAAAAACTCTGCAAAATCCACCTCGAACGCTTCCGACCTTTTCACGTGCCTCGCCAGAACAGAGTCTGGGTTTTTGACCAGGTAGTTCTCTACTGTCTTTGCGAGGTAGTGCTTCCTGATTAGTGCCTTGCGGATCATGTAGCTGTTGATCAGACAGCCAGAAGGGTGTGACATGGCGTAGTCAAAGTCCAACGATTCGTAGGGCATGATTTGCAGGATTTTGTCTTTTTTGGGAAAGAAATCGGAGGGGAGGAGGGATGGCAAGGAGATGTCTGGGTTGGCGGTTGCGTCCCAGGTTGGGGGGGTGGGCAAGAGGGTGAGGGTCGAGGGGGGGAGGAGGGAGGAGATGGCGGATGTGATGAGGGGTTGGACGTAGGTGTCGCCGTAGTTAATTAGGGCGTAGACTTTATTTGCTGGCTGGGGATCTTTTGACAGGATGGGGAGGGTGGTGGTAGCATCCCCGTTGGCGGTGGTGGCATCTCTGGCGGTGGTTTTTGACTCCTCCGCAGCAGGTGTGATGCCAAAGGTTGAGTTTTTAGATGGACCCCTGAACAAAAGAAATGGTGAGAAAACGATCATCTACACGAGTTGGAAAAAGCAAAAGACAGAGCAAGGTGTTTTGAGTCTTTTCTATTTTGATAGAATGCCTCTATGCTCTATCTGATCATCATTATAGCGTTGCGTTTGTGTTGGTGTGTGTGTCATCCCTCATGCCGTTCTGTCATATCCGACTCTCTGTCCTGTCTCTTTTGCTCTGTCTCTTCTTGCTTTCAACAAACCAGGGTTTGTACTTACAGTTGCAACTCTTCACCATGCAAGTGGGTAGCAGCCTGGAAGAAGTTGGCTTTCAGGGGTGTGATACTATCATCAAGTTAGCCATTTTACCCCATCCAAGTCTTCAGTTCAGTCTCAGAAACTCACCTCGTATGCCCCTCCTTAACAGCCCACCCATCATTCCCCGGCCCCGCCTCATCCACACTCTTGTACACATCCGTAAACCTCGGACTCCATTTAAAATGCTTATGACTATGCAACCCCCCTCCCTTCGTCACCTCCCCCTTCCCCTGCGGCTTCTTCTCCTCCTCCCCGGGCTTCTTCTTCTCCCCCTCCCTAATCCTCTCCTCATCCTCCACCTCCCCATCCACACTCCCATCCACCTCCGTAAAACAACTCCCCTCCCCCCAATAATTCTGCAGCATCCCCGTAAACAACACCTTCCCCCCCTCCAGCCCCTCCAACAACGGCACATTAACACTATACAAATCCACACTCCCATCCTCCGGCCACTGCTTCCACAACGCCTCCACCACCCTCACGCTCTGCCTCGACGCCTTTTCAATAATCTCCGTATCGTGATTCCTCGTAAAAAAAGCATAACTCAACGCTATCGCCCGTCTTTTACAAACCGCAGCCTCCAACGCACCGCCCAACGTCCCCGAACTGAGCGCAAACACCGCCGTGCTGTTCCGTCCGTAGTTTGGTCCTGACAAGACTAGATCTACCGGGCCGCGATCTTGAAAGAAGTGGTACAGCCCGATTTGCACGCAGGACGCCGGGGTGCCGTCGACGAGAATCCATTCTTCTGTTCCGGGGATGGTGGATGGGCGGGTGTGGGTTGTCCCGTGGCTGTCGTTTCTCTCGTCTTCGTGGACTAGACCGGCTGCGGGTGAGGAGAGGGGAGGGGGGCGGTAGTACAGCGGCTTGACCGTCTGCCCGATCATGTGCGCTTTTCCTATCCATGATCGTTGGGTGTGCGGGAGGCAGACAGACACAGTGTGGCCGTAGTCTTGGAGGGCGCGGACGAGGGAGTGCACATAGGGGGAGGAGTGAGGGGACGGGGGGCCGTCGTCGTTGGTGACTAGGATGTGCATTTTCGTTTCTTTTATCTTGTTCGTTTCTCGAGCTGTTGGTGGTGTTGTAGCTGTTGAGGGGCAGAAGAAGGGAAAAGAGGGGCAGAGATAAATAGCGGTTGTATACAACTCTACAAAAGTTAACGGGAAAAAAGAAACCCCAAGAGAAAAAAATAAGTAAAAAAAACTCGGCCTTTTATCTAATGGTTTGTCAGGTTTACTTGACAGCAACACGAAAGTTGCCCCTCCATTGACGTTTTTCTTAGCCCCGGCATGTCGGGTCGACTGGGCAGCAGTTGTTCGTTGTCTTTTGCCAAAGAGTGAAGTGCGGGGGCGGGGTCAGGGCATTATCTATTGAGAAATGTAGCCCAAGTGGAGACCAGTTCGAGTCCGAGTCCGAGGTTCATTATCTACATACCTACACTACCTACCTAAGAGATATGTGGGTATAGCTTCAAAGATGGATACACATAAGACGGCATCACTATACAGAACCAAAAAAGAGAAAGTGACAACAACAAAATGTCTCTGATTGTCTCGCCTGTGCTTCTGTTGCTGTGTTGTTCGTTATCAAAGCACCACTGCCTCCCACGCCCTGTATGACATGTCGGACATGACACGACAAGCAGCACCTCTTCAACTAATCTAGAAATATTGACGTAGCGCATTCCCAGCTACCTGATTCTTCCTAAATCTGACATAACCCAACAATCCCATCCATCCCTTTCTTCCTATTCATTGTGTCCCCATGTTCCCCACGATTAGACAAGCCCAAACCCATAAGTGTAATATCAACTAAAGTGTTCAAGACTCCATCCCCCTTTTGGAGATACCCATCCGTAGTCATCAAGGTATCCTCGTCGTAAAGAGCAGCAGGGAAAAAAAGGGAAAAGAAAAAAAAAAGGCAATAAAACTCTTATGTCATGAGCTCATAAGGCTTCATGACAAACTGAAGACTAATAACAAGAATGTAGAATGCATGCTGATAACCTGTGCCGAAAGAAAAAGGAAACAAGATACCCCGTAATTGCATTGCCAAACTCAAACTCCGAACCAATGTCGCCAAACTTTGTCGTCGAATATTCAGATGGAGTGGACATGAAAACCTGCGCCAACAACCTAAGCCAAATCAAATCCTAGCACGCTTTGATGGGCCAGCCGCAGGCAGAGGCTCGGCAGACCGCTTCTGGCTGGTGCTCGCAGAAGAGACGCCAGCCTTGGTTTGACGCCAGCCGCTGATTGTACCTTGTTTGCTGGCCTGCTTGGGTACGGCCTTCTTGCGGGTGGCGCGCACTGTGGTGGGCGGTGAGGCTGGAGCAAACCTTGGGGCCTCGGGCGTACCGGGAACCTTTTCGATTGCTTCGGCCGGAGTGATTGGGGCAGCTTCGGCGGCATCCACTCCCTCGACCACGTGGTCCTCGATGTCAGTCTCGGCCTCTTCATCCTCAACCGTGATGGCGGGCACTTCAGGCTTGGCGACAGGGAAGAGAAGTCTGGGCTTGACGCTCGCGCGGGTAAGTCTTCTCACGGGCGGCTCAACAGCACTCTCCAGACCACCTTCGACATTCTCTGAAGCACGCTTCTTGAAAAGGTGGAACTGCTTCTTGCCACGGCTGTTTGTGATGTTAGACAAATCACAGACTAAAAACAATGATGAGGAGAGACTTACAATACAGTGACCAAGCCATCCTCGCGCTGGATCGCCTCTTCAATTGATACCTGGCCCTCGCCAGGAACACTGACCATCTGCCGCTGGCTGCGGCGGGGAGCTGGGGGGGCAGCAGGCCTCGCGGGATCAACATAGAAGGGGTTGTCGATGCTGCGGTCGACCTCGGGGATGCGCTCATGTGAGTCGACATGGATCTGGAAGGACTCATCCGAAGCTTGCTCAGTGAAGCTGTCCAAGGTATGAGTTTGGTTGCGGGCCCTTCGAGGAGAGGGCATGACCTCATCCTCGGCGCGGAAGAGGGTGCGGGCAAAGGCCTCTACTTTGGCCTTGGACTCCTCGGTGGGCGGCTTCTGAGGGGTCTTGGCGGGAGTGATGAGCATTCCACTGCTTCTTGAGACAGTCGCGCGAGGCGCGAGGAGGGCATCCGACTTTCTCGAAAAGCCAAGGGCAGAGGCGGCATCGGAAACACTGGCGGCGGTGAGGGTGCGACGAGGGGAATCCATCGCAGCAGCGCGCTTCTTCTGGGGGGAGAGGCTAGGTGTCGCCATGGTTGCCTTCTTTTTGTTGTTGTTGATTGACTTGGGAGAACCCTCTGAAGTTTGCTCGGGCTGGTCGGGATGCTGATGTTGACGACGCGATGATGGAACTCTGGGAGAGGGAGTTCGGTTGGCAGTGCGTTGGGCAATGCGGGAAGACTTGCGGGGGGTGTAAGGCTCGTAGGAGTCGGAGTAGCCCAGATGGGGGGCAGGAGGAGTTCTGACTCTGGAGCTGGGAGAAGGAGTAGCTGGGTAGGGCGGCTCCATGATTTCCGCCATTGTTCAATTGCTTTGAATAGGCGTCAATTGAAGGCAGCTATTGTTATTGTTGTTATTGTGGGCCACTTCCTCTCAGGTTGCTCCTGTGGAGGCGGAATGAGATGCAAAGTCGGCGGGTGGTGAGAGCTGGGTGGTGCGGATCAAAGAGAGTCGCAAACGTGAAGTGGACGGCGAGGTTGCGTGATGGTGACCAATGCTGCGAGACCAAGGACACAAGTCGTCGCTGATAAACAACAAATCGCGCAGTATCTTGTTGATATGGGCTGTGATCGTTGGAGCAACTTGCACCAGGGCAACAAAACAGCGACTCCTAGGATTCCCTAGTAAATAAAATAAGGGAGAGGGTTACGGAGGATTGAATCGTTGGAAAGACTCAGGGTTTGACACGATGAAAAATGTGATGCTGGATGGAGGTTGGAGCAGGAAAACGGGCGGATGGATGCAAAGAAGGGGCTGGGGCTCTTGGTTTCTGGTCCTCCCCGATAATTGATTGGGCAATAATGCTTCCATGGGGACCCCCTGTCGATGCACGCATCTGCCCCCTTCGAACGCGCTCTCGACGCGTCAGTCTCGCGTTTTTGCCAGCCCAATGGCACCTAACGGCCTGCAGTGGACAACCGCCCCTCCCCCACCAGCCAATCCCGCTGTAACAGCGCATTTTGCGGGCCCTGCAGCAAAACATCAACGTCATCCCATGAAGCCTTTCCAGAATCAGATTGTACTGTCAATCGCTATCAAGAGCCGAGACAGATCCTAGCCTTATTACAGAGTAAACTCAGACGCTGAAAATCTCCAGCCTCAGCCTTGTCTATCACCACCCACCACACACATCACCACCTCACCACCTCACCACCACATCACCATGCCAAACCACCACCACCACCACCACAACCCCTACCCCTCCTCCCCCAAAATCCCCTCCTCCGACGATGACGAAGACTTTTCCTTCTCCGAAGTCCAATCCGCAACCCCATCAAGACCACCACCATCTTCTCGCCAACAACCACAACCACAACCTCAGTCCAAGACCCCAACCAACGCCACCAGCCAAAAATATGCTACCTCCTCCTCACCCGACCCCGAGGCCCGCGAGGCAACCCTCCAAAAAGAACTCCAAGGCGTCCGCGCCATCAACAAAGCCATAGAATCCATAATCAGCACCCTCGAGCGCGCAAAAGGAAACATGGGCACCGTCTCCCAAACCGTCACCAACGCCTCCACCCTCCTCAACACCTGGACCCGCATCCTCTCCCAGACCGAGCACAACCAGCGCCTGATCCTCAACCCTTCCTGGAAGGGTGCCTCAGCTGATATAGCGGACATGGAGCAGGAAGCACTGGCCAAGCAGCAAGAGGAGGAGAGAAAGGCGCGGGAGCTGGAGAGGAGGAGGGAAGAGGCGAGGAGGAAGGCGGAGGAGGAGGAGGAGAGGAGGAGGGCTGTGGGGGTTGTGTCGGGGAGTACTGCTGGGGGGACGACGAGAGGGAGGGGGGGTTGGCTAGGGGGGCAGGGGCGGGGACGACGGGGAGGGGGAGGGGGTCGGGGTTGGTGAGGAGTACGAGTGCTGCTGGGTCGAGGAGTGCGAGTGCGGCTGGGACGGGGACAGGGACGGGGAGTGGGAGTGGGATTGGGAGGGGAGGGGGGACGACGAGGGGGGGAGTGGGATTGGGAGGGGTGGGTTTGGGTATGGGCGGGTGGGAGCGCCGGGGACGAGGGGGGCTAGGAAGGAGACATAGGGAGATATATGGGAATGGAAAGATATCAAGCAAAAATACGAATAAAATGGTGATATTATTTTGATCAAGTTCAAGAGACTCAACGCCGGTGATATATACCCCCTTACCCAACCCTTTTCCAAACGCCAACCTGAACCTGACAGTGACATACCCAACCCAACCCCAGTCCATCCATATATACAAAACGATATAATCCTACAGAAAAAAAATCCAACCCCACAACCGGACTAAGCCTTCTTCTTGAAAAACGCCGACAACTTCATCATCCCCTTGGTGTCAACCTTAGCCAGCTGCTTGACCCCCCTGCTCGTGTTCGCCTTTTTCACCTTGTCCTCCTGCTCCATCTTCCGCTTCTTTTCCAGACGCTCATCATCCTCCTCGTCTCGGGCTCTCTTCCCGCCGTTGATGTCATTCGACCTTGACGCTGCGGCTTCAGCGCGGAGTTTGGAGAGCTGAGATAGGTACTCCTCCAATGGGGCAAAAGTGTCAGATGGGAGGGAAGACTGGAGGGCTTTGGAGAGGGAAGGGGGGAGGTAGGAGGAGAGGATGAAGTTGAGGGAGGTGCGGAGGCGTTGGAGGGAGACAATGGCTGGGGAGGCGGTGATGGCTGGGGCGAAGGTTGGTTCTGAGGGGGGGGAGGTGGAGGGGGTTGTGGGTGCTGTTGAGATAGCGGAGGGTGCGGTGGAGGTGGAATTGGTGGTGGATTGGGTTTCTGAGGAAACTGAATCCTCTGGGGAAGTGGTTGTTGGTGGTGGTGATGTGGTTGTTGTTGTGGTTGTGGTTGTTGGGTCCCTGACTATCCCCATTACTGGCGCCTCGAGGGCTTTCTTGATGAATTTCTCTTCCATGCTTGGGGGAAGGTTCTCGGCCATTTTGCGGGCTTTGGAGAGGATCACGGAGGAGAGCTTGGAGTCGTTGGGGCGGTACATCTTGTCGTCGCTTAGTTCGACGCAGTCGCATACGGAGACTAGCCGGGACTCGAGGGCTTTCTCGACTTGGCTGTTGGGGAGGGTGAGGATCTCGGAGAAGTGGCGGTCGGTGTTGGGGATGAGGTCTAGATAGTCGTCTAGGGAGAGATATTGTCGTTGCTGGTTTTCGTTTCTGGAACTGGAGGACGAGGTGAAGAGTGCTGGGAGCAGGAGGAAGAGGGGGTCGTAGGGGGTTGCGAGGTAGAGCTCGGGGGATTGGATGGTTTGAGATTCTAGGATGGACGCTTTTTCGGTGCTAGACAACAACCAGCTTCGAGGGGTGGATTTATTCGGGGGCGCAATTTTGGTGAACTCGTAGAAGGAGCCATTCTCTGGGCAGACGAGATACCGCGTCGGTTTGCCATAGCGAGGGTTCTCGAGGGTGATGATGCGCGCTGAGGAAGAGGCGTCTTTGGGGAGCACAAATAGCTTTGGTGGGTTGGACGACTCGGCGGGCAGAGTATATGCAGATGTTGATGCGCTTTTGGCCGTTGTCGAAGTCGTTTTGTCGGCGCTCGTCGAGGCAGCGCCGCCTTTGGATCGTGTCCGCGCCATAGTTTTGTTGTACGGAGTATGAATGTCTGTCTGTCTATCGCATTGATCGAAAATACGTAGGTGCTTAAGTGGAATCCCTGCAATTAAAGCCAGAGCGCGTCTCGGCCGTTTTAAGACGCGTCGCGCTTGAGCGTCAAGACCCCTGTCGGCCGGTCCCATCTTTTCGCGATTCCTCCCACTCACATCATATCCCACACAAAGTACTGTACACAGCACCCACCTTATCGACCACAGGAATTGCGCTTATCAGTTTCCCATAACGGCTTTTCGATACCTTTACTGGAAGACTAAATACACGAGAACCTCTCAAAACACATTATCGCCGAGCTACATACTTAATCTCCTGCAGTCGGCTGGCCATGTCGTCCATGTCCCACATTAATTGGTCGGTATAGTGGGCAGGAACCCTGGCACAACGGCAGAGACAACTCTTCCTGCATATGCGCTTCTCCTGCATGATCCGTACATACGAATAAACAAACCAAGGTTCACTTCACCTTTCCCGACCTTGTCCCAAGAAATAGTTACTTGCGCACACCGAATCGCACCCCAAACAAACCTTGACTCGCCCGGCGTGCGACTACGCCAATACTACTACCCCCCATAATGGCCGCCCAGTGGCCCCCGAGGTCGCCCCACGAGGCCCTCCTCAGCACTCCAGGCGGACGAGAGAAACTGCGACGCCTAGCTGACCGCTCCTCCCCTTCCCCCTCGCCCTCCAAATTGAGAAACTCGCGATCGCAGCCAGCCCTGGGAATGGGCGACCCAATATACGACGGCGCTATGGACCTGGACGAGGACGAGGAAGACGAGGAGATGTTACAGCTCAAGCTCCAGGCGATCCAGGCAAAGTTAAGGCTGAAGAAGCTCCAAGCGGCGAAAGCACACAAAAAAGCAGCTTCCCTATCAGAACCTGGACCACAAAATGGAGGGGCAGGAGGCGGAGGAGGTGGTGGTGGAACAAGAGAGATCCCCTTCCAATCCAGATTGGCAGCGGCACGGGAAAGAATAGAGAGACCGCCAGCGCAGGCACCTGTTGAGGTCCCGGCCTCGCCCGTCCGGAAGTCCGCGACAACATCAAACCTGGACGCCTCCCCAAAAAGAGTATTACTGGGCATTGACAAAGGGCGAAAAGCGACAGAGATGTCACTCAAGCGGCCAAGTCAGAGGAAACCAGAAACCAGCTTACCCAGCCAACACCAAAGTCAGAGCAGCGGCGTCTCCAACTTTCTCCGGCGCGCAAATACTCCGCAGCAGGAAACCGCCCGTCCCCTCAGCTTTAACGAGCGCCTCGCCTCCGCCAGGACAGAAGAAACCGCCCGCCAAGAACAGGCAAAACGAGTCCAAAAAGCCCGAAGCACAGCCTTTAGCATCGGCAAGCAGGAAATGGAGGACTACAAAGCCAAAGCGCAGGACTTGCCCGAGGTATCCTACAAACCAGACGAGCTTTCTCGAGATCAACTGTTATCCGCCCTTGGGAAACCAACCACCACCAACACGACCTCAACAACAACGGGCTATCTGAGAAGAAGCCGAACCGCTTCTGATCTACGAAACACCACCACCACCAACCCAGCCAACCCTGACTCCTCCGATCTCTTCCTCGCCCCGTCTGTTAGCTCTTCTTTTTCAGCACCATCAAACCCGACCTCGGACTCGTCGTTTGAAATCTTTTCTAGCTTCCATTTGTCGAAGCGCATCCTCCCCCACCCGGTCCTCGCGAGGGCGGTTTCTTCCAAGAAAATTTACAACCTCAAAGACTTGCTGAAGCATGTGAAATCGCCAGATTGGTCGTTGCCGGATATCGAGTCGGATATTGTCGTTTTTGCCATTTTGGCGAGCAAGTCCGATCCGAGATCGCACCGCCCTGGACCGAGCGGGACGCAGTCGGATAGGGGGAAGTACATGGTTTTGACGCTTGTCGATTTGCAGTACGAGGTCGAGTTGTATCTGTTCAACTCTGGGTTTGACAGGTTTTACAAACTTACCCCTGGGACGGTCCTCGCGATTTTGAACCCGAGTATCCTCCCCCCGCCGCCGGGGAGGGAGGCAACGGGGAGGTTTGGGTTGGTGATTAATAGTGATGAGGATACTATTCTTGAAGTGGGGAAATCAAGGGATTTAGGGTATTGTAAATCGGTGAAGAAGGATGGACAGCTTTGTAATGGGTGGGTGAATGGGAGGAGGACGGAGTATTGCGAGTTTCACACGAATGAGGCGGTGAAGAAGGCGAGAGGGGGGAGGATGGAGTTGAATAATACTTTTGGGGGTGGGGGTGGGGGGGATTTGAAGAAGGGGAATAGTAAGGAGTGGTCGTGGGGGGGGGGAAGAAGGAGACGAAGGATGGGAATCAGGGGTATGATAGGTTTACAGGGACAAAGTATTTTGTTAGTGGTGGGGGGGGCACAGGTCGATGGGGGATGGGGATGATGAGGGTGAGGTTGGGATGGCGGGGAGGGCGGAGAGGCAGGAGGCGCTGAAGAGGAGGTTGTTGATGAGGGAGAAGGAGAGGGATATTGCGCGGCAGTTGGGGAGTTGGGGGGGGGAGCGGGGAGGGATTATATGAGTAGGGCTGCTGGGAAAGCGTCTGGGGGGTCTGGGGGGCAAGGGGGTAGTTTTACTTCTTCTACTGTTGGGTCGTCGCAGACGCAGCAAAATAGTGGGAGTTTTGCCTCGACGGTGGGGACGAGTTTTGGGAGTTTGGACGGGCAGGCGATTCAGGGGGGGCAGATGGGGCAGAGGAGGTATGATGCTGCTGTGCTGGGGATGACGGGGAGGAGGGGACAGGATGCGCCGAAGGTGGAGCTGGGTCCTGTCAAGAGGAAGAGACCGGTGTCTTCGGCTAGCAGCTCGACGGCGGGTAGTGTTGTGCTGGGGGCGAGTGTTGGTTCGCAGGCTCAGCCAAAAACAGCGCTGGGGTGGGGGTCGGGGTTGAGCAGCAAGCTGTCGAGGATGAAGGAGGGGGAGAGGTTGGACGGGAGGAAGATGGAGGTGGAGACGCTGATTGCTGCTTCGAGGGCGGCGAGGGATGATAAGAGTCCTGTGAGGAAGAAGACGAGGTTTGTGACGGAGAAGGGGATACGGGAGGCGGGGAGGGAGAGTTTGGGGGAGGGGGTTTTGGGAAGTGGTGGTGGTGGTGGTGGCGGTATAGCGAGTAAGGGTTGGCAGCGTCTGTGTTTGGGAGGGGGAGGAGGCAGGTTGTGTTGGATGATGATGATGATGATGACGATGATTTGATTATTGTCAAGTGAGAGAAATTCCAATGGGATAGAAAGAGACTACGATACAGCACACGGTACAGCGCATTGGCGGTATTCCGGGTTGGGTACGTTTTGTGTATATACTACTGATACAGTGCATGGTTGGCATGGCGTCGAGCTTTGATGTTGGCTTGGGTTGGGCACTGGGTTGGGTCAGCATTGTCTGGTAGACTTTGAGTATAACCAAAGTGTTCAAGCGTTGATAAGGCTTCTTGTTATAAAGTACCTAAGTGGAAGTATGATGCATATATATGTAAGTTTTCCATGTTTGTTGGAAGCTTTGAATGGTTGAGCAAGTCTCGGACGGCAGTTTGGCTATCCGGCCAATCTCTAACCATGGCACTAAAGCTGAGTTTGATGATAGAGCGAGGTATCTTCGAAAGTTTGGGCTTGACATGCGAGGTTCTTGATATGTCGTGGCTCCGCTGCTAGAGTTGATACAGGAACTGATGAAAAATGTGGACTAAGAATGGACACATAGAACCACTCTCTATCCTTCCATGGCAGTCTATTTTGTAAGCGTACTTCGAAGAGAAGTCTTTTAAAAAGAGACGGCCGCAGTCCGAACATTTCGCTCTTCGGAAAACCGTTGGGAGATGACGATTGGAGCGTTTGGCCCGTTTCGGCCGTTTTCTCATGCTTGAGCACATGTCCATAAACTTTGAGGCTTGAAGGCTCTGAATGAAACGTCTAGCTCTAGGTATCTAAGGTAGGTTGAGTGTATCCCCACTTACCGGACAGCAACGGCCTGGCGACTCCGAAGCCCTTGAACTTTCTTGTGGGAAAACTTTGATGAATATAGTTTCACGCATCTTCTCTCATACCTACCTATAAAAGCTCGTCGCACAGCTGTCGCCCAAAGTTCTCTTTTCCTCTTTCCCTCCTTCTTTTACAGAAAACCAGAAAACCACGATTCAAGAGCTTGACACGTCAAAACAAGCACAGCAAGGAATCACTTCCAGGCACTCCAAATCCCACACCCAGAACTGATATTACTCCTTAGGTTGATATTCTTCTTCTTCAGCCTTTTTAACCATGCCTTCCAACTCGGGAGACCAAGACAAAGGTCAGCAACCGACATCTGACCAGGAGCCTACCTTGAACCAACAAAATATGTCAGAGAGTGGGAACACACTTGGAACCTCATCCCAGATTCAGAACAAGAACCAAGAGCAAGCACCCAAGCAGCAGACGGACACGAACCAGCCTCAAGAGCACTCACTTATAAACTCGTCCCAGCTTCAAGATAATACTCAACATCCAATTCCAGGACAGACGCTGCTTGCAAACCATGCCACATCTGAGCAAGGAAGACCTGATCTTCAGGCTATATCATCCCCCCCTCCTACATCTATCCTGGCCCAGGCCCCGACCCCTGATAACCCCGTTGATGTTGGCACATGGCGAGATCGGATTGAAGACTGGAGAAACGCTGTCGATCACACCAACTGCTCTCCCCCTGCTGACTTTGTTAACGGTGGCATGTCACGAGTTTGGACTGGGCGTGGTCGAAGAAATGCTGTCGATTATACCAACTGCCCTACCGTTGGTTATACTCCATATAATCCGCGACGTCCATCAGAACGATTTCGCCGGAGAAATGCTATCGATTATACCAACTGCCCTCCCCGTGGATACTCCCCAAGCAACCCGTCTGGTCCATCGCCAGTTTCGCAGATCAACAATGCAGGGCTGAGGCCTAGCGACCCCACGTCTACGATATCCCCCGAGCAGACCACAGTTAACACGAGAGACCCTTCACCTCCCACGCCCATCACCAGGCAGCGGCTGAGGTAAACTCGGTATACTATCCACGGAGGCACAGTCACCATTCACCAGCCCCCTCGTCCCCCTTCTGCGAGTTCTCAATCTTGAAAGTATGCACCAACGCGACGGTCCAGCAGCGAGGGAGGAGCGGATTAACAAGCGGGTAACTCTGGATCCGTGGACGCACATCAATCCCCAGGGCGATGCCGCGAGTGTCGCGAGTTTGGGTACTTTTGTGGGGATTGTCATTGGGAGTGTTGTCATGTTTTGTCGATGTGCTAGGCTTGTTATGACCAGCGGAGGGCCCGGGGAAGAAGTTGCCAGTAAAAGAGATGTTGGGCGGGATGAGAAGTCCCTGCTGAGTGGGTGAGCAGAACTCAAATATTGCCTCATCTCTAAACAACGGGGCCAAGAATGGAGTCTTGAGATAGTGGATAGGTCAACCCGCGTTATGGAGATAGGTGTAGTTGCTTCCATCACCAGAAGCGCACAAACAATATGATGGTACCTACCTACCATTGGCACGAAGAAATTACCAGGGCGCAAGCTACCTCCTCAGGGAAAATACCACGCCCACCTCCCCCAACTTTCGTCTCCTGTTCACCACTCCAAACCTCTTCGACATCTCACGCCTACCTGATCTAAACTGAGAACCTAGGCAATACACTTCCCAGCCACCAAAGCCAGCCAAAAGTGAGTCTCAGCTGCGACACGCAAAGAAGTCTAGATGAGGAGAGACTGGCAAGAGGCATGGTCGTGAGGGTATACTTACCTACTTACTTACACGGTGGCATCTCAGGCTGTGGAGCTTTGATGAAGAATGGGAAAGGTTAGGGGGGGGGAGATGCTGGTGCAGTGAAGATATGTGACAATGAAGATATGAGGCAATGAAGAATCGGATGTGGATTGCTTATTGCAATACTGTTGTGCAAGCTGAAGAAATCGGACGGGATTAAATATATATATATTTCTATACCCTCTCAATGGTTTTTGCCCCCAACCCAATGAAGGATCAATATGCCCTTTTGTCATTTTTCTCTCCCTAACCCATGAACACCCAGTCAAGTATTCTCAAACACCTCAAGAGAGTAAGTATAACTACCAAATGAACAAGTGAAATGTGAGCGCCATCACTGCCTGCAGCTAGGTAGCCATCGTGATACTCTCTCATTATAATCTCGTGCCTGAAACGCCTCGTCTTCTGACAGCAAGTTTGAGAGTCTTGAGATCGGATTGGGATGGGTGTTGTGGGTCAGTCATTTTGTCTGCTTTGAGATGGGGGTTGTATGCTCCGTATAATTCCCAGCGTTTTCTGGAAATGAGGAACATGTGTGATTACGCTGCTGGTACAAACAAAGTTCATGCTTACGAGAAAGAGAAAGGGGCGCTGGCGTTAGACTTGTCAAAACTCTCTGTCCATCAAGCGAAGATCCCTCAGAGGCTATGTTAGTGAGTCTGCCATGGAGATTTTTGGAACGGCTCAACTGTTAGAACTGGATAATTACCACCATGCCATCAAGACCTATGTATCATTCTACTCAAACCTACCTACCTCACAAGACGATGGAGATCTCTAAGACACAGAGGACTCGTCAGGATCTTCGAGTGCTTCAAGACCTTGGTGTTGTCCTCCATTTGTCCACCAGCCCACGCAAACTCGGGCTGGCTGTGCAAACCCAACCTTAGATCTAAGATGAGTTGCTTCCTGACCTTTCCGAGATTTGGAATCCATCATGTCATAGTCGTCAACGTTTGTTTTTCTTGGCTTGATGGAGAGGCAGGTGGATTTTGGGATTTTGGGATGATACTCTTGGAGGATCAGAGGGTCTCATTATGACCTGGCAGTCAGGAGCCCCCCTTTCTGCGCTGATGGGCAAGGAGGGATGTAGTTGTTACCAGTTTGTCTGGGCGAGGCAATATCAACGAAGATGGTGGCAGTGCTGGCGAGAAATGGCTCTTCCCGCCTCCCGAGATGAAAGGCGTTCATAGTTCTGTGTCTTTCACATGTTGGCAAGTGATCCTGGCCAAGGTGGACTTGGAAGAGTTTGTCACCCTCTCCTGTCCGCCCCCCGCCCTCGAAGGAGTTCGTGATAAGAGAGCCTGGAAAGTGGAAGGGACGAGGCAGTGCAAAAGATGTCCGGGTCCTTGCATATACCAAGAGCAAGTAGTTGGAAATCAAGGTTGTCTTGGCTACGGTGAACGGCGGCGAGGTGGGATACGGATGGAGAGGGCGGTGGTGAGGTAGAGTCTGGCCGTTTCATGAAGTCTCAACCTCCTCGGTCCAAGACCTACGAACCAACATTGGAACACCCATGTCTGAAGGCATGAGAGGCAGTGCAAGCCAGACACGGAGGAAATCATCCAGACAGTTCCATCGCCATCACCACCGTAAACCAAGAAGTTGCACACGGCCTTGTGTAGGTCCGGCCGGACGCGTGGCGTCTTACTTCTCTCTCACTTTGCCATCCTCCACGTATTGAGATCGTCACAATCTTGGGTTGCGCTGGATGGAAAGTGTTGGCATCGTGGCTTAGACTCTTCAACCCCTCTTTTTCCATGGAATTTGAGTTGTCCGGGACTTCCGGTTTTGGTAGTCCTGCCCCGGGTGAGACTTGCAAGAGGACCCGGAGGTCGGATGTTGGGTTGGTGATCCGAGACGGTGGGTTTGATAGCCGGGATCGGGTCCGAGAACTATTGAGCGACGCTAAGTGTAAGTTGCAATACGTGGGAAGAGAGTTGCAATGCTGGCCCTGGTCTAGACTTGGTTTCCAAGAACTGCTTGGGGAAGTGCAGATGGAAAGTTGTCGTGGTCAGGGGCACCACGTTACACGACCATGGGACGAGTGCATAGAGCCATGGAACTACGTGGAGGTCAGCCGGGGTTCCTACATACGTCCGCTGTTGAAGATGTTGATGTTATCTGGTCGTGAGCTGACGTCTATGTCTTGTTGTTAGTGTTCTACACCCGCGTGTTGGTCCTTATTACCTTGGCTTCCGAGTACGAACTGCCGTTTGTTTGTGTTGTTCGTACCAAGACTCTTGGGCTGTTTGTTGTCAGTCAAATCACAACACCATCTCATCTCTTCCCATCATCATGAGATGCTGTCAATTTCTCCAGATTTCCACGGACTCCTCCAATGCAATGCAATGCAAGCCTTCACAATTTCCATTCCAGTGTGTGGTGGCACTTCTGCCAAGACTACGCTTCCAGTTGTCTGGTGTGTTAAGCGGAGTTTAAACTCTTGTCTGCATTGCACAGCCCCCTCGGTTGCGTGCACGGCGTTATTCTTTTGCCTCTTCTGGCAAAATGGATTGGGAGTTGGCCGTTCCGCTGAGGGAATTTTTTGTGGGTTGCAAAGTCCGAGGGCTATTGAATGGCGTTATCTTCTTGGTTTGTGGTGAGTGTGTGATAGGTAGATTTGTGAGAGAAGGATGATGAAGAGCGATTGAAGTAAAGTCCGATATCAAATGCATTGTTGGTAGGTTGGAAATTGGGTAAGAATTGTCGTTTGCACTACAGCGAGTAGGCGTGGTCTCCTTACACCTGCAGCGATCGTCTGACTGATTGCCGATGTCTATCCCTCCAATGCTGTCATGGTTCTTCGGATAGTCGTGCCAATCAGGAAGCTTATCTGGATGTATGTATGCCTCACCTTGAGAGACTGACCTCCACTGGTGAAGAATAAACCTTGCATTGCAAACGCTGCATGCTCCGTTTGACCGGTAGATTCCCCGAAAAATCATGCTCGGCACATTCCGAACGTTGAAAGGTTATCTCCCAAACCTCGACTTGCCTGTTGAGGAAGCTCGTACTGGAGTTGTTGAAATGAAGGAATAAATGCGTTCCTGTAACCTTCTAGAAGGAGCATGGATCAAGCCAGTTCTAGACCACACGTGCCTGAATACTCAAAAACCATTGTTCAGTGTTTAGAGTTATATCATATGCCTTGGGGGTGTTCTCGGCAGATGCCTCAGTCATTCAAGCTTTCCAAGTTTCCAGTCGCCCGGTGAACTGCCATGGTGCCTTGCTTGGTTCAACCTTCTTTGTTGGCGCTGCCAACGGGCGGCATGCTTCTTTATATCAAGTCCACCAGGATGCAGGTGCCTCACCCGCCAGGCAAACCCAGGAGGCGGCTTAGATGTCGAGCATGTCAATCGTTGTAAGAACCTTACACTAGAACGATACTCCGCAATGTTCGCCTAAAGCTGCCTTGCCTTTGGGATATTGGAGCGATTTGGAATTCGAGACGGCTCAGCCATCGCAGGCTTGGATGCTACCGTTTCGTCCACTTCGGAACGGTAAAGAGCCGGTGAGTTGGACCGTCTGGTTGGGAATGAGTCTGCCGCCACCACCGTCTGGGCGCTAGAATTCCATATATCGAATTTCCAACCCGTCTCGGTCGGAGGTGGTGTGGGAGGCCGGCAGGGTGAGGCTGTCAAATGGTGATCGAAAAGCCGTGCCGCCATCTGGCTTTGAAGCCTTGCGATGTGCCCCGCGTTTCATTTTCCGGTTTGGAAAAGTGATGCCATTGGCTGATGGTTGATAGCCAGAACAACCATATCTAAGGTTTGAAAATGCCGACGACACACATATGCAGCACAACGAGGCCAAACGGCATCATTGTGCATGAGGGGGCAAGCCCGATGACGATTGACTGAACTCTTTGACGGTGTATCTGACAGGGTCGGTTTCTTTGTCGATTATCGTGGTCTACTGTCAGTTGTCAATAGATAGCGAGCACTGGGCCAATCGGCAGTACGAAAGGGGAAGTGTTTCATGCTTCCTCGAGAGCAGGTCGAACCGATTTCTGTTCTCAAGTTCAGACGAACCCCTCAGCTACACTAAGCAGATCAGATGGGCATGTCAGTGCGGGAGTTGTAGTGTAAAGAAGTCAGTTCAAAGCGAGGGCTGGCATTGCATCGACATGTAACAACTCGGCGGATGGTGAGACGGGCATCGACGGTTTCTGTAGTAAAAGCCGGTGGTTGTCGCTTGGACCGAGCGTGCAGTGGATGTTTCTGTGACGATCACCCCCAGATTGTGGGGTCGGAACCAAACTTGAGAGGTTGTTTCTCTGAATGTCTGGAAGGCAGAGCCGAAGTCTTGTTCTTCCAGACGGTTGAGGGCGTGATAGGGGAAGAAGAGTAGTAGCTATTATCCAAAATATGTTTCAACTCTTGTCGATATGACTGATGAAGCTGTGATTTCTAGTCGATGATGCATCGCCAATGCACAGGGAGATGTTCAAGGACGATGCGCGGGTACGCTAACATGAGCTCCACCAGCCAAATTGCAAGTCAAGGCACGTACCGACAAATCTGGAGACTTCGTGTTGTTGAGATTCGCGAGGACCCTCTCATGATGCAATCACAACCTGGTCATGGCTATGTGACGACGTCCAAGTGATGCTGGAATAGCGTGGGTATCGACAGATGCGTGCTTCTTTTGTATGTACATTTCGAGAAGTTACCTGAGAAAAGCACGGCGCGAAGAAACGGCCATCTCAGCATCAGATGGCGCACGGGGCAACCAAAGGGCGGCATCTCACAGCGGCTGATGCATAACGGCGGCACAGTTAGTTTTTTGCTACCGACAGGGATTATCAGGAGTTGGAAATTCATCGCTGTTCACACTGCGTTCGCCCTGCTGTCGTGCAAGGTACCTGAGGGACAGGTCAGCACTGCCCGGTACCTAGTGGTGGGTAGCACAGAGGGATCCGGATGGCTGCTGTGGTAACCTCACACCAACACCCTCGGAGCGGAGGAGAATCAAGAAGTGGAATTGGCGATAAGAGAAGGTGATTTCCAGGAGAGTAGCAAATGCGCTCTGCCGCAAAGCATTGGAATGAGTCGCCCGTGGGTGAAATGGCCATTGAACTTGGCGTTGGAAATGACCCCACACTGTGTAGGGAATGGGGAAAATTGCACGCAGGTGCTAAAGTGACATGGCAAATCCTCGTCTGTCTCTGATTCGCCTGGCGCTGCACAGCCTCTCTTGGCAGCTTTGGGCCCCAACAACGGGGGAAAACACACCTCCCTCTCGTCCCATCCCGTCTCCAGGTCAGGTCCAGGAAAACCAGTCGTTGCCGCTGTCGTCAGTGGTGCGGCTTCACTTTCCCTGCTTTGTTTCCTCTCAATTCCATTCATCACGCTCCTTGGCCTTTTCTTTTTTGAGGAGAAACGAGTGTGATCTGGTAACTGCACGCGCCAAACATCTTGGACTTGTCTCCGTGTTATAGCGTCTGCTTGCACCGCCTCAACCTCAACCCTCTCCGCAACGTCTCTCCTTCCATAACAACTGCTAGCTGCCGCTCTGGACCCCAGGGACCTCCCCGATTGCCTCACCGACTTTACCTTAGTTTCTACTCAAAAAAAACTACTTGCTCTTCACTACATATCCACCCGCCGGCCCCAAGGGAGGCCTACACCTAGTAACCACAGATCCAGACCCGGCGACCTCACCTCCATGAGCCTCCGTTCTTGAGACCCGTTGTGTTTGCCGACCCGAGTGTGGCAGGACAAGGCAGAAGCTCGGAAGCTGACGACCTCAATCGCCCATCTGCGCAACACCACCCCGTGCATCCCCATCGCCACTCTTAGAGGCTCTCTAGCACCTCGTGTCACCAGGCGCAGCTCACCTCTTTGTCGCCCTCGCTGACGACTGTGACCCGCACATCAGCTGGACATGGCGGACTCACACCAAGATCCCAAGGAGGGAGACTTGGCCTCTGGTCGCAGAAGAGCGTATGTATTCCCCTTCTCGTCTGCTCACAACACCGTGGGAGCCGCAATTGCTCTTTCACAACCACCCACCTAACAATGTCATACAGACCAACAATTAATATCGACACGACGGCCGTGAGCCCAAGTCCTGTCGCGAACGAGCCCGAGGTGGAAGCCAACTCACCAATATCACCCGGGACTACACCGGAACCATCAACAAGTTCTCACAAACGGAGTCTCTCTGGGGATAGCAGACCAACAAGCCCTCACAATGTCTCAAATCCCTTTGCTTCTTTCCGCGGCAATGGAGCAAATCAAGGACTCCTCACCGTCCCTGGCGCGCCAAGGCCTCGCCAGGATTCAGTCAACTCTGTCGACGATGCCCGCTCTGTCACCTCGTCAATTGGTGACACCACGGTAGCCGGAGGTTCAGTATTAGGCGAGAAGGGTGGTCGTTCATTCGGAGGCAGTGCCGACAACGACAACATCAAGAATGACCCCAATGCCTTGAAGCCAGATCAGGGCAAGGAGGCCGATTTCCAGGTCAACGACAACCCGTTCGCCTACACACCAGGCCAGCTGAACAAGATGTTCGATCCCAAGAGCCTGTCTGCTTTCTACAAGCTCGGCGGTCTTGCCGGTCTCGAGAAGGGATTGCGTTCAAACCGGAGCACGGGTCTCAGTACCGACGAGGCTGCTCTCCCTGGGCGGGTAACATTTGAGGAGTCTACAGCTCACATCAGCGCTTCTAACAAGGCTGCGACCGAGGGGTCCGAGTCCAAACTCGTCAAAACCGACAGCCATGCGACGGCTTCCGGCAGGGATGACTCTGGTGATGCCTTTTCCTCCAGAAAGCGCGTTTTTAGCGACAACCGACTTCCTGCGAAGAAGGGCAAGAACCTCCTGCAATTGATGTGGATCACGTACAACGACAAGGTCTTGATTCTCTTGTCCGTTGCCGCAGTCATTTCCCTGGCCATTGGCTTGTACCAGACATTCGGCCAGGAGCACGACCCGACGAATCCCGGTGTAGAATGGATTGAGGGTGTGGCCATTATTGCCGCCATCGCCATTGTGGTCATTGTTGGATCATTGAACGACTTTCAGAAGGAACGCCAATTCGCCAAGCTGAACAAGAAGAAGCAGGATCGTGTGGTTCGGGCTATTCGGTCTGGAAAGACGGTGGAAATCTCGGTTTTTGACGTCTTGGTCGGTGATGTTCTGCACCTCGAGCCTGGCGATTTGATTCCGGTTGATGGCGTGCTTATCGAGGGTTTCAACGTCAAGTGCGACGAGTCTCAGGCCACTGGTGAATCCGACATCATCAAGAAGCGTGCCGCCGACGAGGTCTTTGCCGCGATTGAAAACGGCGAGAGCCTGAAGAAGATGGACCCCTTCATCCAGTCTGGCGCCCGTGTCATGGAAGGTGTCGGTACTTTCATGGTTACCTCGACCGGTATCTACTCGAGTTACGGCAAGACGCTCATGTCCCTCAACGACGACCCCGAGATCACTCCCCTGCAGTCCAAGCTCAATGTTATTGCCGAGTATATCGCTAAGCTCGGTGGTGCCATTGCCCTCCTCCTTTTCCTGATCCTGTTCATCATCTTCCTGGTCAAGCTTCCTCGGCAATTCGCTGGGCTCACCCCTGCGCAGAAGGGTCAGCAGTTTATTGACATCTTCATCATGGTTGTCACCATCGTGGTCGTCGCTATTCCCGAAGGCCTTCCGTTGGCCGTCACCTTGGCTCTTGCTTTTGCCACGACTCGCATGCTCAAGGACAACAACCTGGTCCGCCACCTCAAGGCTTGCGAGGTCATGGGCAACGCCACTACCATCTGCTCCGACAAGACCGGTACCTTGACTCAGAACAAGATGCAAGTCGTTGCGGGCACTATTGGCACCAGTCACCGGTTCGGCACCAGCACCATCCCTGGCGAGAGCCCCCAGAGCGAGAAGGATGTTGAGGCCCAGGAAGTTATCAAGGCCCTCAGCCCCGAAGCCAAGGATCTGTTGCTCAAGTCCATTGCGCTCAACTCGACTGCTTTTGAGGGTGACGTCGACGGCGAGCACACCTTCATTGGCTCCAAGACGGAGACTGCCATGCTTATTCTGGCCAAGGAGCAGCTTGCTATGGGACCCGTCGCCGAGGAACGCGCCAACTCCAAGACTCTTCATCTCATTCCCTTCGACTCGGGACGCAAGTGCATGGGTATTGTGGTACAGCTTGAGAACGGCAAGGCCCGCCTCTACGTCAAGGGCGCCTCTGAAATCATGTTGGAGAAGTGCACGCAGATTCTTCGGGACCCTTCCCAAGGCCTGGCTTCAGCGACGCTCCATGAGGATAACCGCGAAACAATCAGGCGTCTGATTGAGACTTACGCCCGCAACTCGCTCCGTACCATTGGTCTTATCTACCGCGACTTCGAGAAGTGGCCCCCCAAGCCTTCGCGCCGTGTCGATGCTGAGAAGGACGAGATTGTCTTTGAGGATATCTGCCGTAACATGGTCTTCGTCGGCATGGTCGGTATCAAGGATCCCCTGCGCCCTGGTGTGCCCGAGGCGGTTAGAGACTGCCAGCGGGCCGGTGTTGTTGTGCGCATGGTCACGGGGGATAACAGGTTGACTGCCGAGGCCATTGCCCGAGATTGCGGAATTCTCCAACCCAACAGCGTGGTTCTCGAAGGTCCCGAGTTCCGGAACATGACCAAGGCCCAGCAAGATGAGATCATTCCCCGCCTCCACGTTCTCGCACGGTCCAGCCCTGAAGACAAGCGCATTTTGGTTAAGCGGCTGAAGGATAAGGGCGAAACGGTCGCCGTTACCGGTGATGGTACCAACGACGCCCCGGCGCTCAAGATGGCTGATATTGGCTTTTCGATGGGTATTGCCGGCACCGAGGTGGCCAAGGAGGCTTCGGCCATTATCCTCATGGACGACAACTTCAACTCGATCGTCAAGGCCCTGAAATGGGGCCGTGCTGTCAACGATGCCGTCAAGCGCTTCCTCCAGTTCCAGCTTACTGTCAACGTCACGGCTGTTGTCCTGACGTTCATCTCTGCCATTTACTCCGCTGTCACTCAGTCGCATCCCGAGGAGAAGGCTACCGCTGTGCTCACGGCTGTTCAGCTTCTCTGGGTCAACCTCATCATGGACACTCTTGCTGCTTTGGCTTTGGCTACGGATCCCCCTCAGGATAGTGTGCTGAACCGCAAGCCCGAGCGCAAGGGCTCCTCGATCATCTCGCCTACCATGTGGAAGATGATTCTCGGACAGGCTGTGTTCCAGCTGCTCATCTGCTTCCTGCTCTACTTTGGAAAGTCTTCGGTGTTCCCTGGATCTGAGATCATCCCCGACAGCCAGATCAACACCTTGGTCTTCAACACTTTCGTCTGGATGCAGATCTTTAACCAATGGAAGTAAGTGCAAATTACCTTTTCATTTTCATCTCAGAGTATCGTTTACTAACAGCAATTAGCAACCGCCGCCTGGACAACCAATTCAACATCTTCGAGGGTCTCACCAAGAACTGGCTCTTCATCGGCATCAGCGCAGTCATGTGCGGTGGTCAAGTCCTCATTGTCATGGTTGGTGGAGACGCCTTCCGCATTGCCAAAGAAGGCCAGTCACCGACCATGTGGGCGACCGCCATCGTACTTGGTCTGCTCTCCATCCCCGTTGGTGTGATCATCCGCCTCATCCCCGACGAGATCATTGTCGCCTTGGTCCCAAGCGCTTTCAAGCGCAGGAGCAACTCCAAGGTTCCCGGTGTCACTGTTTCTGACGACGAGGAGCGCTTCACTGCCTATCCCGCCCCTCTTGCCGATATCCGTGAGGAGCTCGCCTGGCTCAAGCGTGTCAAGGGTGGCCGTCTCAACAACCTCAAGTTCGCCATGAAGCACCCCCGCGAAACCTTCCTCAACCGCAGCCCCGTCCCCAGCAGGGAGCACTCCCGCTCCAACTCTATCCACCGCCTTCCCCAAACCCCAGTCCGCGAGGATAGTTATGGCTCCCCCGCGCCTACCCCGGAGTCTCGCCGCCGCAGCAGAAGCAACCGCTCCCGCTCCAACAGCGTTCTCGGAGCCGCTACAGTCATGGCTGGTATCGTCGCCGGTGGTGTCGCCGCTGGGTGGTCACCGATTGAGAAGCGCGGCGAGCCCGATTTCGGTCAGTTCCCCAAGCCATCTCCTCTGGGTCAGGAACAGAGTGTCCTCGGCGATGAGGGAGTCTTGTCGGATGAGCCGCAGGAGATTGGCAGTGGCGAGCCCGGGCCGTCTAATACCCAGGATGTTCCCATTCTGAACGTCCCCAAGCCAAAGTCACCTTCTACCCCTACTCCTCCTTGAGAAGAGACAGCTGGGCTGGCGACTTGAAAGAAAAAAAGAAAGAAGATGAATGTATTATTAATGCCTGTGTGTATAAGAAATCACAGTGTTAGCTACCTAGGACACAGCTAATTTTCTTTTTTCTATCGTTAAATTTTTTTTTTCAATTGTTTTGAGCCATGTCTGTTTGACCTAGTTTAGGCGTTGGTGGCGGTTTTTGTCATGTTTCTTTTTTAATATATCATGGGGCGTTACTTGAGCGGAAGAAGAGTTCATAGATGATTTGGGCGTTCTGTGCTGTCGTTCGTTCGTTTATTAGATACATATATCATCATTATCATCAACATGTAGTTTGGTTCGAGCTGCTCGAGTGGTTGGTTTGTTGAAGAGCGAAAGCAAAAAGAAAAAAGTTAGTTTTGGGTGGGATGGGGTGGGGTGGGGCGAGAGAAATAAAAAATGAGATATCTTCTGTTCTGAACACTTTACCCCTCGCTGTTGCTTTGTTACTCGTGATATCCAGACTACTATCTATACCTACTACTACTCATCATTGCTCAACACAAGACTAACAGCTTTTAAGAATGAGGATACAGAAAGTAGTCTAACATTATCTAACAGTGAAATATCTGTACATGAAAGAGACAGATGAACTAGAAGATGATACAAAAAGAAAAGAAAAAGAAAAAAAAAACCCCGGGTATCATATCCCTCTCTCTCTTTCTCTTTGGTTTGTCGAAAGAAAAAGACCACCCTTATGTTGCCAGTTGTCAAACCACATCCACCTGATCAGTCGTACATCCCACCTATACAGCCCAGACATACATTCATCCATACACCCAAATCAAATTCCTCCCATTACTCCATCCCATGCATTTCTTTCATTTCTTCCCCCCCCCCCCCCCCCCAAAGACAGACTCACTCCATTCCATCACAGACCAAACAAACCCCTCCTTACTCCCTCTTCCCTTTCCTTCCCCCCTTCTTCTTCTCCCCATCGCCCTTTTCCTTGACCCCATTCTCCTTCCCCCTCCCACCATCCTTACCGCCCTTCTCCTCCTCCTTCTCCCCCTCCCCCTTCTCCCCCTCCCCACCCTCCTTCACCTCCTTAAAAACCCACCTACTCCCCCACCCCCTCACCCCCTCCACCTCCACCACCTGCCCCTCAGGCACCATCTCATGCCTCAACCCCCACCCCGCCCTCCTACACAACTCCGCCACCACCACATCGCAATCCCCCAGCAAGTCAATATCAAAATTATTATGCCCAATCGGTTCCCTACTGATATAAATCTGGGGTATATGACTCGGCAAATACGGCACCACCTCACTCACCGGCGCAACCTTTAAACTCGTCCCAATGACAATCACCAGATCGACTTTATCAACATCGTGCTGTGTTAATCGGTGGGAGAATTCATCCGGGAGCGGCTCGCCAAAGAAGATGATGTCTGGTTTCATTACTCCTGCTGAGCTTGACGATACAAGGTCATACTCCGAGTCGGAGTTGGAATCCCGGTCGAAAAAATCCTGAACTGTGCGGCGGCGTTTGCTGTTCCCCCCGTTGGCGGGTTTACGTTTCTTCGACTGGGAGCGGGAGT
This sequence comes from Apiosordaria backusii, assembly GCA_030549205.1. NCBI lineage: Eukaryota > Fungi > Ascomycota > Sordariomycetes > Sordariales > Lasiosphaeriaceae > Apiosordaria > Apiosordaria backusii. Next base: position 2,994,335 of record JAUKTV010000003.1, read on the forward strand.
GGGAGGAAGACGGGCATTTTTTACACCGGGGGATCTTCCCTGCTTTGATCTCCGCGAAAATGGTGTCGCCGATTACCTTCTCGCCGCATTTCACGCAGGACGCGGTGGCGAATGACCCGTGGCATTGGATCAGCTTTTCGGGCTTGATCCCAGCTTTGGACTCGAGGTTGTCGATATTTTGGGTGTAATTCGTCAGGAGCTTGCCCCGCTCCTGCAGCATGCGGATGAATTGATGCGTGGGCGTCCACCGGTCTTCGCTCGGAAGGATGTCCTTGGCAACCGAGTAGAAAATCGTCGGGTCTTGCTTAAACACTGACAGATCAAAGACTTCTTGGGGGTCGTTTAGTCCGAGATGGGCCAGTTTGCTGTACAGACCTGTGCCGGCAGAGCGGAAGTCGGGGATGCCGAGGGAGGTCGAAATCCCCGCGCCGGTGAGGACGATGATGTTTTGCTTCTCCTTGAGAAGCGCGACGGCGTCATCGACGGTGTTGTACTTCATCAGTTTCCCGCGCTTGTTGAGTTCACGGGAGAATGCAAAGCTCAGCAGGCCGAGGTAAGCATCGTCATCTTCCCCTTCCAGAAAGGGCGGTGGGCGGACGCCAAAGGCTGTGAGGAGCTTCTTCGCGGTGATGGCGCCCGTGTCAACCAGGCGCTGGACCAAGAGTTCCGGTCCGATGGAGCGGAGCATCTGGCGGTATTTGACTGATTCCTCTGGGGTGCAGGTGTCCGGGTCTGAAGTTGAGTCAACATCTTGATCGTCGTCACTGCTGGAGTATTCTTCTTCTTCTTCTTCATCTTCATCTTCTTCATCATCGTCTTCTTGGACCTGGGGCGATGATGTTTCCTTGGGGGAGGCAGACGGGGTGGGAATAGACGAACCATCATCGTTGAAGAACTTATCCTCGCTGACGTCGCCGAGGATGTCATTAAAGAGCGACTCTGTCTCCCATGAGTCGCCTAGGTCCTTGACGCGCTCTTCCAGTTCAGTGAGGACGCCGCCATTGGTGGGGTTCTGGGAGGTCTTCTTGTCACCGCCATTGCCGTTCTGGTGATAGTTGGTAGGAGACGGGCGGCGAGGGACAACAGGGTCGCTATCCAAGTCGACAAAGGCTCTCTTTTCATCGTAGTCGACAACATTCTTCACCCGAGTGCTGGGCTTTCTGGTGATCTCAGCTGCGCCGTTGGAAGTGCCGTTGGCGGTGGTGGGAGATTTGGGCGACTTGCTGCGACTCTTGACCTTCTTTTTCTGACCGCCATCTGGTAAGGTTGAGCGACTGACTGTCTCCATGTTGGCGCGACAAAAGTAGCCGAGGTGAGAGGTGTTGTGGTGGCGATGGTAAAGAACAGAAATGTTCAAAACAAGAGAAAAGGCAGAAATCGGGAAATGCTGAGTTTAAAAGAGGGAATGTAACAACATGTATGCAGCCAGGCAACCGTGGCGACAGGTAGGTCAAGTCAAGTGTCAAAGAAAGACGGGGGGTTGACAGGCAGGTAATTTGTTGTTGTGTTGTGAGATGCGCCAGAATTGACGACGCGGCTGATGTTGTTACAGGGTGAATTCTGCCAGAGTGATGAATGGGGAAAGAAAAGAGAGAGAGAGAGTGAGAGAGAGAGAGGAAGAGACAAGAGTCGACGAAGCTAGGGAGTTGAGGTGTGGGGCTTGGCAAAGGTCCAAGAGATGTTGTCGAAGCGATCGAAGTGAGTGCGTGGCAATCGTATTGACAAGTATCGTGGGTAAAAAGAAGCCAAGAGACAGGGAACCGCGAGTTGCAAGTTGCGCACAAAGTTGATCGGACAGCCGGTTGCGGGTTGTGTCAGGCGCTCAAGTTTCGGGAGAGAGTGGGTTGTTTGACGGCAATGCCGGATTTTGAGGGTTGGCCTGACAGGCGCGAGAAAAGCTGCGAAAGAGTCGATCTATTCTTATGCGCAAGCAAAGTCGAACAGGCGTTGCAGCGGCGCTGGTGGGACGTGGACTGCGGCAAAACAACCGTGGGAGGCGATAAACAAAAAGGTCAAAACTGGCAGCTCTGCAAAAAGAGTTAAAGCTGGCCGAGATGCTGCGTTACGGCTCTCTCCAAAATCACTCCAAATTAAAAGACAGTGAGACAAGAAAGGAGAGGAAGGATCACCGGCCAGGAGAGCTTCACGGAGCAACGCACGAGCCAAGCGACACAGGGGCCTATTTACTGTTGATGTCACTCACAGATCGCAAATCCCTAAAAGATGCCAGCTGATGCGTCAATGTAATCATGAGCCTGTTTTTCTTTGAAGAGAACAGTCTATAAATGTGCGTAAAACTTCAATCACAGCAAATGCCTGCTGAAGGAAGTTGCCCACAGAAACTAGTCAATGGCGGCAACACAGTGATACCTTGACAGCTACCGAAAACAGATGTCTGCCTATCTTTATCTTGAAGAGGTCTAAAAGTATATTGAGCAGACATCTCGATATCTCGTGCAAACATCACATGGACTTCTGTAAGTTATCAAGAAATCCCAAAACGGCGTCCTCTGATGATTCGCTGTGGGTATAGATAATCATACACCCCTAAAAAACACTATAACAAGCTTTCATACTTGTCCAAACCCCCCTTTGGTTGTTGTTGAGGGGGCTTTGGTTGTTGTCCCATGCCTCCCATGTTACCCATCATGCTGTTCATGCTCATATTACCGGCATTATTATTCATCCCCATACCCATACCAGTACCCATGCCCATTCCAATGCCTGTCTTGTTGGCTGCCCCAAGCGATGCTAAACTACTCATATTGTTCATACCGCCTAGCCCTGAATGGGTTGGAAATGCACCTGGTGGACGTGGCAAACTAAAGCCCGTATTTCCCGAGCTAGCACTAGGCGCGCCAGGTGGCGGGGGCAGGGCAAAAGAAGAGGAGGAAGAGGGCTGGGGACGCTGCTGCTGCTGCTGCTGCTGCTGCTGGTTCAGACTGAGAGAACTGAAGGCCGATGTTGAGGGCTGGGAAGCCCAGATATTTGAGCTGGGTTGAGAAGTCGAAGATGCCCAGGGATTTGAGGTAGGTTGCGTGGAGGAGGGGGTAGCCCATATATTGCTGGGCGTCGTGCTGCTGCTCGTGCTGGACCAGTTGAACGACGTGGATTGCGTTTGCGGAGATATCGGGTTGGACTGAGGCTGTAAAGGCTGGGAGAACTGTGTTGTTGTTGGAGCCATGGGTTGTATGGCTGCCAGGTCTGGAGTCACTGTTCTAAAACCGCCAGATTGGGCTTTGAGGTGGGAGGTGGTTGTTGTTGGCGATGCCACTGGTGGTGTTGACCAGGAAAAGGTGGCCGTGGGGGTGGAATTTCTCAGGCTAGAAGCCGAAGATGCCACCGTCGGCTTGGATGATACCTCCCAGCTGTCCATTGCATTGGTCGTGGTACTTGACCTGCCCTTGACTAAAGCCTCAAAGTCGGTTTCCGAGGTTCCATTAGCCTCGAGGGAAGACCCAGCAATAGTCCCAAATGACATGAAATCGTCTTTGAGGCCAGGGGAGGTGACAGCGCCGCTTGTCAGTTCTTGTAGCTTTTTGGTCTGCTCGTCCTCGACTCTGCTTGATAGGCTCTTGATGAGCTCCATAAAAGCCTGGAATTCCCGTAGGTTCAGCTGAGGGTTGAGAGACATGCTCCAAAGCAAGGGGAGCATTTCCAGCGCCACGAAATCTCCATCAGCCACCCTTCCAACAACCTTTAAAACATTGAGCGCGGCCATCATCACGGCAGGCTCTCTAGTCTTGATGGCCTTGATCAATGGGATGAGCTTTTCTTGCATGGTGAACTTGTCCAGAGCAGTTGAGGAAGTCGCCTTTTTCTTTTCTGTCGCGAGCCCATCCAGGCCATCGTCACTGTTGTCACTGGATCCACCACAGAGGGTCACGAAGGCTTCCAAGCCGCGGACCTTGATAGCTAAGCTGTTGGTTTTGCTGAATATGGTGGCAATTACAGGGAATAATTCTCCTTTGATGGTGCTGAAATCCAACACGGGCAAGACCACTGGCAGGCTTGTCAGGGCCGCGTTGATTAATGAGGGGGTTGGTGACTCCAATGCCGTATAAAAGATGGGCAGGATGTCTAGGGAAAAGTGTCAGCTACTGTTCGAGAAAATATAATGTCAGAAGACAATTAGGGGGTTAAACATGAAAACTAGGTGTTTGAAGGCAATAGTAAGGGGTCGGAAGATGGTGCCAAGGGGCTCAAAGATAGTAATGAGGGGCCTGAAGATAGCGATAATGTGTCTGAAGATGGTAACGAGGTGTCTGGGGAAAGAAATGAGGCGTCGTGGGGTGACAATATGGCCTTCTTACCGTCTTTGAACTCCTTCCCATTGCAATTGTTCGCAATAACAGACAGCTGCTCAATCACAATCATCAACCCAGCATCCCGATTCGCGTCCTTTTCCTGAGGTTGCTTGGCGTTCGTCACGAAGATATCCTTCAATTTTGGTCGAACTTTGTCGTTGAAGGCCCTCCTGCCCGCAGGGAGAAGTCCAATGATCTTGAAAACATTGTGCAGAATCAGCGAGATGAGCTCTTTGTCTTTCAACTCTTCCAACAGAGCCGGTAGAAGCTTCTTTTCCATGACCGACTTTGGAAAATTGGGAAGAACTTTGATCAGGCCTCTGAGAAACTGCTGTTTTTCGTTGGGCGTCTTGGCGGGAAAGCCCTCGAGGAAGCGGATGGTAGAGATGAGGACATTGTTGAAGTACTCGCTTTCCTGGAACTCCTTTGCCGTCATGCGTTGGGCAGGTCGTCGCGTGAGAAGCCTTGGCAAGACATGCTGGGCGAGCTCTTTGGGTAATGGCCTCGAAGAGAGGTAGTTGTTCGTCGCAGTCGGGACACTTTGTGACGATTGGAACACACGCTTATATGCTGATACGCTGGTGTTGCACTCGATTGGTGATCGATGTGGTGAGTTGTAGAGCGCAATACATAGCAAACCCAGTGAAAACATGTCGGCAAACGTCGTCAGATTGTTATCCAGCACAAAGTCTGGCGAGGTATAGTCCAGGTTCAGCTGTACTGTCTTTGGTAGCCTGGGATCCGGATTCAAAACCTCGCCCAGAATGATCGGTTGAATAGCAGTGGGAATCGTCGATGGTTCCGGAGGGCTGCAGAACGACAGGCCGCTCAACTTCCAGTCCGATTTTGCGTTGATCAAGATGGCATCCGGTGTCAAGTTTCCATGCACCAGCCCCGCGTTGTCATGCAAGAACTCCAACGCCTTGCTGACTTGCAGCAAGCCCTTCTGGATCTCCAACTCATCGATCTCGAGCTCCCGTCGTCGCCGTGTCCCGTTAGAGTCCTCGGTTACATACCGGCTTGACCTGCCGCCGAACCCTCCCCCCCGTTCCTGGTCATCCTTCTCTTGCAGCAGGCCAGATAACGAAGCCGTCACAGGCTCAGCAACAAACTGTAGCCCTCCTCCCCTGATTTCTTCGACCGGTTCAACCAACTCCAGGACCCCCGGGTGTCGCAGCCTCGCCAGCGACGAAGCCTCCTTTTTTAGCCTCTCGACCACCTCCTCCACCACCCTTTTGTGCGCCGTAGCCGAATGTCTTCCACCGCCTCCTAGCCCATTGTTCCCCGTATCGACTGACTTCTTATCGAACACAAAGACCGAGTATTCCTTTCCCGTGGCCTTCCTTTTCGCCGAATAGA